>CM040119.1:241878050-242478050 GCA_022559845.1 Amorphophallus konjac
TCTGCACGTGAACCTTCTTCTTACTTCCTTCATTTCTTCTTCTTTCCTCTCCCAGCCATATCCACTCTTCCCAGGCCCAAGGAAGTTTTCCAAGCTGCCATGGCTTTCAAGGCTGACTTCCAATATCTCCATTGGCATGAGGGCCATACTCTCGAAGTGGCATCTGCAGGGGCTCCTTATTCACGCCAAGCATTATGAGAAGATTCGTATGGACTGGGCGGCTATGGGCGCACTAGTGGAGATCTGGCATCCCCAGACCCACACTTTTATCTTCCCGACCTTCGAGGTGACCATCCTCCTCGAGGAGGTGGAACTTCTGCTTGGTTTGAAGAAATTCAAGAGTGACGGGAAGGTGAAGGCTATGCGGATGCTGACACGGGTGACTTCTGAAAGTGTCCTTGGAAGCTTCATGCCGCCCGACGCAGCCAGAAAGGTCCGTACTCAAAAGGGGATCGATCTCCAAAAGCTTGCGGAGTGGGTCATGGACGCCCTGAGAGGGTCACCAGACGATGACTATTTGGAGGGAATCATGAAGGGGTTCACTATCTGTCTGGCGGGTGCTCTCTTGTTCCCTTATACCGACAACATAGTGGAGGAAGACCAGCTGAGTGCTATCTGCGGGATCTGGCGTGGAAAGAGGGTGGGACCCACCGTCCTTGCCTATCTTTACAACGGCCTTACCGCCTCGAGTATGGGTAAGCCTCCTTTTGGTTGCGCACTTGTCTTGAATTGCTGGCTTGATTTGCACTTCAAATTCGACCACCGCGAGGGGATGCCAACTGCTTCGAAGCTCTTCCAACAAAGCCCGCTTCACCACATAGCCGACGTGTTAGGCTTTGGTGGTACTGTAGTGAACCGCGTTCCGTGGCTGAAGAAACGTGAAGACTGGCGGTCTCACTTCCGCACCGTGACACAAGGCTTCTTTACTTGCGCACCGGCATGTTTGCTTTCGCTAGATCTCGTCATGAGGTCTTCCCCCGAAGTTGATCTTCAACTGATCGGCGCGACCGAGTTCGTCCTTTATAGTGCGCATCGGTGCTGCCTCCAGATTGGCATCCCACGCCATTCGTTCCCGCCATCGTCTGGCATTGTTCCTTTGAAGAAAAGGGAGTTGGGCACTGAAGCGGACGCGAAGGAAGCGAAGGCCATTAAAGCTCCCTGGAAGACAAGTGTTGCGGGAAAGGCCTTAGCGCACGTGGTGGAGGAATGCGAGCCGTGGAGGGCTTATGTAACCGAACTGGGGAAGTTAAGGCCTAAAGCGCCTAAGCCCATGATGTAGTTCACTCTGCTTTTCTGATGGAATAAAATTTGGCATTTGGATGTTTCGGACCCCCGTCCCCTTAATTATTATCTTTTTTTATGGTTTTTCTTTTTCTTTGTGTTTTTTATTTTGTTTGGATTATATACATATTCTTATAAAAAAAAAATTTTTGAAAATTTTTTTATTATGGGCGTGTCCAGGGGTCTGGACGCCCCTAATTTTATTTTTATTATTTTATTATTTTTTTGACAATTTATTTTTGGGGGCGTCCAGGGTCGTTGACGCCCCTATTTTGATTTTTTTATTTTTTATTTATTTTATTTTTGGGGGCGTCCAGGCGCCTGGACGCCCCTATTTTTTTGAATTTTTGAAAAAAATAAAAAGTCTGGGGGCGTCCAGGCGCCTGGACGCCCCAATAAAAGGTCATTCTATATATAGGGGGGGGCTCCCCCCTGTTCACTTATACTGTTCATTCCGGCTGTCCAGCCACTCCAAACGACCCATTCTTAGTCCCAATGGAGCGAGGAGGATCGAGTCAGGGTCCAGAGAAGCGGAAACGACTGGCTCGTCGTGCGAGGAGGTTGAGGGATGATGCCGAGGAGGCCGCAGCAGAGGAGGTTGCTGCGGGGGAGGAGATGGAGGTGCCTCTCCTGGCCGCGGAGGCTGCTGCGGATGCTGGTGACACGGGAGAGGACGATCACGACCCGGTAAGTACCTCGGAATTCTCACTTTGTGGTTCAATAGGCTAAAACGGGTGTGCGAGAGGCTGTGAGAGAAAGGCGGGTAGTGAGAGAAGGAGGCGTCCAGAGGCCTGGACGCCTCCACATTTTCTTTTTATTTTTGGTTATTTATTTATTTACGAAAAGTAATAGAAATATAATAAAAATAAGGAGGCGTCCTGGCTCCAGGACGCCTCCATTATAATATATATATATTTAATATATTTTTCTTGTTTTGGCTTTGTTTTTCTTTTTTCTAAAAAAACAAAATAAAGGAAAAAAAGAGGAGGCGTCCAGGGGCCTGGACACCTCCACAAGAAAATATAAATATTTTTAAAATTATAAAAAATAAAATAAAAGAATAAGTAGTATATATACAGTGTTATTGTTTTATGACTGTTCATGATGCTGATGTGTTCTTTGTTGGTTTTGTGGTTTGCAGGGCGTGATGAAGGGCCGGATCAGCTGGTCCTTGGTGGTGGCAGCATACCGTGGGCTGCCGGATTTCCAGAGGGCGCGTGTGGACGCCATGGGCTTTGGAGCTTTCCTTAGGATCGAGCCCTTCCGGCTCGACCTTCCTCTTATCCAGGCACTGAGGGAGCGGTGGCACGCACCGAGCCGGGCGTTTCTGATGCCCTGGGGGCACATGGTGCCGACGCTGGAGGACGTGGCTCGGATCACCGGGCTACGAGTTGACGGAGAGGCAGTCAGCGTGGTCACCTACCCCGACTACCGAGAGAGTGCCCTGGACCTGCTGTGGTTAGAGACGAGCGTGACTGATAGAGACAACAGGGTAGTCGGCCGGGTGGAGATCATGGAGGCGCTCGGATTCGTCGACCCGCGCCAGCGGGTTAGCGAGACTGGAGCGGAGTTCTTGGCTCGACTGGAGGGGGATGCTCGTGCAGCTTTCACCCAGGATCCGAGCGAGAGGGAGCTGGTGGATCTAGACCTTCGGAGGTTTCTTTTCTTCTTCCTGGGCCGCCTTCTGCTGGGGACGAAAGGGGATGGCATCCACTGCCGTTTCCTCGGGATCTTGGCGGATCTGGACAGAGTGGGGCACTATGCGTGGGGGGCGGCTCTGCTTGCCCATTTGATTGCTGATCTCTCCCAGACTTCGGAGAAGGAGACGACAGTCAGTGGCTTCGCACCTTTCCTCCAGGTAAACATTTTATTTATGCATTCCCACAGTTAAATATGTAATTATTGTACTAATGATGTATGATGGATGCAGGTGTGGAGCTATTACTATTTCCCGATGGGGAGGGCTAGGCATGGGAACAGGAGGGCCGTGCCTCTGGCGCGGCGGTGGAGGCCGGTCGTGGTTGCAGCACCCCACGGCTACCAGCTGGCGTCGCTTCGTCGGGAGCTGAGCGAGTATCCCGAGGCCATGGTAAGATGCGTATGATTTTTTTGTGTTTATGCATGAGACTGAATGGTAACTAACATAATGTATGTATGGTGATGCAGGTGGTGTGGAGGCCCTACCTGGGCATGGGCGATGCTGGCCAGCCCTGGGTTGTAGCGGGTCTTCCTCGCTTCAGGCGGGACGTGTGGGTCCATTGCCTGAACGAGATTGAGCCGCTGCGGCTTAGACTGGTCATGAGGACGTTGGGGCTGGCCCAGGAGTGGGTTGACGTAGATGCGCCGGCCCGCATTGGGCGGAAGACCAAGGGGAAGGCGAAGATTGTGGACTGGCGTACGCGCTTCCCAGCACAGTACCAGGACTGGCAGCAGGGCGGGGTCCCAGTAGTGTCCCACGTACAGGACATCACAGACTACATGAGACGGTACCGAGCTACGTACGGGGACCGCCTCTCCTTGGGTGGTATGGCAGGGGTAAGTGAAATGAAATTGCTCCACCTTTCTATATGTATATGCATGGGACACTAACTTATGTGTAATGCAGGATGCTCGTGATACCATGATCGCCGACCTGCGGGCCCAGTTGGCGGACGCCAGGCGACAGTTGGTGGCCATCCGACAGGAGTTGGAGATCCTGGTGAGTTTATGTGATGCATTTTTTTGTGACCTGGATTTTTGATGCTTGGCCTTTGACTGACGTTTGCCCCGTGTTTCAGCGGGCCCACCAGACAGCGGCAGCCGGGATGGCTGGTGGAGCGGGTTCCAGTTCGCGGGGCCCTCCTCCGGAGGTTTCTGCCCTCCAGGAGCAGCTGGCGTATGCGGTGGCTCGGGCTGAGGAGGCCGAGCGTGACCGCGAGGCTCGAGTGAGTGTTTGCTTGGCCCCGACCCTTTTCTAGCTGCTTTCCTTCTATCACTGTTCTCTTACGGTGCATGCGTGCTTTGACAGGTGGCCGAGATTCGGGAGGCCCTGGCGCGTGCTGTCCGTGCTGAGCAGGAGCGTGATGCCTGGGTGGCAGAGCGTGACGCCCGGGTGGCAGAACGTGATGCCCGGATTGCGGAGCTGGAGGAGGAGCGTCGACGGGAGGCTGAGGAGCTCCCTCGTGACGTGCTGGATCTGCGGATCGCCCTCGAGCTGTCGAGGAGGGAGGCGGTGAGAGAGAGAGAGGAGAGGGATAGGGAGACCATGGAGAGAGAGAGGGAGTGGGATAGGGAGACCCTAGAGAGAGAGAGAGAGAGGGATAGGGAGACCATGGAGAAAGAGAGGGAGTACAGGATGGCAGAGCGATATCGGGATTGGGACGAGAGGAGAGCTCTGGTGGCCCAGGTGTCGGAGCTCCGGCTGAGTCTTGGCACGGCGGAGGGGAGACTCCGGGAGAGTGAGGAGCGGTATCGGAGGGCGAAGGAGCGCGGGGAGCGACTTCGTCAGTCCGGTTCCTTTTCTGTGGGCAGCTTTCTAGTTTCTTCGGCCGAGCAGCGTCGCCGTACCTTGGAGGCTGGCATGGTGCCACCTGGAGAGGCGAGCACGGCTTCTCAGGGTTCACAGAGGTCGCGGAGGCCCCCTAGGGATCCCCGTCAGAGGAGGGAGGAAGGAGATGACCAGGAGGGTGACGGTGAGAGTTAGAGAGTTGCTTGTACGTCACCCTTCTCACTGTATAATGTACTTTCGGCTATTATATGAAATGGAAATGGCTTTTTTGTTGTGTGTACTTTTCTCTCTCCCACACTTTCTTCTTTGCACTGAGTTGTCCTTTGAGGCATGCTTCGCGAGACCTTGCCCTGAACAGCGGGGAACTACACTTTGCACGGGGGGATTTTATTTCCTTTTTTCCCCTTTTGGGCGCGTCCAGGCGCGAGGACGCGTCTTAATCCTTGATTTCAAATTTAAAGCGACGGGTGGTCCTTCTTCTCCCGTGCCTTACCCGCAAACGAGCCCGCCTTCTGCCGAAACTCGCTTGCCCCCTTTTCTCGTCTTCCTCCTCTTTTGATCGATGGAGTTCGGTGGGCCCGACCACGGTGAAGGTGGAGAGGGACGAGGAACTCCTCGCCCAAGGAGGGACGCGCCCGAGCACGGAACAGCGTCCATGGAGGAGGAAGGGCCGCTCCGGGCCCCCGAGGGACCCGAGGGGCCCGATGGCGCGGAAGGAGGTGAACACGGCTTGGTAGGTCCTCCGATCTCTTCCTCTTTTAATTCATTTTGGGTTTTGAAGCGAGCCACGCGAGGGGGAAAAGGGTTCGGCGAGTGTTGCACTCAAATGATGGACGCGTCCTAGACAGGGGACGCGTTCCTTTCGATTGATGTGGGACCCCTTTCTTGGTGCAGGACATGGCAAGGACCCTGGGTCTGGCCGATGAGTGGGCGAGTGCGGACGAGCCGAGCCGCGTCAGGAGGGAGAGTCGCGGCAAGGCGAGGCTCGAGGACTGGCCCGTACGTCTCCCTGGACAGCAAGGGGGTGTACTGGTGCAGGACAGTGCCGACTTCCTGCGACGGCAGAGAGAGAGTTACGCGAGGTTTCCCCAAGCTGGGGACACGCGTGGCATTGGTGGTTCGCGCGCCCAACTGTCAGAGACTAGGCGGCAGCTGGCCGTCGCTCAACATGAGTTGTCGCTCCTGGTAAGTTATGTGCCGCACTTTTAACTTCAGATTTTGGAGTTTCACTGACGGCCGTTGTTTATTTTGTTCCAGCGTGCCCAGCAGACAGCGACGGTGGGAGTGGCTGGCGGATCTTCCAGTTCCTCGGCCCCTTTTCTCGAGATTGCCTCCCTCGGGAGCAACTTGCCGGTGCGGTGGCCCGCGCGACCCGGGCGGAAGAGGAGCGTGACGCCTGGGTGGCGACTGTAGCGGAGCTGCGGCATCGTGGTGAGGAGAGACCTTCTCCAGACATCCTGGAGTTAAGGGTTCTTCTGCAGATGATGAGGAGAGAGGCAGAGAGAGAGAAAGCCGAGAGAAGGTCCGAGCGACAGCGGGATCTGACCGAGAGGAGGGCCTTGGAGGCCCAAGTGAGGGAGCTCCAGCTGGGCCTTCAGGCCGTCGTGCAGAGGCTAGGAGGGATGGAGACGCGCTACGAGAGAGCGCGAGAGTTCGGGGAGCGACTCCGCCAGTCCGGTCGCTTTGCCGCCAGTGGCTTCTTCGCCACGCCAGGGGAGGAGCAGCGAGTCACTGCTGCGGAGCAGGCGCCTAGAGGCGAGGCAGGTGCTACTGCACGGGGATCCCGGAGGCTTCTGAGGGACCCTCACCTCGGGGGAGAGGAGGAGAGTGCCCAGAGAGATGAGTGATGGTGAGGATTGGCGGGCTAGTGGACCCGCCACCTCTCTATGATTGTAGTGCTTATGACAGCTTATGTAGAATTATGAATGGAGTGATTTGATTTTCTGCTGCTTGTTTGTTCTCTTGTGCGTTCCTTCTTCCCTACGCTTCTTCTCCTTTGCACTGTTCTCATGTGATAGGTCTGTCGAGACTCCGCCCCAAGCAGAGAATCACATCTTGTTGTGACCATTTTCCACGGGAATCTGCCGTTGAAGTCAATTCTGACGGCCCTAGTTCCTTTTCCCGGATGTTGTGCCAAATTTTGCGTGCGTCCTCCAAAACATGATAGGGTATCCCTAGACAACAAAGGGGCTATTCGTCCTATTCTTCGTCCAGTCAATCACCCTGTGCGAGCGGTGAAGCGACACATGGGGCCGCTTGGCCGGTGTCTCATTGCGAGGGCTATCATTGACAGGTGATGGAGGTAATCTTGGCCCGCACTCCTTCCATTTCTATAAATTCTTGTCCCTTTTATCCTCCCAGGTATATCGAGAGCTAACTCGAGGAGCACAAGTTCTTACGGGAGAGGAGGAGTTCAAAATTCTGAGAGTTGGATGGAGGGGAATCTTCCCATTCCTCGAAGAGAAGCAGGTCCAGTGGTAGTAGTTCCAGGAGGCTTTCAGACCTTGAAGGGCACTTCAGCGAAAGGGCCCAATCACAACTCGTAAGCCAAGTTTTCTTGCCCTTTTCTCATTTTTTCTTCCTTTCTTCTGACCAAACCTCACCCCCATTCCTTGTATGTGTAGGTTGTGATGAAATCACAAATCTCATGGGAGTTGGTAGTAGCAGCGTACAGGGGCCTCCCAGATTTTCAGAAGGCGAGGCTAGACGTGATGGGATTTGGTACCTTCCTTCGGATCGAGCCGATCCAGCTTGACCTAGTCCTGATCCAAGCCTTGTGTGAGAGATGGGACCCAGTGAGCCGGGCATTCCTGATGCCCTGGGGGCACATGGTGCCCAGCTTGGAAGATGTGGTCCGAATTACGAGTCTCAAGGTGGATGGCGAGGCAGTGACCGGAGTCACTTACGCGGACTACTGAGAAGGTGCCCAGAAGTTACTGGGTTTGGACCTAGATGGTCGGAAAAACAGGTCGGTAGCTAGGGCGTCTCTCATGGATGCATTAGGGCTCACCGACACTCGTCGGCGGGATGACGAATCCTCAGAAGAGTTCATGGAAAGGATGGAAATAGGATGCCGTGCCGTGTATTGCACAGATTTTGGCAACTGGGACAGATGTAACATAGATTTGAGGAGATTTCTCCTCTTCCTTTTGGGGAGATTGGTACTGAGCTCGAAAGGGGACGGTATCCAATGTTGCTTCCTGGAGCTGCTGTCAGACCTTGAAAGAGTAGGGTACTATGCCTGGGGAGCTGCCATGCTGGCGCACTTGTTTGCAGGCCTATTCCAAGAAACGGATCGTGAGATGACTGTGAGTGGTTTCACACCATTCATCCAGGTATTTTTGGTTTTGCTTGTTTTGTATTTTTTTTTGTGTTTTTGCAAGGTACTGATGACCTGCGCCGAGCAGCTGTGGAGTTATTATTATCTCCCGATGGGGAGAGCTCGACATTGGCGACCCGCAATGGTGCCGCTAGCCAGGCGGTGGGAACCCATCATGAGTGCGGCACCCCTAACCTACCAACTGATGGTGCTAAGGCGGGAGCTACAGGAGTTCCCTGCAGCGATGGTAAACTGGAGACCCTACTCAGACATGGTCGATGCCGACCAGCCGTGGGTTTTAGCAAGTCGTGCCCGGTTCGGACGAGAACTATGGATGCACTGCCTGAATGAAATCGAGCCGCTTCGGCTACGATTAGTTATGAGGACTTTAGGACTGGCTCAAGAATGGGTGGATTCAGCTGCGCCACCCCGTGTCGGGAGAAAGACGTGGGGACCGGCGACCTGCATTGACTGGCGCGTGCGATTCCCCGAACAGTATGAGGACTGGCAACGGGGTGGCACGATTGTAGAGTCACAGGCGCGGGATAGCGAGGACTACTTGCGTCTATATAGGACACAATACGCAGAGCGGCTCCAACCCCGGGGACTTGCGGAGGTAGGTTTCCCCTTTTTCTCTTTTCTTCTTTCTCCTTTTCTTGATTTTTCTGGTGAAAATGCTGACTTGTAAGGCTGCAGGATGTCCGGGATGCCATGATAGCGAATTTACGAACTCGCTTGGCAGAGATGGAACAACAGTTGGGCGATGCCCGCGGAGCTACGAGCGCCTTGGTAGGTGTACAGTACATTCCTAATTAAATCCCCAAATTCCAGATGTTGGCTGCTAATTCACATGGTCGTAGCATGCCCAGATTGGCGCGGCCTCCCCAGCGATGGGAGTAGGTGGTGCCTCTTCCAGCTTGTGGATTCCCACCTCAGAACTTGACTCGCTTCATGAGCAACTTGCTCACGCCACACAGCGTGCTGCGGAGGCAGAAGGGGTGCTCCGTATACAGGTAAAAGTTTCAGCGTTGAGTTCTCTTTGTTTACGCCTTATCGCGTATCTGAGATGGTACACTCGGCAGGAAAAGGAGACGGAAGAAGCGCTTGCCCAAGCTGCGCAGAAGGAGGCTAGGATAGCAGAACTGGAGAGGGAACTGCGGCGTCATCCTGATGACGACTCATCCAGGGATGCTATGGAACTGAGGATCACTCTCCAGTTGGAGAGGGAAGACCGTGAGAGAGAACGGGCAGAGAGGGAAAGAAACGCAGAGAGAGAAAGAGCCAACAGTTTGGCTGAAAGGGAGGAGCGAAGGGCCATGGAGGCCCAACTATTCGAACTCCGAATCGGCCTTGGTCTTGCTGAACAGTGGCTGAGAGATGGTGAGGAGCGCTACCGAAAAGCACGAGAGCGTGGCTTTCGTGTTGGTAGCTTCTCTGCTGCTTCCGTGGATCAACGCCGGGATGTGGGAATAGGAAGAGGAGTACAGAGCGGCAGGAGTACCGCTTTTCGTAGTTGGGTAGCACCTTTGAGAGTGTTTTGCCCGGAGAGTAGTGGGACGAGTAATGCAGAGAGAGAGGGCGGAACTTGATGTAAATTTTTTGGTTTTTGGAATAAAACACAAGGTTTGGTTTGTTTGTTTTTCACCTTTGCTTCAGTTACCTGAATCCCTGCACATATCACTGAAACAAACAAATCAGAATTTCTGTTCTGACTTGGCCCCTTGCTCAATAAGCAAATGGTCACTGTGACTGTCCTTGATAACTGGTCAAGGGGCCATGCCTTTATTTAACGAAGGCAAGGGAAAGATGCGGCGATGATAAATGTGACAGGCAAGCACACGAATGCAAGCGATATTAAAAATGAGATGATGCACGTAAATGCAATCATGCAAAATTGATTTGTTTTCTTTTTTATATTTGATATTTTTTTGTTTTATCATAAAAAGATTTTTTTGTTTGCAAATATGTACATTTCTCTTTTCCATTTTTTTTTGTTTTTGCTTTTATCATTTCGATTGTTTTTTGTTGCTAACGCCCGGCAAGCACCCAAATGGCACCTAACCTACGTGAGACAGGGGTTTCTTACTAACCTCCCGGGTATCCTAAGTGCACATCTAGGTTGATTTGGGCCTCTAGACCCCTCGAATGACGATCCCGCCGGCTAAGACTTACCCTGATGACAATACCGTCATGCCATGCTTAGGCTCCCAGTTGCTTCCGACCACAGGGATTCACCCAAAAGGTGTTTGAGGTAAAAGATTTGCCCGACCCGGGTCTGTTTCCTCACAACTCTAGATGGTATATGATGGAACACCCTGAACCCTAACGACCAACCGCGCGACGCTGACCCGGAATCAGACGCCGTCGCACCCATAGGTGACGCGCTTGCATTGGCCTAAGCCCGAGGTTAAACAAGAAGACATCAAGGTGGTAAACAGGAGTCTTGACCAGCCAGAAACACGGAGACTCCTTCGCAGCGATAGCTTTTGCTTTTCAAAGTGGGCAACCAAATGTGTATATTAAAATAAGGTCGCAGACCCTGGGCAGTTTTCACCTTTCAGAAATTCCATCGAACCTTCATCTTTAGAGGGAGAAGGAAGAGTGTAGGGGATAAACCTCCTGAGAGGACCGGCAAAGCCGTTAACCCGGCGAGCGAATAAGGGCCCATTAACTCTTTCCTTTCGGACAACTTCGGACCAAATCTCGAGCATTTACATTCCACGGCCCCCTTTGTGGATTCAGACTTTTGCTTTGAGGGGTTTCGTTTATCGCACCAGGCACGGTCACGACCAGGCTTTTCTCTTGATTTTGACTTTGTATTTTTTTTTTTGTGAGGGAGATATAGTCGTTTGACGTTTGTGGGCTCCCTTTTGTATGCCTGTGGGGACACTGCCCTCTTCTCGTGCTCTGATCGATGCTCGAGGAAATGGGTCCTACTCTTGCCTTTGGGGTTTGAGTTTCGATTTCTCATGCTCAGCGTTTTAAGGGCGCCGACTGTCTCATTTGGTCGAAGAGAAAAGAATAAAGATTACAGCTTCCGGAGATCTTCTGGGTGGGGCCCCACCGTAGGTGATGCTACCGACTTTTTTTTTTGAATAAAATACATAAGTGAGCACATGTTGGCTTCCTTCGAGCGAGCATAGGCCGACGTGGCCGGACAGGGATCTCCACGGTTCTGGCAAACCAAGACCCGGTGCCTACCAAGCCTCAATGGGCCCTATCCTAACATGAAGGTTAGATGCAGGGACTTAACTACATGGTGACTGCCAGGCATCGGCATTTTGAATTTTCCATATTTTTAGTGGTTTTCAATATTTCCTTGTTTTTGATGTTTTTTATCTTTTCATCATTTTTTTGTGTGCTAAGGGTAGTATTTCTTAAGATAAAGCCCATTCCAAGGGTGGGATAACTCGGTCCCTTCGGCGTTGACTAGCTTGTAGGCGTTGCCAGGGTACACGGCTTGAATTACAAATGGTCCTTCCCAATTGGGTTGGAGCTTAGAACGCGGCCCTCCAGGTTTGACAAAAATTCTTTTTACGACCATCTCACCGACTTTGAATTTTCTCTCAACGACTTTCTTTTGGTAAAAGCGAGCGAGTCTATTTTGATACACACGCGCGTGTTCGGCAGCGGCCAGTCGCTTCTCATCCAAGAGTTCCAACTGGGCGAGGAGTGAATTACGACGATCGTCGAGGGGAAATTCCTCGTCCAATTGTACCCTGAGAGAAGGGATCAGAGTCTCGTACGGACTACCGCTTCCATACCATAAGTAAGGGCAAATGGAGTCTGCCCGGTGGGGGTACGGATTGAAGTGCGATAGGCCCATAGAGCTTCGATAAGCTTTTCTGGCCAGTCTGAAAACTTACTAGACTCGCAGGTTTTTTTGATGATTTTGAGCAATGTTTTATTGGTGGCCTCCGCTTGGCCGTTACCTTGTGGGTAATAAGGCGATGAATGATGCAATGCAATTGCGTACCTTTTGCAGAGGTCCTGTAGGTCCTGAGAAATGAATTGTGGCCATTGTCGGTGACGATCGTGCTTGGGATGCCGAATCTGGCGAGGATGTTCTTCATGATGAACTTGCAGACTGTTGACGCCTTGATTTCCGCGTAAGCTTCGGCTTCGGCCCATTTGGTGAAGTATTCCGTCGCAGTAAGGATGAAAGATTTCTGCTTGGTGAGGGAATTGGGATCACCTAGGGGACCAATGATGTCGAATGCCCACATGGAGAAAGGCCATGGGGAGGATATTGGATGAAGTGAGGAAGATGGTGAATGGATTTTATCGGCGTGAAGTTGACACTTGACACACCTACGGACGTAGACAGCACAATCTTCTTCCATAGTGGGCCAGTAAAAGCCTTGCCGAATGATCTTCTTGGCGAGCATCTGACTATTCACGTGGCCACCGCACACACCCGAGTGCGTCTCCTCTACACATTTCCAAACCTCATCGTCACCAAGACATCTTAACAGAATACCAGTAAGGCTCCTCCTATAGAGTAGACCTCCAACCAAAGTATATTTCTGAGCCACCCTTCTTATGGCTTTCTTGTCCTCTGTGGTGGCCCCTTCAGGATAAGACTGATCTTGGCAGTATTTGACAATTTCATAGAACCATGGTTTCTCTTGATCAGCCAGTTCTTCTTCGGCCTCTGCCAACATGATTTCTCTCTTTTCAAGGATATCTTCTTGCAGGATCTTCCTTGCTATCCTGTCTTTGATATTTACGTAGGAAGCATCATCGATTGCAGGGGCGTGAAGTTTGTAGATGGAAATGGACCTAAACCATCTTCCTAGAGGGAACCTTATGGATGATGCCAACGAGGCGAGGGCATCGGCGAGAATATTCTGATGACGAGGGACATGAACAAAGATCAGTTTGGCGAACAGTTTGGCAAAGGCAGCAGTGAGTTCTTGGTATGGCTTGAGTTTGGGATTGCGAGTGCGATATTTAGTGAGCACCTGGCGAAGGATGAGTTGACTATCACCTACGACTCGCAACTCAGTGATACAAAAAGAATGGGCGAGTTCTAGGCCAGCTAGAAGAGCTTCATATTCGACTATATTGTTGGTGACTGGAAATTTGAGCTGGTATGCCAATGGGAATGTGAGGCCTTCAGGCGACAGGAGGGCGATGCCGATTCCTCTCCCTTGAGAATTCAGAGCTCCATCAAAATATAGTGTCCACATTGGCTCATCCGATTGGTTGACGGACATTAGTTCCTCATCTGGAAACTCTGATTGGACGGGATCGAACTTGGGAAGAGGATGGTGAGCGAGATGCTCGGCTATGACATAGCCTTTAATCGCCTTTTGCTGGATGTAGGTGATGTCGAACTGAGAGAGAAAACTTTGCCAGCGTGCTAGCCTATCCGTAAGGACGGCTTTCTCCAGAAGGAATTTGATAGGATTCATTCGAGCAATCAAGTGGACTTCGTGAGCCAAGAAGTAGTGCTTCAATTTCTGCACTACCCAAACGAGGGCAGCACAGGTTTTCTCCATGCCGGTGTACTTCTGCTCATAGGGATTGAGAAGTTTGGACAAGTAATAGGTTGCCCGTTCCTTGCCTTCTTCATCAGCTTGTGCGAGGACGGCTCCCACGGAGTCATCCAAGACTGAGACGTAAAGGATCAGAGGTTTTTCTGGTTTGGGTGGAATGAGAACGGGTGGACTAGCCAGATATTCCTTCAACCCTTCAAAAGCTTTCTGACATTTAGAATTCCAGTGGAATTCTACTCCTGGCTTGGTCAACTCGTAGAGAGGTCTACACCTTTGTGAATGTTGAGACACAAACCGACGAATAAACTGCAGCCTGCCGATTAAACCTCGAACTTCCCTCAAATTCTTGGGAGGCGGCATATCCCTGATAGCCTTGGCTTTGTCGGGATCTATCTCGATCCCTCTTTTGCTCACAATGAACCCTAACAATTTACCTGATGACACACCAAACACACACTTTTTCGGGTTCATTTTCAATTGGAACTCTCTTGACCTTTGCAAGACCTTAGCCAAAACTTCTGGATGTTCCATCCTGGTCCTCGATTTCACCAATAAGTCATCCACATACACTTCCAGATATATGTGCATCATGTCATGAAATATGGCCATCATCGCTCTTTGGTAAGTAGCTCCAGCATTTTTTAATCCGAATGGCATGACCACGTAACAATATGTTCCCCAAGGGGTAGTGAATGACGTCTTTTCCTGATCCTCTTCTGCCAAACGAATTTGATTGTATCCTGAAAATCCATCCATGAAAGAGAGGGTTTCGTAGCCTGCCGTGTTATCAATCAGCACATCAATGTGAGGTAAGAGAAAATCATCCTTTGGACACGCGCGGTTAAGGTCCTGGAAGTCGATGCAAATCCTGACTTTCCCATCTTTTTTCATGACCGGGACAATGTTTGCCACCCATTGAGGATAAAGAACGACTCTAATGAACCTGGCTTTGTGGAGCTTATCGACCTCTTCTTTCATTTTCAAAGCCATCTGAGGGTGGAAACGCCTTAACCTTTGTTTTACCGAGATGGACCCTGGTTTTAGGGTTAAACGGTGTTCGACCAAGGTTGAATCCAGACCCGGTATATCCTCGTAGCTCCATGCAAACGTGTCCTTATATTCCTTGAGAACCTCAATTAATTCCTCTTCTTCAGAGGGTGGTAGGTTGTCACTTATGAGGATGATCCTAGGGTCTTCCTCAGTTCCCAAGTTGACTTCTTTGGTGGATTCTTCTACGGCGGTTGACGGCTCGTCGAATCTCCTCATTCCACTAGCGTATGCGCCCGCCGCATCCTCATATTCTTCACCCTCATCTTCAGTGGGGCATTCTTCATCCGTGATCTCGTAGACTCCATACCCTTCATCAGATGCACAGTCGCCCTCGCATTCTATTTCGGGTAGCTGGATGGGATTTTCTAACAACTGGGGGATAGCAAGAAGGGCCTGACACCTGGCGGCCAAATCCAGAAGGAATCGACGAGGGATCTGCCTACCCTTGGATTTCTTCCTAGGTACTACCCTTGGCCTATCATTCGTAGATTGACTGACAATATTTACAGAAGAAGAGGAAGATGAGGAGGATGGTGTAGAATGTACAGGAGAAGACCCCTCAGAGGAGGGGTAGAAAAGGTCGCTCATCGGACCTTGGACGGGTGGTCCGCAAGGCGGTACGCACCCGTGGGAGATGTAGGAGGTTTCCTCAACGAAGATGTGTTGTTGGGGAGTTTGAAAATTGACGTTTTTTTTTTCGTTTTCATTTTTAATGACAAAGCAGTGAAAAGAGATTGGAGGAGAGAGAAAAGGGGTTATGGCTAGAGGATTGTGAGGCTCATAGAGCAGATAATGGTTGAAGACCTGGCACGGGTTGAAAAGCCCGCGCAGGTATGTAAGCAAAGAAGGGGACCTGGGAAGATCATCAGACAATTGTCTGGCCCAGGAAGAAGATATCAGCAAAGGCTGAGACGAGTGGATGGAGAGGATGGCGGCTAATGAGCCGTCGACGGCAATGTTGAGGACGGATGAAGATCCGTCGATGACAGAGTCCTTCTGGCGAGGACGAGGGTAGTTTGGAACCTTGGCAAGAGTGGTAATATTCTCTGGTATTTCGGAGATCAATGGTGGTCCTTCAAGCTGCGGAGACGAGAACATCCTTTCCAGTGCAACGGAAATGTCCCGTATGTCGAACCATTTGTCCCACTCGCATTCCGGATCTTTGATGTTGCCTCTTTTGGTGATCCTCGGACATTTTTCAGCCAAATATACAGCATGTGATCCCCCATGTGCTTCTCGTGGGTGATCTCCCATCTGAACAACGGGTCCTCTGTTGAAGTGGTTTGATAGAGTCCACGTGAGGGGCTTCCAATCTGCCTTGAACGGTCCTTTGAAGCCTAGGCCAAACCTGCGGTTCGGCCTAATTTCCTTTGGCGGTTTGAGCATACCCTGTAACTGTGCGCCTAGACCCTTTCCTTGTTGATAGCCGATGTTCCTCATAATCTCCCAACCTTTGGAGTGAGAAGGGAGACATGATGTTGCGGTTGCCCTGACCGGCTCCTTTGGTGCTAGTGGAATGTGAGATGGATCACGCACGTCCAGCAGTGATAATATGGGCCGATGAGATGGCCAAACGGAGGGCAGAGAGGTGTTGATAGCATCCACTGTGTGAAGGACCGGTGTACTGACCACTTTAATAATTCTCCCATTGTAAGGAAACTTCATGCACTGATGGTTGGTGGAAGGCACAGCGTCCATGGCTTCGATGTAAGGGCGACCCAGTATAGCCTTGAATGTGGGGTCCATGTCGAGGACACGGAATTCCGTAAGAATTGACATGGGGCCTAGTTCTGCCTTCAGAATAATCATCCCCTGTGGCGGCCTTTTGCTATTGTCATAAGCCGTGACCGTGATCGAGGAAGGTCTTATTTGTTCCTCGTTGACCCCACACAACTGAAGAGTGCTCATGGAGATCACATTTATGGATGCACCCGTGTCCACAAGACACGGGTTTATGGATACCCCATTAATTTTTATTGAAATGCACAATGCATATTTCCGAGCTTCCTTGGGAGCGAGCTCGTAGTTGTGGAACATGATGGCCGGTTGTGTGTCTGTTGGGGTCAGGACGGTCGAAATCTTCTCCATGGGGAGGTCTTCATTAACCATGACTCTTTGAAGGTACTCCATCAAGGCCGCCTGGTGGGATGTGGATCTTTGAAGTAGCTCCAGGATGGAGATCCGAGCAGGCGTCTTGTCCAAATGTTTTAATAGGTCATACTGTGTTCCAGGGATAGCTCTTTCTGGTTGTTCTGCATCATCCTTCTCTGGCTGAGATTGCTCAAGATTCTGACTGTTGTGGGGGAAAACCCTGTGGAAAATCCTTCCACTCCGGAGCACCATTGCCTGCGGCTTTTGTACCTCTGTGGGGGTAGCAGTGGGTTTTAACAGGGGTTTGAGGGGTAGTAGTGGAGGAATGGTTGATGAAGCAGGGGTGATGACGGGAGCAGGGATTCTGATGAGGGGTTTGTTAGGTGGAGGTATGGCGGAGGTAGAGGGGATATCGCGCGGATTATGAAGGATAAGGGGTTTGGAAGGTGGAGGTGGAGGTAAGGTTTGAAACGGGTAAAGGTTTTGAGGTGGATGGTGGGTGATGAGTGGTTTTGAAGGCATTAGTGGTGATGTGGTGGAGAAAGACGGGGTTATGTATGGTTGACGGATGATAAGGGGTTTAGAAGGCGTATGGGTAAATGTGGTAGAGGTGGATGGTAAAGTGGGGGAGTGGGAGAAGGTGAGAGGGTGTGAAGGCGTAGTAGAGAGTGTCGGTTGATAGGAGGTCGGGGTGCGGATGAGAGGGCGTAATGGTAGTGGAAATGGTGAAGGTGATACCGATGCGGGTTGATGAGAGAGAGGTGCTACCCGGGCAAGGTGAGGGGGTTGCATGACGATAGGGTTGGAGGTATAAAGAATGGAGGTACTTTCCTGGTGCCACACCTGCTCTCTCCCGACTTCCGAGAAGGAGGAGATGGGGTTAACCTGATGATTGGGCTGTTGGTGCTCCGGTAGTGGATTCTGGATTATGCCCATGTCGGGCTGTTGTTGTGGGGCCTGCTGAGGCTGTTGTTGTTGTTGTGGTTGCTGCTGCTGCTGCTGTTGTAACTGCTGCTGTGGCCTCTGAGGAGGTCTCCTAGCCTTGAGAGCCGCGACGTACCGTCTCATCTCATCCCAATCTATTTGATGTTCATCATTCATATCATGGATGTAATCTTTGAAATGGAAGTAGTAATCCACTGTGTGTCCCGGCTGCCTGTGGTAGACGCAGTATTTGGAGGTATCAACATTGGGGGGCCACGCGTGCCTTTCTCTGGGTAGGGCGAGTTGGTTTGATGCCATGAGGGCATTAAAAATGTCTGCTAAGGTTTCTGGCAATGGTGGATAGTAGGCTCTCTTGGGACCGAGGGGCCTCCTTTGTTGCTGTTGGGGACCATAGTTCCCCGGGGGTGGAACTTGGTTGTACTGAAGCGGTGGTTGTTGTTGCTGAGGTTGTGGTTGTTGTTGCTGGGGTTGGCGTAATGGAGACATATTATCCTGGGGTGGATTATTTTGGGGTGGAGGACGAAGAGGAAAAGGACCCGGTTGAAGGGGAAGTCGGGGCATTTGTGGAGGCCTTGGGTTGACTGCATAGTTGGCATTGTTGACCGCACTGACTTGCTCATTTGTCACGACCCCTTCTGTGGCTCCGCCCGGGACACCAGCGCCTGTCTTTCTAACCACTTTGGGCTTCGGTGACTCAAACATGTTCATAATGGGGGAGTCTTTTAACTGGGTTTGGATGTACCGGGCCCTTTCATAGAGTTCCTCCATTGTAGTAAGTTTATTCATGGCCAGGACGTGTCTGAACTGTGGGGTTGCATTAGACACAATCATCTTCACTTGTTCGGGCTCAGAGAGGGTATCCCTTATTCTTTCCGCCAGAGACCTCCATCTATCAGCATATCGGATAAAATCCTCGTCGGGTTTCATTTTTTCGGCCACTAGGTCGGTAATGGAGAGTGAGGGACCGACCCTATCCCTATATTTCTGCAAGAACCTTCTCTGGACTATTTCAAAATTCTCGGCCTCGCGGGGCTCCAGAGAATAGAACCACTCAAGCGCAGGACCATCCAATGATCTCCGAAAGAGGTATGCAAGGGACCTCTGATCGTTTTGCCAGTAAGAGGACTCATACATGAAATCCTTGAGATGAATGAAGGGGTTGCCGGTACCATTGTATCTGCGGTACGTGGGCATTTCGGAGGGAGGAAGATGAATGACAAGGAGGATTGGCAAAGCAACCTCAGGGGTGGCTTTTACGTCCACCATCCTTCTCAGATTTTGAAACTGCTCGTCCATGCGGTTGAACCTGTTGAGGAGCGATTGGGCGAGCTCCTCTGGAGGTGAAGGTGGCACTTGCCACTGGGGGAGAAACTGTCTCCCGGAGACTTGAGGGGGGAACCCAGAATGAGAGGGAGCTGTCGGACCGCCGACAGTTGGCCCTGGCTGAAGCGGTGTCTGGGGAACAACGGGAGTTTGAGATTGTGATGGGAACTGGAATGCGGGTGGTTGTTGGCTCGCTTGACCTTGAAGCGAGGGAGACTGGATGGCTTGCGCCAATGAAGGAGATGGAATGGCCTGCACGGACTCTTGGAGAGGTGCGATGGCCGGAGTTGATTCCTGGGGCGTGGGGGAAACAGATTTCCCCTTTAGAATGGCCTGGAAGGCCCGGAGCTGTTCAGAGGTAAGCTCCGTGTTGGCGAGGACGCCCAGTAAGGAAGTGATATCCTGTGGTGGGGACGTGTCCCCGGCGGTAACATGCACCTCATGCAAGGGGTCATGAGAAGGACCCGAGTCCATAGCATAGACTCGTGGGTCGGTTGTCAAACCACGACTAGGGTGGTTCTCCTCAAAAGACTCGTGAGACATGCTCACAGTTTTCCCAGAACGCAAAAACATACACTAGCAAGTAGGTAGCAGAGATTATCAAACAAGTGGATGCCTTTACGCCCTTTTTTTGTGTTTTGATTTTGATGATTTTTTTATATTTTTAGCGAGATCCGAAGTTCACACAAAATGGGGACCCTAGTTTGTTTTTGTTTCACCGCCGTGTCAGCTAGGGTCTCTCGTCTCACCACGAATGAAATGACTAACTCCGGGGAACTTCAATGGTACAACCAGCCAAGTGAACGAAGAGGAGATTCTTCGATGTCGGGGACTTACGGAGGTCCCAGTGTAGGAGATTCTAGTCCGTTGAGAGGAATTCCCAAACGGAGAGTCCTTCCTTCACCGGGAAAGGGTGATCCTCAAAAAAATGAAAAAAAGGATAGAAAAGGGAATGGATGTATGCAATGGAATGCCGACAGATATATGGAGTGGGAAAACAACAGAAATAACAGACATATAATAAACAAACAATCAATCACAACTGATAGTGCCGCCGTGAGCACAACGGGGGCGCGCGCGGGCGCCAAGATGGAGAGGCACGGATGGTGCCGAACTTGCAAGGGTAGCCGAAAGGAAGCAGTAGACGTCCCACCGTGATCGCCAATCTGTGAGCGACGTCACGCGGTTCGGGAGGAGAAGAGGAAGAGGAGAGCGCGCGGGCTCCTTCTTTTTTTGTGTTTTGTTTGCTGCAACACAGAAATGAGAGGAAAGAGAGAAGGGGCCACCACGGGAGATTGCTCCGGCGGGGCGAGAGGGACAAGTGTGATATAGCAAAATATGGGGGTTAAACGGCCATAGCGGGAAGTGACTCGCCGCGGCCTCGGGGGGACGGGAATGGTGCAAAAATTAAATAACAAGAATTGAAACGGCCATTGGGGAAGTGACTCGCCGCGGCCTCGAGAATATGAGCAGATAATAAGATGACAGAATATGAAGAGGATACAAAGAGCGGGAATTTAAACGGCCATTGGGGAAGTGACTCGCCGCGGCCTCGATGATATAAGCAGAATATAACAAAATATAAAGAGAATATAGGAAACAGAAATTTAAACGGCCATTGGGGAAGTAACTCGCCGCGGCCTCGATGACAAGATGTGATCGCCAGGGGCCAAAAGACCCCAAAATAAGAAGGTGATCGCGCCTACCTCAAGAGCGGGAGATGGCGGGTTGCTTCTTCCTCTCCTTCCGGCCGGCCGACGGAGAGGGCTTTCCTCGGGTACCCTTGCAAAACAACGACAAATAAATGACAAGTGGATTAGAAAGAAGGAGGTGTAGTATTCAAATCCTTGTGGTAAAAATAACGAAATGATGGCAAGACACACACCTGGTTGGTGTTATCTTTTAAACCCCTTTCGGACTCGAGTAGGAGGAAAATGAGATGATGGATGCAAGAAGTATAAGAGAAGAGGCGCCCTTGTAAAGGGGGATAGAGGATGCAATATGATGAATGTAAAGAACTATGGAGAAAAAGGGGAAGAAAAGGCTTATTGGATGAGCCGAGGGTGAAATCCGGCGGAGCTCCGGCAGCGTGGGGACGACGGGGAAGCGCGGTGGATGAAGACGGCCTTCCTCTCGCGAGCGTGAACACCCGAGAAGCCGGCAGAACCTCCACCTACAAAAGAACCCACGGGTTAGAAAATGACTCCGTAGCCTCTGGGCTTCGGCAGCCTATCGGATCACTTAGAAGCTCCCCTAGAACTGAGGGGGTGGGCCTCTATTTATAGGGCTCCGGAGGGTGGAGGCGTCCAGGACCCTGGACACCTCCATCAGGGGCGAAATAATATTTTATTCTATTTTTATTGATTTTTTTGGAATACTTTTGTGGGGGCGTCCAGGGTCCCGGACGCCTCTAACATCTCCACCGAAAACGATTCAGAAATGGGCGCGTCCAGCTGACCGGACGTCTCTATAATTTGGCCTTTTTCACATACGACAAACCGTCGTTCGATGGGCGGCGCCCGTGAGGGAGTTGATGGAGGCGTCCAGGGGCTTGAACGCCTCCAAAAATATATTATTTTATCGTTTGTTTGTCTTTTTATGATAGGGCTGGCATTTTTGATTTTTTAATTTATTTTTATGGAGGCGTCCAGGGGCCTGGACGCCTCCATTAATATATATTATTATTATTTTTTTTTTGTTTTATTTTATGCCAACTGGCATTTTACAAACATATATATATTTTTTGTTTTTTTATGGAGGCATCCAGGGGACTGGACGCCTCCATTAAAAAATATATATATTTATATTTTTTATTTGGTTTTGGGCCCTGAGAAAAATAATAAAAAGAGTAAAAAGATGGGGGCGTCCAGGGGCCTGGACGCCCCCATTAAGACCCACCCGGGTCCTCGGATCAGGCGTCGGCGGCCGCCCGGTAGACCCCCCTCTTGATTCCGGAACCTCCTGATGCGTCCGACTGGTGTTGATGCCGTTCGAATGCCGTGACGAGACGATTCCGGATGCCGAAAAGGGCGGAAGAAGACTCAAGAAAAGGAAGCACTCAAGTGATTCAAACGCGTAAGCCGTCGCGGGGCGTTGTATAGTAATATGAGACTTTCTCAGGAGACGTCAGGAATGGCGTGTCTACAGTGAGGGCTCATCCTCTCGGAGTAACCACGCGCTAAAAGATTTCTTGCAGTTCCAGCTGTCTACTTTCAGCGGGCAGTCAGATCTAGAGGTGGCTAGAGAGTGGTTCGATGATATAGAGCGAGTGTTCAGTTCGATGGAGTGTCCTGAGGAAGAGAAGGTGGTGTTGGCTACGTATCGATTGCAGGGGCCAGCCCAGACTTGGTGGACGTCAGAGTGGAGAGCAGTATTCTAGTCCCGTCCCCTGCGGCAGATCTTGTGGCAGGAGTTCGTCCCGGCTTTCGAGCGTGCTTTTTGCCCGTCTTTCCTCAGGTCGCAGAAGTTGCGTGAGTTTTTAGACCTGGTCCAGGGTGACATGACCGTGGTGCAGTATAGGTCCAGGTTCGTTGAGTTGGGCCGTTATGCACCGCATATTGTGGCAGATGAGACGGTGCAGACCGATCAGTTTATTGGGGGTCTGAGGTTAGAGCTGAGGCATCCTTTGCTTGCGTCAGGTTTGACCAACGTGGATGCGGCTTGCAGAGCAGCGGCGGTGTTGGAGAGAGATATGCAAAAGGTTCGAGGTCAGGGCAGTGCGGGTCAGATGTAGATGAGTTTTGATCATCCAACATCCGTGCAGCAGCAGAGTTCTATCTAGATTTCAGCAGGTGGTTCAGGGATGTCCCCGTCCGGGGCGTCGGCAGCAGATTCGTCATCTTTGGGATCGAAACTCAAGAAGTTGCTCAAGGAAGTTGATTTTGGCAGGAGGTGCTGAGGTCGCGAAGATCAGGCGCAACAGTCTGTGGGTAGTGTTCCGCAGCCTACCCAGTTCCAGCATCAGGGTTCAGTGAGTGGTTCTCGGGGTGGGTGTCCTCAGTGCGGAGAGTCTCCTCCAGGCAAGCAATGTACGACGCCCGTGATTTGCTTCAGGTGTGACCAGCCAGGACACATGGCGCATGACTGTCCGTAGAGACTACGCCAGCCGCACAAGTTTCAGCAGCAGCAATAGTTTCAGCCCCAGCAGATGTTGTCGCAGCCGCAGCAGTACCAGCAGCATGGTCATTATTCTCAGTTGACTCGGTCAGCTACCACAGGGAGGCAGAGAGCCCGAGGTAAAGTTACCCACATTACCAGAGCAGAGGCTGAGGCGTCCCAGTTGGTCGAAGGTACTATTCCGATTCTTGGTTGCGCGGCTCGAGTTTTGTTCGATTCTGGTGCATCTCATTCGTTTATTTCGGAGGAGTTTGCTCAGAGTGCCGAGGACTTGGCGACTGAGGTGTCCTGTGACCTGGCAGTGGAGTTGCCTACCGGTGGTTTCATGCTCACCCTGTGCTTCTTCGAGAGAGTGCCTGTGTGGGTGGATGGGCGGAACTTACCGGCCAAGTTTTATGTATTGCCGCTTCAGGACTTTGATGTGATCTTGGGCATGGATTGGCTCGAGGCCCATCATGCCATGGTGGACTACGGCTTGAAGAGGGTCTACCTCCGGTAGCTTCGTGGACCCACCTTTTATTTTTAAGGTATCCATTCTTCCTCCTCCCATTTTATTATTTCGGCTATTAGGGATCGTAGATTGCTTGGCACGGGTTGTCAAGGTTTTCTCGCTTATGTGGTTTTGGTCGATCAGCAGTGTCCGGATGTGGGGGACATCCCGATTCTGTGCGAGTTTTTTGATATTTTTCCCGAGGAGTTGCCAGGGTTGCCACCGCAGCGAGAGATTGATTTCATGATTTAGGTGGTACCTGGTACGGCACCTATGTCAAAGGCCGCTTATCGTATGGCGCCGATGGAGTTGAGAGAATTGAAGATGCAATTGCAGGAGTTGCTGGCCAAGGGGTACATTCGTCCTAGCTTTTCTCCTTGGGGTGCGCCGGTGTTGTTTGTGAAGAAGAAGGATGGTAGTCTGAGCTTGTGCATCGACTACCGACAGTTGAACCAGGCAACTGTTAAGAACAAGTATCCGTTACCTCGGATTGATGACTTGTTTGATCAGCTTCAGTCGGCCTGGGTGTTTTCGTGGATTGATTTGAGATCGGGTTATTACCAGCTGCGGATTCGAGAGTCTGATGTGGAGAAGACGGCGTTTCGCTCGAGGTATGAGCATTTTGAGTTCTTGGCGATGCCGTTTGGGTTCACCAATGCCCCCACGGCATTTATGGATTTGATGCATAAGGTGTTCCATCCATATCTAGACCAGTTCGTGGTCGTGTTTGTGGACGACGTCCTTGTGTATTCGCGGTCTGCTGAGGAGCATGTGCATCATTTGAGAGTGATGTTGTAGACCCTTCGTGATCACCAGTTGTATGCCAAGCTCAGTAAGTGTGAGTTTTGGCTTCGCGAGGTGCACTTTTTAGGGCACATGATTTTTGGTGATGGTGTTTCCGTGGACCCGGCCAAGGTCGAGGCTGTGGTGCAGTGGCCGAGGCCGAGTTTCGTCACAGAGATTCGGAGTTTTCTGGGGCTTGCAGGCTATTATAGGAGGTTCATTCAACATTTTTCTCGTATTGCTGCCTCGATGACCAGGCTTACGCGAAAGGATGTGCCGTTTATCTGGATGGAGGAGTGTGAGTAGAGCTTCATGGAGCTGAAGAGATTGCTCACGACTGCTCCGGTGTTAGTGTTGCCTTCTGGATCGGGAGGTTTTGTGGTGTGTATAGATGCTTCCAGGGTAGATTTGGGTGTTGTGCTGATGCAGCACGGTGGAGTTGTGGCATATGCGTCTCGGCAGTTGAATCTACATGAGGAGAACTACCCTACGCATGATCTTGAGTTGGCCGCGGTGATTTTTTCTCTGAAGATCTGGAGGCACTATCTGTACGGTGAGAAGTTCGAGATGTTCACTGACCATCAGAGTTTGATGTATGTGTTTACCCAGAAAGATCTAAACCTCAGGCAGAGAAGGTGGATGGAGTACATGAATGATTATGATTTTACTCTGTCGTATCAGCCTGGCAGGATGAATGTCGTGGCTGATGCCTTGAGCAGGAAGGTGATGGTCAGTCAGATGTTGTTAAGGAAGTGGAAGTTGTGGGAGCAGGTTCCGGCCATGACTTTTAGACTCAAGATCCCTCAGGATCAGGGTTCGGCTGTTCTTGCGAGCTTGACTGTCACGCCAGCTATTCGTCGTCAGGTGACTGAGGCTCAACGTATGGACCCCGAGCTACCCCGGATTTTGTCGATGGCCGAGCTGGAGTTTGGTGAGGATGGAGCCGTGAGGTTCCAAGGTAGGTTGTACGTCCCAGCCGAGGAACAGATGAGGCGTGCGGTGTTACGAGAGGCTCATGGGAGCCGGTATGCCGTGCACCCCGGATCGGCAAAGATGTACCATAACTTGAAGAGGCAATTTTGGTGGCCTGGTACGAAGAGCGATGTTGCAGAGTTCGTGGCCAGGTGCTTGATTTGTCAGCAGGTGAAGGCTGAACACCAGCGACTGGGAGGTACACTTCAGCCCTTGGATATTCCTGCGTGGAAGTGGGACCACATGACCATTGATTTCATGGTTGGGTTACCGAGGACATCCAGCGGGTAGGATAGTATATGGTTGCTAGTCGATAGACTGACAAAGACGGCTCGGTTGTTGCCGATCAAGGTCAGTTGGAGCATGCATCGTTTGGCTCATTTGTATGTGGAGCAGATCGTCCCGTTGCATGGAGTCCTCATCTCCATTGTGTCTGATCGTGATCTCCGCTTCACTTCTGGATTCTGGAGGAGCTTCCAGAAGGCTCTGGGCACCGAGTTGGCTTTTAGCTCAGCGTACCATCCTCAGTCGAACGGTCAGTCGGAGAGGACTATCCAGACTTTGGAGGATATGTTGAGGTCGTGTTGCCTGGAGTGACAAGGGAGTTGGATCCACCACTTACCGTTAGTGGAGTTTGCCTACAACAATGGCTATCATTCGAGCATTGGTATGGCACCGTATGAGGCATTGTACGGACGACCTTGTCGGACTCCACTTGATTGGTTTGAGGTGGGAGAGCATATCCTGACAGGACCAGATTTGGTGTAGCAGTGCACTAAGGTGGTGCGTCTGATCCGGCAGAAGATGTTGGCTGCGCAGAGCCGACAGAAGAGCTATGCCGATCGGAGGAGGCGACCCCTCAGTTTTGCTGTAGGTGATCGTGTGTTTTTGCGAGTTTCTCCCATGAAGGGTGTGATGTGCTTCGGCAGACGTGGGAAGCTGAGTCCCCGCTACATTGGTCCTTTCCTTATTGTCGAGCGTATTGGTGAGGTTGCCTATCAGTTGCAATTACCCCCGGAGCTATCTTCTGTACATGATGTGTTTCATGTGTCTATGCTTTGGAGGTATATGCCCGATGATTCCCACATTCTGGAGGATGCCGTTTGGCCTGCGGTGACCCCAGACTTGTCCCTTCCAGAGTACCCTGTCCGTATTGAGGATCGGCGTGAGCAGCGCCTGCGGAACAAGGTTATTCCTTTGGTTAAGGTGGTCTAGCAGCGTCACTCTGGTGGTGAGGTGTCGTGGGAGCGTGAGGATGAGATGCGACAACTGTATCCTTATTTGTTCGGGTGAGTTTTCTCCCCTGTCCCTGTGCCTTGTCCTTAATTTCGAGGACGAAATTCATTTAAGGGGGGAGGGCTGTAATGTCCCGAGTTTTTCGGATCCATCTTCTCGGGTCCTGGATCTGTCTTCCCGGAGAATTTGTTTCCATTTTGTCCGGAATTATTTTCTGAACATCTTCCGTGTTCGGATCCGTGTGATTCGGGTCAGTTTCGGAGGCTCGGAACGTATCCTGTGGCTTTTTTCGCGTGTTTTCCGATTCCTGCGTGGGTTTCTCGGGAGAATCTACGGAACCCTATAGCGGGTGAACCGGGTCGTTCATCTACCCGCGAGTGGTACCGTTACGATCAACGCGTTCCAAGGATCGAGAATATGTATTTTTCTATTTTTGGGATTTTTCTGATTTTTCAGATTTTCTATAAATACCCCCATTTCCTTTTTCTTTTTCTTGTTTTCTTCTTCTTCTTTCTTCCTCCCGTGACCGCCCCGCTCCCCGACCGTTGCAACCCCCTCTCCCTGTTCGAGCTAGCGGCGCCCCCTCCTCCTCCGCTGACAGACGGCAGACCACGGCGGCAGCGCGGTGACGACGGTGGTGGCGAGAGGATCACGGTGGTGCCCTTTTCGTGGCGCGTGAGTGGAGTTCGTATTCGAGCTAGATTTGTGGATCGGCGGCTTCCCGGCGGATTTCGAGCTTCATTGAGGTAGGGGGACGGATCCTTGCCCTCTTTGCAGCATTCCCCATGATTTCTAGGCTGTGGAGAGATCGAGAGGGGTTAAATTCATGCCGGGAGGGTTATTTCCATGATTGGGGTTTGAGCGCCGGATCTCCCGTTTTATGGAGTTTTTGACCAATCTAAGGGCTTAGATGCATGCTAGGGAGGTAGGGGGAGGTTCCCCCTTTTGTTTCTCCTTCACCTAGGGGTGAATGGGGCGTGGGATCGAGCTTCCCGAGCGAACTGTGCGAACCGGGCTTGGCCCGTTGTCGCGTTAGGTTCCAGGGGCACATTCTTGTTGAACGCGCTGTGTTGTCCGAGCATGTTCATCGAAGAAGATGAACAGTTTGGCGGTTTTTGTCGCGCCAGGGTCGGGTAGCACGTTCTTGGAGAACACACTAGTCTCTACTAGCGCCTTCTTGGAGAACGCGCTATCCTCTGATAGCGTGTTCTTCAGGCTGTCGTGCTAGGGGACCAGAGCGCGATAGTGTCGCGCCCAGGATCCCTAGCGCCTTCATCCCCTCCTCGAGCCGTGTTTCCTTTCGATAGTTGCCTCCAATCGAGTGCGCTTTGGATCCTATTGCGGCGTGTGGCCCGAGGGTTGCCATGGGCACCCGGTGTGAGCCACAGGGGTGCCCGGGGGTCCCCGGAGAATGAGTTACTTCGGTAGGGGTGCCGCATGACTTGAGGGATGGTCAGACCTCGTGCGTGTCCTCGGCATCCGTACCTACCATTTTGGTTACCAAGAGTCTGTGTTAGTGTGTGGTCGTCGGTTTCCGTGAGTCAAGTCTCACCTCCGGTGACACGTCCACTAGTCGTAGTCTTCTTACGGCACACGGTGCTGACCCACCCGGGAGTGGTGGAGCGGCTGACCCGAGAGAGACGGTGAGTAGGCTGGTTACCGTAGGGCCCCCACGTACAGTCGAGTCCGGGCTTAGGGGGAATTACCAGCTAGAGGATAGGCCTAAGGCCTATGGTCTGAGTGTGCACATGGGGCTGAGGGCTTTGGACCCGCGCTGATGAGCAGACCTCAGTTAGTCCTTGTTTGTGGTACTGGTTACTGTGTGTGTCTGAGTCTCGCGCCCGGGGCGTTGTAGCTAGACACTTGTGACGCGGTATAAGACGTCAGGGGACGCATCCAGTCGTTCTTCTAGTGGGTGGTGCTCCTGTCTACTGGCAGGTATGGACTTGAGTTTTGTCGGACCGAGGTTCGGTTATACGGTATGGTTGTTAGACAGCTTTTCCGTTTATTTATTGCTGCTTGTCATTTCTACCGTACTTCTGCTAGGTAGTGTTACCTTCCGTGGTTGCTCGCGCCTTGCCGCTGTTTTCTCGTTGTGCGGTGGGGGTCCGGGGGATCCCTACTGGGCCAATGAAATGAGGCTCACCCCTACTTTTTAGGTGAGGCGGGGTCGTCGAGAGGTGCGGGCGAGTTTCAGCGTGGTTCGTCTAGCCAGGGTTAGTCGCCAGTCTACCAGAGCCAGGGGATGCGCCATGTAGTTGTACACCGAGGGATGCCCTGTATAGTTGTACTCTTCCTTTCTGTTGACTATACTTTTATTTGGACATGAGACTCTGTGAACCTGGTAGCGGTTTATTTTATTTATATTATGTTGTGCATTTTATTTTAGATTATTGTGCTATCTCTGCAGTTGTTTCAGCTTCTCTTGTACTCCCACACCATCCCTTTTTACCCTTCCGAGTCTTCGGGCTCGTGGGTTGGCGAGCTGAGATTCGAGACACGCCGGTTCCTTTCCGGTACTCGGATCCTGGGTTGTCACACTCTCACTTTTGACGCGTCCTTAGACCCGAAGGTCTATCTAGATTAGGAGTCCGGAATGGATCGGTATTTTGATTGGTTCGATATGACGGACCGTTGAAGAGTTCGATTCGCTACCATGAAGCTGATGGAACATGCTCAGACCTATTAGGAGAACATAGATAGCATGTTGTTTCATCGGTTGGAGCCCCAGGTTGACACATGGGGTGAGATGAAGGTCAAACTTCGGCAAAAGTACCTTCCTGCCACATACCGTGAACGACTCATCGATAGGTGGTAGAGTCTCACTCAGGGAGATCGGTCCGTCTCCTAGTACATCGCTGAATTTGATGAGTATTTTTTGCGATGTGGTGTCACGGCGGAGAACTTCATGCCTATTTCCCGCTTCCGACGAGATTTGCGGCCCCACTATCAGTATTAGCTTTTTCGTCGCGATACCAAGACTTTGGAAGAGGCATATCAGGTTGCTCTCGAGATGGAGTAGTTTGAGGGAGAGTTCGAGTCTACCCAACAGTTGGGCCCTGTCCCTCTTCGTAGTGCCGAGCCCCGTACCTCCTTAGGCCCATATCAGAGGGCCTCCTCAGCTCGACCTCAGGGGCCCGCCCGTCAGGAGTTATTCGCTCCAAGGCCTCGCCCTCCCCCGCCAAGGGATCTACCTCCACCCCAACCACCGGCACCCATTGCCCGCCCCCCGGGACCTATTGCCCATCCTCCGGCACCCACACCTCCTCCCCTGTTTCCTACACCCCCTGTCCGTCGGGAGGATAAGGGTAAGGGACCACTTATCGGAGAGACTAGTAGGTCACGACTACAGTGTTATCACTGTCAGGGGTTTGGCCACTTTGCCGACCAATGTCGCACTCGGACATCACTAGCCCTAGGGGACAAAAGGGTTGGAGAAGCCTCACCATCTAGGTTTATGTCTGTCTGTTATGAGGCAGAGCCGGAATTAGCTAACGAATTCTATGAAGAAGTTCTGGAAGGACCTATCGACACCCAGGATGCACCACTCGGATGATGACCACCTAGGGGGTAGTGTCACTGCATTAAGTCTAGGGTCCTACATGAGTCTGTTTTTATTTCTTTGTGTGGTTTGCTAGAAGTCTATGCATGCATTTGTCAAGTGCATGGTGAGTCTACATATGTGGAGTCGAGTCGGTCTTATGCAAGCTCGCAGATGTCAGTCCCTTACGAGTGTGAGGCAAGTCGGATCTAATGCGTACGTTGTAGACTTGTCAGAATATGGGATCAGCTCTACATCATTGTCCAGGATCTAGTCATCCATAGGGACCCATCGGTGATTCCTAGTGAGTCTTTGAGCCACCTCCTCCCCTTTGAGAGTGACCCCACCCCGGAGTGTCCACCACTAGTCTCGTTCCCATAGTAGCATGTGCATATCAAATATATACTGGATGAGTAGGTGACAGTTACTTGGAGTGGAGCGTACCCGCGCTACCTGGCACGGTGACGGATCCGTAGGAGTCACGTGAGAAGCCACACCCATTACTCGACGGGGTCGAGTTTCTCTCGCCCGGGGAGAATTGATGGGACATCGGAGTAAGCAATTTCATTTACCTTTGTTTGGATATTTTTTGGAATGTATTTGGGTGTGTATTTATATTTGTGGATATTTATGAGTGTAATTGGGTCAAGAATGTAATATGGGCTAAACTTCATGTAAGGGGTCCAATTTTCAAAATGGGCCTCAAAACCTTTAGAATCCCAATTGGGCCTTCCCTCCCTTGTAGGCCTCCTTTCATAGAGGGCCCAATATGATGGCCCATGGTCAAGCTTTGGAATATTGACCATGGGTTGCCAATGTTGACCTTAAAGGGAGGGCGCCCCCTTCTTTGTCCCATATGGGATTTGTTTAATGTTGTTTATTCTCCCTTTCCCTTTATGCCCCTTTGACCATGGGTATTAGAGGTCATTTGTCCTAGGTCTAGGGTTTAGTATTTAATATCTCTTGTTGTATTTTAGTGAGAATTAATGAGAAAAAATATTGAAATTTTGTGTGAAGCAAGTCTTGGGCGCACCTCCCCCTCTCTCCCTTCTTCTTGTTCTTCATCTTCTTCCTCTTGATCCAGGGTGTGAAGCCCTAAATATTGGAGTGAATCCAATTTCTATCTCTTCCCTGGAGTGTGAAGCTCCACCGCCGCCGCCGCCGCCACCGCCTTCGGAGCCGCCAACAAGCCGCCACAAGTAACCTTCCACCATGCTGTCCTGAACCACAAAATCCAGAATAGCAAGCTAAAGAAAAGGTCAGTTCTCCCAATTCACAGCTCTGATCGAGCTGAGATTTTGAGGGATTGTTCCCCTTTGTGTTAGCTTTCCAGCAATATAAATTTTGTTCCATTCTGATCCCTTTTGCCCCACCTCCCAGGTCCTTCTTCCTACCCCTTGCAATCTGCCTGGTTGCAGATCTGCAGGTTAGAGGCCTGATCCCGTATTTTTCCCACCCCTCATAGCACCTCCGAAAATTCTCAAAATAATTCTGTACGTCCCCCACATAGTCCTCTTTCACCCATAATTTTCACAAACCCTAAATCCACTCCAACCCCTCAGTCAAAAATCGCCTTTAGACAACTCCCTTTCTGTTCTGCTGGATCTGGATCCCAAGCCAGAAAAGAGTCCGTGGCACAGTCATTTTCATTTTCAATCCCTTCACTAGATGGACCTTAAATTCTAGTATGTTGAAGATCTCTGAGTCCTCTTTCCAACAGCGCTAACCTCGCCTTGATCCTGTTGAGTACGGACTGAATAGATCTAGAGGGGGGGTGAATAGATCTAGCCCCTTTTTTCAATTTATAAACCAAAGATCGACCAGACCTTAAGCAAACGATGGGTTGCAAAGATAAAACTGATAACTACAGCGACAGCAAGCAATACGAAGAGCACACACCACAAGCAAAACCACAAGACAGGATTTTTAGGTGGTTCAGTCTCTTCCCGAGACTTACATCCACCCCTCGCTCAACTTGAGCAAGGCTTCACTACATGAGAAATCCTGATCTCAACCAATACACCGCTGATACACAGCTTCTTCCCGCTGACACACAGGTTGTACCCGCTGCCTCACAGCTTGACACTAGTTGTAAAGATGAGTAGAAGAAAATGTAACAAGGCTGAACATAGACTTTTGTAGCAGAGTAATTAAAGAGTTCAGCTTGGGACTCAATCACATAGATAACAAGGCAAGACTCCCTGTAGGACTTCCAGCAGGATGCCTTCAGCTGCCTTGCTGCTGGAACTTGCAACGCCTTGAGCCAGGTCTTCTTTCTGCAGCACCGAAGAGCACTTCTGTCTTCTGCAACTTTTTGATTGTAGGAGAGCCACTCTTCCTTTTCTGGTTAGAGAAGCTTCTGATGCTTATCTTCCTTAGCTTCTTCTCTATATTCCCATATTCAGTTCTCTGTTGTCTTCTCCTTTTTGCACCAGTTCTTATCAAGCCCGGAGCTGTTTCCCGCGCAAGTGCAAATCTGTTCGATTACCCGCTAAAAAATAGGGAGAAGATTAAGTAAAATCTAAAAGAGGTTTGACCGGTTCTTAGCACGATTCTCTCCTTGAATCCCGTGCGGAATCTTATCCTCTGAACAGCCCAACAACCTGCAACAGCAACCTGCAGGTTTCAAGGAACCGAAACTGAATTCGGTTGGATTTCGGTTCTGGACGCTGAACCGCTTGTGGTCGACAACGACCCTGTCTCTAGTCGACAATGAGCGATGTCCAGACGGCTGGTTCTTCAGGCTGATGCTCGTATCCCTCATTGTTGACAATAGCCCTGTCGCTGGTCGACAAGGGGCAATGTCCAGATGACGGGCAGTTCTGTCTGATGCTCTGTCTGTTCCGTGGTCGACAACGAGCAGGGCTCTGGTCGACAACCAGAGTGCGTACAGAGGAGAAATGACTTGAGCTGTGCTTGGTTGGATTCGTTGGTCGACAATGATCACTTCTCTGGTCGACAAGCAACCTTTGACATTTCTTCTGATTTGCTGATTTCACTTATACTTCAGTAGACCTGAAATTACTTGAACTATCAGAAGTGACTTGAATTATCATTTTTACATTGAATTAGTCAATCATATCTTTTGTTCATCATCAACTTGCCATGAGTTCATTACTTTATATTGAAGGATCAATCAAATGACTTGCACGTGTTATGAAGATAGTATATTGTTGATTAGTCAAACATATCCTTTGTCATCATCAAAACTAAGGGATGCACAACAGATCCGACACCAGATCTGGGCGTGCCATCCATTTTTGCTGGAGTGCGTAGGACTGTCCAGATCTGTCCCGAGACAGGCTAGCAGAAAGGGGTCACAAGTTAATTACAGAAAAAATATATCGGGCTAGCTTCAGCGACCGCCCCTCCCGGAGGTCGACCAGGGACCCCCTGCCAGCGTCCCGGTGAACCACCGCCTTAAGAAGATCCCAGGAGGCCGACGTCCCTTTGGACGTCTGTGTTCACTATCCTGCTGGCCAGCAACTCGCCGAATCGGAACCGCTACCCGCCATCGCCCGAAACCCGCCGCCTTGCTGCTTGTCAACCCAAACTCGGTGCTCCCGGCATTTTTGTGTAGCCCTTTACCTCCCTGCGTGGAGTGGGCAAGAAAATCTATTTCTGTAATTAATTTAATTACTGTACCGGGAGTACGAAGCTTTGCCGGGAACGTCTTTCCCACGCCTAGTAGCGTGGAGATATCGTGTTCGCTCCTCACTCGACAGTTTCTTGCTTATTTCATATATAATTCTATATGCTGCTGCTAGAGTGTTAGGATAACTTAGCTCGCTCAAATTTCAATCACCGTTGCGAGAGAGTGCGAGACCGCCCCGTGACCCGATCTAGGCACGAAAGTGAGAGCTGATCACCCTAGCTTGTTTCCGATTTCTCAACCGTGCACATCTGCACGCTTCCCTCGTTAGGGGTGATCACGAGTTTGCCTAGAGTCTAAGGTTTACATATCAATTGACGTCAAGTCGCGTACCGCCCTGCATCACATATTGTGCATATTTGACATTTATAGCATTCACACATGCATATTTTGAATTGCATCTTTTTGAACATATTGTGCAAATGATTCTCTTAATAACCCCATTGTCCGTCATGTTTTTGTCAATGACAATGGGGGAGAAAGTAATGTTGTTTCTGATTTTGCTGCTATCATGAATTCCCCATAATGATCCCCATTTATGATTATGTCAAAAGGGGAGAGAGCATTAATACGTAACATTTTGTCATCATCAAAATTTGAGAGATTGTTGTGTATGTGATTTTGATAATTACAAAATGACTTTGTCGTTTGGCCTTATGCTTGAATGGTTATTCATGTTTGTATGTGAAAGCTTGATTGAGAATGCTTTGTATTGAATGAGAATGAATTTGTGAAACATGCTTGAAAGAATGCATATGTCTTGTACTCAATGAAAATTCTTGAGAAAACTTGTTTGCATGATTGGATATTTACTAATGTGTGTGATGCATGTGATGCATGCGTCTTGAAGATCCTATATTCATTACAATGCTCCTTGTGAAAACAATGCTTCATAAACATTAATTTTTATCAACAAGAATGCCATTTGAATGAATGAGTTCCCATGCTTTTCTACATGCTTTGCATTTGGTATAATTGTTAACACTTGGGTATTGAAGCATTTTGATATTGAAGTAATGGTAGATACAAGAAAGTGATTGAACAGTTGAGCTTCCATGCCATTATATTTAGTTGATTGAGAGATTCATATTCATCATAACAAAACATTGTCATATGGTGGAATGTGTTTTTGTTGTTTGATATGAGAAGCCAAATACATGTTTGAATGGGTTCAATGATGTATTTTATTGTGAACATGTTCATAGAGTTAATGCTTGATGTAAAGATTTTGATTCTCAACTAACCACTTGTTTTATCATATTTTTCAGAATGAAAATTCATGGTTGATTTTCATAGGATTATGGTAATATTTAATTATTTTTTCCCATGAGTTAATGGTGGTTTATCAGGTTTTTCTAACCTCCACTGGCTGGGGTCGACCCTTAGAGGTTCTGGACAGGACAGAACCCATATCATGTTGTCTGCTTGTAGGGGTCGACCCCTGAGTGCTGGCACTTATTTTTGATGCTGGCGGACCTCTGGTTGCCCGAGGGTCGACCCTTCTGGAACGGGAGTTCCGTAAAGTGTCTAAACCCTTTCTAAACCCCATGAAACTTGACCAAACTACCCCCCAAAGGTTCCTAATGTTATGAGGGTGTTTCTAACATATTTTAGGAGGGTTATATGAGTCATGTGGTCTTTCCTCTATATACATGAATGCGAACTCAGAGTTTTAGAAGAAGAACCCTAATGCTTATTTTGCTCTATTTTGTAGGAGAAGAAAAGGGGAAAAAGGAAGAGGAGCTCTTGCAAGGTGGTTACCATCTACATACTTGAAGATTTGGAGCTCGTGGTAGAAGAAGAAAAGAAGCGGCTAGAGGAGAGGAACAAGATGACGCCGGAATCGTGATCATCCGACGACGAGTCAAGAAGAACTGGAAGAATCGGAGAAGGGGGAGCTTTACTTTTCATATATGTTCTTTGGTTCAATATTTAGAAGTTGTTTTGGGTTTATTGTATCCATCTCTGAACACTTCATCCATTTCTGAACAATTATTTTGTGTGTGGGTTCGGAGAATGGTTTCTCCTAGTGGTTTGTGTTAACGTTTGTGCGTCGTTTGGTGCGGAGCATATCCGTGTGTGTGTTGGGATTTTTACCCCGTGTGTGTAGGGAGAAATCCCCGTATGTTGCTGCATTCGCAGCGTGTGGTTTGGGGTTTTTACCCCGTGTGTGTGGGGAGAAATCCCCGTGTTTGCTATATTCGCAGCGTGTGGAGAAAGCCTCACCGGTTTGGTGAGGGGTGGACGTAGGGAGCCCGTCGTGGTCCCGAACCACCTTAAAAATCCCCGTGTCTCATGGTTTGAATTGTGTGATTGTGTGCATCTCTATCTAATCTATTTACATAATCGTGTGAGCTTGGTGAGATTGGGTGAATTAAGTTTATCCAACTTAGTTTAAATTTCTCAATCTTGTTAATCTTGTTAACTCCGTTGCGCGTTAGTTTTGAGATTTTAATTGGACATATAATTTTTAGTAGAGAGATCTATTTACCCTCCTCTCTAGATCCGTATTCCTACACTACGGGACCCAACAATCCTCGAATACTCTCCAAACGTACTGAGTACTCTACGAGCACTCTTTTCCTCATTCACGCTCTTCTGTTTCCCTTTCCGTGACTCTCTTTTCCCAACTCTCTTTCTCTCTGCTTCTGATTTAAACATCAAAAGATTATCTCCTAAGATCATTCTTAATACTCCTTTTTACGTTATTTTTTAATGATTATAGATTCTTTCGAATGACCGATTATTCTTTCACAACTAATAAATCTTAAAAACATGATACTAGATAAGAGAACACTTTTTCTATCTCTGCACATATTTTACCGTATACAAATTGAAATCTTTAATGCTCCCAGGTAAAAGAGATGACGTATACTTCTCTCCCCACGCCACTACCGCCGCTACTTCACATCCATATGATCGCATCAAGGATTTCAGTTCTTTTGGCATGCCCGGAGCCCCTCCCTGTGAGTTTGTCCGCGAGGGGACGAGACTCCGCCGGCCCATCCACGCATCCCTGGCGTGACTTCGCCACCGTTCCCCGTCCGTACGATTAATTTAAAAAGGGGCCGTAAATAATCCGAGCAGCAATCCTTTTTGTTTAATTGGAGGCCATGCATATCGGACGGACCAGGACGAGCCACGTCCCCATTTATGCACCCCCTTATTTTTTTTTACTTTATTTTTTGATCAGAAGGATGATACGACTTTTTATTAAAAAAACCATTGAGTACAACCAGAAAGTTACATATCTGCCCCTATTTTCCAACAATAGCAAATACAGACATGAGTACAACCAGAAAATTACATATCTGCCCATATTTTCCAACAATAGCAAATGAATGAAAAAAAATCCAAATACAAATATGGGTTGTGCAAAGGTATTACACATATTTCCTCGTGCTGCCTCAAATACGAATTCTGATTGACACACAGTAAATTTTAATTGCTTTGTATGGTATATTATTTAATATAGGACTCAGAGAAGATATCTCCATTTTGTGATTTGGAAAAACAAACAATCATGCTGAAGGGTCCAGATGAGATAAGATGCAAGTAAGCCACGGCCACCCCTAATTCCCCCAGTCCCCTGCCACAGCAACGGAGAAGAGGGTGAGTAGAAAGAAGAAGACAGATCGAAGAAAGGGAATGTCGACATTAAGCTCACAACATGGACGACTACGGCAATGACTTTTGGCTGGTTTAATTTGCCAAATTAATAGGATGACAAAAGCAGTAGAGCATGACCACAGTTAAGTCAACGGCAAAAAGAAATTAAGGAGAATGGAAGCAACGACAGAGAAAGAAGGTTGCTGCTGTGACTAGAAGAATGGTGATGCTGTGACTAGAAGAATGGTGGTGGTGGTTGTAGTCTTCTCTCTGAGGTGGATTTCTTTGGGGATGATTTAGGGACTCAGGCGAGGTGGGTATGCTTCCGATCTCTAGATCTCGATGTATATTTTTGATGGACAAGCCATCAATATTATAAGGTGCGTCACCCCCACCTCCCCTCTGTCCCACCGCTACAGTGCACCCAAAACACGATCCGAGAAACCCGGTGAGTGTCTCCCAACGGGCACTTTCGGTGCCATTATTCTATTGTTGGCACGTGCTAACATCTCTCACTTGGCCAATAAACTATTATATACCCACTATCCGTGAGTGACATAATATTTCTTTTGAATCACTCTCACTATCCGTGAGTAGTGTTTCCACTCACCATCACTACTATACTCTCGTTATCCATGAGTAGTATTTTCGATATACTCCCACTATCCGTCAGAGGTATCATTCTTCTCATTATCTCACTATGCATGAGTACTGTTCCGATACACTCCCACTATCCGTCAGAGGTATCATTATTTTCATTGTCTCATTATACATGAGTACTGTTCCGATACACTCCCACTATCCGTCAGAGGTATCATTATTTTCATTGTCTTACTATACGTGAGTACTGTTCCGATACACTCCCACTATCCGTCAGAGGTATCATTATTTTCATTATCCATAAAAATATTTCTTTCTGGCTTATATATTTCTAAGCCCCATTAAGCCAACTTACTTAATGAAATTTTCTGCTGAGATACGTTTCGTCAATGGATCAGCAATCATATCACTTGTGGGAACATAAGTCACTTTTATTTCCCCTTTCTATACAATATCTCGAATATAGTGATATTGCACTTTAATATGTTTTCCTCTTGAACTGTTTGCTCCACTGTTAATCAGGCAAATAGCCACCTGATTATCACAGCACATCTCAATTGGTCCATCTACCAAGTTGAGACTCAAATCGTTCAAGAATCTTCTAATCCAAACTGTATGAGTAGCAGCTGTACTACATGCAATGTACTCAACTTCCTGTGTGTATCGAGCAATACACCCTTGTTTCTTACTTCCCCAAGAAACAACAGCACCACTAAAGATGAACAAATGTCCCGATGTGGACTTTCTGTCATCTTTATCTCCTCCAAAGTCTGCATCCGAATATCCGAGAACCTCAAGCGTATCAGCTTGATAAACAAGACTGTGGTGCAAAGTTCCTCTCAGATATTTCAAAATTCTTTTAATAGCTTCCCAATGTGGTGGACCAGGATTGCTTTGGTATCTACTTATCAAACTGACTGGGTATGCCAAGTCCGGTCTTGTACACATCATTGCATACATCAAGCTTCCGACTGCTTATGCATACGACACCAAGAGCGGCTCTTGTCTCTCTCCGGGGCATTGACCCTTACACATCAGTTTCTGATGGACTAACGGTGTAGGTGCCGGATTGCTATTCTGCATTCCGAATCTCTTGAGTACAGACCTCAAATATTTTTCCTGGTTTATACTCAACATTCTAGACTTTCTATCCCTTAGGATTTGTACACCAAGAACATAGGATGCCTCACCTATGTCCTTCATCTCAAACTTTCCACTAACTTTAAATTTGACTTTATTCAATATTTCTATGTCATTATTGGCGAGTAAAATATCATCCACATACAGAGATAACATGATATATTTACTCACACTATTCATGACATATACACAGTTATCCAACTTATTTGAAATAAATCCTAGTTGGATAACTACTTCGTAGAATTTTAGATACCATTGTCTAGAAGATTATTTTAAACCATATATTGATTTCTTTAACTTGCATACCTTTTCCTGTAGTGCCCCAAAATTTATATAAGTAATTTATATATTTATTTAATATTTTTTAGAATTTATAAAGGTTTAAATAAATTAATAAAAGGGTTATTAGATTAATAAGTCATTATAAGTCCCAATTGTGTTAGCCTAGCCTATCTAAATATGATCCAAAAGGTTTAAGGATCAAGCCCATTAAGTTTGACCCATATTCTAGAAGGTTATTGAGCTTATTCACGGATTTTAAGGATAAATACTATTTTTCATAAGATAATTATGTGGATAAACGAATAAAAGAGTTTTATTAAATTGAAACTCTATACACGTTTGATGTAACAGTCTATCGGGAGACCGCCACAGCCATGTAACGCATTAGTCCTGATGCGTTACACCCTGTCAGTTCCGTAAGTTGAGAAACTTGCAAAAAGGTTCGAACTTTGAGATCCTATCTGCAAGAGACCTAATTAGAAGGATGTGTAAAGTTACTAGGGACTCTTAGGGATCAGGTTGTGACCAATTAAGGACTCTAGAATCGATCTAATCTTCAAACCCTAGCCAAAACCCTATAAATAGGACCTAGTTCTAAACTGAACGACCCTTACTTTTGGCTCTTGAAGAATCAAGGCAAGGAGTCATAATTTCGGATAAGTTCTTTAGAAGATTTTGTTTAATATACTTTAGAATAATAGTTCTCCAAATTTCGTACTAGGAGATCAACCAACTAAGGAGATTGAAGCTTCCAAAGTTGCTGGTACGACCTTAGCAATCCAGGAAACTGAACGCAAGTCCTCTGAAGATCAGGAGATTAGGATATCTAAACGAGGTAATTAGAGTTCGATTATTTAGAACTTTTCGTTCCCAATAGTATCATCCTCTTACCCTCAAAATTTCATGTCTTTAGGTCAAGAGGATGAGAAGCTAGAGCAGCGTGAAGTTGCTGGAAACTCACTAGAAAAGGAAAACTAGGGCACGTCTTTCAGACTGAAATTAGAAGTTTAAAGCCCAGTTAAAAGGTAGGTCATCTCATGATTGACAAAAACATCTTGTTAGGGATAAAAGCCCTCTGATTTGACTTGATTTCATGCACTATAGATCATTGATTTCATGTTTTAGTAGAGTCATGCATACATGTGTATTTTTAGCCCTAACTAAGTTAAAAGAAACTTTCTTGTCAAATTCACAGAAAATTCATGCATACTAGTAACTTAGCCTTTCATTTTATCATATGGAAGTTTATATATGATTTCCAGACATGATGTAAGTTGAAACCTTAGATCTGTTTATTTATTGTTGTCAGCAGAAGCTCTAACGGATTAAGGTAGGACCGTCACATGACTAGAATGGCCTTACGATAAACCGTCACACTCTCTGTTGTGTTTAAACTATTCTGTTGTCTCTAACGCACCATAGCAGGAGCATTACAATATTGTAACGGCCCCTCGATAGACCGTCACACGTCTTTAACGCGCATATTCTAGACCATTAGAACACTGGTTTCTGTCAACACGAGACGGAATGGAAATGATGTGAAACAACCTTGGAGGTGATAGCCACCAGACCGATGCCCTTGGACCTACAATTGCAAGCAAGTATCTTTGAGCAGCGGACTTACTCTAGCGAACTCACTCGCGTGGCGCACACTAGTGCCCGTAGGCGACTCGGCGATGATGGAGAGGGTCCGGGCGAGACCTCGATGCTCCAATGGTTGGCTACCTTGGGGAGAACCCCAAATGGGCCAGGGATGCCCAACTTATGGGCGGCCATCACACCAAGGGAGTGGGATGTAGGGGATCACTCACAACTCGCCCGCGGTGATCACTCACATTAATGGCAATTATGGGCCGAGCTGTCACTCTCCGTTCAACGAAGCAATAACGATAATACTATGCTAAGCAAGAAATTTAAACCAGCCAAGAGGGGGACCGAGGCTCACCTAGTCTGTGTGAAGACGCCGACCCCGGCCGGAGACGGGGGCGAGCGGGGAGGCACGGGTATGCACCCGCACGCCACGTCGATGAAGCTTCAAACCTGCGACTTGAATTATTACTTGAACTACACCCCTTGCAAGGGGGGGAGATCTTAGGGTGGGGGTTAAGTTATTACAACCAAAACTACCTCCACGTAGGGAGGGGCCTTCAGCCGGCCAAACCAGGGAAGGGGAGAACCGACCTAGGAACTAATTGATAGAACACCGACGGTTCTATCTGCCCTCTGGAAGAGGGGAAGGGCAGTCAAAGATGATGCTGTTGCGGCTTCTCCCGAATTTTGTTGATGACGAGACCAGTGGCAAAATCTTCTAGATTGGATCAGGAAGACGTCCAATTTTTGTGAAATTTTCTGGTTAGCGGTGCTGGTCGGGGAAGAGCCACGAATAGGGACTCAGATCTCTGGTTCTGATTGACTCAGCACCACTGTAGCAGAAAACCGGAGTCGTCACAATTGCTCCCAAGCTCCGAATCAAGTGTGGTCGGAGTCGTTGGAAAGGTTGTCGAGTTCTCTTCGAAATGAGATCCACGGGGATGCCAGAGGGTACCGGAGCAGATCGAAAGATCCCGAACAGTGGACAGGGGTCGGTTCAGTCCCAGGAGGAGCATAACTGCGCACATGGAGGAGAAAATTAATAAATCTTATCTCCGGATGCCGAACGGGGTTCCGCTTCTTGTCCCTCGAAATAGCTCGTTGTAGAAGATCCCAGCCAAGCCCCCCTCCAGATCCTCAAGAGGGTGTCCATGGCAGACTCTGCAAATGGCTTCAGGTTTCTGACCGGGCCTATCCTGCGCAGTCGGAGAAGAATAGCTCTCCTTGGCAATCACGAACTTAGACGGGGACGAAACCACCACCGTTGCGAAGCTGCTTTGATGACGATTCCAACAATATATGGTACGCCTCTTGAAGCCTCACGATGATGCCGTGGCCGCTGCTGCAATCTGCTGGTGCTCTGCTGCCTTCGAATTGAGAACTACAGGTTGAAGATGATAGGGGGAATGGGGTATATGGGACTGGAAATGGGGTGGATGGGTGTGGGAGTGACCCCTAGCTGTGATGAGCTCTTCAACCATGAAGTTGCCGTTCGGCAAGCATTGTCCTCGCCATCTCTATGAGTGTTCGATTCCTTCTTTCAACAATCCCATTTTGCTCGGGGGTTCTTGGTGAAGAGAATCGGTGTGAAATGCCTTCTGACCTGCAAAGATTATAGAAATCAGTATTATCAAATTCACCACCGTGATCAGATTGAATCTTAGAAATCTTAAACTCACCGTCCTGCTTTATCTTCAAATAGAGTGCCTGAAACTCATTAAAAGCATCATTTTTGTGTGTGAGGAAGAAAACCCATGTGAACCTAGAGAAATCATCCACCAAAACATATCCATATTTTCTACCACTTAAACTAGCAGTTCTGGTTGGACCAAACAAGTCCATATGAATTAGCTCGAGTGGTTTGGAAGACAAATATGAGGATCTAGCCTTGAAGGATTTTCTAGTTTGTTTACCAAGGGCACATGCATCACACAACTTATTTTCTTGTTTAAAAGATAATTCAGGCAAACCTTTCACCATTGAATACTTTAACAATTTATGTAGAACATTGTAGCTAGCATGTCCTAGTCTACGATGCCATAACCATGCAAGTTCAGATTTTGGTGCAGCAAGACAAAGATTTGCATGAGCAGGATCATCTAAGTCAATCATGTAGACATTGTTGACTCTTTTACCAGAAAATTTTACCTTGTCAAATTTTGGTTCAAGGATTTTACATGCATGAGAGTCAAACAATACTTTATGACCTTTATCACACAATTGACTTATGCTAAGCAAGTTGTATTTCAATCCTTCAACTAACAACACATTTCCAATAGAGTTGGAGAGGTTCTTACCTACATTACCTGTTCCAATAATTTTTCCTTCGTTGTTTCCTCCAAATGTGACGTATCCTCCTTCCTTTTCCTCCAAGAGACAAAATTTTGATTTGTCTCCCATCATGTGTCTTGAACAGCCGCTATCAAGGTACCACCTGTTATGCATGGCTGCAAGACACTCCTGCACAAAGAATTAAGCAATGGAGTTTGGAACCCAACAAAACTTGGGTCCCACCAACTTCTTCAAGTTTTCAAAACATGATACCATCTCTTTCGGAATCCAAACCTTTCTAGCATTCATGTTTTCTTTGCTTAGTGCAGGAATTTTCTTTTCAACTTTGACATTCATTTTCTGTTTGGAGGTTCTTTGTTGAACTTTGTGAAAGTTTGAAAAGGCTTGCTTCTTAAACCATCGAGGCCGTTGGCTGGTTTTAGATTGAAAATGATTGTTTTGCCACCTAGGGGATTGGTGCACACAGAAATCACAATTACCCCACAAGTGAGGTGGTGTTGGCCTAAGTGATGGAGCACCCCAGTTATAGTGATACCTAGACGGCTGAGCAGGTAAAGGCCAAGAATGTGTTGACCTATGCTGCTGGGAAGATTGGCCTTTCTTAGGCTTTTGGACATACTTTTTGGGAATGTTGGTGACTGCCTGTTCAATCTTTTCTTTCCCTTTCTCCTTTTGGTTTTGCTGGTTTTGAGTGGGAGTTGTGTTTGAGGTGGAAGCTTCGGAAGATGAAACAAATGTGACAGTTTTTAACCCAATTGGCCTTTTGTTTATAGGTTCAAAACCTAACCCTTCCTTGTTGAAGTTCATTCTAGTACCTAGCAATGCATCTAGGTTTTCTCTTCCATCCACAAACTTTTCTAAAGATTGTTGTTTATCCTTCAACTCTTTTTGTAGGTTTTCAATATTTTGAAGAAGTTGAATGTTAACTTGTTTGACCGCTTCATATTTCTCATTGCTCAGTTTGCTATCCTTTTCATAGGTTTGCATTTTGAGTTTCATGTTATCAATTTCATTTCTCAAGTCTTCATTTTGAATTTCCAAGTCAGCCATTTCTTTTCTTCCTTCCTCCAAATTTTCAATCATTTTCTTAAGATCTTCAATTTCAGTCTCAAGTATAACATTCTTATGATTGGTTTCATGATCATGCACAAAAGAATTGATTTTCTTTTTCAATGATTTATTTTCCTTTTTGTACATGTTATATTTTTCCATCAGTTGTATATATGCTTCCTCCCAATCATCAACAGTATAATCTTCAAATGGAGAAGTTACCTCGATTTCTTCGTCACCTTTGGCCATAAGGCAAAGATCTCCTCTTTCCTTGTCCGAGGAGCTGGTTTCATCATCACTTTCTTCCTCGTCGCTCCAAGTGGACACCATGGCCTTGTTCTTCTTGTTGCCCTTCCATTTGTCAGCCTTTTTGAGTCTGTCAGGACAATCAGTCTTGTAATGCCCTGGTTTATTGCAAGAGTAACAAATGATTTTGTCAGGTTTCTTGAAATTTTCAGAATTAGTTTTGAAACCATTTCTCACCTTAGATCTTCCTCTGAAGAACCTCTTACCTTCCTTTCTCAGAAATTTTCCAAACTTACGTGTAAGCATGGCCACGTCATCCTCATCTCGCTCACTAGCTGAATCCTCACTTTCATCAGAGGAGCTTTGACGGCTAGGTCTTGCTTTAAGAGCTAAAGACTTTTTCTTTGGTGCCTCAACCTCTTTGCTCTTAAGGTTGATCTCATAGGTCATTAGTGACCCAATGAGTTCATCTACCTTTGTAGTGGAAAGATCTCTGGATTCTTCCACCACGGTAGCCTTCGTGTGCCATGCTGGAGTTAATGATCTGAGAATTTTTCTTACAATTTCTTGCTCTGTATATTTCTTTCCCAAATCAGTTAAACCATTAGTAAGCATAGTCAATCGAGCATACATATCTCGAATTGACTCATCAGGCTTCATGCGGAACATTTCATATTCAGAAACTAGAATGTTGGCTTTTGTTTCTCGTACCTGAGAGGTTCCTTCGTAGATTACCTCTAACTTATCCCACATTTGTTTTGCAGATGCGCAGGTGGCCACTCTTGAGAATTCTACTGGATGGAGTGAGCATTGCATGATGTGTTTAGCATTCCAATTGACAGTGGATTGCCGTATCTGTTCTTTAGTCCACAAGTCCTCATTATCTGTAAGCTCATACGGACCTTTGCTGATCACTCGCCAAAGTTCGTAGTCTTGGGCGCGAATAAACACCTGCATGCGATGTTTCCAATAAGGATAGTTAGTTCCAGTAAAGTAAGGAGGCCTATTCACAGCATGTCCTTCGGGTAGAAAACCCTTGAACGTTGATCCACCATTTCCCTCAAGGTCGTTGGACCCCATAATGAGAGATTAGGCTCTGATACCACTTGTTGTGTAGTGGACAGCGGATCTAGAGGGGAGGGGTGAATAGATCAGCCCCACTTTTCACAATGCGGCCCTCTAAACAGCTAGTTAAAATGAATTGCAGCGGAATAGAAACTAGCTTCCAAGAATGCTATGATTCACTTAGCAAGATAAGCAAGATATATAATAATTCGATCCTAAGCATGCACCTAAAACGATTTAATCACACAAGCAAATCACACTAGACAGGATTTTTAAGGTGGTTCGGACTGAATCTTCAGCCCTACATCCACCCCTCACCAAAACTCGGTGAGGCTTCACTTGTGCAGCGCACAGAACCGCAAATCGGAAACCACCGATTGCCTTCCTACTCACCACCTGGTAGGGACGTCAACCGCAAATTGGAACACCCTCCAATTGCCTTCCTACTAACCACCGGTAGGGATGAATCACACTTTCAATGTTTAAACAATAATGAAAATGAAACAAATGTGAATGAACTAAAACAAGAGATTGAGTTATGAGTGAAAATGAATTGGCCCTTGTATGGAATGTTGATCAGCAACAAGGCTCCTCTTGGCTTCAACTCAATCTTCTTGATTCACCCTTGATTGGATGAATGTTCTTCACGGAGTACTGTTCACGTGAACAGTACCTCTTCCTTCAATTCTTCTGTCTTGATCTTCTCTTTGAACTTCTTTGAATGAATGAAGGAGATGATGAAGCTACCTTGAATCTTGATTGCTTCTTTAGCTTCTAGGAGTTTGAATGCTTGAAATATCACCTTGAATGAGCTTGAAAGAGCTTGAATGGATGTAGATGATTTCCTTTAAAGAACTTGAATCAAACCAGCTTTCTTGGATCACTTTGATAGCCTTACTTTGATGTAATCTTCCTTGAGGTTTGCTGGCTTTAATTTGAGCTTGATTCCCCTTTGATTGGATGAAGAACACCTTCACGAACTACTGTTCACGTGAACAGTAGCTCGTCTCCAAGCTCTCTTGCAGCCACCCTAGATCTCACAAGAAGCCCCTTGAAGCATTAGGGTTTCTAACCCCTCATGTGTTAGTTTTATAACCCTTGAATGGTCCATAGATGCCCCCTAGACCAGATCCATAAATCATGGAAGATTAGGTAAGGTTTGATTAAACAAATCCATGGAAAGGGGCTAGCCACGAGGTTGATTTCGAAGTCAAACAAGGCTACATCGGGGCTGGCGGTCGACCGGAATTCATGGGCCGGTCGACCGGAACCTGCTGCAGCTAGAACGTTTCGGCTCTGGCAAAACCGGTCGACCGGACGCCTGGGGGCGGTCGACCGAAACCTGTAACAATGTCATCATTTCGGTTCTGGGAAAACCGGTCGACCGGAAAAGTAGGGGCGGTCGACCGAAATCTGTAATTCCTGGAGTGTTTCGTTTCTGGAAGAACCGGTCGACCGGAAAGGCAGGGGCGGTCGACCGAAACCTTTAAAACGTGGAATTCTTAGGCTCTGGCAAATCTGGTCGACCGGCCAAGGTGTGTAGGTCGACCGGAAACACCTATACCTGCAAAAATGAAGTGTTAGACCAATGAAACATGTTCATAAGTCAAGATATTCATGTCCTCATCAATGTCATGTATTTTGGGATTGAAATCAACATAGAATATGCTTTGAGCATTTCTAAATTTTGTGAACAAGATATTCATGTCCTCATCAATTTCATGAAGGTCGATCCGCGTGCGAGGGCGCAACATTGAGCTTTCACGTTCGCCATTTCCACTTGATTCCTTGTCCATTCATTGGCGCACCTGTCATGAACAAAAACATCACGTATGTCAATCACATGAAGGTGAAAAACATCAATGACTAATAGTGTTTAGCCATTATCAAAACCAAGAATACCACAGAACTCATATGACCATAGAATGATGTCGAATGACCCAAGTGACCATATGAACTCAAATGACCATAGGGGCACAACAGAACTAAACTCCCATAGGAAGGGATCAAAGGGATCATAATAAGGGTTGCCTAGAGAGAGATACTCCATATCCTCGAGGTCCTCACAAGGTGGTGAATCATCCTCTTCTAGTGAAATGGTTGGGCCGTTGTATGGGGTGGGTTGGTTGGTCAAGGTTCTAGGAATCACAATGGTAGGGGAGTGGACCGGGATGAGCTCTTCAACCATGGAGAGAAGGAAAAGGAGGCCACTAGTGTAGCAACCAATAGTGCAAACCGAGGTGATAGACCCTGTATATGGGTGGATGAGGTCAAGGCTCTTGGGTCGGTCCGCCCCTAGAGTCAACAAACAAGTCAACTCTAATTGCCACTCTAGACCCTTGAGGAGATCATCCCAACCCTTTGCCTCATAGTAAGATTGGATCATGGTGTGAAAGGAGGGGAGGGCCACAATTTGGGATTGATGTCCCATGGGTAAGAGGTGTGGGGGTGAACTAGAGACGGGGGGGGCCTTGCTTGAGCCATTGGAGTATGGACTCATTCATGGTGAGGGTGTGTGGCTCTTGAGGATCCGGACTGGGAGAGGTGGGTGGAAGTGGATATTCTTGGATTTGCTTTATGGTGGGTTGCGGATCCAGACTAGCATCCATTTCCGTGTGGGTGGGTGTGTCGGTCTCAACTTCTAATGATAATGGGGTGGGTAGGTCTAATGCGGGGGAATTAGTGATAGTCGATGCGTGGTGCACCTGAGGTGGTGAACAAGCATGGGCTTGGGTTGGGATTGGTAAGGGAAGTAGTGGAGGTCTAGGTTGGGGTTGGGTTGGGGTAGGAAGTGGAAGATGGGTGGGTTGAGGGGGTTTGGGAAGATTGTTCTTGGGAGGAGTGTCCTTGTTGGGGGATGATGGAAGGGTAATGGTGGTCGGGGTGGGAGAGGTTTCAACCACTAGGGGTATGGGAAGATGCTTCCTCATGGGGCATTGTCCGGCGATGTGCCCCAATTGGTGGCACCTATAACATTCCGACTCGCACTTACTCGAGGTTATTTCACTCACTTCTATCTCCATAGGACCTTTTCCTTTTTGAGAAGGGGTAAGGTGAGGGGTGGAGGTGGGGACCAAAGGGCCTTGAGTAAGGTGGGTTGTGGAATTGGGTTTTGGTTGCATTGTGGGGAATTGAGGAATTGGAGTCTTGGGTTGGCCGGGTGGAGATGGTGGAGTTGAAGTGCTCCTTGGGCTTTGGTGATCCGAGTAGGAAGGGGACACATATCTAGCCATAAGTTGTTCCTTCATGTTTCCCCAAGTGGTGATGGGATCTTCCCTTCTAATTATCCTTAGCCTGACAATTTGTAGCCAATAGGTTTGAGCCCGTTTGGTAAGTTGTGATTTGGCGCATTGGACTTTCTCATCCTCGGACATGGGATACCAAGTGAAGTAATGGTCCATTGAGACTTCCCAATCTAAATAGTCAATAGGATGAGTTCCATCAAAGATGGGAGGTGGGGGAGGAGCCCTACTATCATCCACTCTTGGGGCGGGCCCATTTTCTCCTAGTTGGTCGAGTCGACCCGATAGGTTATCAAGCCGCTCATTGGCATAGGTCAAGGTCTTCATGAGGTAGTTGACATGGCCAGGGAGGTCATGTGTGTTAGTGGTCGGCATCCCTTGGGGGTTTGGACTCATGGAGAGAGCCGATGGGTAAGGTCGGTAAGAGGTGGCCATGCAAGTGGACAAAAGAGATACAACCGAGGACTCTAAATGCATAAACATGCCCTAGGACCAACTTGATAGAGACAAGTTGTGGACTTGCTCTGATACCACTTGATGTGAAACAACCTTGGAGGTGATAGCCACCAGACCGATGCCCTAGGACCTACAATTGCAAGCAAGTATCTTTGAGCAGCGGACTTACTCTAGCGAACTCACTCGCGTGGCACACACTAGTTCCCGTAGGCGACTCGACAATGATGGAGAGAGTCCGAGGCGGGACCTTGATGCTCCAATGGTTGGCTAGCTTGGGGAGAACCCCAAATGGGCCAGGGATGCTCAACTCACGGGCGGCCAGTACACCAAGGGTGTGGGATGTAGGGGATCACTCATAACTCGCCCGCGGTGATCACTCACATCTATGGCAATTATGGACCGAGCTCACACTCTCCGTCCGACGAAGCAATAACAATAATACTATGCTAAGCAAGGAATTTAAACCAGCTAAGAGGGGGACCGAGGCTCACCTAGTCGGCGTGAAGATGCCGACCCTGGCCGGAGACGGGGGCGAGCAGGGAGGCGAGGGTATGCACCCGCACGCCGCGTCAATGAAGCTTCAAACCTGTGACTTGAATTATTACATAAACTACACCCCTTGTAAGGGGGGGGGGGATCTCGGGGTGGGGGTTAAGTTATTACAGCCAAAACTACCTCCACGCAGGGAGGGGCCTTCAGCCGGCCAAGCTAGGGAAGGGGAGAACCGACCTAGGAACTAATTGATAGAACGCCGACGGTTCTATCCGCACTCTGGTAGAGGGGATAGACAATCAAAGATGATGCCGCTGCGGCTTCTCCGGAGTTTTGTTGATGACGAGACTAGTGGTAAAATCTTCGGGATTGAATCAGGAAGACGTCCAATTTTTGTGGAATTTTCTGGTTGGTGGTGCTGGTCAGGGAAGAGCCACGAACAGGGACTCAGATCTCTGGTTCTGACTGAATCAGCACCACTATAGCAAAAAGCCAGAGTCGTCACAATTGCTCCCGAGCTCCGAATCGAGTGTGGCCAGAGTCATTGGAAAGGTTGTCGAGTTCTCTTCGAAACGAGACCCACGGGGATGCCAGAGGGTGTCGGAGAAGATCGGGAGAGCCTGAACAGTGGACAGGGGTCGGTTCAGTCCCAGGAGGAGCAGAATTGCACACCTGGAGGAGAAAATTAATAAATCCTATCTCCGGATGCCGAACGGGGTTCCGCTTCTTTTCCCTCGAAATAGCTCATTGTAGAAGATCCCAGCCAAGTCCCGCCTCCAGATCCTCGAGAGGGTGTCCGTGGCAGACTCTGCAAATGGCTTCAGGTTTCTGACCGGGCCTATCCTGCGCAGTCGGAGAAGAATAGCTCTCCTTGGCAGTCACGAACTTAGACGGGGACGAAACCACCACCGTTGTGAAACTGCTTTGACGATGATTCCAACAATATATGGTACGCCTCCTGAAGCCTCACGATGATGCCGTGGCCGCTGCTGCAATCTGCTGGTGCTCTGCTGCCTTCGAATTGAGAACTGCAGGTTGAAGATGATAGGGGGAATGGGGTATATGGGACTGGAAATGGGGTGGATGGGTGTGGGAGTGACCCCTAGCTGTGAGGGGGTCTGGGAGGGGGTATTCTAGGGTGTGGGAAGGGGAGAATGGGTGCTGGAATGTGGTGTTTGTAGTAGGTGAGAGAGAAGCTACGAATTTGGGATGGGTGGGGGAGAGGGAAGGAGAGTTCTCTCTCTAAGGTTTAAAAATTGACTAACGGGGGGTTAATGGGGCTTTGGGGACGGGAATGGTTGTGTTGGGGAAGGGAAGGGGTGCTTGGGGAGTGGGGAATTCTCCCTTGGGAGATGAGAGGGTGCTTAGGGAAGGGGATTGGGTAGTTGGTGGTTGGGTGGTGGAGTATGGATTGGTGGAGGGTCTCTTAGGACTAGGGGTAGAGTAATGAGGGTTGGGGTAGTTGGGAGGATGAGTAATGAGGGGAGAGGAAGGGTTGATGATGTGGAGGAGAGAGAGGGAGGGGAGGAGAGAGAAAGAGAGAGGGGAGTCCACCCCTTAGAGAGAGAGAGAGATTGGGAGAATCCACTCCAATAAGACACTAAAACTCAGTTGATTTAAATTGACCATAAAAGGTTGTTACATATGAGAGGAGTGGGGGCCTATTTATAGGCTCACACAATTTCTGGACTAAAATGACCTTGAACAAACTAACTAATGACTAGCCTATCAAGGTGGGGGTGCCCATGGGCCAAGCCCATCTTTTGGGCCCATTTGGCTACTCAAACCAACCTAATGACTCATAGACTTAGGTAGGTAACCCACTAACCTAGGTACATGACCCAAATAAAGGAAAAATTACATAGTTTATGACTCAAATAAAATATGAAAATTACATGTATAGACTCAGAAAAATGTGAAGAACATAATGACGCATGCCATCGATCCATTTGAGCTTCGAAAAAAAGTGGAGGGGCAGGGGATGCCCCCATCAGAAAATTAGTCAAGTCTATTTATAAATAAGCCTAGTTATCTAAGTTTTAACCTTATTTCTTGACTTGGAGTTTACTTGTTGATTCATGATAGGAAATTTTGTGTCTTAAGCATTTCAAGTTATTTTAAAGCATATGTTAATTGATTGCCTAAAACTCTATAGTTTGTATTTAAACATGATTTTAAATGTTGTATTGACGGAGTTTTATCATGATTTCATATCATTACACATTCTTTCCTATCCATAGAGTCAACTTCTTTAAGTACATGGCGCATATTTCGGTACATTGTCCATTAGTTCACACGTCACACTATAGGAACATATTCTTGGACATGAGGACCTCTCTATTGGATATTCCTTCCAATGGACTAGGAAATCTTATTTCAAGGCCTCCGTAATTCTCTGCGAGTCTGAGATTCCCACTAGGACGTCGAGTTGGTTTTACCATTAAAGCCCATTTAGTAGATTACACTATCGATGTTTCTGGTTCTAGCAATTTAATGGATCTATACTGGACCGTCAGGAGTATCTAACAGCCCAATATACGACCGTCACATCTCACTAAGTCTATTTTGCTATTTCTGGATTCAGACTAATGTAACGGCCCACTACTGGTACGTCACATGAGTGTAACGGCCCAGTACTTGACCGTCACAATGCTTGAGCTAGTTAACCCGAGGTTTGACCCAAGGGTTGATATTCTAAAGTTCTAGATTGCTTGATAATGGTCTAAGACTTATCATATCGATCAAGGAACTTAATATAATGAATGAAAGTTAAGAAATGTATCGTTATGCTACCGATTTATTTCTATTGGCATAACATTGTTTAAAGTCATTCTTGACTCTCGCATTCTTAAATTGAAGCATTCATCCATTGACTATTGTTATCATGAACTTATTGAACTTATTACATTCTTGGCCATACTTTATTGTTACATGCGTGGAAGTAACTTGATTTATACTTGAAGATTCGATCGAGCACTGACTGTGTTCAAGGGCTCTATGCTAGTCCCCTCGGCTGATTGTCGGAAACATACTATTATAAACCATCGGGTATGATGCTACTGGCATCGAATTGCGCTGGGAATACTTTCTCTATAAATAAGTGAAAATCCGCGGCATGACATGACATTCTTGTACATGACTTTCTTACTTGATATTCCTTAGAAATTCATGAAGTACTTGCTCATAAGTAAAAGATACTAGAGTGATGATTATGTGACTTGCTAGTACATTCTCGATACATTCTTGTTAATGAAAGGCCAATATCATGTTCTTGTTACATTCTTGCTAGTTCATACTTGCTCTCATTCTATCTTACATGATCATCTTGTTACTTTAGTTTAATCGCGTGATTGATTGCATTCACATGATTTTTACCATATTCTTTAGAGCTAAATTGTTAATTACTTTAATAGTGCCTTCATGTTGAAGCGAAGATACCTACTGGGCAAGTGTGCTCATTACCTATTTCCAATCTTTTTCAGGAAATGAAAGTGATTCGAATTCGGATTCAGGTTATACAAGTAGCGGGTCTGAGAGCGAATGAAAGTGTCGTCAAGATGGGAGTGAAGACTTAGGAATTCTACATTGTTTAGATTGAGTCTATGTAATTTTCCTATTTCTTGAGTCTAGTGTGTTGAAGGAAGTTGAAATAAGTGATTGTAATTGAGCATCCGATTTGATTATTAATGAAATGAAATTGAAGTTTGACTAATTATATTTTTATGTGTGATTATCTTGTGCTCTGATCGTTCTTGCTTGTAAGAGGCTTACTATGCCGGCTATTTGCGCTCCTCGAGTTAGTCTTCCGCTGTAATAAAGGCTCGGGGCGTGACAGTTAAGTTGGTATCTAAGTCTAAGTCTCAGGACTTAGGGAAAAGAGTCATGTCATAGGATAAGTCCAAGGTTTAAGGACCCCTACCTATGAATTAAGGGAGAAATTTCCATACCCATGTGAGAATTGGGTAGAGCCTGGGATAAGATAGGTAATTAGCTTTAAGATTAATTTCTCCCAATTTCATGAGAAATAACAAATTATTTTATCTCTCTCAGGTACCTCATTTTGCTATGGCACATCGTGTAGATTGGAATGGCATGCAAAAAACTGTTGCCGGCCTTACTCAGGCATTACAAACCATGGCGCAAGGTGGCGCAGGGGCAAGAGCTGGTGACTTACATCACCATTTCCGGAGTTTAAATCCTCCGCGTTTCTATGGTTCTTCTAATCTAGACGAAGTAGAGAACTGGATTGACGAGATGAATCGTATCTTTGACGTCATCCAATGCACTGATCAAGAGAAGGTGCATCTTGTAACTTTCCAACTCAATAAGGATGCCCGTACATGGTGGAAGTCGGTTCCGACACCTCCGATCGATGCACCGCATACGTGGGATGGTTTTCTCACCTTGTTCTGTGCTAAGTATTTTTCGGAGCATGTGAAAGAAAGAAAGGGTATGGAGTTCACCTCTCTCCCACAAGGAATGATGACGGTTGTAGAATATGAACTACAATTCTCAAGGCTAGCACCTTATGCACCACATCTAATCAGTACCGATCTATTAAAGGTAAATCGGTTTATGGACGGGTTACAACTCAGCTTCATTAAGCAACTCAGGAGCCAAAACATCCGTACCTATGCAGAGATGGTCCAGCGGGCGTATTTATGTGAGAGGACCTTAGAAAAGGTTGAAAAATTGAAAGGAAAGGGAGAAGAGTCCAGCTGACATTCTGATCGGCGCTATAAGAAAGAGAAATTCAACATCACGGAGCCTCATAAGAGCCGTGATAGTAAGAAGAGATCCAGGAGTAGAAACGTTGGAAGTTCCCAGAAGAATAAGAAAATTAAGGTGGAGGAACGAGTCGCCACGGCTTGCACTTTTTGTGAAAAGTTCGGCCATTTGGCTGAAGAGTGCTGGAAGCGTCTTGGCGCTTGTTTACGCTGTGGAAGCAGGGAGCATTGCATGCCGGATTGCCCCCTTATGAAGGACCAGTCATCTGGTAATGGACGCAGGAGGCAGGCTCGCCTCAATGCCGTTCTAGAAGAAGAAGAAGCACCCAAGGATGGTGGGCTTATGGAAGGTACTCTTCAAATTTATTCTCGTCCTGCATTTGTGCTATTTGATACTGGTGCCTCTCATTCTTTTATCTCCACTACCTTTGCAAAAACATTACCAATTGCATCAGTTCCCTTACCTTCAGATCTTGCTATTACCACACCCTTAGGTTCTGGAACAAAACTTACCGACTATTATCCTGATAGCAAGGTAATAGTAGTAGGTCATAATCTTCCCGCAAACTTAGTATGCCTTGACATGAAAGGTTATGATGTCATTTTAGGGATAGATTGGCTTGTAGATCATGATGCTTATATCAACTACCGAAACAGGATTATATCCTTCCGAAAATCTGGTCTTCAAAATTCTCTTTCCTTGGCATTAAATAGAAGAAACACCCCACTATCATATCCTCAATTCACGCTTGCAAACTCATCTCACAAGGATGTGAAGCCTTTCTTACTTCTGTCATTATTACCGAGTCGAAGGAAATTATCATAGCAGACATCCCTATTGTAAATGAATTCCCAGATGTGTTTCCATCGGACTTACGCAGTTTACCACCCGAAAGGGAAGTGAACTTCATCATTGAACTCATTCCAGGAGCAGCACCCATTTCTATAGCCCCTTACAGGATGTCCCCCACGGAACTTAAGGAATTGAAAAGGTAGTTGCAAGAACTACTAGACAAGGGTTTCATCAGACCTAGCACATCCCCTTGGGGTGTGCCAATTTTATTTGTCAAGAAGAAGGATGGTTTTCTCAGGCTATGCATCGATTACCGGTGATTGAATCAGCTTACAATCAAAAACAAGTATCCATTGCCGCGTATTGATGAGCTCTTCGATCAGCTTTCGGGAGCGCAATATTTCTCCAAGATTGACCTCAGGTCAAGGTATTATCAGCTTAGAATTAAAGAAGAAGACATTCATAAATCAGCTTTTCGAAGTCGTTATGGCCACTATGAATTCATGGTAATGCCATTTGGATTAACAAATGCCCCAGCAGCATTTATACAACTCATGAACAAAGTTTTCCAGCCATATCTGGACCAGTTTATTGTCGTTTTCATTGATGATATCTTGATATATTCTAAGACAAAAGAGGAACATAAAGAACATTTGAGGATAGCTTTGCAAACACTTAGAGAACACAAGCTCTATGCCAAGCTTAATAAGTGTGAATTTTGGCTCAAGGAAGTTTCATTCCTAGGCCACATTATTTCAAAAGAAGGTATCGCCGTGGATCCTTCTAAGGTAGAAGCTGTCAAGAATTGGAGCCGACCAACGACCGTATCGGAAGTACGAAGCTTTCTGGGTCTAACTGGTTATTATAGAAGATTCATTAAAGATTTTTCAAAGATTGTAGTTCCTTTAACTAGACTCACGAGAAAAGAAAATCATTTTGTCTGGTCAGAGGAATGTGAAAAGCGTTTTCAAACTCTTAAGAATCATCTTACTACAACTCCTATTCTATCACTACCAGTGGAAGGTGGTGGATTCGAAGTATATACGGATGCATCAGGTATTGGCTTAGGATGTGTCCTCATGCAGAATGAGAGAGTAATCTGTTATTCTTCAAGATAATTGAAACGTCACGAGAAAAATTATCCTGTGCATGATTTAAAACTAGTAGCGGTTATTTTCGCCTTGAAAATTGACGTCATTATCTTTATGGAGAAAAGTTCAAGGTCTACTCGGACCACAAAAGTTTGAAATACTTATTCTCTCAAAAGGAGCTTAATATGAAGCAGAGGAGGTGGTTAGAATATCTCAAGGACTTTGATTTTGCTATTCAATATCATCATGGTAAGGCTAATACTGTAGCAGATGCACTCAACAGAAAATCAATGGGTATGCTATCAAGTCTTATGAATAGTGTGACTAACCTTATTCCTCAGTTTGCGCAGTTGAATTTATATATTGACATAAAGGCAGAAGCTTGTTTCATAGCTAATATCTGAGCTCAACCTATATTAATAGAGGATCTGGTCAAGTTACAAGATGATGATCCGGTTTTTCTGGAAATTAAGGCCAAAATTGAACAAAGGCAGGATTTTTCTATTTCCAATGACGGAAGATTGTTATTTAAGGGCCGAATATGTGTACCAGATCATGAGGCTACGAAGAAACTGATCCTAGATGAAGCACAAAATTTCAAGTACACCATTCATCCAAGAGGTACAAAGATGTATCAAGATCTCAAAAGAAATATCTGGTGGCCCAATATGAAGAGAGAGATAGCTAATTTCGTGTCCCATTGTCTCACCTACCAACAAGTAAAAGCCGAACATTTTAGACCCGCAGGTAAATTACATCCCTTATATTCCCGAATGGAAATGGGAGAGTATAGAGATAGACTTCATTATGGGTTTACCCAAGACCAGAGGAGGACATGATGGAATATGGGTAATCATAGACTGATTGACTAAATCCATACACTTCATACCAATAAAGAGTCGATGGTCTATGGATATTCTAGCAACATTATACATGAAGGAAATTGTCAAATTACATGGTGTCCCTATCTCTATTATATCTGATAAAGATCCTCGATTCACATCACAGTTCTGGAAGGGTCTACAACATTCACGAGAGACTAGATTGAATTTTAGCACAGCATTTCACCTACAAACTGATGGTCAAACTGAAAGAACAAATCAGGTAGTAGAAGATATGCTCAGGACTTGTGCAATTGATTTTGGAGGAAGTTGGCATGATCACTTGCCTCTGGTAGAATTTGCATACAACAACAGTTATCAGGCTAGCATACAAATGGCATCTTTTGAAGCGTTATATGGAAAAAGCTGTCGATCACCAATATGTTGGAATGAAATAGGGGAAACGTAATTTCTAGGCCCCAACCTTATCAGGGATTCTACAGAGAAGATCAAGCTCATTCAAGAAAGAATGAAAATGGCGCAAGATAGGCAAAAGTCTTATGCCGACAATCAAAGACGTGACTTGGAGTTTCAGGTAGGAGATCATGTATATTTGAAGGTTTCTCCAGGTCGTGGTATTCGAAGATTTGGCATTAAAGGAAAACTAACTCCAAGATTCATTGGCCCATTTGAAATTCTCGGAAGGGTCGGTGAAGTGGCTTATAGACTTGCTTTACCTCCACAATTAGCTAGAGTTCATGACGTATTTCACGTCTCCATGCTGAAGAAGTATGTATATGATCCTGACCATATTATCACTTATGACAATCTGGAGTTTCAGAAGGACATGACATACTAGCAAATGCCAATAAAGATTCTGGAATGGGAAGTGCGTCAATTAAGAAATAAAGTTATTCTTATGGTCAAGATTCAATGGAAGAAAACATGGCCATATGAAGCAACATGGGAAACCGAAACAGCCATGCGGAAGAGATTTCCAAAATTATTTAACTGTAAGTACACTCTCCATAATCCATATAATGAATTTGGGGACCAAATTCTTCTAAGTGGGGGAGGGTGTAGTGCCCCCAAATTTATATAAGTAATTTTTGTATTTATTGAATAATTTTTTAGAATTTATAAAGGTTTAAATAAATTAATAAAGGGGTTATTGGATTAATAAGTCATTATAAGGCCCAATTGTGTTAGCCTAGCCTATCTAAATATGATCCAAAAGGTTTAAGGACCAAGCCCATTAAGTTTGGCCCATATTCTAGAAGGTTATTGAGCTTATTCACGGATTTTAAGGATAAATACTATTTTTTATAAGATAATTATGTGGATGAACGAATAAAAGAGTTTTATTAAATTGAAACTCTATACACGTTTGATGTAACGGTCTATCGGGAGACCGCCACAGCCATGTAACGCATTAGTCCTGATGCGTTACACCCTGTCAGTTCTGTAAGTTGAGGAACTTACAAAAAAATTAGAACTTTGAGATCCTATCTGCAAGAGACCTAATTAGAAGGATATCTAAAGTTACTAGGGACTCTTAGGGATTAGGTTGTGACCAATTAATGACTCTAGAATCGATCTAATCTTCAAACCCTAGCTAAAACCCTATAAATAGGACCTAGTTCTGAACTGAGCGACCCTTACTTTTGGCTCGTGAAGAATCAAGGTAAGGAGTCATAATTTCAGGTAAGTTCTTTAGAAGATTTTGTTTAATATACTTTAGAATAATATTTCTCCAAATTTCGTGCTAGGAGATTAACCAACTAAGGAGATTGAAGCTTCCAAAGTTGCTGGTACGACCTTAGCAATCCAGGAAACTGAACGCAAGTCCTCAGAAGATCAGGAGATTAGGACATCTAAACGAGGTAATTAGAGTTCGGTTATTTAGAACTTTTCGTTCCCAATAGTATCATCCTCTTACCCTCAAAATTTCATGTCCTTAGGTCAATAGGCTGAGAAGCTAGAGCAGTGTGAAGTTGCTGGAAACTCACTGGAAAAGGAAAACTAGGGCACATCTTTCAGACTGAAATTAGAAGTTTAAAGCCCAGTTAAAAGGTAGGACATCTCATGATTGGCAAAAACATGTTGTTAGAGATAAAAGCCCTCTGATTTGACTTGATTTCATGCACTATAGATCATGGATTTCATGTTTTAGTAGAGTCATGCATACATGTGTATTCTTAGCCCTAACTATGTTAAAAGAAACTTTCTTGTCAAATTCACAGAAAATCCATGCATACTAGTAACTTAGCCTTTCATTTTATCATATGGAAGTTTATATATGATTTTCAGACATGATGTAAGTTGAAACCTTAGATCTATTTATTTATTGTTGTCAGCAGAAGTTCTAACGGATTAAGGTAGGACCGTCACATGACTGTAACGGCCTTACGATAAACTGTCACACTCTCTGTTGTGTTTAAACTGTTCCGTTGTGTCTAACACACCATAGCAGGAGCGTTACAATATTGTAATGGCCCCTCGACAGACTGTCACACGTCTTTAACGCGCCTATTCTAGACCGCTAGAACACTGGTTTCTGTCAACTCGAGACAGAATGGAAATTAGTCAAGTCTATTTATAAATAAGCCTAGTTATCTAAGTTTTAACCTTATTTCCTGACTTGGAGTTTACTTGTTGATTCATGATAGGAAATTTTGTGTCTTAAGCATTTTGAGTTATTTTAAAGCATATGTTAATTGCTTGCCTAAAACCCTATAGTTTGTATTTAAACATGATTTTAAATGTTGTATTGACGGAGTTTTATCATGATTTTATATCATTACACATTCTTTCCTGGCCATAGAGTCAATTTCTTTAAGTACATGGTGCATATTCCGGTATGTTGTCCATTAGTTCACACGTCGCACTATAGGAACATATTCTTGGACATGAGGACCTCTCTATTGGATATTCCTTCCAATGGACTAGAAATTTTTTTTTCAAGGCCTCCATAATTCTCTGCGAGCTTGGGATTCCCACTAGGACGCCGAGTTAGTTGTACCATTAAAGCCCATTTAGTAGATTACACTATCGATGTTTCTGGTTCTAACAATTTAACGGATCTATACTGGACCGTCAGGAGCATCTAACGGCCCAATATACGACCATCACATCTCACTAAGTCTATTTTTCTATTTCTGGATTCAGACTAATGTAACGGCCCACTACTGGTACGTCACATGAGTGTAACGGCCCAGTACTTGACCATCACAATGCTTGAGCTAGTTAACCCGAGGTTTGACCCAAGGGTTAATATTCTAAAGTTCTAGATGGCGTGATAATGGTCTAAGACTTATCATATCGATCAAGGAACTTAATATAATGAATGAAAGTTAAGAAATGTACCGTTATGCTGCTGATTTATTTCTATTGGCATAACATTGTTTAAAGTCATTCTTGACTCTCGCATTCTTAAATTGGAGCGTTCATCCATTGACTATTGTTATCATGAACTTATTGAACTTATTACATTCTTGGCCATACTTTATTGTTACATGCGTGGAAGTAACTTGATTTATACTTGAAGATGCGATCGAGCACTGATTGTGTTCAAGGGCTCTATGCTAGTCTCCTCGACTGATTGTCAGAAACATACTATTATAAACCATGGGGTATGATGCTACTGGCGTCGCATTGCGCTGGGAGTACTTTCTCTATAAATAAGTGAAAATCCGCGGCACTACATGACATTCTTATACATGACTTTCTTACTTGATATTCCACAAAATTCACGAAGTACTTGCTCATAAGCAAAATATACTAGAGTGATGATTATGTGGCTTGCTAGTACATTCTCGATACATTCTTGTTCATGAAAGGCCAATATCATGTTCTTGTTACATTCTTCCTAGTTCATACTTTCTCTCATTCTATCTTACATGATCATCTTGTTACTTTAGTTTAATCGCGTGATTGATCGCATTCGCATGGTTTTTATCTTATTCTTTAGAGCTAAATTGTTAATTACTTTAATAGTGCCTTCATGTTGATGCGATGATACCTACTGGGCAAGTGTGCTCATTACCTATTTCTAATCTTTTTCAGGAAATGAAAGTGATTCGAATTCGGATTCGGGTTATACAAGTAGCGGGTCCGAGAGCGAATGAAAGTGTCGTCAAGATGGGAGTGAAGACTTAGGAATTCTACATTGTTTAGATTGAGTCTATGTAATTTTCCTATTTCTTGAGTCTAGTGTGTTGAAAGAAGTTGAAATAAGTGATTGTAATTGAGCATCTGATTTGATTATTAATGAAATGAAATTGAAGTTTGACTAATTGTATTTTTATTTGTGATTGTCTTGCGCTCTGATCGTTCTTGCTTGCAAGAGGCTTACCATATCGGATGTTCACGCTCCTCGAGTTAGTCTTCCGCTGTAATAAAGGCTCGGGGCGTGACATTTCCTCTTGGCCTTCCACCTGAAATCCATTAGGTTATTGCATATAGATGTCTTCCTTCAACTCTCCATTAAGGAATACTATTTTTACATCCATCTGGTGTAGCTCCAGATCAAAATATGCAACAATTGCCAAGATCATTCTTATGGATGTAAACTTATCCAATGGAGAATAGATTTCTTAAAAATCTATACCTGATTTCTGTGTAAACCCCTTGGCAACTAATCGGGCCTTATATTTATCAATAGACCCATCAGCTTGAAGCTTTTTCTTGAATACCCATTTTGCATCCTATAGCCTTTCGATTCTTTGGTAGATTACATAATTCCTATACATTGTTCCTTTTCATGGAATCAATTTCTTCATTCATGGCATCTTGCCATAATTCTGTATCATGCAATTTCATCACATCTATATAATTCATAGGATCTACGCAATTTTTGTCTTCCATATCTATCATCAGACATGAAGGCTCATAGGAATACAAATGATAATCATCCATCCATGCTGGTGGAGTTCTCAATCTTTTGTTGTCAATTTCGGGTTGACCAGGCTACATTTCATTCATAGGTACTGGTTCATTTTCCATATTTTGAGGTTCTTCCTTAATTTACGGATCATTTCTAGGGATATCATTGTAATAGTCATCATCTATTACAAGCAGAGGTTCCTTCTCCTTTTCATGAGATTCCTCTTCCTCTAGATTTTCTAAAAATGTTGCATCCCTATATTCAACGATCCCTTTTTCCTTATGGAAAAATCTATAATCAGATGATTTCTCACAATATCCTATGAATCTACATTTCAATGTCTTTAAGTCCAACTTATCTCTAAGTTGACTCAGAATGAGAACGTGGGCAATTGACCCCCATTTCTTGAGATGACTCAAATCGGATTTTCTCCCATTCCATAATTCATAAGGTGTACTTTCTACGAATTTTGTCGGGATTCTGTTTAAGATGTGATTTGCGGTAAGCAATGTCTCTCCCCACAAATTTTTAGGGAGACCTGAATGCAATAGCATACATCTAACATCATTCATTAAAGTTCTATTCTTTCTTTCTGTCACACCATTTTGTTGTGGCGTATAAGACATTATCACATATCTTTTAATTCCGTGTTCTTGACAATATAACTCAAATTTCTTTTAGTTATATTCCCCACCTCTATCCGTTCTTAACACCTTAATATTCCTTCCATATTGCATTTCCACTTCCATTCTATATTTCCGGAAGCAATCAAATGCCTCTGATTTTGCAGAAATTAGATAAACATAGATAAATATGGAATAATCATCTATGAAGATTATGAAATATTCCTTATTATTATATGTCTTTATACTTAGGGGGCCACAAATGTCCGAGTGGACCAACCCTAGTAATTCGTTTGATCTATGTCCTATCGCGAAGGGTTTCTTAGTCATTTTTCCTACTAAGCAATGTTCACAAGGTGTTTGTTCCACCTTTGACAAACCCGACAGTAGACCCATCTTTATCATTTGTTCTATTTTAGATTTTTCGAGATGTCCCAATCTAAAATGTCATAGATCACATTCCGACAAAGAACACATAGAATACTCAGAAACTTCAATATTATTATTCTGAGTGTCAATTACAGGGATACAGAATAAATCATGCTCGAGGACAAACCTCCCCATGACAAGTACTTTCCTATCTTTCCCTATTGACACTCGGTTGTTGTAGAAACGCACTTCCAGACCATTTTTCATTAAGGTCGGTATAGAGATTAGATTTCGCTAGATTCCAGGTGCATAGAACACATCCTTGAGGACCATGATGTTATCCCCAAGATCCAGCATATATGTACCAACACCTTCTACATCCAGATAGGTGTTGTTACCCATGTATATCCTCTGTTCTCCTACCTTTCGCTTGTTTAGCATCACCAGTCCCTTTTTCGTCTTTGTAATATGACGAGTGGCTTCAGAATCGACCCACCATTCATTTAAGTCGGTCATCGCGGCATTGCACTCCGTGACGTCGATGAATTCTCTCTTTCTAGCTCTTCTATTTTTCGGGTGTTTGTTTCCACCCTCATTACCTTACTTTTGGGAATAATTTACCATAAAGTGGTCAAATTTCCCACATGTGTAGCTAGCACCACGAGGAACTTTCTTTCCTATACCCTGGAACTTGTTGCCCTTAAACTTGGGCCTTTGTGCTCCGAGTGGACGATTCTAGCCGGTGGGCTTCCGGTGTACAGCATTAGCCTCCTGCAGGTGCGCTTCTAGTTCGTTTCTTCTGGCCATTATGCCTTGCTCAATTGCTAACTGAGCTGGTATGTCTGTGACACTTATAATGGAACCACTCATTCTTAATGTTGTGGCAGTCATATCTAATGATGCTGGCAAACTATTCAATATAGTCGCCACTTGTATCATGTCTGGAATTTCGATTCCAACAGTTGATAGCTCCTTAGCCATGACAATCATTCTATTTACATGCTCAACTACGCTATCACCTTCCTACATCCTACATGTGTTGTAACGATGCAATAAGAGCTGGGTATTCACCTCAATTTTACTGTCATATTTCTCTTTGATAGTTTTCCACATTTCATTGGAAGTTTTATAAGTTTCAAAATTTTTTATTAAATTATCCTCCATGAACATAAGCATTAGGCTCTTAGCCTTTTTATCATCTATTAACCATTGCTCCCATTTTTTCTTTTCCACTTCCGTGGATGTTTCAATAACTTCTAGAGCATTGGTGTCAATGACATGTTCTATGTTGTCATGGATAAGGGCATATCAGATTTTTCGGTGCCACATGTCAAAGTTGGTACCATTAAGTTTGTCCAACTTAGCCAACTCTGAAGCAATGAGTTTGCTGGCCATCACAATTATAATAAATCTGGATGCCATCGATGGCGGTAACAATGCTGTGGTGGTGAAGGCCCAGTGGTGTTGCAGCAGTGGTGAGCAGTGGCTGAGGGCCGACAGTGGCCGCGTGTGGAGTGAGCCGCAGTGGCGTGCGAGGGTGATAACTGGTCACGACAGTGATGTCGATGGTGTTGGCGGTCGCAGCAGGTGGCCGGCGGCGAGGGCGCAGCAGCGGCGGTTTTGGAGCCTTTGGGCTGCTCTGGTGGGCAGTGGCAGGGTCTCCGTCAACCCCTGATGTAGCGGCGGTGAGGGAGGCCGGCGGCGAGGGGGCTCTGGCGATAGCAGCAGATGCAGCGGTGGCGAGATCTAGGCGCAGAGGGGCAGCGGTGGAGGAAGAGATGCAGACCGCCGACGAGAGTAGACTGTAATATCCTGGACCTTTCGGATCCTTCTTTGTGGGTCCCGGATCTGGTTTTCGAAGTATCTAGCTCCGTTGTGTCCAAAATTTTGTTTCGGACATCTTTCGTGTTCGGATCGGAGCGATCCGGAGTTGTTTTAGAGGCACGGAAGCGTTCCGCGGCTTTTTCGCGTGTGTTTTCTGATTACCAGTGTGTGTTTCGGTAATTCCTTCGGAACCTTGCTTCGTGTGAACCGGGTCGTTCACCTGGGCACGAGTGGTACCGTTGCGATCGGTACGTTCCGAGAATCCTAAAAATGTAATTTTCTATTTTTTGATATTTTTCAGAATTTTCAGATTTTCTATAAATACCTCTCATTTTTTCTCTCTCCCCCACCCCTCTTCTTCTTCTTCTTCTTCTTCTTTCTTCCTCCCCACCGCGTGCTCTCCCTCTCCCTCTCTCTCACCCATTCGACGCGGCGAGCCTCTCTCCGGCTGCAGACGGCGGCGGGGCGACGGCGTGGCGACGTGGGCGGTGGTGAGGCGATCGTGGGGGCGTGCCGTGCTCGTGGGAAGCGTGAAGAACGGGAGTTTTCAAAAGTAATTTCTTGCGTTCATGGTTGACTCGGCGGAGCATTCGCTCCATTGAGGTAGGGTGACGTTCCCTAGCTCCCCGCCGTTCATTTCCGTGATTTATAGGCCGAGGGGAGGCCGAGAGGGGCGTGTTTGAGCGGGTTTGGGGTTTTCCATGATTTGGGGAGAGCTCGTCTGATCTATGGTTTTAGCCTGCGATTTCACGTTTTGGTGGCCTAGTATCATGCTAGGGGTCCCCAGGGGTCTTCCCCGTTGATTTCCCCCTCTCCGGTGGAGGCATGGGGGCGTGGTTGGATTTTTTGGGCTTTTTCCGCCGTTTCGCCGTCGGGCGGGTGTGGCGATCCTTCTAGTGACCGTCACACCATGTGTCACGCCCCGTACTCTATACCGTCGAGGTATTGTCCGCTTTGGCCTAGCGGCCTCACGGTTTTATCCCTTTCTGATAGTGATCGGCTCCAGAATGGGGGACTTCCCGGGCAGGTCACCCATCCCAGTACTACTCCCCATTAAGCACGCTTAACTTCGGAGTTCTTTTCAAGAACTGAGCCGATACTTCAAAAGGCGCCTCGGTGATATAGAGTACAACTTAGCTATATTTGAGGGTGTTACAATCTACCCCTCTTATATAGGCGACGTCCTCGTCGCTGGGCACATATAGCACGCAATCACGCAATCAAGCCCCCAGGCAGGTAGGACTCTAGAGGTGGCCCCTACAGGCTCAAGAGGTGGCTCCCACTATGTAGCACTTTGCTCCATTACGGACTCAAGAGGTGGCTCCCATAGCGTAGCACTTTGCCCTGCATGGCACTTAGTTCCCACACTTCCGGCTGGGGTATAGCTCTGATACCATTCTGTCACGCCCCGTACTCTATACCGTCGAGGTATTGTCCGCTTTGGCCTAGCGGCCTCACGGTTTTATCCCTTTTTGATAGTGATCGGCTCTAGAATGGGGGACTTCCCGGGCAGGTCACCCATCCCAGTACTACTCCCCATTAAGCACGCTTAACTTCGGAGTTATTTTCAAGAACTGAGCCGATACTTCAAAAGGCGCCTCGGTGATATAGAGTACAACTTAGCTATATTTGAGGGTGTTACACCATGTGACACGCCTGGGTGGGTGCGTCATGGCCCTTGTTTAGCCAATTGGGGGTCAGGGGTTGTGACGGTCCCACGATAGACCGCCACAGGCGTGTGACGTGCCTGGGTTGGGCCGTCAGAGGCGTCCCGACCATTGGCATCTGACCGTTGGTTTGACCGTTGGGGGTCAAGGCGTGTGACGCACCAAGGCTGGTGCGTCACAGCCATGTGACGGCCTAGGGTGGGTGCGCCAGAGTTATTCTACCCCAGGCCATGTGACGCTCCAGAGCTGGATCATTACATGCATGTGATGCTCCAGGGATGGACTGTCACATGCTGTGACACAACGAGCGGTATGCGTCATAGTTTGCCCTTGCTTTCCATGTGACGCACCTGCATAGGTGCGTCACAGTCTGTAATGCACCAGGGCAGGTGCGTTACATCCTGTTTTACACTGGGAGTGTGACGGCCTGTGTTGGACTGTTAGGGTTCTGTGATGGTCCAGCCTAGACCGTCAGGCGACTGTGACGGTCTCGCCTAGACCCTCAGAGGCCTGTGACGCGTCTAGTATAGACCGTCAGGCTTGGGCTACTCCGGGTGGTTCGCAGTCCCATTTTCTTGTCCGACCGTGGTCGCCGTCCGACATAGCCGGTACATGGGGCAGTCCCCGTACATCGTCGGATGCGGACGTGGTTTTCCGTTGACTTGAGAGTCTACTCCTTCAGTGACCCTCCACTAGTCGTAGCCCACCAGTACGCGGTGCTAGTCTCACCAGGGAGTGGTGTACGGGCTGACCCTTAGAGACGGTTTTTAGACTGGTTTCCATCGGGCCCCACGTCTGTAGCCAGAGTCCGGCTAAGGGGAAAATCAGTCAGAGGGCCAGACCTAGGACGCATGGTCTATGTGTGCACACATGGTTGGGGGCGGTTGGACCCACGCTGACGAGTGTGACCCCAGCTAGTCACTTGTTTGTGGTTACTTGTACGGTGTCCGTGCCTCTGGTAGGCACTACCACGTCAGGCAGTTCACCTGCAGTGTGGTGTAAGACGTCAGGGGATGCTACCGACTGTGCTTCTGATGGGAGGTACTCCTGTCGAGTTAGGAGTGGCAAACTATCAGTCGTTGCGACTTCGACCTTCGGGTTTCTGTCGTGTGGGCTGTGGTGTTCCGGTTGTTTCACCATGGCACGTGTGTCGGATTTCATGCCGGGAGACCAGTGCTTTGTAGATGGCAGGGCTTCCTTTTCCGAGGTACTCGCTTACTGTTAGCGTAGCGGTTTCTCCGTCTGCGAGGTAGGGTTCGAGTGATCCCTACTTAGTCTTGTTCTGAGACTCATTCCTTGCGTGTTTTCACCGTGTTTCAGGCGAGGCGAGGCTTCAGGGGAGTTCATCTGTGGCTCAGCGCGGTTCAGGTGCCCAGTGTTAGTGCCAGAGGTCAGAGTCGGGGTATGCCCCGTGTAGCTGTACTTTCTTTTCTTATCTATGTGCTAGTTGTGGACTACTGTTGTTATTTTCTTGTCATCTTGTGGACCATGTATTAGTTCATAATGTTAATTCATTTTCTGCTTAATTATATAAACTGTTTAATTTCTGCAATTACTTGTGATACTTGTGTAGCTTCCACACCATCCTTCTAACCCTTCCGAGTCTTCGGGCTCGTGGGTGGCGGTGCGAGTCTCGGGTTATCGAGCCTTCCCGGTAATCGGATTCTCGGGTCGTTACAGCTGGTATCAGAGCGCAGTTGTGGAATTATACGGGAATCATAGGTGATTGTAGTGGTCCACTAGTCTACAGTGATGAAGTACAGTTGACGCTGGCATTGGGCATCGTGTGTTTTTCTTAACCTTGCTGTTCTGAGTTTTCGGTCTTTGCTTCAGGTGCGGGTATGGCGCCAAGGCGGGCGACTCGCTCTCAGCAGGGGAAGTCGGTTGGAGGTTAGGAGATCCAACAGGAGGTTTAGCAGGAGCAGGTGGAGCAGAGCAGAGTGCCACCTGCAGCCACCGAGGAAGTAAATACTGCGAGATTTTCGGGGGCCGAGGATTTCTTTCGTGGCATGTACTAGCTTATGTCGCAACAGTTCGGCGGAGAGGCTGGTGAGGGCTCGTCGACCAGGGGTGGGCAATGCCGAGCAGTGAGGGATTTCATGCAGTTCCATCCCCCTTATTATGGCGGTCAGCTAGACCCTGATGTGGCTCGAGATTGGCTTGACGAGATAGAGCGGGTGTTCAGTTTCGCGCGGTGTGCTGCAGAGGGCAGAGTGATGTTGGCCTACAACCAGGTGCAGGGTATGGCTCGAGCGTGGTGGTCTTCCGAGTGGAAGACGTCTTTTCAGTCGCGTCCCCTTGAGCAGATTACGTGGAGCGACTTCGTTAGTGCTTTTGAGCGTACGTACTGTCCAGAGTATATTGCTACGCAGCGGATGCATGAGTTTTTGGAGCTGGTTCATGGTGACATATCCGTGTTGTAGTATAGGGCCCGATTTGTTGAGCTGGGTCGGTATGCACCTCATATCATGGAGCATGAGAGGGTGAAGACCGCGCAGTTCGTTCAGGGCCTGAGGCAAGAGCTGAGGCACCATTTGATCGCGAACGCTGTCACCGATTTAGAGACAACATCTCGCGTCACGGCTTCTTTGGAGATGGATATGCAGAGGACTCGAGGACCGATTAGCCAGGGACAGTCTTTGCCAGGTCGCAGCCATCAGTCAGCTACCCAACAGTAGTGTTCCTTCCAGCATGCGTCGGGTGGTTTAGGAGTGCCGGCACTGGCAGCGTCAGTGACAGGATCCGCGTCTTTCAGCTCAAAGGCCAAGAAGTTTCTCAAGAAGGGTTTCTCTAAGAAGCGCAAGAATAAGGGACAGGCATCATCGGGCAGTGTACAGCAGTCGGCACCTTTGCAGCGGCAGGGGTCAGTGGGTGGATCGCGAGGACCGTGTCCACGGTGTAGCGAGTTCCATCCGGGCAAGCAGTGCACGGCGCCGATTATATATTTTCGGTGTGACCAGCTAGGGCATATGGCGCGTGACTGTCCTCAGAGGCAGCATCAGCAGTTTCCTTAACAACAGCAGGTTCCTGTTGACACATAAAATATATATGTATATATAATAATAAATGAGAGGGAAAATGAGGGAAAAGAGGAAAAGAAAATAAATAATAATAATAATAATAATAACAAAAAAGGATAAAAAAAGAGAGAGAAAAAGATATAACGATAATAATAGAATAATAATAATATGTTAAGATAATATCAATATAAATAAAAATACTAACATATTTCATCTTATATTTCTTATTTTTCAGGGATGAAAGAAAAGATGAAGATATTGGGAGTGGGCCGTCTAGGGCCCATCGACCACCAAAGTGAAAGTGTCGCCGAAGTCATGGTCGAAGCCCATCCGAACCCGAAGTCCAAAATAGAAGGAGGCGCGCCGATTGTGCTAAGGCCGAGATCCAAGATGAAACCCCGCCGACGCTTCAATGGTTCGAGAGCCCATTATAAAAGCTGAGGTTCGTCGAAGAAGAAAAACTCTCTCGACAGGCAGAGTTTGCGGCGGGCCTGCTGGGCGAGCAAAAGAGAGTGTAGCAACCCTGATAAATGAATATTTGAAATAAATTAAAACATATATATATTACAGTAGTAATACAGATAATGAGAATAGGATTAATTAGATAAAGTAAAACAAAATTAAAATAACGCCTCTTATTAGGGCGTTAATTCAAAAAGAAACGCCTCTATCAAAGGCGTGACTAAAGAAAGGACGCCCACACGTGCAGTCGTCAACTCTCACTACCAAATAGGCAAGTAAAAGAAACGCCCATATATGGGGCGTGTTTCAAAAACAAGGAACGCCCTTATCCAAGACGTTTCTTAAGAAACGACCTGAACTAGGTCGTCAATTCAAGAATAGACGCCCTGACCAAAGGCGTTAATTCCGTTCGTGAACCGTTCGAACCCAGAGCTTATCCAGGGAAAGATTAACCTAATCTAGTAAGTGTCTAATAGAGTAAGGACTCTATTAGGGATATACTACCCTCACACAATCACTAACTCTAATAGGACTTCCAAAGTCTTATAAATAAACTTGTTCGGCCAACCCTAAATCTATTTGGACGAACTACTGCTGCACGGTACGTGAAGAACAAACTGTTCTTCTTATTCCCTTTTGTTTTTCTTGCTTCAGATTATATGAAGAATAATTAGTTTTCTTCTTGTTCAGGAAACTTGCTACTGCCGTCGAAGAATTGGTAATATTCTTCTATCTTTTCCTTAAACGTCGATTATAACTATGAAGATTATTAACATCTTCATCTTCCCTCTTTTTCTCTTCCTCTACAGGTTCTGTAGCGTGAAGAACTTTGAAGAACATTTGTTCTTCTTCCGGCTGCTGCTGCTGTTGCGGATTTTCGTTGCAACAGAGCTCATCTTCTATCTCATCCTTCACGTTCCATTAAAGGTAGGATTTTCTCAAGTCACTGTAGCCCAAACTAAATTGATACAGTACAATAATTATCATGCATATACATGGTTTGGTTTACTATAGTTTCTGAACGATTTTCTGTTAATTTCTTGAAAGAAACGTCCTTAGCAAGGGCGTGACTATGAAATACACGCCCCAGACTAGGGTGCTACTTGGCAAGTCACGACCCTTCCCAGGTCGTCAATTTCATATTTGACGCCCTGTACACAGGCGTAAATTTCATGTAAATCTTAAGAACTGATTATCCATGCAATTACATGAAATAAAATCAATAATTGTTAACGGTTAAAAGTCAATAAACATGAAACATCAAATCTGATATACTGCATGTGAATTCCTGCCAATTTTCCTGTCATGACTATATGATTGTTATCCTTGATTATCGTGCAAATCTTGCTAATTCCTGATATTTCTTGAATTCACGACCTAGACTAGGTCGTTTTTCCCTGTGGTAACGCCCCATCACAGGGCGTGAATTAACAATAAACGCCCCTTACTAGGGCGCGTATCTGTTAAAATCCTGGAATATATATTCTGTGAAAAATAGAACTTAATGATTAACGCCCCTTCCAAGGGCGCGTTTTTGATAATTTCTGAAAATAAGTATGTTCTGAAAAATATTGTAAATAAAAGACGCCTGCTACAGTAGTCGTCAACTCTTGAAGAAACGCCCCTGACGAAGGCGCGTTTTAGATAAATTATTGAAATTATTGAAAATTCTACAAAACGGACCATATGTAAACGCCCTTCTGTTAGGCGTTAATTACTTGAGAAACGACTTGACCTAAGTCGTTATTTTACTGTAAACTGATTTTTCCTCTGATTTGCTAACCGATGGTTTTATATAATATATATATATATATCGGCACTATTCTCCACTCCGTGAGTATAGTCCCACTTTTCACGGTGTTTTATCGATCACACTCAACTCTCATTGACATACAAGCTCTCCATTGGACATTCCGTTCCTTTGGACTAGCGAGTTAGTCATAGAGACCTCCGTAAGACTCCTCGTAGCCTTGGATTCCCTCAAGGCCGACTGAGCTGGTTGTACCCTAAAAACCCATTACACCATTGATGCCATGTCACTCTAAAGAAACATGATATACCGGCCCTTATGATTATACAAAGAGTATATCATAAGAAATTCTTAATGGGATGATGATATCATGCCATATCATGTCGTTCTTGTAAACCCCAATTCTATGATAAGAGTGAGGGTATCTTACCTTTGATATACTGTTCATGTGGACCTCAATTCTATATAAAGAATGTCCATATTGATTTGTCATGGTACCTAAGTTAAGGGAACCATATTCTACCTAGTTTTATCGATATCGTGATTATGCCGTTATTATCGCCATTCTATGTCCTTTGTCATATTTTGGACTCTATTCTATCAAAGTTGTCATACGTGTCTACAAGCTTGATTATTGAAATTCTATATTGGCTATATAAACAAGAGTGGATGTCAAAACACATGACAAATGCCTGCGCATATAGGGCCCGATCTGGTCCTGGGGGGAGCACCCGAAAGTACTTGTGCCCATGGGAGTTAAAATGATAAGGTATCTGGCATTATACCGAGTACTTGACTTGCTTGATTGGACATTCCACACACATCTTGTACTTGAATCGTACTTGACTTTACAGGAAACGCGTGGCCCGAAAAAGGGTAATTTACTTGCTTGATACATGATAGCCAAAGTTCTTGACATGACTTGTTAAACGTGCTTGCTTGAATATCTTGAATAACTCGTATCTTGTTGAAAGTTCATGATAAGTTCATCTTATTTCCTTGATATTACATTCTCTCTATCTTGTCGTTTCATGCGAGCATGCATAGCCTTATTGCATTCATGAAAATGTAATTACTTAAACCCCTTGCTAGTACTTGAGATATAATTTCCTACTGAGCGTTCGCTCATTCTGTTTGTCCCTTTTCTACTTTTCAGGTAAGTCCGACGATGGAAGTCAATCGGATGGGAATGGTCAAGAGTGAAAGTGATAGAGCTTCTACAAGTGTCGTCTAGTCTTTTCCATAGTTTCTTGAGTCAAATATGTATTCTTTTCCTTTTTTTGTTAAACAGAGTATTGGATTTGTAATAGTCTATCCATTATGAAATAAAGGATTGGGTTATCTTGCTATTTTGCGCATCTCTGTCTTTGTGTCGAATACACGACCACTCTGATTGACATGATTGATATAGACACGTCGCGCATCTCCGGGTATCTTCCGCGCTCGGGGCGTGACAGTCTTTGTGGTATCAGAGCCTAAGGTATTCAATTCCTAGGAAACCCAAGTCCAAGGATAGGTTTCAAAACCTTTAACCAAGTGAGAGTGGGTAGAACCAAGGGTTAAATGATCAATGAGTCCTTTATAAGATCATAGTGATATAATACTAACATAGCTATTGTAATTGTAGGATAATGGCTGCCGAACGTGCTCAATGGCGCAACATGCAGCGTTCCCTTCAAGGGATGACCCAAGTGCTACAACAGGTAGCACAAGGTGGTGCTCCACGAGCTGGAAGCTTACACCAAGCATTCAAGAATATGAATCCCCCGAAGTTCATGGGATCAACCGATCCAGACGATGCCGAGCATTGGGTTCGGGAGATTGAACGTATATTCCGTGTCATGCAATGCACGGATCAGGACAAAGTCTTATTAGCTACTTTCCAGTTAGAAAAGGATGCTAGATGCTGGTGGGAGTCGATTGAAGCTACTATAGACCCAACTCAAGTTACATGGGGAGAATTCGTTGAATATTTCAACGCCAAATATTTCTCTGATAGGGTCCAGGAAAAGAAGGCCGCCGAATTTGCCGCATTAAAGCAAAGATCTTTATCGGTGGCTGATTATGAAGCACAGTTTTCTAGACTGTCTAGATATGCTAAGCATTTAATTAGCACGGAAAAGATGAAAGCCCGTAGATTTCTTAATGGGCTTAGGCCCCACTACATTACTCAACTGGCGCCTATGGATATTCAAGTTTATGCTGAAATAGTGCGCCGAGCTCAGTTGCTTGAAGATGCCACGGAACTATCTGATAGGATCCGTGGGAAAGACAAAAAGGAGCAAGTCACAAGTTCGGGTTCTTTTAAACCCAACTTTAAGAAGAGGCCCAATAATGGAGGTTCTTCCTCTCAAGATCAGAAATTCAAGAAGACCAAGCCTTTCTCTATCACCACTACCCCTTCGAATATAGTTTGCAAGCATTGTGACAAGGCTGGTCACAAAACAGAAGAATGCTGGAGGAAATTAGGAGCATGTCTCCGTTGTGGGAGTCGTGAACATCGGATTCCCGATTGTCCATTAATGAATGACCAAGACGGTGAGGGTAAACGCCCAGTGACAAGGAACGCGCGTCTTCATGCAATCCAAGAGACCGAACCAGAAGAAGAAGGCGGATTGGTGGAAGGTACATTAAAAATTTGTTCCAAATATGCACATGTCTTATTTGATACGGGTGCATCGCATTCCATTATTTCCAAGAAGTTTGCTGACCCATTACCTCTAGAACCAGAATGGATGAAGTTAATATTGTCTACTCCTCTCGGAAACGAGACGGATATCACACATCATTATCAAAACTGTGAGGTATTGGTTCGAGGAAAGAATTTTCCTATTGATCTTATCTGCTTAGATCTAAAAGAGTATGATGTTATACTAGGAGCAGATTGGTTATCCAAATACCAGGCAACGGTTGATTGCCGTGATAGCAAGATTGTTTTCAAGGAATTTCCGGAACCGACTTATACTAGTCCTAAGAGTCGAAGCAAATCCCCTCTTATTTCGGCTCTTCGAGCAAGCAAGCTCGTCAAGAAAGGATATTAAAGAAGCTAAAGAAACCAAGATAGAGGACATTCAGGTAGTGCGAGAATTTTCAGACGTATTTCCGGAAGATTTGCTGGGATTACCCCCTCAAAGAGATGTAGCCTTCACCATTGACTTAGTCCCTGGTGCTGGTCCCGTTTCAAAGGCACCATATAGAATGTCCCCTGCTGAACTCAAGGAGTTGAAGGAGCAGTTGCTGGAACTAATCCAAAAAGGGTTTATTAGACCAAGTACTTCCCCGTGGGGAGCACCAGTCTTATTTGTAAAGAAGAAGGATGGATCCATGAGATTGTGTGTCGACTATCGACAATTGAATCATCTTACTATCAAGAACAAGTATCCACTGCCGAGAATCGATGAATTATTTGATCAGATTTCAGGATCCAAATATTTTTCCAAGATTGATCTCAGGTCGGGATACCATCAATTAAGAATCAAAGACGATGACATTCATAAGACCGCATTCAGAAGCAGGTATGGCTATTACGAATTTGTTGTTATGCCTTTTGGACTAACAAATGCCCCTGCTGCCTTTATGCAGTTAATGAATAGCATATTCAGGCCTTACTTGGATCAATTTGTAGTAGTCTTCATTGATGATATATTGATATATTCCAAGACTAAGGAAGAACATGAAGAACATTTGAGGATTGCATTGCAAGTCTTGAGGACAAATCAATTATATGCTAAACTCAGCAAATGCGAGTTCTGGCTTGAAGAAGTGGCTTTTCTCGGACATGTCATATCCAAGGACGGTTTATCTGTAGATCCGTCAAAGGTTGAAGCTGTAAGAAACTGGGAAAGACCCACTAATGCAAGCGAGATCAGAAGTTTCTTAGGCCTTGCAGGCTATTATCGGCGATTCATCAAAGATTTCTCTAAAATCGCCGTGCCCCTTACAAGGTTAACTCGTAAGGAGATCCGATATGAATGGAGTGAGGAATGTGAGAGAAGTTTGCAAACTCTCAAGGATCATCTCACCACAGCTCCGGTCTTAGCTCTACCGATAGAAGGAGAGAAATTCGAGGTCTACACTGATGCTTCTGGCATTGGCCTCGGATGTGTCCTAATGCAACAAGGAAAGGTCATAGCATACTCTTCACGTCAGCTGAAGAAGCATGAGGAGTATTACCCCGTCCATGACTTAGAACTGGCCGCGGTAGTATTTGCCTTAAAGATATGGAGACACTATCTCTATGGAGTACAGTTCACTGTATACTCCGATCACAAAAGTCTCAAATATCTATTTTCACAAAAGGAACTAAACATGAGACAAAGACGCTGGCTAGAATATCTCAAGGACTTCGACTTCAATATACAATACCATCCCGGAAAGGGTAATTATGTTGCTGACGCCCTTAGTCGAAAGTCGAGAGCAATGATAGCAAATTGTATGATGCAAGAATGGAGGTTACTTGAACAATTCTCCGAGCTCAATATAAGCTTGGACACGGAATCCAAATTTGTCACACTATCTCATGTAAGCATACAGTCAGATTTGTTATCTGAGATACAAACACTTCAGGATGATGATCCTATGTTAGTAGAAATCAAGGGCAGATTAGAAGGACAATCTGATTTTCAACTAACTTCTGATGGAAGATTATCGTTCAAAGATAGAACTTGTATACCTGATTGTCCGGAATTAAAGAAGAAGATCTTAGATGAAGCTCACCGATCAAGGTACACTATTCATCCAGGATCAACCAAAATGTACAAAGATGTAAAGAGGAACTTTTGGTGGCCTAATATGAAAAGAGAAATAGCGGACTATGTATCACGCTGTCTCACATGCCAACAGGTCAAGGCGGAACACCAAAAGCCTGCGGGAAAACTACATCCTCTAGATATTCCTAAGTGGAAATGGGAGGATATTGGTATGGACTTCATCATGGGTTTGTCTAAATCTAAAGGAGGACATGATGGAATCTGGGTTATCATTGACCGATTGACTAAATCGGCACATTTCTTGCCAATCAAAAGCCGATGGTCAATTGATGTGCTAGCTGCACTATACATCAAAGAAATAGTCAGGATACATGGAATTCCTGTCTCAATCGTGTCTGATAGAGATCCCCGTTTTACTTCTCATTTTTGGAAGGGATTACAACATTCGTTGGGAACAAGGCTCAACTTTAGTACTGCTTTTCACCCACAAACGGATGGTCAGACCGAGCGAACTAATCAAGTTGTTGAAGATATGCTGAGAGCATGCATTATTGACTTTGGAGGAAGCTGGCATGACCACTTACCTTTAGTTGAATTTGCATATAATAATAGCTACCAAGCTAGTATCCAAATGGCACCTTTCGAAGCCTTATACGGAAGGAGTTGCCGATCTCCTATATGTTGGAACGAAGTTGGAGAAAAATAACTGTTAGGTCCAGACATGGTAAGGGATACAACCGAGAAGATACAAGTAATCAGGGAAAGATTACAAGTTGCTCAGACCAGACAAAAGACTTATGCAGATACAAGAAGAAGAGATCTTGAATTCCAAATCGGAGATCATGTATTTCTCAAGATATCCCCTGGACGTGGCATACGAAGATTTGGTGTTAAGGGCAAGCTTACGCCAAGATTCATCGGACCATTTGAGGTACTCGAAAGAGTTGGCGAGGTTGCTTATCGCATCGCGTTGCCTCCTCAGTTGTCCGAGGTACACAATGTATTTCACATATCTATGTTGAAGAAGTATGTGCACGATCCATCGCATATTATTGAACATGGAGATCTGGCGATCCAGAAAGATCTCACTTATGAACAGAAGCCTATGAAGATATTAGATCGAGAAATACGAGCTCTAAGGAATAAGGTTATTCCCATGCTCAAGGTGCAATGGAATAAGAATCCTGAACGCGAAGCGACATGGGAGACCGAAGAATCTATGAAGAAACGATTTCCCGAGTTATTCTAAGAGGTATATGTTCTACGCTCTCCACATGTATAATTATATATATTGAATTTGGGGACCAAATTCTTTTCAAGTGGGAGAGGGTGTAGCAACCCTGATAAATGAATATTTGAAATAAATTAAAACATATATATATTACAGTAGTAATACAGATAATGAGAATATGATTAATTAGATAAAGTAAAACAAAATTAAAATAACGCCTCTTATTAGGGCGTTAATTCAAAAAGAAACGCCTCTATCAAAGGCGTGACTAAAGAAAGGACGCCCACACGTGCAGTCGTCAACTCTCACTACCAAATAGGCAAGTAAAAGAAACGCCCATATATGGGGCGTGTTTCAAAAACAAGGAACGCCCTTATCCAAGACGTTTCTTAAGAAACGACCTGAACTAGGTCGTCAATTCAAGAATAGACGCCCTGACCAAAGGCGTTAATTCCGTTCGTGAACCGTTCGAACCCAGAGCTTATCCAGGGAAAGATTAACCTAATCTAGTAAGTGTCTAATAGAGTAAGGACTCTATTAGGGATATACTACCCTCACACAATCACTAACTCTAATAGGACTTCCAAAGTCTTATAAATAAACTTGTTCGGCCAACCCTAAATCTATTTGGACGAACTACTGCTGCACGGTACGTGAAGAACAAACTGTTCTTCTTATTCCCTTTTGTTTTTCTTGCTTCAGATTATATGAAGAATAATTAGTTTTCTTCTTGTTCAGGAAACTTGCTACTGCCGTCGAAGAATAGGTAATATTCTTCTATCTTTTCCTTAAACGTCGATTATAACTATGAAGATTATTAACATCTTCATCTTCCCTCTTTTTCTCTTCCTCTACAGGTTCTGTAGCGTGAAGATCTTTGAAGAACATTTGTTCTTCTTCCGGCTGCTGCTGCTGTTGCGGATTTTCGTTGCAACAGAGCTCATCTTCTATCTCATCCTTCACGTTCCATTAAAGGTAGGATTTTCTCAAGTCACTGTAGCCCAAACTAAATTGATACAGTACAATAATTATCATGCATATACATGGTTTGGTTTACTATAGTTTCTGAACGATTTTCTGTTAATTTCTTGAAAGAAACGTCCTTAGCAAGGGCGTGACTATGAAATACACGCCCCAGACTAGGGCGCTACTTGGCAAGTCACGACCCTTCCCAGGTCGTCAATTTCATATTTGACGCCCTGTACACAGGCGTAAATTTCATGTAAATCTTAAGAACTGATTATCCATGCAATTACATGAAATAAAATCAATAATTGTTAACGGTTAAAAGTCAATAAACATGAAACATCAAATCTGATATACTGCATGTGAATTCCTGCCAATTTTCCTGTCATGACTATATGATTGTTATCCTTGATTATCGTGCAAATCTTGCTAATTCCTGATATTTCTTGAATTCACGACCTAGACTAGGTCGTTTTTCCCTGTGGTAACGCCCCATCACAGGGCGTGAATTAACAATAAACGCCCCTTACTAGGGCGCGTATCTGTTAAAATCCTGGAATATATTCTGTGAAAAATAGAACTTAATGATTAACGCCCCTTCCAAGGGCGCGTTTTTGATAATTTCTGAAAATAAGTATGTTCTGAAAAATATTGTAAATAAAAGACGCCTGCTACAGTAGTCGTCAACTCTTGAAGAAACGCCCCTGACGAAGGCGCGTTTTAGATAAATTATTGAAATTATTGAAAATTCTGCAAAACGGACCATATGTAAACGCCCTTCTGTTAGGCGTTAATTACTTGAGAAACGACTTGACCTAAGTCGTTATTTTACTGTAAACTGATTTTTCCTCTGATTTGCTAACCGATGGTTTTATATAATATATATATATATATCGGCACTATTCTCCACTCCGTGAGTATAGTCCCACTTTTCACGGTGTTTTATCGATCACACTCAACTCTCATTGACATACAAGCTCTCCATTGGACATTCCGTTCCTTTGGACTAGCGAGTTAGTCATAGAGACCTCCGTAAGACTCCTCGTAGCCTTGGATTCCCTCAAGGCCGACTGAGCTGGTTGTACCCTAAAAACCCATTACACCATTGATGCCATGTCACTCTAAAGAAACATGATATACCGGCCCTTATGATTATACAAAGAGTATATCATAAGAAATTCTTAATGGGATGATGATATCATGCCATATCATATCGTTCTTGTAAACCCCAATTCTATGATAAGAGTGAGGGTATCTTACCTTTAAGATATACTGTTCATGTGGACCTCAATTCTATATAAAGAATGTCCATATTGATTTGTCATGGTACCTAAGTTAAGGGAACCATATTCTACCTAGTTTTATCGATATCGTGATTATGCCGTTATTATCGCCATTCTATGTCCTTTGTCATATTTTGGACTCTATTCTATCAAAGTTGTCATACGTGTCTACAAGCTTGATTATTGAAATTCTATATTGGCTATATAAACAAGAGTGGATGTCAAAACACATGACAAATGCCTGCGCATATAGGGCCCGATCTGGTCCTGGGGGGAGCACCCGAAAGTACTTGTGCCCATGGGAGTTAAAATGATAAGGTATCTGGCATTATACCGAGTACTTGACTTGCTTGATTGGACATTCCACACACATCTTGTACTTGAATCGTACTTGACTTTACAGGAAACGCGTGGCCCGAAAAAGGGTAATTTACTTGCTTGATACATGATAGCCAAAGTTCTTGACATGACTTGTTAAACGTGCTTGCTTGAATATCTTGAATAACTCGTATCTTGTTGAAAGTTCATGATAAGTTCATCTTATTTCCTTGATATTACATTCTCTCTATCTTGTCGTTTCATGCGAGCATGCATAGCCTTATTGCATTCATGAAAATATAATTACTTAAACCCCTTGCTAGTACTTGAGATATAATTTTCTACTGAGCGTTCGCTCATTCCGTTTGTCCCTTTTCTACTTTTCAGGTAAGTCCGACGATGGAAGTCAATCGGATGGGAATGGTCAAGAGTGAAAGTGATAGAGCTTCTACAAGTGTCGTCTAGTCTTTTCCATAGTTTCTTGAGTCAAATATGTATTCTTTTCCTTTTTTTGTTAAACAGAGTATTGGATTTGTAATAGTCTATCCATTATGAAATAAAGGATTGGGTTATCTTGCTATTTTGCGCATCTCTGTCTTTGTGTCGAATACACGACCACTCTGATTGACATGATTGATATAGACACGTCGCGCATCTCCGGGTATCTTCCGCGCTCGGGGCGTGACAGAGAGAGACTTGCGAGAGAGGAAAGAAAAGAAAAGAGAGAGAGAGAGAGCCAGTCGGCAAAGATGAAGAAGAGAAGGGGGAGCCATCTACGGGCAGAGGTAGGGGGCGCCGTTGCTGCTGCTGCCGTCCGACGCCCCTCGGGGCTACAATCTCCCCCTCCCCCGGCTTCTTTTCTCTTCTATTTTATACGTTCCTCTACCGCTATATTTCTGCCGGCGAGCTCTGTAATGCAATGGCCTCTTGAGGCTTCCTTCTGTCTGTATCCTGGCTATGCCTGATTTTATATGAATGAAAGATATATTGATGCATCTATTCATGATATGAATTCCTTTTTTTTGTTATGTGTGTTGCTATAGCCAAGTCCCCTTTGCATTAACCCGTGGTTCTTTTTTTTTATGTTCCGTCTCGAGTTTTCTTCATTCTAATTGTTTCTCTCGATTACCCCTGGACAGTCGTTTTATGGCTATTGAACCTTCGCAGAGACAATGTGATTTCCATCCCATCTGTCCATGACCCCGCGAAGGCAACATTAAGCCCCAGGGATGTGGAGTTCTACTCCGATCGACTGAAGTCGTCTGCTTGCTCAACTCCTCCGTGCTCAATTGGATTTGCCAACCTCTGATATGAGATAGGAGCCCGAGACAGCCCATCTCGTGGTTTTCCTGTCCCCCAAATCATGAGGAAAAGTAATTTTGTCTGGCCCCATTCTGATGTTTTTGTTCTCCTGATGATTTTCTGTTCACTCAGAGGAGCTCAAACCCGGCCGTTTCCATGAAATCCTAAGCTCACAAAACCCCTTTTCGGCCATTCTCGGAGCCAACAGCTCTCGGTTCCTCTACCGTGCCGAGAAGCTGCCACGCCGAAGCTTTTTCCTTTTCCATTCCCACGCCGAGACTCCCCCGTCCGTGTTTCCGCGTCGAACGTGAGCTCCCCACCGTTTCTGCCCTCCCGTGTGCAGCATGCATGCATGCATTTCTAACAAATGGGTATCTCGTGGTTCACGTGTTGCATTATGTTCGTGAGAAGCATTCCTGTGGTTAAGCCTATAAATGCATGGCCCCCACTCATGTAATGCATATATATGTAAATAGTGATCGGTTGTTCACTATTCATTAATGCATACATGTCTGCTTGTATTAATGTCCTAAATAAAACCTCCACCCACTAGCTGTGACCATGTCACGTTGGTGCATGGGGTAGTGAAGACCAATCCAATTATCATATATGCATATATATACATAGGAAGGGATATATGTTGGCTTATGCATACACAAACAATTCTTTTCTTTGTGCATGTTGTCCATTACGTGAAACCCCACTGCCCTCTCATGTCTAAGCATGCATATTAAACTAATGCATTAATCAATTTCCAAATGGCCCATTAATCATCATTACCCACAAGTTTCTTTATTGGTGCATGCATCCCCATATATATGTATACATGTACATTTGAATGTAAGAATAAATGCATGCTTATTTTTATAGATTAATTCTGTCGGGCCATTCATGTCCGATTCCGTAAGAGTCTGAGGAGCTGTACTAATGGGGTTTCACCCCTACATCTATTTCAATTCGGGTTTCCGATTTCCTTCTTTCACCTCGTCGGGTCACGGAGTTCTGCCACTGCATGTGCTCCGGTGGTCCCTTTAGGGGAATATTAATGAGGCGCCACGATTAGTGGACAATGTCCCGCTGACTTCTGATCCTTCTGGATCTTGGGCTACGCCCATTTTTCCTTTGGCTTCCATCTCGGCACTCGTAGATGGATGTCCTATACTCCCCTTTTGGCATAGTCCAAAATAAGGGGAGATGCTGCCGAAATTCATTCACGATCCTTGCTTTGTTATATCGTGTGATGTTTTCGTTAAGCTGATGAATTAACTCCCGTCTATGTGGCAGAGACCTGAGGCAGACTATCTCATGGTCCTTTGCCCACTGTAAAAGGGAACATAATCATTATGAGATTTCTGGTTGATTGTCACATGGTCTCCCTAGACCTTCTGTGGATGAATTTCTCCTCCCCTCTCAGCTTGCCTAAACATCATCGCCAGAGCATATGAAACCCTGATTAAACACAAGAGATCCCCTCAATAGGACCCACCAAGATCCATAACCTCACAAAACCTTCAAAGCCTTCAAATCTAAAGAAACCCCTCTTCTCGGCGCCGTATAGCCTCCCGGCGCCGCCCTCTCCCGGCGCGGGTTCCGCACCGGATGAAGGGTGCGCTGAGACGCAGGTCGCGCCGGAACACTTGCCGCGCCGATACCCCCGTGTTCATCATCGCGCCGGGACCCCACCGCGCCGGTTCATCTTCGCGCCGGCTCCCCTCCGTGCCGGTTCATCTCAATACCTTCTACTATTCAAACACTCAACTTCCCAGCAACCTTAATGAGCCCTAAACTCAGTCTAAACCTAATGTCCCAACCTCATTAGCCTTCATGTCAACCTTCATCATATCATGGGGAATCATAGTTCTTCATCCAAGTCTAAGGGAGATAAATTAATGGGGTTTTACCCCCACATTATACCGTTTGACCGCGATGTTTTCTTCTAACCCTGCTGACTCTTGGAGTTCTGCCACTGCATGTCCTCCAATAGTTTCTTAAGGGGATATCAATAAATACCATGATAATGGACATTGTCCCGTTGCATCTAGATCCTCTTGGATCTCAGGCTACGCCCATCTTTCCTTTGGCGTCCATCTCGGCACTCCGTGGATGGATGTCCTATATTCCCACTTGGCATAGTCTAAGATAAGGGGATATGCTGCCGGATTTATTCCGTATATTTATATGTCATATCTCGTTTTGCATAATCGCATGCATCTTCTATCATGCAAATGAATGAGCATACCTATCACATTGGTTTTGCCCCTGGGATCCTTCTACTTTGACGATTAATCAAGGGTTGTCCTTCTTTGGAAGGGCGTAATTAACGTCATAGCCTTTATGGTATGATGGACTTCCGGTCCCGACACGGACTTCACAATCGACTGACTAAGTCAGACTGAGCGCATAATAAATTGTCACTCCGGTAACTGGCATGCCTAATAAACCAACCAATAAACCAATAAATAATATATAAATCCATTCCCACAAGCTGGCACGCCTGGTGGGACTGAGTCTCCCTTCATCTCTTCGCCAAAGTAGAAGGCCTGGAGGCCTTCCCCAAAATACTGATCGTTTGCTCATTCTGATTTGCAGTGAGCTCAATGGCTTGCGGACTTACTGCACTTGCTTTCGGCCCCCAAGTGGTCGCTACCCACGCGGAGCACGGGTACCTGGCGGTGCCCACTGCTTTCGGAACTCTGCCACAAGTGGTGGGGTTCCCTAATTTTCTCGGAGTCGCTTTCATCGGCTTGCTAAGGATCGAGGAAGAGGAAGCTAACAAGACTGTTGCGGCCAAGGCCGTGGCCCCTGCAATGGCGAGTTGTCCGCGGGGAACCACTCCGTCTTGCCATACTATCTCATGCTTTGTCCACCACGTGGACTACCACGCTATCCCCGCCAGTGACAAGGCGTCCGGGGGGAAGAAGAGGAAGAATCAAAGAAGAAGTGCTGTTACTGTTTCCTGAGGCCGACTCTCGACTTCCGGGAAATCTGTTCTAATTGGTGGCGTTCGTGTTTATCTGAACGGCCGCCATGCTGAAGCTTTGCCGGGTCATATCATCCCGGCGGTTCCCGTTCACAACCCCTTTCAGGTGCTAGCAAGCCAGAAGGCCGATTTAGACATGGATGTCCGGGGGAAGCTAGCTCCCAAGCTACCAAGTTTCAAGCAAGTGTGGGTTTCCAAGAGGACCCAGGGTTCTGCTTCGACCACACAAGATTCAACATCAACTATCAAGGACCCCAGGAATGAGGGCAATAAAGCTGCACCAAAGGAAGAAGAGGTCATACCAGTAGCCTCTTCGCCCGCTCATAGGGTCTGTGCCAGGAAGACCAATGTTCTCCGACATTCGACAAGATCGAACGGAGCTACTAGACTATCGCGGCCCTCCTACATGCCGTCGATGCAAGACCAACTGTTAATTCTACCCTCTCTCCAGGGCACGGTCAAGGAGAAATGACCAAGGTGGTCAGGGATTACCTCTATGGCTTAGAAAGTTCTTTCCTAAGTCGGCAAAGGCTACTCCGCGCCATTAGCGCTGAAAGAAAAGAAGAAGGCAAAGAAAGAAGAAGGATGGTGTCATTCATGAATGAATATGAAGATGGCTTGCAAGCCAAGTGTGAGCGACGTCACGCGGTTCGGGGTGCGAAGAAGACGCGGAGCGCGCGGGCTCCTTCTTTTTGTTTGCTGCAACATAGAAATAAGAGAAAAGAGAAGGGGCCACCACGGGAGATTGCTCCAGTGGGGCGAGCGGGACAAATGTAATATAGCAAGATATGGGGGTTAAACGGCCATAGCGGGAAGTGAATCGCCGCGACCTCGGGGGGACGGGAATGGTGCAGAAATTAAATAGCAAGAATTGAAACGGCCATTGGGAAAGTGACTCGCCGCGGCCTCGAGAATATGAGCAGATAAGAATATAACAGAATATAAGGAGAATATAAAGAGCGGGAATTTAAACGGCCATTGGGGAAGTGACTCGCCGCGGCCTCGAGAACATGAATAGATAAGAATATAATATATAAGAACGGGAATTTAAACGGCCATTGGGGAAGTGACTCGCCGCGGCCTCGAGAATATGAATAGATAAGAATATAACATATAAGAACGGAAATTTAAACGGCCATTGGGGAAGTGACTCGCCGCGGCCTCGAGAACATGAGCAGAATACAACAGAATATAAAGAGAGTATAAGAACGGGAATTTAAACGGCAATTGGGGAAGTGACTCGCCACGGCCTCGAGAACAAGATGTGATCGCTAGGGGCCGAAAGACCCCAAAATAAAGAAAGTGATCGCGCCTACCTCAAGAGCGGGAGATGGCGGGTTGCTTCTTCCTTCCCTTCGGCCGGCCGACGGAGAGGGCTTTCCTTGGGTACCCTTGCAAAACAACGACAAACAAGTAACGAGTGGATTAGAAAGATGATGGTGTAGTATTCAAATCCTTGCGATAAAAATAACGAAATGATGGCAAGACACACACCTGGTTGGTGTTGCCTTTTAAACCCCTCTCGGACTCGAGTAGGAGGAAAATGAGATGATGGATGCAAGAAGTATATAAGAAGATGCGCCCTTATGAAGGGGGATAGATGATGTGAGATGATGAATGCAAAAGAACTAAGAAGAAAAGGAAAGGATTGGCTTATTGGATGTGCCTATGGTGAAATCCGGCGGAGCTCCGACAGCGTAGGGATGGCGTGGAAGCGCGGTGGATGAAGACGACCTTCCTCTCGCGAACGTGGGCACCCGAGAAGCCGACAGAACCTCCACCTACAAAAGACCCCACGGGTTAGAAAATGACTCCGATAGCCTCTGGGCTCCGGCAGCCTATCGGATCTCTTCGAAGCTCCTCCAGAACTGAGGGGGTGGGCCTCTATTTATAGGGCTCCGGAGGGTGGAGGCGTCCAGGACCCTGGACACCTCCATCAGGGCCGAGCTAATATTTTATTCTATTTTTATTAATTTTTTTGGAATATTTTTGTGGAGGCGTCCAGGGCTCCGGACGCCCCTAACAGGTCCACCGAACACCACCGACGGCCGCACGCGGTTTGGCACAACGCGTGGTTTTGTGAGCGGCGCCTCGTGATTCAGAAATGGGCGCGTCCAGCTGCCTGGACGTCTCCATAATTTTGCTTTTTTCACACACGACAAACCGTCGTTCGGTGGGCGGCGCCCGTGAGGGAGTTGAGGGAGGCGTCCAGGGGCCTGGACGCCTCTATTAATATATTATTTTTTTATTTATTTTATCTTTTTATGCCAAAGCTGGCATTATATATTTTTTATGCTTGTTTTTATGGAGGTGTCCAGGGGCCTGGACGCCTCCATTAATGTATAATTTTTTATTTTGTTTTGTCTTTTTATGCCAACTGGCATATATATATATATATATATATATATATATATATATATATATATATATATATATATATATATATATTTATATTTATTTTTATGGAGGCGTCCAGGGGCCTGGACGCCTCCATTAATGTATTATTTTTTATTTGTGTTTTGGGTTTTGAAAAAATAAGAATAAAATAAATTAAAAGAATGGGGGCGTCCAGGGGCCTGGACGCCCCCATTAAGACCCACCCGGGTCCTCAGTTCAAGCGTTGGCGGCCGCCCGGCAGACACCCTTCTTGGTTCCGGAACCTCCTGATGCGTCTGACTGGTGTTGATGCCGTCCGAATGCCGTGACGCGACGATTCCGGATGCCGAAAAGGGCGGAAGAAGACTCAAGAAAAGGAAGCACTCGAGCGATTCAAAATGCGTAAGCCGTTGCGGGGCGTTGTATAGTAATATGAGACTTTCTCCGGAGACGTCAGGAATGGCGTGTCTACAGCTGCCCCGCCTTGGCGTCTGCTTTGCAAGGGAGGGACACGTAGTGGAATGGTATCGAAGTGGAGTGAAATGAAGTGGGAGCGGAGTGATAAGTTGATGCCAAGGTGTGATGAGACACGCTTCTGACGTACTGTTTGGAATTTTTCCTGAAGTTTCAATGAGGCGACCTTGAAGGAGGTCTTTCAAGTCTTGACGGTTGCTTGGACGGAGATCAAATAAAGGAGGGTGAAATGTCCACTCAGGCACGAAAAACAAAGGAGACCAACTTCTCGGTGTGGAAGTACCTGGGTCATAAACCTGCAGGTTTCACCTTTGGGAGCGGTTACCAGCCAATGTGGAAGTGCTGCAGCCAAGGTGGGTCAAACAAGGTAAAAAGTAAAGAAATATCTGAGGGTCTGTCCAAACAAGGGTCACTTTTGGAAGAGCAGCGTAGGGCCGTTTCAAAGAAACTCAGTTATTTCATTTGGAGTGGAATATCTCATATTTGTAGGAATTGAAACACAACGGCTTTCACAATCGAATCACTTGAATGATCTTCCGTAATAAATCAAAGTCCTATATGAATGCATGCTGGGTTAAAATAAAAATTTAAAACAAACTAAAATAGAAAATAGCCAAGGATAATATTGTCAACTTGTTAAGAACGGGTCACGATACCGATCCGGTGAGCCGACACTGGACTGGGGCCCGTTTATCCGCGCACCAACTCACTGAATGGAACCGTCGTCCCCATGCTACCACAAGTTAACGGTCTATCCGTACAACCCAAATTCTTCCGGGATCATCACTGTTTTTGCTGAAGGGGAACTAAAATCCCAGATTTGTTCGGGCCGCAAGGTCCTTGACATGTTCTAGTAGCGTAGGTATCGTATACTATGATGACATGGTGGGACCAACCATTGAAAGGTGGGACAGGAGATAGGACAAAGACATCCGTTAGTAAAACCTGCACAGACTAGCAAAGGTTAGCAACATCAGAAAGTAGCAGAATCACAGCAGAATCGCACCATAGTACAAAGGAGATCCAGACAAAATCTTGACAATGACCACTGATGTGACATGTTCCGTCCTGTAGCGATCTTCCCTTCCTATAAGAACTCCCCTTAGGCTAGTTCATTTAAAAGCACCAAGGTGGGTTTTGGGAGCTCAGGAGAGGAAAGAGAGGAGAATCTAGAGATTTTCAGGATGGAAGGGGAGTCTTCCCGCGTTATGAAGAGGAGCAGGCCTAGCAGCGAGATCAGGCGACTCTCCGACCTCGAGGGTCATTTGAGTGGGACGATCATGTCGCATATGGTAAGCTGATTCATTTCAAATTTCTCCACGTGAACCTTCTTCTTACTTCCTTCCTTTCTTCTTCTTTTTTTCTCTTCCAGCCATATCCACTCTTCCCAGGCCCGAGGAAGTTTTCCAAACTGCCATGGCTTTCAAAGCTAACTTCCAACATCTCCATCGGCATGAGGGCCATACTCTCGAAGTGGCATCTGCAGGGGCTCCTTATTCACGCCAAACACTATGAGAAGATTCGTATGGACTGGGCGGCTATGGGCGCACTAGTGGAGATCTGGCATCTCCAGACCCACACTTTTATCTTCCCGACCTTCGAGGTGACCATCCTCCTCGAGGAGGTGGAACTTCTGCTCGGATTGAAGAAATTCAAGAGTGACGGGAAGGTGAAGGCTATGCGGATGCTGACACGGGGGACTTCCGAAAGCGTCCTTGGAAGCTTCATGCCGCCCGACGCAGCCAGAAAGGTCCGTACTCAAAAGGGGATCGATCTCCAAAAGCTTGCGGAGTGGGTCATGGACGCCCTGAGAGGGTCACCATACGATGACTATTTGGAGGGAATCATGAAGGGGTTCACCATTTGTCTGGCGGGTGCTCTCTTGTTTCCTTATACCGACAACATGGTGGAGGAAGACCAACTGAGTGCTATCTGTGGGATCTGGCGTGGAAAGAGGGTGGGACCCGCTGTCCTCGCCTACCTGTATAGTGGCCTTACTGCCTCGAGCATGGGTAAGCCTCCTTTTGGTTGCGCACTTGTCCTGAGTTGCTGGATGGATTTGCATTTCAAGTTTGATCACCGTGAGGGAATGCCAACCGCTTCGAAGCTCTTCCAACAAAGCCCTCTTCATCACATAGCCGACGTGTTAGGGTTCGGTGGTACTGTAGTGAATCGCGTTCCGTGGCTGAAGAAACGTGAAGACTGGCGGTCTCACTTCCGCACCGTGACACAAGGCTTCTTTACTTGCGTACCGGCATGTTTGCTTTCGCTTGATCTCCTCATGAGGCCTTCCCCCGAAGTTGATCTTCAACTGATCGGCGCGGCCGAGTTTGTCCTTTATAACGCGCATCGATGCTGCCTCCAGGTCGGCATTCCACGCCATTCGTTCCCACTATCGACTGGCATCGTTCCTTTGAAGAAGAGAGAGTTGGGTACTGAAGCGGATGCGAAGGAAGCGAAGGCCGTCAAAGCACCCTGGAAGACAAGTGTTGCGGGAAAGGCCTTAGCGCACGTGGGGGAAGAATGTGAGCTGTGGAGGGCTTATGTAACCAAACTGGGGAAGTTAAGGCCTAAGGCGCCTACGCCCCTGATGTAGTTCACTCTGCTTTTCTGATGGAATAAAATCTGGCATGGATGTTTTGGACAATTATCCCCTTAATTATTATTATCTTTTTTGTGGTTTTTTTTTCTTTTTCTTTTGTTTGGATTATATACATACGCTTATCTCTTTTTTTTCCTTTTATTATATGTATATTTTTGAAATTTTTATTATGGGGGCGTCCAGGGGCCTGGACGCCCCTAATTTTTATTTATAATTTTTTTAAGTTTTTGTTTTGGGGGCGTCCAGGATCCTGGACGCCCCTAATTTTTTATTTATAATTTTTTTAAGTTTTTGTTTTGGGGGCGTCCAGGGTCCTGGACGCCCCAAATTTTTATTTATTATTATTTTTGGTTTTTTTTGTTTTGGGGGCGTCCAGGCGCCTGGACGCCCCTAATTTTTGAATTTTGAAAAAAATAAAAAAAGGTGGGGGCGTCCAGGCGCCTGGACGCCCCAATCAGAGTGGTTTCTATATATATGGGGGGCCTCACCCCCTGCTCACTTGTACTGTTCATTCTGACGACCCCGTCACCCCAGACGACCCATTCTTAGTCCCAATGGAGAGAGGAGGATCGAGCCAGGGTGGAGAGAAGCGGAAACGACGGGCTCGTCGTCCGAGGAGGCTGAGGGATGATGCCGAGGAGGCCGCAGCAGAGGAGATTGCTGCGGAGGAGGAGATGGAGGTGCCTCTTCTGGCCGCGGAGGCCGCTGCGGGCGCTGGCGACGTGGGAGAGGACGATCACGACCCGGTAAGCCCTTCGGAACTCTCACTCTGTGGTTCAATAGGCTAAACGGACGGGCGAGAGGCTGTGAGAGAAGGCCGGGGAGTGAGGGAAAGGAGGCGTCCAGGGCCCTGGACGCCTCCACATTTTCTTTTTCTTTTTGTTTATTTGTTTATTTACGTAAATAATAAAATAGGATTTTTAAAAATAAGGAGGCGTCCAGGACCTGGGATGCCTCCATAATAATATATATATTATTAATATATTTTTTGTTTTGGGTTTTTCTATAAAGAAAATAAGGAAAATAGAGAGGAGGCGTCCAATGTACTGGGCGCCTCCATAAAAATCCTAAAATGTTTTAAAGATAAAATAAATAAGTAGAATATATAGTGTTATTGCTTAATATTATTCATGATGCTCATGTATTTTTTATTGGTTTTGTGGTGTGCAGGGTGTGATGAAAGGACGGATCAGCTGGTCCCTAGTGGTGGCAGCATACCGTGGGCTGCCGGACTTCCAGAGGGCGCGTGTGGATGCCATGGGCTTTGGAGCTTTCCTTAGGATCGAGCCGTTCCGGCTCGACCTTCCTCTTATCCAGACATTGAGGGAGTGGTGGCACGCGCCGAGCCGGGCGTTTCTGATGCCCTGGGGGCACATGGTGCCGACACTAGAGGATGTGGCTCGGATCACCGGGCTACGAGTTGACGGAGAGGCGGTCAGCGGGGTCACCTACCCCGACTACCGAGAGAGTGCCCTGGACCTGCTGTGGTTAGAGACGAGCGTGACTGACAGGGACAGCAGGGTAGTCGGCCAAGTGGAGATCATGGAGGCGCTCGGATTCGTCGACCCACGCCAGCGGGTTAGCGAGACTGGAGCGGAGTTTCTGGCACGACTGGAGGGAGACACTCGTGTAGCTTTCACCCAGGACCCGAGCGAGCGGGAGCTGGTGGATCTAGACCTCCGGAGGTTTCTTTTCTTCTTCCTGGGCCGCCTTCTGCTAGGGACGAAGGGGGATGGCATCCACTGCCATTTTCTCGGGATCTTGGCGGATCTGGATAGAGTGGGACACTACGCGTGGGGAGCGGCTCTGCTTGTCCATTTGATTGCTGATCTCTCCCATACTTCGGAGAAGGAGACGACAGTCAGTGGCTTTGCACCTTTTCTTCAGGTAAACATTTTATTTATCCATTCCCACAGTTAAATATGCAATTATTGTACTAATGATGTATAATGGATGCAGGTGTGGAGCTATTACTATTTCCCGATGGGGAGGGCTAGGCATGGGAACAGGAGGGCCGTGCCTCTGGCGCGGCGGTGGAGGCCGGTCGTGGTAGCGGCACCACACAGCTACCAGTTGGCGTCACTTCGTCGGGAGCTGAGCGAGTATCCTGAGGCCATGGTATGATGCATATGATTTTTTTTATGTTTATGCACGTGATTGAATGGTAACTATCATGATGTATGTATGGTGATGCAGGTAGTGTGAAGACCCTACCTGGGCATGGGCGACGCTGGCCAGCCTTGGGTTGTAGCGGGTCTTCCTCGTTTCAGGCGGGACGTGTGGGTCCATTGCCTGAACGAGATCGAGCCGCTTCGGCTGAGGCTGGTTATGAGGACGTTGGGGCTAGCCCAGGAGTGGGTTGATGTAGATGAGCCGGCCCGCATCGGACGGAAGACCAAGGGGAAGGCAAAGATTGTGGACTGGCGCACGCGCTTCCCAACACAGTACCAGGACTGGCAGCAGGGCGGGGTCCCAGTGGTGTCCCATGTACAGGACAGCACAGACTACATGAGACGGTACCGAGCTACGTACGGGGACCGCCTCTCCTTGGGTGGTATGGCAGGGGTAAGTGAAATGAAACTGCTTCACCCTTCTATATGTATGTGGCACTAACTTATGTGCAATGCAGGATGCTCGTGACAACATGATTGCCGACCTGCGGGCCCAGCTGGCAGACGCCAGGCGGCAGTTAGTGGCCATCCGACAGGAATTGGAGATCTGGTGAGTCTATGCAATGCATTTTTTTTGTGACCTAGATGTTTGATGCTTAGCCTTTGACTGACGTTTGCCCCGTGTTTCAGCGGGCCCACCAGACAGCGGCAGCCAGGACGGCTGGTGGAGCGGGTTCCAGTTCGCGGGGCCCTCCTCCGGAGGTTTCTGCTCTCCAGGAGCAGCTGGCGTATGCGGTGGCTCGGGCTGAGGAGGCCGAGCGTGACCGCGAGGCTCGAGTGAGTGCTTGCTTGGCCCTGACCCTCTTCTAGCTGCTTTCCTTCTATCACTATTCTCTTACGGTGCATGCGTGCTTTGACAGGTGGCCGAGATTCGGGAGGCCCTGGCCCGTGCTGTTCGTGCTGAGCAAGAGCGTGATGCCTGGGTGGCAGAGCGTGACGCGCAGATTGCGGAGCTAGAGGAGGAGCGGCGACGGGAGGCTGAGGAGCTTCCTCGCGACGTAGTGGATCTGCGGATCGCCCTCGAGCTGTCGAGGAGAGAGGCGATGAGGGAGAGAGAGGAGAGGGAGAGGGATAGGGAGACCGTGGAGAGAGAGAGGGAGAGGGATAGGGAGACCATAGAGAAAGAAAGGGAGTACAGGATGGCAGAGCGATATCGAGATTGGGACGAGAGGAGAGCTCTGGTGGCCCAGGTGTCAGAGCTCCGGCTGAGTCTTGGCACGGCGGAGGGGAAACTTCGGGAGAGTGAGGAGCGGTATCAGAGGGCGAAGGAGCGCGGGGCGCGACTTCGTCAGTCCGGTTCCTTTTCTGTGGGCAGCTTTCTAGTTTCTTCGGCCGAGCAGCGTCGCCGCACCTTGGAGGCTGGCATGGTGCCACCTGGAGAGGCGAGCACGGCTTCTCAGGGTTCGCAGAGGTCGCAGAGGCCCCCTAGGGATCCCCGTCAGAGGAGGGAGGAGAGAGATGACCAAGAGGGTGGTGGTGAGTGTTAGAGAGTTGTTTGTACACCCCACCATCCTCACTGTATGATGTACTTTTGACTGTTTGTATGAAATGGATTTCGTGTGGTTCCTTTTGTTGTGTGCCCTTTTCCTTCCTGCACTTTCTTTCACACCATGTTGTTCACGCTTCAAGGGACTTTTCCCTGGACAGGAGGGAACTACTTTGCATGGAGGGTTTTTTGTTCCCCTTTTTTTTTTCACTTTCATTTGGGCGCATCCAAGCGCGAGGACGCGTCTTAATCCTCAAATTCAAATTTAAAGCGACGGGTTACCTTTCTTCTCCGTGCCTTACCCGCAAACGAGCCCGCCTTCCGTCGAAACTTGCTCACCCGTCTTTGTCTTCTTCCCCTCGATCGATGGAGTTCGGCGGTCTGGACCACGGCGAAGGTGGAGAGGGACGCGGGACCCCTCGCCCAAGGAGGGACGCGCCAGAGCACAGAATGGCGTCTATGGAGGAGGAAGGGCCGCTTCGGGCCCCCGAGGGACCCGAGGGGCCCGATGTCGCGGAGGGAGGTGAACACGGTCTGGTAGGTGCTTGGTTTTCCCCCTCTTTGATCCATTTTGAGTTTTGAAGCAAGCCGTGCGAGGGGGGAAAGGGTTCGGCGAGTGTTGCACTTAAATGATGGACGCGTCCTAGACAGGGGACGCGTTCTTTTTGACTGATGTGGGACCCCTTTTGATGCAGGGTACGGCAAGAATCCCTGGTTTGGCCGATGAGTGGGCGAGTGCGGACGAGCCGAGCCGCGTCAGGAGGGAGAATCGCGGTAAGGCGAGGCTCGAGGACTGGCACGTACGTCTCCCTGGACGGCAAGGGAGTGTATTGGTGCAGGACAGCGCCGACTTCCTACGGCGGCAGAGAGAGAGTTATGCGGGGCTTCCCCAAGCTGGGGGCACGCGTGGCATCGGCGGCTCGCAGGCCCAACTGTCAGAGGCTAGGCGGCAGCTGGCCGTCGCTCAACATGAGCTGTCGCTCCTGGTAAGTTACGTGCCACACTTTTACCTTCAGATTTTGGAGTTTCACTGACGGCCGTTGTTTATTTTGTTCCAGCGTGCCCAGCAGACAGCGACGGCGGGGATGATTGATGGCGCATCTTCCAGTTCCTCGGCCCCTTTTCTCGAGATTGCCTCCCTCCGGGAGCAACTTGCTGGTGCGGTGGCTCGGGCTGCCCGGGCGGAAGAGGTGCGTGACGCCTGGGTGGCGACTATAGCAGAGCTGCGACATCGCGGTGAGGAGAGACCTTCTCCAGACATCTGGAGTTAAGGGTTCTTCTGCAGATGATGAGGAGAGAGGCAGAGAGAGAGAGAACCGAGAGAAGGTCCGAGCGACAGCGGGATCAGACCGAGAGGAGGGCCTTGGAGGCCGAAGTGAGGGAGCTCCAACTGGACCTTCAGGCCGTCGTGCAGAGGCTAGGAGGGATGGAGACGCGCTACGAGAGAGCGCGAGAGTTCGGGGAGCGACTGCGCCAGTCTGGTCGCTTTGCCGCTAGTGGCTTCTTTGCCACGCCAGGGGAGGAGCAGCGAGTCACTACTGCGGAGCAGGCGCCAAGAGGCGAGGCAGGTGCTGCTGCACGAGGATCCCAGAGGCTTCTGAGGGACCCGCACCTCGGGGGAGAGGAGGGGAGTGCCCAGAGAGATGAGTGATGGTGAGGATCGGCGAGCTGGTGGACTCGCCTCCTCCTTATGTTTATGATGTTTTTGACAGCTCATGTAAAATTATGAAGGGAGTGATTTGATTTTCTGCTGCTTGTTTGTTCTCTTGTGCGTTCCTTCTTCCCTACACTTCTCCTCCTTTGCACTGTTCCCATGTGATGGGTCTGCCGATACTCCACCCTAAACAGAGAATCGCGTCTTGTTGTGACCATTTTCCACGGGAATCTGCCGTCGAAGTCAATAATGACGGCCCTAGTTCCTTCTCCCGGATGTTGCGTCAAATTTTACGGACGTCCTCCAAAACATGATAGGGTATCCCTAGACAACATAGAGTGCTAGTCGTCATATTCTTCGTCCAATCAATCACCCTGTGCGAGTGGTGAAGTGACACACGGGACCGCATGGCAGGTTCCTCATTGCGAGGGCTATCATTAACAGGTGATGGAGGCAATCTTGGCCCGCACTCCTTCCATTTTTATAAATTCTTATGCCTTTTATCTTCCCAGGTATATCGAGAGCTAACTCGAGGAGCACAAGTTTTCACGGGAGAGGAGGAGTTCAAAATTCTGAGAGTTGGATGGAGGGCGAATCTTCCCACTCCTCGAAGAGAAGCAGGTCTAGTGGTAGTAGTTCCAGGAGGCTTTCGGACCTCGAAGGATACTTTAGCGAAAGGGCCCAATCACAACTCGTAAGCCAAGTTTTCTTGCCCTTTTTTCCATTCTTTTTTCTTCCTTTCTTTCTGACCAAACCTCCTCTCCATTCCCTGCATGCGTAGTGTGTGATGAAATCACAGATCTCATGGGAGTTGGTAGTGGCAGCATACCGAGGTTTCCCAGATTTTCAAAAGGCTAGGCTATACGTGATGGGTTTTGGCACCTTTCTTCGGATCGAGCCGATCCAGCTCGACCTGGTCCTGATCCAAGCCTTGTGTGAGAGATGGGACCCAGTGAGTCGGGCATTCCTGATGCCCTGGGGGCACATGGTGCCCAGCCTGGAAGATGTGGTCCGAATTATGAGTCTCAAGGTGGATGGCGAGGCAGTGACCGGAGTCACTTACGCGGACTACCGAGAAGGTGCCCAGAAGTTACTGGGTTTAGACCTAGATGGTCGGAAAAACAGGTCGGTAGCTAGGGCGTCCCTCATGGATGCATTAGGGCTCACCGACACTCGTCGGCGGGACGACGAATCCTCAGAAGAGTTCATGGAAAGGATGGAAATAGGATGTCGTGCCGTGTACTGCAAAGATTTCGGCAACTGGGAAAGATGCAACATAGATTTGAGGAGATTTCTCCTCTTCCTTTTGGGGAGATTGGTACTGAGCTCGAAAGGGGACGGTATCCAATGTCGCTTCCTGGAGCTGCTATCAGACCTTGAAAGAGTAGGGTACTATGCCTGGGGAGCCGCCATGCTGGCACACTTGTTTGCAATCCTGTTCCAAGAAGCGGATCGTGAGATGGCTGTGAGTGGTTTCACACCATTCATCCAGGTATTTTGGTTTTGCTTGTTTTGTATTTTTTTTGTGTTTTTTGCAAGGTACTGATGACCTGTGCCGAGCAGCTGTGGAGCTATTATTACCTCCCTATGGGGAGAGCTCGGCATTGGCGACCCGTGATGGTGCCGTTAGCCAGGTGGTGGGAACCCATCATGAGTGCGGCACCCCTAACTTACCAACTGATGGTGCTAAGGCAGGAGCTACAGGAGTTCCCTGCAGCGATGGTAAACTGGAGACCCTACTCAGATATGGTCGATGCCGACCAGCCGTGGGTTCTAGCAAGTCGTGCCCGGTTCGGACGGGAATTGTAGATGCACTGCCTGAATGAAATCGAGCCGCTTCGGCTACGATTGGTTATGAGGACTTTAGGACTGGCTCAAGAATGGGTGGATTCAGCTGCGCCACATCGTGTCGGGAGAAAGACGCGGGGACCGGCGACCTGCATTGACTGGCGCGTGCGATTCCCCGAACAGTATGAGGACTGGCAACGGGGTGGCACGATTGTAGAATCACAGGCACGGGATAGCGAGGACTACTTGCGTCTATATAGGACAAAGTACGTAGAGCGGTTCCAACCCCGGGGACTTGTGGAGGTAGGTTTCCCCTTTTTCTCTTTTCTCCTTTCTCCTTTTCTTAGTTTTCTGGTGAAAATGCTGACTCGTAAGGCTGCAGGATGTCCGGGATGCCATGATAGCGAATTTACGAACTCGCTTGGCAGAGATGGAACAATAGTTGGGTAATGCCTGCGGAGCTACGAGCGCCTTGGGAGGTGTACAATACGTTCCTAATTAAAACCCCAGATTCTAGATGTTGGCTGCTAATTCACGCGGTTGTAGCATGCCCAGATTGGCGCGGCTTCCCCAGCGATGGGAGTAGGTGGTGCCTCTTCCAGCTTGTGGATTCCCACCTCAGAATTTGACTTGCTTCATGAGCAACTTGCTCACGCCACGTAGCGTGCTGCGGAGGAAGAAGGGATGCTCTCTATACAGGTAAGAGTCTCAGTGTTGAGTTCTCCTTGTTTATGCCTTATCGTGTATCTGAGATGGTACACTCGGCAGGAAAAGGAGACGGAAGAAGCGCTTGGCCAAGCTGCGCAGAAGGAGGCTAGGATAGCAGAACTGGAGAGGGAACTATGGCGTCATCCTGATGACGACTCCTCTAGGGATGCTGTGGAACTGAGGATCACTCTCCAATTGGAGAGGGAAGACCGCGAGAGAGAACGTGCAGAGAAAGAAAGAGACGCAGAGAGAGAAAGAGCCAACATATTGACTGAAAGGGAGGAACGAAGGGCCATGGAGGCCCAACTATTCGAACTCCGAATCAGCCTTGGTCTTGCTGAACAGTGGCTGAGAGATGGTGAGGAGCGCTACCGAAGAGCACGAGAGCGTGGCTTTCGTGTTGGTAGCTTCTCTGCTGCTTCCGTAGATGAACGCCGGGATGTGGGAATAGGAAGAGGAGTACAGAGCGGTAGGAGTACCGCTTTTCGTAGTTGGGTAACTACTTTGAGAGCGTTTTGCCCGGAGAGTAGTGGGACGAGTAATGCGGAGAGAGAGGGCGGAACTTGATGTAATTTTTTTGGTTTTTGGAATAAAATACAAGGTTTGGTTTGTTTGGTTTTCACCTTTGCTTCTGTTGCCTGGATCCCTGCACACATCACTGAAACAAACAAATCAGAATTTCTGTTCTGACTTGGCCCCTTGCTCAATAAGCAAATGGTCACTGTGACTGTCCTTGATGACTGGTCAAGGGGCCAAGCCTTTATTTAACGAAGGCAAGGGAAAGATGTGGTGATGATAAATGCGACAGGCAAGCACACGAATGCAAGCCGTATTAAAAGTGAGATGCTGCACGCAAATGCAATCATGCAAAATTGATTTGTTTTCTTTTTTTTTTATATTTGGCATTTTTTGTTTTATCATAAAAAGATTTTTTTGGTTTGCAAATATGTACATTTTCCCTTGTCTATTTTTTTTGTTGCTTTTATCATTTCAATTTTTTGTTGCTAACGCTTGGCAAGCACCCAAATGGCACCTAACCTACGTGAGACAGGGGTTTCTTACTAACCTTCCAGGTATCCTAAGTGCACATCTAGGTTGATTTGGGCCTCTAGACCCCTCGAATGATGATCCCGCCGGCTAAGACTTACCCTGATGACAATACCGTCATGCCATGCTTAGGCTCCCAGTCGCTTCCGACCACAGGGATTCACCCAAAAGGTGTTTGAGGTAAATGATTTGCCCGACCCGGGTCTGTTTCCTCACAACTCTAGATGGTATATGATGGACCACCCTGGAACCCTAACGACCAACCGCGCGACGCTGACCCGGAATCAGACGCCGTCGCACCCATAGGTGACGCGCTTGCATTGGCCTAAGCCCGAGGTTAAACAAGAAGACATCAAGGTGGTAAACAGGGGTCTTGACCAGCCAGAAACACGGAGACTCCTTCGCAGCGATAGCTTTTGCTTTTCAAAGTAGGCAACCAAATGTGTATATTAAAATAAGGTCGTAGACCCTGGGCAGTTTTCACCTTTCAGAAACTCCATCGAACCTTCATCTTTAGAGGGAGAAGGAAGAGTGTAGGGGATAAACCTCCTGAGAGGACCGGTAAAATCGTTAACCCGGCGAGCGAATAAGGACCCATTAACTCTTCCCTTTCGGACAACTTCGGACCAAATCTCGAGCATTTACATTCCACGGCCCCTTTTGTATATTCAGACTTTTGCTTTGAGGGGTTCCGTTTATTGCAACAGGCACGGTCACGACCAGGCTTTTCTCTTGATTTTGACTTTGTATTTCTTTTTGTGAGGGAGATATAGTCGTTTGACGTTTGTGGGCTCCCTTTTCGTATGCCTGCGGGGACACTGCCCTCTTCTCGTGCTCTGATCGATGCTCGAGGAAATGGATCCTACTCTTGCCTTTGGGGTTTGAGTTTCAGTTTCTCATGCTTAGCGTTTTAAGGGCGCCGACTGTCTCATTTGGTCGAAGATAAAAGAATAAAGATTACAGCTTCCGGAGATCTTCTGGGTGACGCTCCACCGTAGGTGATGCTACCGACTTTTTTGAATAAAATACATAAGTGAGCACATGTTAGCTTCCTTCGAGCGAGCATAGGCCGACGTGGCCGGACAGGGATCTCCACGGTTCTGGCAAACCAAGACCCGGTGCCTACCAAGCCTTGATGGGCCCTATCCTAACATGAAGGTTAAATGCAGGGACTTAACTATATGGTGACTGCCAGGCATCGGCATTTTGAATTTTCCATATTTTTAGTGGTTTTCGATATTTCTTTGTTTTTGATGTTTTTTTATCTTTTCATCATTTTTTTTTGTTTTGTGCTAAGGGTAGTATTTCTTAAGATAAAGCCCATTCCAAGGGTGGGATAACTCGGTCCCTTCGGCGTTGATTAGCTTGTAGGCGTTGCCGGGGTACACGGCTTGAATTACAAATGGTCCTTCCCAATTGGGTTGGAGCTTAGAACGCGGCCCTCCAGGTTTGACAAAAATTCTTTTTACGACCATCTCACCGACTTCAAATTTTCTCTCAATGACTTTCTTTTGGTAAAAGCGAGCGAGTCTATTTTGATACACACGCGCGTGTTTGGCAGCGGCCAGCTGCTTCTCGTCCAAGAGTTTCAACTGGGCGAGGAGTGAATTACGACGATCGTCGAGGGGAAATTCCTCGTCCAATTGTACCCTGAGAGAAGGGATCAGAGTCTCGTACGGGACTACCGCTTCCATACCATAAGTAAGGGCAAACGGAGTCTGCCCGGTGGGGGTACGGATTGAAGTGCGATAGGCCCATAGGGCTTCGATAAGTTTTTCTGGCCAGTCTGAAAACTTACTAGACTCGCAGGTTTTTTTGATGATTTTGAGCAATGTTTTATTGGTGGCCTCCGCTTGGCCGTTACCTTGTGGGTAATAAGGCGATGAATGATGCAATGCAATTGCGTACCTTTTGCAGAGGTCCTGTAGGTCCTGAGAAATGAACTATGGCCCCTTGTCGGTGACGATTGTGCTTGGGACGCCGAATCTGGCGAGGATATTTTTCATGATGAATTTGCAGACTGTTGATGCCTTGATTTCCGCGTAAGCTTCGGCTTCGGCCCATTTGGTGAAGTATTCCGTCGCAGTAAGGATGAAAGATTTCTACTTGGTGAGGGAATTGGGATCACCTAGGGGACCAATGATGTCGAATGCCCACATGGAGAAAGGCCACGGGGAAGATATTGGATGAAGTGAGGAAGATGGTGAATGGATTTTATCGGTGTGAAGTTGACACTTGACACACCTACGGACATAGACAACACAATCTTCTTCCATAGTGGGCCAATAAAAGCCTTGGCGAATGATCTTCTTAGCGAGCATCTGACTATTCACGTGGCCACCGCATACGCCCGAGTGCGTCTCCTCTACACATTTCCAAACCTCATCGTCACCAAGACATCTTAACAGAATACCAGTAAGGCTTCTCCTATAGAGTAGACCTCCAACCAATGTATATTTCTGAGCCACCCTTCTTATGGCTTTCTTGTCCTCTGTGGTGACCCCTTCAGGATAAGACTGATCTTGGCAGTATTTGACAATTTCATAGAACCATGGTTTCTCTTCATCAGCCAGTTCTTCTTCGGCCTCTGCCAACATGATCTCCCTCTTCTCAAGGATATCTTCCTGCAGGATCTTTCTTGCTATCCTGTCTTTGATGTTTACGTAGGAAGCATCGTCAATTGCAGGGGCGTGAAGTTTGTAGATGGAAATGGACTTAAACCATCTTCCTAGAGGGAACCTTATGGATAATGCCAATGAGGCGAGGGTATCGGCGAGAATGTTCTGATGACGAGGGACATGAACAAAGATCAATTTTGTGAACAGTTTGGCAAAGGTAGCAGTGAGTTCTTTTTATGGCTTGAGTTTGGGATCGCGAGTGCGATATTTAGTGAGCACCTGGCGAAGGATGAGTTGACTATCACCTACGACTCGCAACTCAGTGATACGAAAAGAATGAGCGAGTTCTAGGTCAGCTAGAAGAGCTTCATATTCGGCTATATTATTGGTAACTGGAAATTTGAGCTGGTATGCCAATGGGAATATGAGGCCTTCAGGCGACAGGAGGGCGATGCCGATTCCTCTCCCTTGAGAATTCAGAGCTCCATCAAAATATAGCGTCCACATTGGCTCATCTGATTGGTTGACGGACATTAGTTCCTCATCTGGAAACTCTGATTGGATGGGATCGAACTTGGGAAGAGGATGGTGAGCGAGATGCTCGGCTATGACATAGCCTTTAATCGCCTTTTCCTGGATGTAGGTGATGTCGAACTGAGAGAGAAAACTTTGCCAACGTGCTAGCCTATCCGTAAGGACGGCTTTCTCTAGAAGAAATTTGATAGGATTCATTCGAGCAATCAAGTGGACCTCATGAGCCAAGAAGTAGTGCTTCAACTTCTGCACTACCCAAACGAGGGCAGCACAGGTTTTCTCCATGACGGTGTACTTCTGCTCACAGGGATTGAGAAGTTTGGACAAGTAATAGGTTGCCCGTTCCTTGCCTTCTTCATCAGCTTGTGCGAGGACGGCTCCCACGGAGTCATCCAAGATTGAGACGTAAAGGATCAGAGGTTTTTCTGGTTTGGGTGGAATGAGAACGGGTGGACTAGCCAGATATTCCTTCAACCCTTCAAAAGCTTTCTGACATTTAGAATTCCAGTGGAATTCTACTCCTGGCTTGGTCAACTCGTAGAGAGGTCTACACCTTTGTGAATGTTGAGACACAAACTGACGAATAAACTGCAACCTCCCGATTAAACCTCGGACTTCCCTCAAATTCTTGGGAGGCGGCATATCCCTGATAGCCTTAGCTTTGTCGGGATCTATCTCGATCCCTCTCTTACTCACAATGAACCCCAGCAATTTACCCGACGACACACCAAACACACACTTTTTCGGGTTCATTTTCAATTGGAACTCCCTTGACCTCTGCAAGACCTTAGCCAAAACTTATGGATGTTCCATCCTGGTCCTTGATTTCACCAATAAGTCATCCACATACACTTCCAGATATATGTGCATCATGTCATGAAATATGGCCATCATCGCTCTTTGGTAAGTAGCTCCAGCATTCTTTAACCCAAACGGCATGACCACGTAACAGTATGTTCCCCAAGGGGTTGTGAATGACGTCTTCTCCTGATCCTCTTCTGCCAAACGAATTTGATTATATCCTGAAAATCCATCCATGAACGAGAGGGTCTCATAGCCTGCCGTGTTATCGATCAACACATCAATGTGAGGCAAGGGAAAATCATCCTTTGGACACACGCGGTTAAGGTCCCGGAAGTCGATGCAAATTCTGACTTTCCCATCTTTCTTCATGACCGGGACAATGTTCGCCACCCATTGAGGATAAAGAACGACTCTAATGAACCTGGCTTTGTGGAGCTTATCGACCTCTTCTTTCATTTTCAAAGCCATTTGAGGGTGGAAACACCTTAACCTTTGTTTTACCGAGACGGACCCTGGTTTTAGGGTTAAACGCTGTTCGACCAAGGTTGAATCCAGACCCGGCATATCCTCGTAGCTCCATGCAAACGTGTCCTTATATTCCTTGAGAACCTCAATTAATGCCTCTTCTTCAGAGGGTGGTAGGTTGTCACTTATGAGGATGATCCTAGGGTCTTGCTCAGTTCCCAAGTTGACTTCTTTGGTGGATTCTTCTACGGCGGTTGACGGCTCGTCGAATCTCCTCATTCCACTTGCGTATGCGCCCGCCGCATCCTCATATTCTTCACCCTCATCTTCAGTGGGGCATTCTTCATCCGTGATCTCGTAGACTCCATACCCTTCAGCAAATGCACAGTCACCCTCACATTCTATTTCCGGTAGCCGGATGGGATTTTCTAGCAACTGGGGGATGGCAAGGAGGGCTTGACACCTGGCGGCTAAATCCAGAAGGAATCGACGAGGGATCTGCCTACCCTTGGATTTCTTCCTAGGTACTACCCTTGGCCTATCATTCCAAGATTGACTGACAATATTTACAGAAGAAGAGGAAGACGAAGAGGATGGTGTAGAATGTACAGGAGAAGACCCCTCAGAGGAGGGGTAGAAAAGGTCGCTCATCGGACCTTGGACGGGTGGTCTGCAAGGCGGTACGCACCCGTGGGAGATGTAGGAGGTTTCTTCAACGAAGATGTGTTGTTGGGGAGTTTCAAAATTGACATTTTTTTTCGTTTTCATTTTTAATGACAAAGCAGTGAAAAGAGATTGGAAGAGAGAGAAAAGTGGTTATGGCTAGAGGATTGTGAGGCTCATAGAGCAGATCATGGTTGAAGACCTAGCACGGGTTGAAAAGCCCGCGTAGGTATGTAAACAGAGAAGGGGATCTGGGAAGATCATCAGTCAATTGTCTGGCCTAGGAAGAAGATATCAGCAAAGGCTGAGACGAGTGGATGGAGAAGATGGCGGCTAATGAGCCGTCGACGGTAATGTTGAGGACGGATGAAGATCCGTCGATGATAGAGTCCTTCTGGCGAGGACGAGGATAGTTTGGAACCTTGGCAAGAGTGGTAATATTCTCTGGTATTCCGAAATCAATGGTGGTCCTTCAGGCTGCGGAGACGAGAACATCCTTTCCAGTGCAATGGAAATGTCCCGTATGTCGAATCATTTATTCCACTCGCATTCCGGATCTTTGATTTTGCCTCTTTTGGTGATCCTCGGACATTTTTCAGCCAAATATACAGCATGTGATCCCCCATATGCTTCTCGTGGGTAATCTCCCATCTGAATAACGGGCCCTCTGTTGAAGTGGTTTGATAGAGTCCATGTGAGGGGCTTCCAATCCGCCCTGAACGGTCCTTTGAAGCCTAGGCCAAACCTACGGTTCGGCCTAATTTCCTTTGGCGGTTTGAGCATACCCTGTAATTGTGCGCCCATACCTTTACCCTGTTGATAGCCGATGTTCCTCATAATCTCCCAACCTTTGGAGTGAAAAGGGAGACATGATGTTGCGGTTGTCCTGACCGGCTCCTTTGGTGCTAGTGGAACGTGAGATAGATCACGCACGTCCAGCAATGACAATATGGGCCGATGAGAGGGCCACACAGAGGGCAGAGAGGTGTTGATAGCATCCACTATGTGAAGGACAGGTGTACTGACCACTTTAATAATTCTCCCATTATAAGGAAACTTCATGCACTGATGGTTGGTGGAAGGCACAGCGTCCATGGCTTCGATGTAAGGGCGACCCAGTATAGCCTTGAATGTGGGGTCCATGTCGAGGACATGGAATTCCGTGGGAATTGACATGGGGCCTAGTTCTGCCTTCAGAATAATCATCCCCTGCGGCGGTCTTTTGCTATTGTCATAGGCCGTGACCGTGATCGAGGAAGGTCTTATTTGTTCCTCGTCGATCCCACACAACTGAAGAGTGCTCATGGAGATCACATTTATGGACGCACCCATGTCCACAAGACACGGGTTTATGGATATCCCATTGATTTTTATTGAAATGCACAATGCATATTTCCGAGCTTCCTTGGGAGCGAGCTCGTAGTTGTGGAACATGATGGCCGGTTGTGTGTCTGTTGGGGTCATGACGGTCTAAATCTTCTCCATGGGGAGGTCTTCATTAACCATGACTCTTTGAAGGTACTCCATTAAGGCTGCCTAGTGGGATGTGGATCTTTGAAGAAGCTCCAGGATGGAGATCCGAGCAGGCGTCTTGTCCAAATGTTTTAATAGATCATACTGTGTTCCAGGGATAGCTCTTTCTGGTTGTTCTCCATCATCCTTCTCTGGCTGAGATTGCTCAAGATTTTGACTGTTGTGGGGGAAAACCCTGTGGAAAATCCTTCCACTCCGGAGCACCATTGCCTGCGGCTTTTGTACCTCTGTGAGGGTAGCAGTGGGTTTTAACAGAGGTTTGAGGGGTAGTGGTGGAGGAATGGTCGATGAAGCAGGGGTGATGAGGGGAGTAGGGATTCTGATGAGGGGTTTGTTAGGTAGAGGCATGGTGGAGGTAGAGGGGATATCGCGCGGATTATGAAGGATAAGGGTCTGGAAGGTGGAGGTGGAGACGGAGTAGAAGTGGGTAGGGCTTGAAGTGGGCAATGATTTTGAGGTGGGTGATGGGTAATGAGTGGTTTTGAAGGCATTAGTGGTGATACGGTGGAGAAAGACGGGGTTATGTATGGTTGACGGATGATAAGGGGTTTAGAAGGCGTAGGGGTAAATGTGGTAGAGGTGGATGGTAAAGTGGGGGAGTGGGAGAGGATGAGAGGGTGTGAAGGCGTAGTGGAGAGTGTCTGTTGATAGGGGATCGGGGTACGGATGAGAGGGCGTAATGGTAGTGGAAATGGTGAAGGCGATACTGACGCGGGTTGATGAGAGAGAGGTGCTACCCGGGCAAGGCAAGGGTGTTGCGTGATGATAGGATTGGCGGTAGAAAGAATGGAGGTAATTTCCTGGTGCCACACCTGCTCTCTCCCAACTTCCGGGAAGGAGGAGATGGGGTTAACCTGATGATTGGGCTGTTGGTGCTCCGATAATGGATTCTGGATTATGCCCATGTCGGGCTGTTGTTGTGGGGCCTGCTGAGGCTGTTGTTGTTGTTGCTGCTGTGGCCTATGAGGAGGTCTCCTAGCCTTAAGAGCGGCGACGTATCGTCTCATTTCATCCCAATCTATTTGATGTTCATCATTCATATCGTGGATGTAATCTTTGAAATGGAAGCAGTAATCTACTGTGTGTCCTGGCTGCCTGTGGTAGACGCAGTATTTGGAGGTATCAACATTTGGGGGTCACACGGGCCTTTCTCTGGGTAGGGCGAGTTGGTTTGATGCCATGAGGGCATTAAAAATGTCTGCTAAGGTTTCTGGCAATGGTGGATAGTAGGCTCTCTTGGGACCGGGCGGCCTCATTTGTTGCTGTTGGGGACCATAGTTCCCCGGGGGTGGAACTTGGTTGTACTGAAGCGGTGGTTGTTGTTGCTGAGGTTGTGGTTGTTGTTGCTGGGGTTGACGTAATGGAGGCATATTATCCTGGGGTGATTATTTTGGGGTGGAGGACGAAGAGGGAAAGGACCTGGTTGGAGGGGAAGTCGGGGCATTTGTGGAGGCCTTGGGTTGACTGCATAGTTGGCATTGTTGACTGCACCCACTTGCTCATTTGTCACGACCCCTTCTGTGGCTCCGCCCGGGACATCAGCGCCTGTTTTTCTGACCACTTTGGGCTTCGGCGACTCAAACATGTTCATAATGGGGGAGTCTTTTAACTGGGTTTGGATGTACCGGGCCCTTTCATAGAGTTCCTCCATTGTAGTAAGTTTATTCATGGCCAGGACGTGTCTGAACTGTGGGGTTGCATTAGACACAATCATCTTTACTTGTTCAGGCTCGGAGAGGGTATCCCTTATTCTTTCCGCCAGAGACCTCCATCTATCAGCATAGCGGACAAAATCTTCGTCGGGCTTCATCTTTTCGGCCACTAGGTCGGTAATGGAGAGTGAGGGACCGACCCTATCCCTATATTTCTGCAAGAACCTTCTCTGGACTATTTCAAAATTCTCGGCCTCGCGGGGCTCCAAGGAATAGAACCACTCAAGCGCGGGACCATCCAATGATCTTTGAAAGAGGTATGCCAGGGACCTCTGATCGTTTTGCCAATAGGAGGATTCATACATGAAATCCTTGAGGTGAATGAAGGGGTTGCCGGTACCATTGTATCTGCGGTACGTGGGCATTTCGGAGGGAGGAAGATGAATGACGGGAAGGATTGGCAAAACAACCTCCGGGGTGGCTTTCACGTCCACCATCCTTCTCAGATTTTGAAACTGCTCGTCTATACGATTGAACCTATTGAGGAGCGATTGGGCGAGCTCCTCTGGAGGTGAAGGTGGCACTTGCCACTGGGGGAGAAACTGTCTCCCGGAGACTTGAGGGGGGAATCCGGAATGAGAGGGAGCTGTCGGATCGCCGACAGTTGGCCCTGGCTGAAGCGGTGTGTGGGGAACAACGGGAGTTTGAGATTGTGACGGGAACTGAAATGAGGGTGGTTGTTGGCTCGCTTGTCCTTGAAGTGAGGGAGACTGGATGGCTTGTGCCAACGAAGGAGATGGAATGGCCTGCACGGACTCTTGGAGAGGTGCGATGGCCGGAGTTGATTCCTGGGGCGTGGGGGAAACATATTTCCCCTTCAGAATGGCCTGGAAGGCCTGGAGCTGTTCAGAGGTAAGCTCCGTGTTGGCGAGGACACCCAGTAAGGAAGTGATATCCTGTGGCGGGGACGTGTCCCCGGCAATAACCGGCACCTCATGCGAGGGGTCATGAGAAGGACCCGAGTCCATAGCATAGACTCGCGGGTCGGCTGACAAACCACGACTAGGGTGGTTTTCCTCAAAAGACTCGTGAGCCATGCACACAGTTTTCCCAGAACGCAAAAACATACACTAGCAAGCAGGTAGCACAGATTATCAAACAAGTGGATGCCTTTACGCCTTTTTTGTGTTTTGATTTTGATGATTTTTTTGTGTTTTTAGCGAGATCCGAAGTTCACACAAAATGGGGACCCTAGTTTATTTTTGTTTCACCGCCGTATCAGCTAGGGTCTCTCGTCTCACCATGAATGAAATGACTAACTTCGGGGAACTTCAATGGTACAACCAGCCCAGTGAACGAAGAGGAGATTCTTCGATGTCGGGGACTTACGGAGGTCCCAGTGGAGGAGATTCTAGTCTGTTGAGAGGAATTCTCAAACGGAGAGTCCTTCCATCACCGGGAAAGGGTGATCCTCAAAAAAATGAAAAAAGGATAGAAAAGAGGGATGGATGCATGCAATGAAATGCTGACAGAGATATGGAGTGGGAAAACAACAGAAATAACAGACATATAATAAACAAACAACCAATCAAAACTGACAGTGCTGCCGTGAGCACAACAGGGGCGTGCGCGGGCGCCGAGGTGGAGAGGTACGGATGGTGCCGAACTTGCAAGGGTAGCCAAAAGGAAGCAGTAGAGGTCCCACCGTGATCGCCAATCTGTGAGCGATGTCACGCGGTTCGGGGTGCGAAGAAGACGCGGAGTGCGCGGGCTCCTTCTTTTTGTTTGCTGCAACACAGAAATAAGAGAAAAGAGAAGGGGCCACCACGGGAGATTGCTCTGGTGGGGCGAGCGGGACAAATGTAATATAGCAAGATATGGGGGTTAAACGGCCATAGCGGGAAGTGACTCGCCGCGACCTCGGGGGGACGGGAATGGTGCAGAAATTAAATAGCAAGAATTGAAACGGCCATTCGGGAAGTGACTCGCCGCGGCCTCGAGAATATGAGCAGATAAGAATATAAAAGAATATAAGGAGAATATAAAGAGCGGAAATTTAAACGGCCATTGGGGAAGTGACTCGCCGCGGCCTCGAGAACATGAATAGATATGAATATAACATATAAGAACGGGAATTTAAACGGCCATTGGGAAAGTGACTCGCCGCGGCCTCGAGAACATGAGCAGAATACAACAGAATATAAAGAGAGTATAAGAACGGGAATTTGAACGGCCATTGATGAAGTGACACGCCGCGGCCTCGAGAATAAGATGTGATCGCCAGGGGCCGAAAGACCCCAAAATAAAGAAAGTGATCGCGCCTACCTCAAGAGCGGGAGATGGCGGGTTGCTTCTTCCTCCCCCTTCGGCCGGCCGACGGAGAGGGCTTTCCTTGGGTACCCTTGCAAAACAACGACAAATAAATAACAAGTGGATTAGAAAGATGATGGTGTAGTATTCAAATCCTTGCGATAAAAATAACGAAATGATGGCAAGACACACACCTGGTTGGTGTTGCCTTTTAAACCCCTCTCGGACTCGAGTAGGAGGAAAATGAGATGATGGATGCAAGAAGTATATGATTGAGCATACCTATCACATTGTTTTCTTGAGTCTTCTTCCGCCCTTTTCGGCATCCGGAATCGTCTCGTCACGGCATTCAGACGGCATCAACACCAGTCAGACGCATCAGGAGGTTCCGGAACCAAGAAGGGTGTCTGCCGGGCGGCCGCCAACGCTTGAACTGAGGACCCGGGTGGGTCTTAATGGGGGCGTCCAGGCCCCTGGACGCCCCCATTCTTTTAATTTATTTTATTCTTATTTTTTCAAAACCCAAAACATAAATAAAAAATAATACATTAATGGAGGCGTCCAGGCCCCTGGACGCCTCCATAAAAACAAATATAATATATATATATATATATATATGCCAGTTGGCATAAAAAGATAAAACAAAATAAAAAATTATACATTAATGGAGGCGTCCAGGCCCCTGGACGCCTCCATAAAAATAAGCATAAAAAATATATAATGCCAGCTTTGGCATAAAAAGACAAAATAAATAAAAAAATAATATATTAATGGAGGCGTCCAGGCCCCTGGACGCCTCCATCAACTCCCTCACGGGCGCCGCCCACCGAACGACGGTTTGTCGTGTGTGAAAAAAGTCAAATTATGGAGACATCCAGGCAGCTGGACGCGCCCATTTCTGAATCACGAGGCACCGCTCATAAAATCACGCGTTGTGCCAAACCGCGTGCGGCCGTCGGTGGTGTCCGGTGGACCTGTTAGGGGCGTCCGGAGCCCTGGACGCCTCCACAAAAATATTTAAAAAAAATTAATAAAAATAGAATAAAATATTAGTTCGGCCCTGATGGAGGTGTCCAGGGTCCTGGACGCCTCCACCCTCCGGAGCCCTATAAATAGAGGCCCACCCCCTCAGTTCTGGAGGAGCTTCGAAGAGATCCGATAGGCTGCCGGAGCCCAGAGGCTATCGGAGTCATTTTCTAACCCGTGGGGTCTTTTGTAGGTGGAGGTTCTGCCGGCTTCTCGGGTGCCCACGCTCGCGAGAGGAAGGTCGTCTTCATCCACCGCGCTTCCACGCCATCCCTACGCTGCCGGAGCTCCGCCGGATTTCACCATCGGCACATCCAATAAGCCAATCCTTTCCTTTTCTTCTTAGTTCTTTTGCATTCATCATCTCACATCATCTATCCCCCTTCATAAGGGCACCTCTTCTTATATACTTCTTGCATCCATCATCTCATTTTCCTCCTACTCGAGTCAGAGAGGGGTTTAAAAGGCAACACCAACCAGGTGTGTGTCTTGCCATCATTTCGTTATTTTTATCGCAAGGATTTGAATACTACACCATCATCTTTCTAATCCACTCGTTACTTGTTTGTCGTTGTTTTGCAAGGGTACCCAAGGAAAGCCCTCTCCGTCGGTCGGCCGAAGGGGGAGGAAGAAGCAACCCGCCATCTCCCGCTCTTGAGGTAGGCGCGATCACTTTCTTTATTTTGGGGTCTTTCAGCCCCTAGCGATTACATCTTGTTCTTGAGGCCGTGGCGAGTCACTTCCCCAATGGCCATTTAAATTCCCGTTCTTATACTCTCTTTATATTCTGTTGTATTCTGCTCATGTTCTCAAGGCCGCGGCAAGTAACTTCCCCAATGGCCGTTTAAATTCCCGTTCTTATATGTTATATTCTTATCTATTCATATTCTCGAGGCCGCGGCGAGTCACTTCCCCAATGGCCGTTTAAATTCCCGTTCTTATATATTATATTCTTATCTATTCATGTTCTCGAGGCCGCGGCGAGTCACTTCCCCAATGGCCGTTTAAATTCCCGCTCTTTATATTCTCCTTATATTCTGTTATATTCTTTTCTGCTCATATTCTCGAGACCGCGGCGAGTCACTTTCCCAATGGCCGTTTCAATTCTTGCTATTTAATTTCTGCACCATTCTCGTCCCCCCGAGGTCGCGACGAGTCACTTCCCGCTATGGCCGTTTAACCCCCATATCTTGCTATATTACATTTGTCCCGCTCGCCCCACCGGAGCAATCTCTCGTGGTGGCCCCTTCTCTTTTCTCTTATTTCTGTGTTGCAGCAAACAAAAAGAAGGAGCCCGCGCGCTCCGCGTCTTCTTCGCACCCCGAACCGCGTGACGTCGCTCACACTTGGCTTGCAAGCCATCTTCATATTCATTCATGAATGACACCATCCTTCTTCTTTCTTTGCCTTCTTCTTTTCTTTCAGTGCTAATGGCGCGGAGTAGCCTTTGCCGACTTAGGAAAGAACTTTCTAAGCCATAGAAGTAATCCCTGACCACCTTGGTCATTTCTCCTTGACCACGCCCTGGAGAGAGGGCAGGAATTAACAGTTGGTCTTGCATCGACGGCATGTAGGAGGGCCGCGATAGTCTAGTAGCTCCGTTCGATCTTGTCGAATGTCGGAGAACATTGGTCTTCCTGGCACAGACCCTATGAGCGGGCGAAGAGGCTACTGGTATGACCTCTTCTTCCTTTGGTGCAGCTTTATTGCCCTCATTCCTGGGGTCCTTGATAGTTGATGTTGAATCTTGTGTGGTCGAAGCAGAACCCTGGGTCCTCTTGGGAACCCACACTTGCTTGAAACTTGGTAGCTTGGGAGCTAGCTTCCCCCGGACATCCATGTCTAAATCGGCCTTCTGGCTTGCTAGCACCTGAAAGGGGTTGTGAACGGGAACCGCCGGGATGATATGACCCGGCAAAGCTTCAGCATGGCGGCCGTTCAGATAAACACGAACGCCACCAATTAGAACAGATTTCCCGGAAGTCGATAGTCGGCCTCGGGAAACAGTAACAGCACTTCTTCTTTGATTCTTCCTCTTCTTCCCCCCGGACGCCTTGTCACTGGCGGGGATAGCGTGGTAGTCCACATGGTGGACAAAGCATGAGATAGTATGGCAAGACGGAGTGGTTCCCCGCGGACAACTCGCCATTGCAGGGGCCACGACCTTGGCCGCAACAGTCTTGTTAGCTTCCTCTTCCTCGATCCTTAGCTAGCCGATGAAAGCGACTCCGAGAAAATTAGGGAACCCCACCACTTGTGGCAGAGTTCCGAAAGCAGTGGGCACCGCCAGGTACCCGTGCTCCGCGTGGGTAGCGACCACTTGGGGGCCGAAAGCAAGTGCAGTAAGTCCGCAAGCCATTGAGCTCACTGCAAATCAGAATGAGCAAACGATCAGTATTTTGGGAAAGCCTCCAGGCCTTCTACTTTGGCGAAGAGATGAAGGGAGACTCAGTCCCACCGGGCGTGCCAGCTTGTGGGAATGGATTTATATATTATTTATTGGTTTATTGGTTGGTTTATTAGGCATGCCAGTCACCGGAGTGACAATTTATTATGTGCTCAGTCTGACTTAGTCAGTCGATTGTGAAGTCCGTGTCGGGACCAGAAGTCCGTCATACCATAAAGGCTATGACGTTAATTACGCCCTTCCAAAGAAGGACAACCCTGGATTAATCGTCAAAGTAGAAGGATCCCAGAAGCACTCGAGCGATTCAAAATGCGTAAGCCGTTGCGGGGCGTTGTATAGTAATATGAGATTTTCTCGGGAGACGTCAGGAATGGCGTGTCTACACCAAGTACTCTGAAGCTTCTCCACAGCATGAAGAGAATAAAAGGATATCAATGTTTAAAAAGTCAACCTTCCCTAGTCAAGTCAAGAAGACAGTCTGGGGGCAAAGAAAAAGAATCCAAGTCTTCACTTGCAACATGGCAGGGGTGGCTAGCAGATATGGGGCCCTACCCGAAGAGTCGGAAGAGTTGGCCAAGTTAGCTGAAAGGCCCGGGCTAATGACAAGAAGAGGCAAAACTGCAAGAGAAATGCTTGAAGCAGCCAAAGAGAAGCAAACTATCACTACTTCAACTGCCAACATGGTGACTTCCGAAGAAGAAGAGATTACTCTGCCAGCCTCGTTTGAAGATGTTTCGGGCGAAGCATTCAAGGGTACTTCCGCTATGGCAGTGCAAGACCCAGCTATCTTAATGATGTTACAAAATTACCAGCAAGAGATTGAAGCCTTGAAGAGGCAACTGAATGAAAGAAATGAACAAGCCTCTTTTCCCTGGCAACAGGGCGTGCATGCTGAATCATCTCGGGAAGTTCCTAACCCAGTCGATGCTACACCCCAAACTACTTCTCAAGCAACATGCTATGGCAAGGCCGCTCTCCAGCCACATTCCCTACAGTCATCCTTGGTGCAACTAGCTCTTCCACCAGTGCAGCAGTTGCCACCAACAGAGCCGTCAACGCCTCATGTCAAAGCACTACTCACTCCCTCTATAAAGCATTTTGCACATTGCCACTCGGTGCCGGTGGACCCAACCGTGGTAAATAGATCGATGGTGGAACAACTAATTGAAATGAAGCTGGCGGAGAGGGCAGATGGTGATATCAGTACTTTTGATGATTACAAGGTGCCATATTCGTCACAGTATGCCGCAAAGAGGCTCCCGCCTGGCATCAACAAACCGCCCAAATTTGAAAAGTTTGGCGGGCAGGGCTCTCCTAAAGAGCATATTGCTTACTATATGACAGTAATGGGCGATCTGGCGATAGATGAAGCCTACCTGCTAAAGTTCTTCGGGTACTCACTGACAGGCCTGGCTTTTGAATGGTATTCCAATCTACTGGCCGGCTCTATAAGCGACTGGGCAGCTATGCAACGGAAGTTCCGGGAGCGGTTCTATGTTGCTGAAAGAGAGGTCACACTGGCCGAGCTGTATGCATCCAGGCAAAGACATGATGAGTCAGCCCTGGAGTACATCAAAAGATGGCGGAATCTCAGTATGAGATGCAAGCGACCACCACATCTAGAAGACGCAGTGCAAATATGCAAGCAGAATCTGAGCCGGGAAATCCTCAGCAGGATGATCGGAATTGAAATACGGTCTTTCTATCAGCTAAATAATGTGGTCGCGGAGATTGAAGCCTTCATCTCCAGCTCTCCCTCTACTCCCACTGCTACATGCCAAAAGGACAAGTCTATTGACAAACGGTCATTGCCCAAGGAAGTTCACACAATTGATTTCAAAGTGTTCGCTCAACAAAGAGAAAAAGAAGGAGGAGTGGCTAACTCTCCAACCGCTGAGCTAGATGAGCAGCAAGAAGTCACGTCCTTGCGGGCCAAGATGAAAAAATTCTACTCTTTTCCCAAGGAGAGGACTCGGATCTTCTTCGAATGGGCTGTCGCAAACAACAAGGTTACTCTACCAGAGCCGAAGAGACCGGAAGATGCTAGAAAGAAGGATCATCCTCACTTCTGCCCATATCACCAGATGGTTGGGCACCATATTGAAGACTGTTACCTCTTTAAAGATGCTATTGAAAAGCTAATCAGAAGAGGGGAGCTACAACTGGGTGACTATAAGGTTTATCCTCCTCGCCTGCATGAGCTACATGCTATGGAAAGAGCAATCAATACAGTGTCTCTATGCCAACTGTCGTCTCAAGAGACAACCAGAGTTCGCATCACACACCAGGTGCCAACTACAAAAAGGCAAGAGAAGAATAAGCCAAGAGACAGAGGGAGCGGCGTTGCCCTCTCCTGCAATACCCTATCGACCTTGCCCAGTGCGAGCCGAGCTGCTGAAGAAGACGACGGAGAGATATGCTATACACCAGCAAGGGCAAGTCAAGCTGTAACATTTATTTCTCACCGTCAACCCCAAGAAGGGTGGGGGCATCCTCCACCACCTGCTGAAGAAGCATGCCATTATACCCCTCCTCAACATGAGGGCATGGGGGCGAGAACATCCACTCATACAGGACCATACGTGCCCCGTGCCGACAATAAACTACTGCTAATCCCACCTGGAATCAGCACGGGAAATAGCACTCCCAGCTCCTACCAAGCTAACTCCGCTCTGATGATGGAGCTCTATCAGAAAATACAAGAAGTGGAGACACTAAGAACAAGATTGACTGAGATGGGCTTACTCCCAGTCACACTCGGGCAGGCAGGACCTTCATCCGAAGCCCTACAAGGTGGCGCTAAATCATTTGAAGCCTCACTGCAACCAGCTATTCCCTAGTCAACACAAGGCCACGACGGGAACACCCTCCCGCGGCAGCTATACCACGCGGCCCACGCGTACCCCTCAGCTCTCCATGCACGTCAGGGGGCAGCTTTCACACCTCATGCAATGCTGCCTCTACAATCAACTGGCTTGCGCCGGAATCTAGCAGCGACAGCCATAACAAACAAGCCAATAATAGAACAAGCAACTGAGATAAAATCTGCTGAGGAAGAAGTCACCGAGGCAAGATTATATATGATCAAACAGAGAGATGATGAGTCTGCTTTAAACTACATTCAACGCTGGAAGAACCTCCACTCCGGATGCAAACATCCGCCAAGCTGCAAGGACGCTGTCCAGCTATGCAAGCGCAATCTGAGGAAAGAGATACTGCAAAGGGTAATTGGCCTCGAAGTCAAATCCTTGGACCAATTAGAAGATGCGGCAATTGAAATTGAAGCCTTTCTGGCCAAATATTGCCCGGATTTTACTCCTCCAATTCAAGAGCACAAGCTAATTAAAGAACAACCGGCACCAGAAGGAATAGAAGTAGTTAACTTTGTAGCCTTCGAGCGTCAGTGGAGGAAAGCACAGAAGGCAACTAGCTCCTCCTCTACCAAGGTTGCTGAACAAAAACCCCCTTCACTAAGGGCAAGAATGAAAAGACCATACTCCTTTCCGCAAGACAAGACCCAGCGTCTATTCGAGTGGGCCCTTGAGTACAACAAGGTCATCCTCCCGGAGCTCAAGAGATCAAATGACATCGAAAGAAAAGATGACCCTCGGTTCTGCCCCTACCATCGGAAGAGGGGACACCTCATCGAGGACTGCTATATGTTCAAAGACATCATGGAAGACTTAGTCCAAAGTGGTGAATTACAACTTGGAGAATATAGGGTGGATCCACCTCGCCCTCACCTGATGCCCATTTTCAAGATGACGGCTAACACAGTTTCCGTACATCAATCGGGACGGTACACCTTCTAAGATGCATCCCGAGGTCCCTCCGTTGTGGCGAGAGGCCGAATAAATGCAATTGTTGCACCGTCTCCGGGACAACTGCTGAAGACCAAAACAGAAATAAACCCAGGAATAAAAGAAAAGATGATGCTTTACTGCTCGATGTGTTGCCCTCTTTATTCAAGCCATCAGCTCAAGAATGGAGTCCACTCATATCAGGGTCAACTGCAAAATGATAAAGATGCAAGGAAGAATCTCCTTCCAAATGAAATGACCCGGCACAACATAGCCGCTGCTCTACATGCTCCAGCACACAATAATGGATGCTCAACTCTCTCCAAGCAAGGGGGGGCAAGAATGAAAATATGCTTAGCCGCAATCAAGCTCTGAGGTGCCGCTGGGCACAAAAAGACTTTATTCCCCGCTCGAGGGCTGCCAACAAAAGAGAAGAGGGTGGAGTCCAACGGCCGGATTTCCCTGCTATTGTCTGCCTACACAACTGCTCCTAGAGCGAACAAGCTACCCAATGGAAAGACGTGCTTTGAACAACTCGTCTTCAGCTATCCACCCTAGCTTGGGGGCATTAAAAAAAGAATGAACTCTCTGACTTTCCACCCCAGCATGGGGGCATCCAAAGCTAAAAGAAGAGAGAACGGGATTATTCAGGGCACACCAACATCCCACCGTGAACTGGACAACCCGCTGCAGATGCTAACTGTTCGACAAGCTCGACTGCTAAAGATTTCGAGCTCCTCGCTTAGAGGACCCATTTGCTGCATTTCATTCAATGTTAGAACGGGATTCCTCCTTATCCTGCGAAATGCTTCCCATTAGTCCCATCGGGATTGACTCTCTACCCCCAGTGTGGAACCCACATTCATAACTAATACATCCTTGCCGTCCTTCGGCATTCCACCACAAACAGCTACACAAACACGCTAAGAGATACCAAACTTGTCCCACTGGGCCCATAAAACCTGTCCCTTGGCCTGTGGCACTCCTCCCTCGCCAAGCTCTAGGCGTTGCCCATCAGTCCCATTGGACCGGGCCCATTAAATCTTTCCCTTGTCTATTGGCATTCCGCCCTGACCAAGCTCTACCTACCTTAGTCTAGTGGCGCTCCGCCCTAGCTAAGTCCCACCTACCTTGGTCTAGTGGCATTCCTCCCTGACCGAGCTCTACCTACCTTAGTCTAAGGGCACTCTGCCCTAGCTAAGTTCTACCTACCTTAGTCTAGTGGCACTCTGCCCGAGCTAAGTTTTACCTACCTTAGTCTAGTGGCACTCTGCCCTAACTAAGTTCTACCTGCCTTAGTCTAGTAACGTTATGCCCTAACTAAGTTTTACCTACCTTGGTCTAGTGGCATTCCGCCCTGGCCGAGCTCTACCCACCTTGGTCTAGTGGCATTCCGCCCTAACCGAGCTCTATCTGCCTTACTCTAGTGGCACTCCGCCCTAGCTAAGTTTTACATGTCTTAGTCTAGTGGCACTCCGCCCTAGCTAAGTCCCACCTACCTTAGTCTAGTGGCACGCTGCCCTAGCTAAGTTTTATCTGCCTTAGTCTAGTGGCACTCCGCCCTAGCTAAGTTTTACCTACCTTGGTCTAGTGGCATTCCGCACTGGCCGAGCTCTACCCACCTTGGTCTAGTGCCATTCCGCCCTAACCAAGCTCTATCTGCCTTACTCTAGTGGCACTCCGCCCTAGCTAACTTTTACATGTCTTAGTCTAGTGGCACTCCGCCCTAGCTAAGTCCCACCTACCTTAGTCTAGTGGCACGCTGCCCTAGCTAAGTTTTATCTGCCTTAGTCTAGTGGCACTCCGCCCTAGCTAAGTTTTACCTACCTTGGTCTAGTGGCATTCCGCCCTGGCCGAGTTCTACCTCCCTTGGTCTAGTGGCATTCCGCCTTGGCCGAGCTCTACCTACCTTGGTCTGGTGACATTCCGCCCTGGCCGAGCTCTACCTGCTTTGGTCTGGTGGCATTCCACCCTGACTGAGCTCTACCTGCCTTAGCCTGGTGGCACTCTGCCCTAGCTAAGTTTTACCCACCTTGGCCTAGTGGCATTCTGCCCTGGCCGAGCTATACATACCCTTAGTCTAGTGGAACTCCGCCCTAGCTAAGTTCTACATACCTTGGTCTAGTGGAATTCCGCCCTGGCCGAGCTATACATACCCTTAGTCTAGTGGCACTCCGCCCTAGCTAAGTTCTACATACCTTGGTCTAGTGGCATTCCGCTCTGGCCGAGCTCTACCTTGCCTTAGTCTAGTGGCACTCTACCCTAGCTAAGTTTTACCTATCTTAGTCTAGTGGCACTCCGCCCTAGCTAAGTTCTATTTACCTTAGTCTAGTGGCACTCCGTCCTAGCTAAGTTCCATCTGCCTTAGTCTAGTGTCACTTCGCCCTAGCTAAGTTCTACCTACCCTTGGTCCAGCGGCATTCCGCCCTGACCGGGCTCTATACCTACCCTTAGTCTAGTGGCGCTCCGCCTTGGCTGAACTCTATCCACCTTAGTCTAGTGGCAATCTGTCCTGACCGAGCTACCTTTACCTTGGTCTAGTGGCACTCCGCCCGGATCGAGCTACCTCCGCCCTGGTCTAGTGGCACTCCGCCCTGATCAAGCTACCTCCACCTTGGTCTAGTGGCACTCCGCCCTGATCGAGCTACCCCTTACCTGGGCCTGAGGCACTCCGCCCTCGTTGAGCTCTTAGACTCTGCCCATCAAGTCCCATCGAGCTGAGTCCATAAGTTTTTTTTCCTCAGCGCAAGGCACTCCGTCTGCGTCGAGCTCTTAAATATTACCACCCAGCTAGGCCCATAAACCTTTTCCCTCTGGCTTAAGGCACCCCGCCTTGGCCGAGCTCTCAGATGGTAATCCCTAGCCCCACCGACGCTATAACAACATAGTCAAATCCATCAATAGTCCCACCAGACAACACAGCCTGCACTATGGGCTGGTTTGTACCAGGAGTACTTTTGGAAGGTACCATTCTTAGCCCTCGCCAGTCGGCTAAGTTCTAACCTTGGCCTAGACCCCACGTCTTTGCTGAGTTGCTTGATTTCGGCATTCTGTCGAGTCAATGCCCATTTATATATCCTGCCCTTGTTTCAGACCTCCCGTCTGAGCAAGGTTTGTTGATTCCGACATCTCGTTGGGTCGACGTCTATATCCTGCCCTTGTTTCAGACCTCCCGTCTGAGCAAGGTTTGTTGATTCTGACATCTCGTCAGGTCGACGTCTGTATTCTGCCGTTGTCCCAGACACGCCATCCGAGCAAGGTTTGTCGGTCCCGATATCTCGTCGGGTTGACGTCTGTATTCTACCCATGTCCCAGACCTACCGTCTGAGTAAGGTTTGTCAGCTCTGACATATTGTCAGGTTGGCATCAAGATTCTACCTTTGACACAGACCTCCCGTCTGGGTCAGATGCATGGGTTGTCTTCGGCAGTCTGTCAAGGCAACATCAATTCCAGATTGCTTCCAAGTCCAACATCCTACCAGGATCCGCAATCCTATCTTCCGGCCTTTGACGTCCGGTCAAAGCCAGCTATCCTTGTTTGCAAGCACAACACCCTATCATGTATTTCAAGTATCTCATTTTTTGGCTCATCCACCTCGGCTGAAGCCCACTACCATATATCTCACAACTTCCAGCTATTTTATTCCCCGACTCAGCCATGACAGCCGAAGTCGCTATTATACATTTTCATCCATTCCATCATCCGGCTAATACCGCTACCACAATTTGTTAATTGTCTCGCCCTCCGGCTCAGCCATCTCGGCCAAAGCTGCTATTACAATTCTTCAACTATCTCCTCTTTCGGTTTAGCCATTCTGGCTAAATCCGCTATCACAATTTGTTAATTGTCTCGCCCTCCGGCTCAGCCATCCCGGCCAAAGCCGCTATTACAATTCTTCAGCTATCTCCTCTTTCGGTTTAGCCATCTTGGCTAAAGCCGCTATCACAATTTGTTAATTGTCTCGTCCTCCGGCTCAGCCATCCCGGCCAAAGCCGCTATTGCAATTCTTCGGCTATCTCCTCTTTCGGTTTAGCCATTCTGGCCAAAGCCGTTATCACAATTCGTTAGTTATTCTATCTTTCGGCTTAGCCATTCCAGCCAAAGCTGCTATCATAATTTTCAGCTATTCTAGCTTTCGGCTTCGCCATTCAAGCCAAAGCTGCTATCATGATTTTCAACTATTCTATCTGTCGGCTTAGCCATTTCGTCCAAAGTTGCTATCATAATTTTCAGCTATTCTAGCTTTCGGCTTAGCCATTCAAGCCAAAGCTGCTATCATGATTTTCAACTATTCTATCTGTCGGCTTAGCCATTCCGGCCAAAGCTGCTATCATAATTTTCAGCTATTCTAGCTTTCGACTTAGCCATTTCGGCCAAAGCTGCTATCATGATTTTCAAACTACTCTATCTATCGGCTTAGCCATTTCAGGCCAAAGCTTGCTATCAGAACTCATCTACCTGTCCCATTGCGATAATTAATGCAATGCAACGGCCTAGACCTGTCGTCGAAGCCCGCTTCCCTTGATTGTGACTATTCAGTCCCTCTCCTCAATTTCAACTCACATTCCATCCTCCTAGATGTCGGCTTGGAAGCCAGCTTCCCTACAGCATGTGACCACTATCCTATCTTTCGGCTTAGCCATTCCGGCCAAACCTGCTACCTTACACCTCAGCTATCTTATCTCTCGGCTTAGCCAAAGCTCGCTATCATGACTTTCAGCTATCTTGGCTAAAGCTCGCTATCCCACGTTTCAACTATCTTACATTTCTGACTTCGCCACTTCGGCTAAGGCCTGCTACCATATAATTCGGCTAAACTACCTTTCGGCTTTCACAAGCCTGATTCCCTACTGCTCTCTGGCTTTCGCAGCATGCTATTCCTGGCTTCTACAGCTTGCTGTCCTGGCTCTTATAGCCTGCTGTATCTGGTTCTCGTAGCCTGCTATCTTGGCTCTTATAGCCTGCTGTCTCTGGCTCTCATAGCCTGCTATTCCTGGCTTCTACGGCCTGCTATCTTGGCTCTTATAGCATGCTGTCTCTGGCTCTCGTAGCCTGCTATTCCTGGCTTCTACAGCCTGCTATCCTGGCTCTTATAGCCTACTGCCTCTGGCTCTCGTAGCCTGCTATTCCTGGCTTCTACGGCCTGCTATCTTAGCTCTTATAGCCTGCTGTCTCTAGCTCTCGTAGCCTGCTATTCCTGACTTCTACAGCCTGTTATCCTTGCTCTTATAGCCTGCTGTCTCTGGCTCTCGTAGCCTGCTATTCTTGGCTTCTATAGTCTGCTATCCTGGCTCTTATAGGCTGTTGCCTCTGGCTCTCGTAGCCTGCTATTCCTGGCTTCTATGGCCTGCTATCTTGGCTCTTATAGCCTGCTGTCTCTGGCTCTCGTAGCATGCTATTCCTGGCTTCTAAGGCCTGCTATCTTGGCTCTTATAGCCTGCTATTCCTGGCTTCTACAGCCTGCTATTCTTGGCTTCTATGGCCTACTATTCTGGCTCTTAAAGCCTGCTGTTATTGGCTCCTATATCTTGCTATCTTTGGCTCATATAGTTTTATGTTTCCAGACCTTATAGTCTGCTGATCCTGGCTTTACAGCTTGCTACCTCTGGCTCTTTTAACCTGCTACCCTGGCCCCCACGGCCTGCTATCATCACTTTCTGGTCCTTGTCACCATCGGCAAGACCGTCTACCCTTTTCGGTCCTTGTCACCATCGGTAAAACCGTCTACCTTTTCGACCCTTGTCACCATTGACAAGATCAGTCGCTACCCTTTCTGGTCCTTGTCACCATCGGTAAGACCGTCTACCTTTTCGACCCTTGTCACCATCGGCAAGACCGTCTACCCTGTTCGGTCCTTGTCACCATCGGCAAGACCGTCTACCTTTTCGACCCTTGTCACCATCGACAAGATCGGTCGCTACCCTTTCTGGTCCTTGTCACCATCGGCAAGACCGTCTACCCTTTTCGGTCCTTGTCACCATCGGCAAGACCGTCTACCTTTTCTACCCTTGTCACCATCGACAAGATCGGTCGCTACCCTTTCCGGTCCTTGTCACCATCGACAAGACCATCTACCCTTTTCGACCCTTGTCACCATCGGCAAGATCGGTCAACCTACTCCTGACCCTTGTCACCATCGGTGAGATCGGTCAACCTACTCATGGCCCTTGTCATCATCGGCAAGGTCGGCCAGCATCTCCTCAAGCCCATTGTCTCGCTACCCTTGTGGCTTAAGCCTACTTCAGCAATGACCATCATGTCCCACCGTGATGATTGCTACAACTCAATGACTTGGGATCCCCTTGAAGCCTGCTTCCCTGCTATCGCTAGGTCTGCATATCCTATTCTCCCATTATCTCCTGGTTTTTACAGCCTGCTTGCCATGTTACCTTTCGGCTGTCATAGCCCGCTTCCCTTGCCAACTGTTGACTTCTATAGTCCACTTTCTATATTCGGGTTAGACTCCCTATCAAACCCGCTGCCCGTCCTTGGCCAAGGCACCCTGTTGAGGCCTACCACTCCACTTTAATCCAGGTCCATCATCTGAATAAAACGGCTCTCGTTGGCCTGTACCAACCCTCTTCGTCCCGCCAGGACTTGCTGCATAAAGCCCTTTTCCATTATTTTGTTATCAATTCTGCTGGCTTTTGAATAACTAACCTGCAGGTATTCGCATCAGGCGCTTGAACAAATAAATGGATATATAGTGACATATACATATATGCATACATATAAAATAATATAAAAAAAGAGAAAGAAAAAGAAAGGAAAAATTGCTTGCTTTCAAAATTTTGGGTGTTTGTTGGCCATGCTTGCATGCTTGCTTATACTATAAGATAATACACCTCCTTCAATTTTCTAGGACCACATCTCCTTGCTAAATAAAACTGTCTGATTCTAAGCATGTGTGCGCCACGGCATACACTAAGGGATGAAAAGTCAATATTGGCTGAGTGCATGCGTCTAGTGGAAAAGTCATAGCTATGCCGCTAACGCAACTCGTGAGATACACCCAAAGCAAAACTCCCGCACTTTGCACCACAATGTGTTCAGCGGTCTCTTATCATAGGGATGCTAGAAGGTTCTTCCTCACACTATATGTGTGCTCTAACTTCTGTACCCATACGAGGGGTAATCGCGAGGAGAGAGTTGCCCTCCCCCCAGTTTAAAAAAAAGAAGAAGAAAAAAAAAGAAGAAAAAAGGAAAAGAAGAAAAAGAAGAAGACTGTTAGATAGGATGAATCCTAGTAGCCGGGAATCCCCATTGAGACACATGAGGAGACTCACGCCGAACGGTGAAGTCCGTAATGAACTGCTATAAAGGATGAACCCTAGTAGTCAGGAATCCCCATTGAGACACATGAGGAGACTCGCGCCGAACGGAGGAGTTCGTAATAAATTGCTATAAAGGATGAATCCAAGTAGCCGGGAATCCCCATTGAGACACATGAGGAGACTCGCGCCGAACGGTGACGTCCGTAATAAAATTGCTATAAAGGATGAATCCAAGTAGCCGAGAATCCCCATTGAGACACATGAGGAGACTCGCGCCGAACGGTGACGTCCGTAATAAAATTACTATAAAGGATGAATCCTCGTAGCCGGGAATCCCCATTGAGACACATAAGGAGACTCGCGCCGAACGGTGAAGTCCGAAGCTAGAATTAAGCTAAGGGGGTTGTGCGAAGCTACCAAAAATCAAGAACCCCAGCTGTGTGTGTAGACGCTAGAGCAATACTCTAGTGTTATTTTGACAGTCTGCGTATCCCTATGTTGGAGATTCGCTACTCGCATACTTGCACTATCACACTACAGAGAAGTAGCCTCGGGTGTAGATCGTGGCTTACGCTGTGCACATATTCTATGCGATGTCCTCTCTGCGCATGCACATCTCCCTTAGTTGTGCCTTGTGAGCCGCACTCTGCCTATGAGTCACAGGCGCTGTCCTTGTCCTATCCCCGATATAGGGGAGCTATTCTATATATCTAGCTTATGCTTGCTGTTGAATGCCTACATGCTCGCATGAACAAAAAAGATACGCTTTCAAACGGGCTTCACCCGTAGGCCCCGCTCGCTCGTCCCTCATTCGCGCCACCTACGGGTGGGGGGCATTTGTTGACACATAAAATATATATGTATATATAATAATAAATGAGAGGGAAAATGAGGGAAAAGAGGAAAAGAAAATAAATAATAATAATAATAACAACAAAAAAAGGATAAAAAAAAGAGAGAGAAAAAGATATAATGATAATAATAGAATAATAATAATATGTTAAGATAATATCAATATAAATAAAAATACTAACATATTTCATCTTATATTTCTTATTTTTCAGGGATGAAAGAAAAGATGAAGATATTGGGAGTGGGCCGTCCAGGGCCCATCGACCACCAAAGTGAAAGTGTCGCCGAAGTCATGGTCGAAGCCCATCCGAACCCGAAGTCCAAAATAGAAGGAGGCGCGCCGATTGTGCTACGGCCGAGATCCAAGATGAAACCCCGCCGACGCTTCAATGGTTCGAGAGCCCATTATAAAAGCTGAGGTTCGTCGAAGAAGAAAAACTCTCTCGACAGGCAGAGTTTGCGGCGGGCCTGCTGGGCGAGCAAAAGAGAGAGACTTGCGAGAGAGGAAAGAAAAGAAAAGAGAGAGAGAGAGAGAGCCAGTTGGCAAAGAGGAAGAAGAGAAGGGGGAGCCATCTATGGGCAGAGGTAGGGGGCGCCGTTGCTGCCGTCCGACGCCCCTCGGGGCTACAATCTCCCCCTCCCCCGGCTTCTTTTCTCTTCTGTTTTATACGTTCCTCTGCCGCTATATTTCTACCGGTGAGCTCTGTAATGCAATGGCCTCTTGAGGCTTCCTTCTGTCTGTATCCTGGCTATGCCTGATTTTATATGAATGAAAGATATATTGATGCATCTATTCATGATATGAATTCCTTTTTTTTGTTATGTGTGTTGCTATAGCCAAGTCCCCTTTGCATTAACCCGTGGTTCTTTTTTTTATGTTCCGTCTTGAGTTTTCTTCATTCTAATTGTTTCTCTCGATTACCCCTGGACAGTCGTTTTATGGCTATTGAACCTTCGCAGAGACAATGTGATTTCCATCCCATCCGTCCATGACCCCGCGAAGGCAACATTAAGCCCCAGGGATGTGGAGTTCTACTCCGATCGACTGAAGTCGTCTGCTTGCTCAACTCCTCCGTGCTCAATTGGATTTGCCAACCTCTGATATGAGATAGGAGCCCGAGACAGCCCATCTCGTGGTTGTCCTGTCCCCCAAATCATGAGGAAAAGTAATTTTGTCTGGCCCCATTCTGATGTTTGTGTTCTCCTGATGATTTTCTGTTCACTCAGAGGAGCTCAAACCTGGCCGTTTCATGAAATCCTAAGCTCACAAAACCTCTTTTTGGCCATTCTCGGTGCCAATAGCTCTCGGCGCAGAACCCGCGCCGATTACTACTCACGCAGGTTCCTCTACCGTGACGAGAAGCTACCGCGCCGAAGCATTTTCCTTTTCCATTCCCACGTCGAGACTCCCCCGTCCGTGTTTCCGCGCCGAACGTGAGCTCCCCACCGTTTCTGCCCTCCCGTGTGCAGCATGCATGCATGCATTTCTAACTAATGGGTATCTCGTGGTTCACGTGTTGCATTATGTTCGTGAGAAGCATTCCTGTGGTTAAGCCTATAAATGCATGGCCCCCACTCATGTAATGCATATATATGTAAATAGTGATCGGCTGTTCACTATTCATTAATGCATACATGTCTACTTGTATTAATGTCCTAAATAAAACCTCCACCCACTAGCTGTGACCATGTCACGTTGGTGCATGGGGTAGTGAAGACCAACCCAATTATCATATATGCATATATATACATAGGAAGGGATATATGTTGGCTTTTGCATACACAAACAAATCTTTTCTTTGTGCATGTTGTCCATTACGTGAAAGCCCACTGCCCTCTCATGTCTAAGCATGCATATTAAACTTATGCATTAATCAATTTCCAAATGGCCCATTAATCATCATTACCCACAAGTTTCTTTATTGGTGCATGCATCCCCATATATATGTATACATGTACATAAGAATGTAAGAATAAATGCATGCTTATTTTTATAGATTAATTCTGTCGGGCCATTCATGTCCGATTCCGTAAGAGTCTTAGGAGCTGTAATAATGGGGTTTCACCCCTACATCTATTTCAATTCGGGTTTCCGATTTCCTTCTTTCACCCCGTCGGGTCACGTAGTTCTGCCACTGCATGTTCTCCGGTGGTCCCTTTAGGGGAATATTAATGAGGCGCCACGATTAGTGGACACTGTCCCGCTGACTTCTGATCCTTCTGGATCTTGGGCTACGCCCATCTTTCCTTTGGCTTCCATCTCGGCACTCGTAGATGGATGTCCTATACTCCCCTTTTGGCATAGTCCAAAATAAGGGGAGATGCTGCCGAAATTCATTCACGATCCTTGCTTTGTTATATCGTGTGATGTTTTCGTTAAGCTGATGATTTAACTCCCGGCTATGTGGCAGAGACCTGAGGCAGACTATCTCATGGTCCTTTGCCCACTGTAAAAGGGAACATAATCATTATGAGATTTCCGGTTGATTGTCACATGGTCTCCCTAGACCTTCTGTGGATGAATTTCTCCTCCCCTCTCAGCTTGCCTAAACATCATCGCCAGAGCCTATGAAACCCTGATTAAACACAAGAGATCCCCTCAATAGGACCCACCAAGATCCATAACCTCACAAAACCTTCAAAGCCTTCAAATCTAAAGAAACCCCTCTTCTCGGCGCCGTATAGCCTCCCGGTGCCGCCCTCGCCCAGCGCAGGTTCCACACCGGATGAAGGGTGCGCCGAGAAGCAGGTCGCGCCGGAACACTTGCCGCGCCGATACCCCCATGTTCATCGTCGCGCCGGGACCCCACCGCGCCGGTTCATCTTCGCGTCGGCTCCCCTCCGTGCCGGTTCATCTCAATACCATCTACTATTCAAACACTCAACTTCCCAGCAACCTTAATGAGCCCTAAACTCAGTCTAAACCTAATGTCCCAACCTCATTAGCCTTCATGTGAACCTTTATCATATCATGGGGAATCATAGTTCTTCATACAAGTCTAAGGGAGATAAATTAATGGGGTTTTACCCCCACATTATACCGTTTGACCGCGATGTTTTCTTCTAACCCTGCTGACTCTTGGAGTTCTGCCACTGCATGTCCTCCAATAGTTTCTTAAGGGGATATCAATAAATACCATGATAATGGACATTGTCCCGTTGCATCTAGATCCTCTTGGATCTCGGGCTACACCCATCTTTCCTTTGGCGTCCATCTCGGCACTCCGTGGATGGATGTCCTATATTCCCACTTGGCATAGTCTAAGATAAGGGGATATGCTGCTGATTTATTCCGTATATTAATATGTCATATCTCGTTTTGCATAATCGCATGTATCTTCTATCCTGCAAATGAATGAGCATACCTATCACATTGGTTTTGCCCCTGGGATCCTTCTACTTTGGCGATTAATCAAGGGTTGTCCTTCTTTGGAAGTGCATAATTAACGTCATAGCCTTTATGGTATGACGTACTTCCGGTCCCGACACGGACTTCACAATTGACTGACTAAGTCAGACTAAGCGCATAATAAATTGTCACTCCGGTGACTGGCACGCCTAATAAACCAACCAATAAACCAATAAATAAAATAAATAATAAATAAATAATAAATAAATCCATTCCCACAGTTCCCCAGCAGCAGAGGCCACAACAGCAGCAGCAGTAGGGACAGTATCCGCCGCTACTCAGGTCAGCTAGTGTGGGAGACAGGCAGAGAGCTCGAGGCCAGATCATGCACATGACCAGGGCAGAGGTAGTGGCGTCGCAGCTCGTAGAAGGTACTGTTCAGATTTTGGGTTGCGCGGCTCGAGTTTTGTTTGATTCTGGCGCTTCTCATTCGTTCATTTTGGAGGATTTCACGCTGGGTATTGAGGAACCGGTGACCCAGTTGTCCTGTGATTTGGCAGTGGAGTTGCCTTTGGGTGATTTTATGATCACTCCGTATTGCTTCGATGAGGTTCCCGTGTGGGTGGAAGGGCGGAGTTTGCCGGCTAGGCTTTACGCATTGCCGCTTCAGGACTTTGATGTGATTTTGGGCATGAATTGGCTCGAGACACATCATGCGTTGGTGGATTGTGGCTCGAAGAGAGTTTATTTTCGGCGACTTCGTGGACCCACCACCTTCTATTTCCAAGGTATCAAGTCTTCCTCTTCCCACTTTCTTATTTTTGCGATTCGAGCTCGTCATTTGCTTGATGCTGGTTGCCATGGTTTTCTTGCTTCTGTGGTCTTGGTAGACCAGCTGTGTCCGGATGTCGAGGATATTTCGGTGGTGTGCGAGTTTCCTGATGTTTTCTCGGAGGACTTACCAGGGTTGCCTCCCCAGTGGGAGATCGATTTTGTGATTGAGGTTGTGCCGGGTACGGGAGCTTTGGCGAAGGTTCCCTACCGTATGGCCCCTGCTGAGTTGAGGGAGTTGCGGGCGCAGTTGCAAGAGCTACTGGCCAAGGGGTATATTCGTCCTAACTTTTCCCCTTGGGGTGCACCGGTGTTGTTCATGAAGAAGAAGGACGGTAGCTTGCGGTTGTGCATTGACTACTGGCAGCTGAATGAGGTGACCATCAAGAACAAGTATCCATTGCCGCGGATTGATGATTTGTTCAACCAACTTCAATCTGCTCGAGTGTTCTCGTGGATTGATTTGCGGTCTGGTTACTATCAGCTGAGGATTCGCGAGTCCGATGTGGAGAAGACTGCGTTCAGTTCGAGGTACGGGCATTATGAGTTCTTGGTGATGCTGTTCGGGCTCACCAATGCCCCCGCAGCCATCATGGACTTGATGCAGAGGGTGTTTCATCCGTATCTGGACCAGTTCATAGTCGTATTCGTGGATGACATCCTTGTCTATTCGCGGTCTGCCGAGGAGCACGCGTACCATTTAGGTGTGGTGCTGCAGACGCTGCGAGATCACCAATTGTATGCGAAGTTCAATAAGTGCGAGTTCTGGCTTCGTGAGGTGCACTTTTTAGGGCACATGATTTTTGGTGATGGTATTTCCATGGACCCCACCAAGGTCGAGACAGTAATGCAGTGGCCGAGGCCGTGGTCTGTGACGGAGATCCAGAGTTTCTTGGGGGTTGCGAGTTATTATCATCGATTTATCCAAGATTTTTCTCGTGTTGCGGCCCCGATGACCAGACTTACGCGGAAGGATGTGTCTTTTTTTTTGGACTGAGGAGTGTGAGCAGAGTTTCAGGCAGCTGAAGAGATTGCTCACCTCGGCTCCGGTGCTAGTTTTGCCTTCTGGATTGAGAGGTTTTGTGGTGTGTACAGATGCTTTCGACGTTGGATTGGGTGCTGTGTTGATGTAGCATGGTAGAGTGGTGACTTATGCATCTCGACAGCTGAAGTCCCACGAGGAGAACTACCCTACCCATGACCTTGAGTTGGCGGCTATGATCTTTGCATTGAAGATCTGGAGGCATTATCTGTACGGTGAGAAGTTTGAGGTGTTCACTGACCATCCGAGTTTGAGGTATCTGTTCACGCAGAGGGACTTTAACCTCAGGCAGAGGCGTTGGATGGAGTTTATGAAGGATTATGACTTCACTTTGTCTTATCAGCCAGGCAAGATGAATGTCATCATCGATGCTTTGAGTCGGAAGGTCGCAGTCAGTGCCCTGATGTTGAGGAAGTGGAGGCTCTGGGAACAAGTGCCCCAAGTATCTTTCAGACTCAAGGTTCCCCAGGAGCCAGGGTTAGCAGTGCTAGCGAGTCTGACTGTCACGCCTGCTATTCGCTGTCAGGTGATAGAGGCTCAGCATGCGGACCCTGAGTTGTCCCGGATTCTGGCTATGGCTGATGTGGAGCTCGGCGAGGACGGTGCTGCGAGGTTTCGTGGTAGGCTGTACGTCCCAGCTGAGGAGCAGGTTCGTCGTGCAATGTTGCGCGAGGCTCATGGGAGCAGGTACACCGTACACCCAGGTGCGACGAAGATGTATCGAAACTTACGGAGATAGTTCTGGTGGCCTGGCATGAAGAGAGATGCGGCCGAGATTTTGGCCAGGTGCCTGACCTGTCAGTAGGTGAAGGCGGAGCATCAGCGACCAGGAGGTACTCTCCAGCCCTTGGATGTCCCCGCGTGGAAATGAGACCACGTGACCACGGATTTCGTGGTGGGATTGCTGAGGACTCCAAGTGGGCAGGATAGTATTTGGTTACTGGTAGATCGGCTGACGAAGGTGACTCGATTGTTACCGGTCAAGGTCAGCTGGAGCGTGTCCAAGTTGGCTCGTCTTTACGTGGAGCGGATTGTTCCATTGCATGGGATCCCCATTTCCATCGTGTCAGATCGGGATCCGAGCTTCACTTCTGGATTCTGGAGGAGTTTCCAGCGAGCTCTTGGCACGGAGTTGGCTTTTAGCTCAGCGTATCATCCTCAGTCAGATGGTCAGTCAGAGAGGACCATCCAAACTTTGGAGGACATGCTGAGATCCTGCTGTCTGGAGTGGTAGGGGAGTTGGATTCACCACCTACCGTTGGTGGAGTTTGCCTACAATAACAGCTATCATTCGAGCATTGGTATGGCTCCTTATGAGGTGTTGTATGGGCGTCCTTGTCGGACTCCACTCGATTGGTTTGAGGTTGGTGAGCGTGTTTTGACAGGACTGGAGTTAGTGCAGCAACACGTGGATGTTGCGCACGTGGTCCGTCAGAACATGTTGGCGGCCCAGAGTCGACAGAAGAGTTATGCTGACCGGAGGCGGCAACCCCTCGCGTTCACCGTCGGTGATCGGGTATTCTTGAGAGTTTCTCCAATGAAGGGGGTGATACGTTTTGGACGGCGTGGGAAGTTGAGTCCCCGCTATGTTGGCCCGTTTCCCGTTGTGGAGCGCATCGGTGAGGTAGCTTATCGATTACAGTTACCCCCGGAGTTGGCATCGGTGCATGACGTGTTTCACGTCTCGATGTTGTGGAAGTATATACCCGATGACTCTCATGTGCTTGAGGATTCTGTGTGGCCCGAGGTGACTCCATATCTTTCTCTCCCAGAGTATCCGGTCCGCGTCGAGGATAGGCGAGAGCAGCGCCTGCGGAATAAAGTCATCCCCTTGGTAAAGGTGGTGTGACAGCGACACTCTGGTGGTGAGGCTTCTTGGGAGCGTGAGGATGAGATGTGTCAGCGGTTCCCTTTCTTGTTTGAGTGAGTCTTCCTCTTCTTTCCCCTTAGGTTGTTCTTAATTACGAGGACGAAATTCCTTTAAGGGGGGAGGGCTGTAATATCCCAGACTTTTCGGATCCTTCTTCGTGGGTCCCAGATCCGGTTTTCAGAGCGTCCGGCTCTGTTGTGTCTGAAATTTCATTTCAGACATCTTTTGTGTTCAAATCGGCACGATCCGGAGTTGTTTCGGAGGCCCGGAAGTGTTCCGCGGCTTTTCCGCGTGTGTTTTCCGATTACTGGTGTGTGTTTCGGTAATTCCTTCGGAACCTCGCTACGGGTGAACCGGGTCGTTCACCTGGGCACGAGTGGTACCGTTGCGATCGGTGTATTCCGAGGATCCCAGAAATGTAATTATCTAATTTTTGATATTTTCCAGAATTTTTAGATTTTCTATAAATACCTCTCATTTTCTCTCTCTCCCCACCCCTCTTCTTCTTCTTCTTTCTTCCTCCCCACTGCGTGCTCTCCCTCTCCCTCTCTCTCACCCATTCGACGCGGCGAGCCTCTCTCTGGCTGCAGACAGCGGCAGGGAGACGCCGCGGCGACGTGGGCGGCGGCGAGGCGATCGTGGGGGCGTGCGGTGCTCGTGAGAAGCGTGAAGAACGGGGGTTTTCAAAAGTAATTTCTTGCGTTCGTGGTTGACTCGGCGGAGCATTCGCTCCATTGCTGTAGGGTGACATTCCCTAGCTCCCCGCCGTTCATTTCCGTGATTTATAGGCCGAGGGGAGGCCGAGAGGGGCGTGTTTGAGCGGATTTGGGGGTTTCCATGATTTGGGGAGAGCTCGCCCGATCTATGGTTTTAGCCCACGATTTTGTGTTTTGGTGGCCTAGTATCATGCTAGGGGTCCCCAGGGGTCTTCCCCGTTGATTTCCCCCTCTCCGGTGGAGGCATGGGGGCGTGGTTGGGTTTTTTGGGCTTTTCCCGCCGTTTCACCGTCGGGCGGGTGTCGCGGTCCTTCCAGTGACCGTCACACCATGTGACGCACCTGGGTGGGTGCGTCATGGCCCTTGTTTAGCCAATTAGGGGTCAGGGGCTTTCACGGTCCCACGATAGATCGCCACAGGCGTGTGACGTGCCTAGGTTGGGCCGTCAGAGGCGTCCCGACCGTTGGCATCCGACTGTTGGTTTGATCGTTGGGGGTCAAGGCGTGTGACGCACCAGGCTGGTGCGTCACAGCCTTGTGATGGCCCAGGGTGGGTGTGTCAGAGTTATTCTACCCCAGGCCATGTGACGCTCCAGAGCTGGACCGTTACATGCGTGTGACGCTCCAAGGATGGACCGTCACATGCTGTGACGCACCGAGCGGTATGCGTCACAGTTTGCCCTTGCTTTCCCTGTGACGTACCTGCATAGGCGCGTCACAGTCTGTAACGCACGAGGGCTGGTGCGTTACATCCTCTTCTACACTGGGAGTGTGACGGCCTGCGTTGGACCGTCAGGGTTCTGTGACGGTCCAGCCTAGACCGTCAGGCGACTGTGATGGTCCCGCCTAGACTGTCAGAGGCTTGTGACACGTCTAGTGTAGACCGTCAGGCTTGGGCTGCGCCGGGCGGTTCGCAGTCCTGTTTTCTTGTCCGACCGTGGTCACCGTGCGACGGTGCCGGTACGTGGGGCGGTCCCCGTACGTTGTCGGATGCGGACGTGATTTTTTGTTGACTTGAGAGTCTACTCCTTCAGTGACCCTCCACTAGTCGTAGCCCACCAGTACGCGGTGCTGGTCTCACCAGGGAGTGGTGTACGGGCCGACCCTTAGAGTGATGTGTCCCCTGTGGTTCTGGAGTTTTGATGATGACATTATTATGCCTCATTATGTTTACATCCTTGATGATATAAGCCTGTTGAATTATGAGAAACTGTCAGAACAGGTTTAAGGATGACTCACAGGTCATGAAGTTAACCCAAGTCAAAGTCAAATCATGACAGGTAAGGTGAATGCTCAGATCAGGTAATGCTTTAATTAGTTCTCCAGCATACATTCAGTTCTTGTCTGCTATATGCATTCAAGTCATTAGTTCATGTTCATTGTGCATTGCCTCACATCAAGTCTAGACATCCTGGTTGCATTCTAAGTCTACATATCCTGCTAAGTCGGTCTTCAAAGTATGTACATTGATCTTCATGGCATCGAGTCTATACACTGGACTGTGCTTCATGCATTGGCCAAGTCAGTTTAGTTAGTGTGGACAGTAGTGGGTCGACCCACCCCTACTGATGCGTCGACCCATCAGAACATTGAGTGTCTGGGTACCGAAGTTTATACACCAGCTTGATTGATTAAGTCTGTACATTGGCATATCATCTTCAACTCTATACACTGGAGTGTCAAGCTTCATGTCAATACACTGGCTGCTGCATTCTCATGAAGTCTACACATCCGATAGTGTAAGGCTATACATCGCCCAGTGTCATGCTTGCATAATCTGTACATCGCCTGCTTCACACACTCAAAGTCTACACATTGCATGTCAGCAGGCTCGCACACACTAAAGTTCATACATCTCACAAAGTCTCTACATCGCATTCGGGAATCAAAGTATGTACATTGGCAGCAGAACTGCATCAAGTCTATACACTGCCTTTGTTTCAAAGTCGATACATTGTCTCTGTTTCAAAGTCTATACATGCTGCTTTGGCCAACTCTGTACATCCGTTTGTCTGACTCTTGGTTCAAAGTCTACTCATTCATTGTTAAGGCAAGTCTATACATTGGCTCATGGTCTTCAAGTCGATACAGTGTTTTCACCTTCTGAAGTTTGTACAGCCAGTCACTTGACAAAGTCTGTACAGTGTCTCATATTGGCTAAGTCTGTACATCGTCTGGTCTGTGGATGCTTTGTCCTTTTGAAGTCTATACACTAGACTGTTATCCCTTCAACTCTATACATTTGAGTGTTAATCTTTAAAGTCCACACATTGGCCTTCAGACTAGCAAGTCTATACATCGTCTCTTGTTTGCAAAGTCTGAACAGCGTCCGTTGTCAAGACTTCTTGAAGTCTGTACATCGGACTGCTTCTTTTGAAGTCTACACATTGGCTCGTTCACTTCTGCAAAGTATGTACATTAGACTGTGGCAAAGTCTATACATTCGGTTCCTTGGGCAAAGTCTATACATCGCTTAGTCTGCACATTGCCTTCAGCCCAAGCGTTCAAAACCAAGTCTATACAACGCCAAGTCTGTACACTCCTCATCTGTTCCTACGCTTGGCCAAGTCCGTACACTCAACATTTCCTTACGCTTTCCTGGCCAAGTCTGTACATCACTAAGTGTATACATTGAACTGCTCTTCAAAGTCTGTACAGCGTCCGTCTCAGCCAGCGTCTCATGCTGCGTCTTAGGCAAGTCTGTACATCGGCCTCATTCGTTCAAGTCTATACATTGAACTGCTCTTCATAGTCTGTACAGCGTCTGTCTCAGCTAGTGTCTCATGCTGCGTCTTAGGCAAGTCTGTACATCGGCTTCATTCGCTCAAGTCCACACATCCACAGTGGTTCATCAAGTCTATACATTCACTTGAGCTTCACCAAGTCTGTACAACGCTGAAGTCTTCACAAGTCTGTACAGTGCTTGAGCTTCATCTAGTCTGTACATCGCTTCAAGCGATTCAAGTCTATACAGACTACCTTTACATCCAGAGTCTGTACATCGGTTCAACAGCCGATCGTCTCATACAGAACTTTCCAAGTCTGTACAGCCGAGTGTCTAATGCATCGTCTCACTCTGGCATAGTCTATACATTGGCTAAAGCTTGTTGAAGTCTATACATCTCCGTTGAGCATCAAGTCTACACACTGCTCACTGTCTTATTAAGAGTCTCACACAGGTTCCAAGTCTGTACACTGTTTAGACTTCGTGAAGTCTATATAGTGGCTGAAGCTTTGTAAAGTTTACACATTGGTAAAGCTCATTTGCATTGTTCATCACATGTCTATACACTGCCTTTCATGAGCTTATCCACTAAGCCTATACACTCGTTATCAAGGCTTCAAGTCTATACACTGTGTTGCATTACATGCTTTACCTAAAGTCTATACACCCGATTCCCTCATGCATTTCACAGAAGTCTACACATTCTTTCTTGTTATGATAATGCATTCATCAGCAAGTCTATACACTGAGAGCGAATGTTACAAGTCTATACACTCTCTCAGTGTACATACTTGATCATTTGTTGTTTCTAAAGTATATACAGTCGTGGTTGTATGACTAAACTAACTAGTCATGTTTTCATTTTGTCTCTGCCTGCAGAGGATTCAGACTAATGAGAGCACGTGATCTAAGAATGGATAAAGGCCCAGGATCGTGACACGTGTGCTGAAGCTTGCTGGAGAGCTGCCACGTGGTCCAAGGTTTGGGCGGGAGCTGTGGAGACCACACGCGCCCAGTGCTGCTGCTGATATAAATAGAAGGGTTCGTCTTCAGATAAAAATACTGAAGCAGTTAGAAAAAAAAGGGAAATGTCTATACAGTGAGAAACCAGCAGCAGAAGAAGAAAAAGAAGAAGAAGAGAAAAAGTAGAGAAAGAGAGACAGGCTGCACGATTGAGTGTCAGGAAAAGAAAGAGAAAAAGAGGAGGAGCAGAGAGATAGTGAGAGTTCGTGGAGAAGAAGAAAGTAGTCTCGACTGAAGATCTGTCCACTGGACCGTGGATCAAATCCAGGCCAGTCAGCTCCGATGAGAGCCACATCTGATGTTCCTTCATTTACAGCTTGTGTTCGCTGTGTTATTTTCATTTCTTATTTTTCCTTTTATTCGATCTGATTTACTGTGTTCTTCCGATCCTCTAGACTGAGGTCGGGTCCCTCCGGTGTGTGGAGGAAGGGAGCATTACTCGAGTTTCCCTCTAGGTTGCAGAGGAAGAGAGATCAGTGATCTCTGGTGTTGTTAGTGACAGGTTGTCATTAACAGTTTCCCTCCGGTGTGTGGAGGAAGGGAGAGGACTCTCCGGTTGTGTTCTAGCTGGGAGCTAGAATAGGTTTCAAGTTCTGTGGGTAGCAGAACTTGGTTGAGGGATTTGTTTCCCTTGGTTGTTCAAGCTGTGTGGCAGCATGTTGTTCGCAGACTGAGTCTGTAGTGTTCTAGCATTGTGCTAGTGGAAGCCTCACTCCGGTTGGGAGTGAGGGGTGGACGTAGGTCTGTGGACTGAACCACCTAAAACCCTGCTGTTCTGTGATTTGCTTGTGGTGTGCTCTTCCATATCTTCTATCTGTTTCACAGGTTGTTTGAATAGTCTTGTTTCAAGTTACAGTGGCCTTGAGCTTTACATCTTGGTAAGTGTGTCTAGTTTGCATTGTACTGTCATTTGACATTAGACTTCAACAGGTTCTACTAGTACAGTCAGCAGCTCATCTAGTCGATCAAATGTCTATTTGAACTCGATAGCTTTTATTCTGCAACTGTGTCTAGTAGCAGGCGAATTGTTTTAATTTGGGCAATATTCTTGAAGGGGATACATTCACCCCCCCCTCTGTATCGATCGCACCATCCCAACAATTGGTATCAGAGCAGGTTGTCTGCTTAGAAGGTCCAGCGATCTGTAGATTCTATCCTGCTGTCTTGGTGCTTCATTATTCCTGTTGCATTTATCTGATCAGCTTTCATGGGTGATCCACCGGTTTTCAATGGTTCTAATTTTAATGCGTGGTTTATCAGTCTACGAAATTATGTTGATGCAGTTAATCCTGATCTGTGGAAATTAATTTCACAAGGTCCTCACAAATTACCAAAGAAAGTGTCCAAATGGACCAACAGCCACAGATCAAAGGATGGAGAAAATCAGAAAGCCTTCAATCTGATGAAAACAGCCACTGACAGAGCCTTACACTCTTATTTTTATGATTGCAGGTCTGCCAAAGACATCTTGGAGGAGCTGAAGCTAACTCACAGGTTAAATGAAGACAACTGCATGATGGCTAAATGAAGTATTCATAGCAGCAGCCAAAATGAAGAAGAAGATGATGAGGAGGAGGTAAACATCTTCGAGAATTTTTCTTTAGATGATTGGGAGAATGCATATGCTGAGCTGTTTGAGTCTCATGAACAATTAAGAAAACGATACAAGAACTTGAAAAAGAAAAGTGATCAGGGTAGTTCAAGTTCACCATGTGAAAATTGTTCAAATATGAAGCAATCTCATGATGCCTATTTGTCAGATATCCATATGCATAAAAACTAGAATGAAAAATTGATGAATGAACTTAAATGTGTTTGCTCTGAACTAAGTAGACTGAAATCTGAAAATGACTTTCTTAGAAAAACTGTTAAAGAATATGAAGAAAAATTTGAGAAACTTGAGCAAGAGAAGAATTTTTTTGTTGAAAAATCTATTGCCATAGAATCTGTAAACATGGAATTGCAGAAAGACCTTGAAAAACAGCAAAAAGAATTAAAAGAGTTTGAAGCTGGGTTGGAAAGTTCAAGGAAACAAATTAGCCTATTTAAAGAAGAAAATCAAAAACTTGTATGTGAAATCTCTGAACTAAAAGAAAAACTTAGCTCGGTTGAGGATGATCAGGTTCATGTTAATGATTTAGTTCAGAATGAAAAACTGTTGAAAGAATTTGATTCTGTTAATGCTAAATTGAATGTTCTAAAATCTGAAAATGAATGTCTTAAGAAACAATGTAAAAAACTCCATGTTAAAACAATATGTTCGGTTAAATCTGCATGCAATGAGTGTCCATTTCTCAAGGAAATGAATGAAAATCTTCACTCAAATTTAGAATGGCATAAGGAGTTTATTGTTTCTCTAAAGGAAGAAAACAAAGATCTGTTAAACAAGATTCTGGAGCTTGAACAGATAGAGGAAGAGCTGAATGATAAAATGAACTCAATAAAAATTGATAAAGACTCTGTTGAAGAAATTGAAAATCTGAAATCAAAAAATGACAAACTAATTCAAGAGGTTGAAGGATTGAAGCAGTTGAACACTGCTATGTTAGAGAAACTTCTTCTCTTAGAAAAAGGAAAAACTGCTTACATTGAAGAGTCTGAAAAATTGAGAAATCTGGAACAAGAAATTAAGGAATGTAAAATTACAAACAAGGTGCTAAGCGAATGTGTAAATTGCAATGAACAAGAGATTGCCAGTTATGAAATACACATCGTTTCTTTGAAAAATGAAATTGAAGATTTGAATAATTCCTTGTCAAAATTTGTGGACGGAAAAAATAATCTGGACAAAATTCTAGGAACTAAGGTAAATTTTCAGAAGGAAGGGTTGGGCTATAATCCCTCAAATAAGAAGAGTTTTCAAAACAAAGTTCAAACTTCCTTTGTGTCCAGTTCAACTTCTCAAAGCCCTCAGACCCTTCCTGGTCACCAGTCAACTGCTCAAAAGAATCAACAAGTTTCTCTTCCCACTCTGCATGTTTCACCCACACACTCGTATGCATCCAGAAAGAAAATAATCTGTCACTACTGTCACAAATATGGACATTTGATGCATGAGTGTAATTTGTTGGAAAAGGATGACCTAGCAGCTGTTCAAAACAATCAGGGTAGAAATCATGTCCTTAGGGAAAAGAAAATTTATTGTTATAACTGTGGAAAAATAGGTCATGTTGTTGCACAATGCTGGTTAGGCCCTCATAGAAATACATTTTCTAATTGTTCTCATTGTGGAAAACATGGCCACACAGTCAAGGACTGTTGGCATGCTCAGGGAAGAACTTTCTCTCAGAATATAAAACTCCCTGCAAATAGAAATGTTTTTGGAAGAAATAAAACTGTTTTAAAAGAAAAGAGTCTGGCATGCTTTGAATGTGGAAAATTTGGCCACCGAGCTTCGGAATGCTGGTGGGCAGGTAAAGGTAAACCAAAATTTCATGCAAGTAACAGAAATCTTCATGCCAATGCACATAAAATTTATGTTCAGAATAATGCACACAGATTCCATTCTAACAATGTTGTGCATAAAAAGAATTCAAGATCTGCTGTTTCCTGTCATAATTGTTGGCAGGTTGGGCACTCCATGAGTGAGTGTAATTTAATGAAGTCTGATGACTTACATGCCCAAAGAATGTGGAAAGCACCTATCAGAGGTGTTACTAACAAAGTAGGACCCAAGAAGTCTTGGGTACCTAAAAACACAAAATGAGATATGTGCTTTGCAGGTATGCCTTGGGATGAGGAATAAAAGGGGGTCAAATAAACCAAGGCATCCAAAGTATGGTAAACCCCAACTCTGCTGATTAAATGTTTGTTCACCTGAATTTTTGTTTTAATTGAACATCATGCTTAATATGTCAATGCATACATGTCTAGAACTGCATCTGCCTTTTGTAATTTTCTTTTATCATGCACTGGTGCACACATGAGTTTAAAGAATGTCTGCATTTGATGCATACATATGACAATTGCAGTTAGTTGATATTTGCTAAAATGCAGAATCTCTGAAAAAAAAAACAAATTGCATTCTAAAAAATCTGAAAAAGTGAGTTGAGTAAGTCTGCTGCTTGGATGATGTTTCACGCTTAAAAATATTCATCTGCACATTTGACATGCACATGCATCACAATTGCATATAAGTGGCATAATGTTAGCTAAAAGATGCATGTAGAACTGCATATGTATTGGATTGTCATGCATGACTCTTGGTATATAAATAGTAAGATACTAAAGGGCAGATGAACTCTGTCTGGAAGTGCTTACTATGTGTGAGGTAGTCTTAAGACCAAGTCCTCCGCCTGGTACCATAGGTCAGAGTTGCATACATTTAGGAATGTTAGATCATGCATAAATTTAGGGGGAGCATTATTCATATTCTACCATCTGAACTTCCCATCTTCAGATTGAACGGCTATCTTGCCTAAATCCCTGTGATGAATGTGTAATGCAACACATTTCAGCTTCCTGCTTCAACTGTTATCAGCCACCTTCACTCATCCTATTCATTGATATCATCTGTTGAATTGGCTGTTCCCAAAAATTGTTTCGGCCTTTTTCCTGAAAACTCAGAAAGTATTCTCTGTACATATCCTGATCATAAATCTGAAAATAAATTAAAGAGGAATCTTCTATTATATAGGATTATGAATGTCTGATTCTTACAGCCGGTTGATGTTTCATGTATGTCTTGTGTTTGCTTATGAACATATCTTGAAAATATCTGAGTTGGTCTTAATAAACTTTAACCAACATTTTCATGTTGAGTCTTTTAAACTCTTCTGAGTTCTGAAAATTCTGAAATCATGATATTCCTTGATTGATATGTATGAAATTAGTATTGATTTCTAAACATCTGAGAATATGGATTATGTCTAAGGGTAAATCCTGTCAGAGCAATGACCTTGGTCACTGAGAAATCATGTCCAAAGGACTGTGTCATGAGGTGCCATAGTTAACTCTGCTTAAAAATGATTGATAATCTGGCAGAGCAATAGCATGCACACTGAGAAATACATCTCACTCATCAAAGAAATGATCTGTAGTGTGTCATGAAGTGTAAATGCAATCTCTGTTCTTATGAAGCATGACAGTTAGTCCATCCAAGTGCTTAGGGATACTGGCGTCTAAACAACGTGTATCCTCTAGTTACAAGGGTGTACTAAACTCAAGTGCTCATGAAGAATGTTATGAAAATTGCTGCTAATCTAGTAAACCATTTGAAAAATATGTGCAAAAGAAATATTCTATTGGAACTCTTGACAGAAACAAATATTTTTCTTATGTGTTTAACTTCATTACTATTGATTGCATCTCTTAAAGGAATCTTTGAAATTGAGTGAGTAAGAAAGAAGAAGATCAAACAAGACTGTCAATATGAAAACAAGGTTCACTTTTATTAAAACTGATTTCAAATATGAGTACAAGAAACTTATAAACAAGCCTTGCATACATCATATTCTGATCTGACTTGTCAATGAAGATTATTCATAAATCTCTATAATAGAAGAGTCTGAAATACGTATTTAATCAGATTTATGAAATTGATATCACATTGAAAACCTTTCTCATTCATTCTCTGTGCCTTCACTCTCACAGTGGACCCCATTATGTCAGATCTAACTGTTGACTTCTATATTTCTTGAGCTTCACTCAAATCACTATTGATCTAAGGGGGAGAATTCTTGCATGTCCTTGTGGTTTGCTTTTGATGACAATAACTCATAGCATTGCATAATAGATCCTTCAATAGTCAATGAACATTCCCTCCTTTTTGATGTTGTCAAAGGGGGAGAAACTCTTGTGAGTCATCATTTTTATTATTTGCATCATACTCATTTCTGACTGAGCTACTCTGTGGTGCATGAAATATGGTATCTCATAATCACCATGATGAATCTATTGCAATGACTCATAATATTGCCATCATCAAAAAGGGGGAGATTGATGTGTCCCCTGTGGTTCTGGAGTTTTGATGATGACAGTATTATGCCTCATTATGTTTACATCCTTGATGATATAAGCCTGTTGCATTATGAGAAACTGTCAGAACAGGTTTAAGGATGACTCACAGGTCATGAAGTTAACCCAAGTCAAAGTCAAATCATGACAGGTAAGGTGAATGCTCAGATCAGGTAATGCTTTAATTAGTTCTCCAGCATACATTCAGTTCTTGTCTACTATATGCATTCAATTCATTAGTTCATGTTCATTGTGCATTGCCTCACATCAAGTCTAGACATCCTGGTTGCATTCTAAGTCTACACATACTGCTAAGTCGGTCTTCAAAGTATGTACATTGATCTTCATGGCATCGAGTCTATACACTGGACTGTGCTTCTTGCATTGGCCAAGTCAGTTTAGTTAGTATGGACAGTAGTGGGTCGACCCACCCCTACTGATGCGTCGACCCATCAGAACATTGAGTGTCTGGGTACCGAAGTCTATACACCAGCTTGATTGATTAAGTCCGTACATTGACATATCATCTTCAACTCTATACACTGGAGTGTCAAGCTTCATGTCAATACACTAACTGCTGCATTCTCATGAAGTCTACACATCCGATAGTGTAAGGCTATACATCGCCCAGTGTCATGCTTGCATAATCTGTACATCGCCTGCTTCACACACTCAAAGTCTACACATTGCATGTCAGCAGGCTCGCACACACTAAAGTTCATACATCTCACAAAGTCTCTACATCGCATTCGGGAATCAAAGTATGTACATTGGCAGCAGAACTGCATCAAGTCTATACACTGCCTTTGTTTCAAAGTCGATACATTGTCTCTGTTTCAAAGTCTATACATGCTGCTTTGGCCAACTTTGTACATCCGTTTGTCTGACTCTTGGTTCAAAGTCTACTCATTCATTGTTAAGGCAAGTCTATACATTGGCTCATGGTCTTCAAGTCGATACAGTGTTTTCACCTTCTGAAGTTTGTACAGCCAGTCACTTGACAAAGTCTGTACAGTGTCTCATACTGGCTAAGTCTGTACATCGTCTGGTCTGTGGATGCTTTGTCCTTTTGAAGTCTATACACTAGACTGTTATCCTTTCAACTCTATACATTTGAGTGTTAATCTTTAAAGTCCACACATTGGCCTTCAGACTAGCAAGTCTATACATCGTCTCTTGTTTGCAAAGTCTGAACAGCGTCCGTTGTCAAGACTTCTTGAAGTATGTACATCGGACTGCTTCTTTTGAAGTCTACACATTGGCTCGTTCACTTCTGAAAAGTATGTACATTAGACTGTGGCAAAGTCTATACATTCGGTTCCTTGGGCAAAGTCTATACATCGCTTAGTCTGCACATTGCCTTCAGCCCAAGCGTTCAAAGCCAAGTCTATACAACGCCAAGTCTGTACACTCCTCATCTGTTCCTACGCTTGGCCAAGTCCATACACTCAACATTTTCTTACGCTTTCCTGGTCAAGTCTGTACATCACTAAGTGTATACATTGAACTGCTCTTCAAAGTCTGTACAGCGTCCGTCTCAGCCAGCGTCTCATGCTGCGTCTTAGGCAAGTCTGTACATCGGCCTCATTCGTTCAAGTCTATACAAATAACTGCTCTTCAAAGTCTGTACAGCGTCCGTCTCAGCCAGCGTCTCATGCTGCGTCTTAGGCAAGTCTGTACATCGGCTTCATTCGCTCAAGTCCACACATCCACAGTGGTTCATCAAGTCTATACATTCACTTGAGCTTCACCAAGTCTGTACAACGCTGTAGTCTTCACAAGTCTGTACAGTGCTTGAGCTTCATCTAGTCTGTACATCGCTTCAAGCGATTCAAGTCTATATAGACTACCTTTACATCCAGAGTCTGTACATCGGTTCAACAGCCGATCGTCTCATACAGAACTTTCCAAGTCTGTACAGCCGAGTGTCTAATGCATCATCTCACTCTGTCATAGTTTATACATTGGCTAAAGCTTGTCGAAGTCTATACATCTCTGTTGAGCATCAAGTCTACACACTGCTCACTGTCTTATTAAGAGTCTCACACAGGTTCCAAGTCTGTACACTGTTTAGACTTCGTGAAGTCTATACAGTGGCTGAAGCTTTGTAAAGTTTACACATTGGTAAAGCTCATTTGCATTGTTCATCACATGTCTATACACTGCCTTTCATGAGCTTATCCACTAAGCCTATACACTCGTTATCAAGGCTTCAAGTCTATACACTGTGTTGCATTACATGCTTTACCTAAAGTCTATACACCCGATTCCCTCATGTATTTCACAGAAGTCTACACATTCTATCTTGTTATGATAATGCATTCATCAGCAAGTCTATACACTGAGAGCGAATGTTACAAGTCTATACACTCTCTCAGTGTACATACTTGATCATTTGTTGTTTCTAAAGTATATACAGTCGTGGTTGTATGACTAAACTAACTAGTCATGTTTTCATTTTGTCTCTGCCTGCAGAGGATTCAGACTAATGAGAGCACGTGATCCAAGAATGGATAAAGGCCCAGGATCGTGACACGTGTGCTGAAGCTTGCTGGAGAGCTGCCACATGGTCCAAGGTTTGGGTGGGAGCTGTGGAGACCACACGCGCCCAGTGCTGCTGCTGATATAAATAGAAGGGTTCGTCTTCAGATAAAAATACTGAAGCAGAGAGAAAAAAAAAAGGGAAAAGTCTATACAGTGAGAAACCAGCAGCAGAAGAAGAAAAAGAAGAAGAAGAGAAAAAGTAGAGAAAGAGAGACAGGCTGCACGATTGAGTGTCAGGAAAAGAAAGAGAAAAAGAGGAGGAGCAGAGAGATAGTGAGAGTTCATGGAGAAGAAGAAAGTAGTCTCGACTGAAGATCTGTCCACTAGACCGTGGATCAAATCCAGGCCAGTCATCTCCGATGAGAGCCACATCTGATGTTCCTTCATTTACAGCTTGTGTTCGCTGTGTTATTTTCATTTCTTATTTTTCCTTTTATTCGATCTGATTTACTGTGTTCTTCCGATCCTCTAGACTGAGGTCGGGTCCCTCCGGTGTGTGGAGGAAGGGAGCATTACTCGAGTTTCCCTCTGGGTTGCAGAAGAAGAGAGATCGGTGATCTCTGGTGTTGTTAGTGACAGGTTGTCATTAACAGTTTCCCTTCGGTGTGTGGAGGAAGGGAGAGGACTCTCCGGTTGTGTTCTAGCTGGGAGCTAGAACAGGTTTCAAGTTCTGTGGGTAGCAGAACTTGGTTGAGGGATTTGTTTCCCTTGGTTGTTCAAGCTGTGTGGCAGCATGTTGTTCGCAGACTGAGTCTGCAGTGTTCTAGCATTGTGCTAGTGGAAGCCTCACTCTGGTTGGGAGTGAGGGGTGGACGTAGGTCTGTGGACCGAACCACCTAAAAACCCTGCTGTTCTGTGGTTTGCTTGTGGTGTGCTCTTCCATATCTTCTATCTGTTTCACAGGTTGTTTGAATAGTCTTGTTTCGAGTTACAGTGGCCTTGAGCTTTACATCTTGGTAAGTGTGTCTAGTTTGCATTGTACTGTCATTTGACATTAGACTTCAACAGGTTCCACTAGTACAGTCAGCAGCTCATCTAGTTGATCAAATGTCTATTTGAACTCGATAGCTTTTATTCTGCAACTGTGTCTAGTAGCAGGCGAATTATTTTAATTTGGGCAATATTCTTGAGGGGGATACATTCACCCCCCTCTCTGTATCGATCGCACCGTCCCAACATAGAGATGGTTTTTAGACTTGTTTTCGTCGGGTCCCACGTCTGTAGCCAGAGTCCGGCTAAGGGGAAAACTAGTCAGAGGGCCAGACCTAGGACGCATGGTCTGTGTGTGCACACGTGATTGGGGGCGGTTGGACACACGCTAACGAGCGTGACCCCAGCTAGTCACTTGTTTGTGGTTACTTGTACGGTGTCCGTGCCTCTGGTAGGCGCCACCACGTCAGGCAGTTCACCTGCGGTGCGGTGTAAGACGTCAGGGGACACTACCGACTGTGCTTCTGGTGGGAGGTACTCCTGTCGAGTCAGGAGTGGCAGACTTTCAGTCCTTGCGACTTCGACCTTCGGGTTTCTATCGTGTGGGTTGTGGTGTTCCGGTTGTTTCGCCGTGGCAAGTGTGTCGGCTTTCGTGCCGGGAGACCGGTGCTTTGTAGATGGCAGGGCTTCCTTTTTCGAGATACTCTCTTGCTGTTAGCGTAGCGGTTTCTCCGTATGCGAGGTAGGGTTCGAGTGATCCCTACTGAGTCTTGTTCTGAGACTCATTCCTGCGTGTTTTCACCGTGTTTCAGGCGAGGCGAGGCTTCAGGGGAGCTCGTCTGAGGCTCAGCACGGTTCAGGTGCCCAGCGTTAGGCAAGAGGTCATAGCCAAGGTATGCCTCGTGTAGCTGTACTTTCTTTTCTTGTCTCTGTGCTAGTTGTGTACTACTGTTGTTATTTTCTTGTCATCTTGTGGACCATGTATTAGTTCATAATGTTAATTCATTTCCTGCTTAATTATATAAAATGTTTAATTTCTGCAATTACTTGTGATACTTGTGTAGCTTGCACACCATCATTCTAACCCTTCCGAGTCTTCGGGCTCGTGGGTGGCGGTGCGAGTCTCAGGTTATCGGGCCTTCTCGGTAATCGGATTCTCGGATCGTTACATAGACCGCCAGTGTGAGCAACATCGGCGGACCTACGTCGGCGGAAGCTCGCAGGAGGTGGAGGGAGCTGCAGCGGCTAAGGGCGGCAGCGGCGTGTGAGGGACAGCAGCGGCAGATGGTCGTCGATGGTCTGGCGCCGTGGGTGGGCCAGCGCGACAGTGTCGTCATCGACGGAGGCAGGCATCGGCGATCGACGGGCTCAACGGCAGCAGCAGCACTGGGGCAGCGACGAGGGCTACTGCCAGCGATCGCGGCGGCACCGGCGACAGCCAGCGAGAGCGGCGTCGGCGAGAGGGGCGGCTGGGGCAAGGTCTGAGAGAGCGTCGACCAAGGGAGAGGCAGGGCGCCAGTGGCGGACGGTGACAACAGCGGTAGCAGCAACGCGGCGAGGGCTGCCATAGCAGCGGATGGCAGCGACGCGGTGGTGAGGACGGCGTCTGGGCGGTGCTCCGGCGGCAGAGGGTCCTTGCTGCGACGAGGGCTGATTGCTGGGAGAGGGTCTTTGCTCTCTCTTTGCTGAGCGGCAGGAGGGATGGAGAGCGGCCGTCGGCGATTCAGTGGCTGGGAGATCAGGCCGCGACGGGGTCCGACTGCAGCAGCGGCGTCGGCGCGATGGTGCTGCTAGCAGTAGCAAACGGACTAGCAGAGGATGCCGGCGTTGGCGAGCGGCCGGGAGAGGCGGGGCACCGGCGCTGAGGCGTGTCTCTGATACCAGTGTAGTCTTCTCTCCGAGGTGGGTTTCCTTGGGGACGGTTTAGGGACTCATGCGAGGTGGGTATGCTTCCGATCTCTAGATCTCGGTGTATATTTCCGATGGACAAGCCATCAATATTATAGGGTGCCTCACCCCCACCTCCCCTCTGTCCCACCGCTACAGTGCACCCAAAACACGATTCGAGAAACCCGGTGAGTGTCTCCCAACGGGCACTTTCGGTGCCATTATTCTATTGTTGGCCACGTGCTAACAGTGGTGGCAGCAAGTTGCTTGCACCTGAGCAGAAGAGCAGTGGCAGCAGGCGGCTGACCGTTAATCATAGTAGACATAAACAGCAGACCAGTAGCAGATGACAGCAATGGGCAAATGAGGCAATCACAACAGATTTGGAGAATGAAAAAGACTCCAAAGGGCAACTGCGACTCAAACAGAAGAGTAGCAGCAAAAACTCTATGACCACTTATTGGATGAGCGTCCCTTGTGTTCATCTACTATATTGAATGAGAAAATGCAGAAAGCCCTCCTAGGCAATGACTTTCATTTGGGACAACTATGCCCATCAACCATCCTCCTTTTTATGGACCAGACGGCGAGGATGCTTCTAACTCTCATTACTAAGAAGAATGGTTCTCTGAGATGCATGCTTTTGACTTTTTATTGCTGAATTGTGGTGCATGGAGTAGCAAGTAAACTGCTAATATTTCTAACAAAAGGGAAATAAAAGATTGGCATTCAAAGTTCTCCTCCAAAATGATTAGTGGCCATTAATTTTAGAGTTTCACTCTACATATGTTCAACCAGAAAAAAAGAGTACAGGTACATGTCGGATAGAATAACGAAGGTCACTTGGGACTGCCGTGGATGTTAAGTTGTGGGTCTTCGCCTTTTACTAGGGTGCGTATGAACATGCATGCACAAGATATTTAGATGGCTTTAACATGCCATAATGAGAACATTAGATTCTGATGAAATAACTGGCGCCTCATCTTGCAAAAAAACAGGAAAATGAACAGTTTTCAACCATGAGCCCATTGCCACGAGCTAAAATGGCAGATTAGAGACAAGAAGGGCTTATTGTTTTGCATCATTAATTTACTTAAAAAAATCATCCAATAAAACATTTAAAAGATATACCTAAGATTACTTGAGATATTTGCCATGTACGTATACACCATATGACAACATCTATGAAACCAATGGAACTACAAAAGGTGAAAAATGATACGAAGCTAATCATATGACAACATCTATTTGCAAAACTCTCAAACACAAATGAGAATTATATATTATGGCAAACATGCCAAGGATCAAATAAAATCAACAAAAGCCAAGTGCATCTCCGGTTAGCATGAGAAACACTCACTAACCATGCATATCGACTGAAAGAGAGAGTACAAACTATCTCAGAATAAAAAATATGAGATAATTATTATATTCAGAATACATCATGATCAATAGTGACTTATAACGTAGATAAGCACAGCTAAAGGACATAAGGATAACCAGTACACCTTCATCCAAGTACGTACGGGAGATTTTTCACAACCCTTCTTAATTACCACATCCATCCAATTTGCATGCTTCTGCCTTCTCATAAGAAACCCTCCATTCTCAATGTGGTTCCCATATCCCGCATTGGCGGCAATCTTAACACTCACTAGCCACTACCTTCTTAACATTCAGCTATTTATATTCCCTAGTATTCAACATCCCAGACACCAAGGACACGATGATACGTACATTGGAAAATCATCCGCTTGCTTTAGCCATCTAGGCAAGATCAAACATTCCAATTGCCGTAGTTTAATTACAAGACATTCTGAAAGGAAAAATTCCCTCTGTATATGGGTTTTTCCTTAAATGTTGTTCATTGATGGATAAAAAGTCCATGGACCTACTTTAAATCACATAGTCGGGTGCCCAAGCCCACAGCAATTTCAGCAAAGAAACCCAATTGGTCCCCTTTATTTGTTTGTGAAAGTGCCCCTTCGTGTAAAAGGTAGCAAATAGGATATGCTCGTTGTACGACCTAAGAGGGTTTTACAAGAAATGCTAGGGCCTAATGACGATCTATGGTTTCTGGAAACTAAAACAGATGACCACTACATACTACATAGCCTATGAAACGCTAGAACCAGTTTGTATACAGAAGTACAAAGTGATATAGACTGACAGTAAATACAGGTTGACAAACAATTTGTAGTTTATGCTCGTGGCACTATCAAAAGCAAAGCTTGACATCCTCTTAGCAGATGACTAACAATTAATATAACATTCTAATCTCAACAAAAGTGATTTTCATCCGGACTCTAATTAATAACGTTGTCTTCAACTAAAGCTAGAGACCCACTTTGTTAACGGAATAAATCTGGGTAGGATGAGTTATTCCGGTATTTTATCCTTGTTCGAGTTTGATAGCAGGATTAAGTTATCAGGAGTCGGTTAGGATAAAAGACCTTATTATAGGAATAACTCATTCTACCATTTTTATGGAATGAATTATTCTAAGGTTAGAACAAATTACTAAACTAAAAAAATAAAAAACTAAGGAATAACTCATCGAACAACTAGGTTGTGGGACATTCAACCAGGGACTGTAAATAGAATCAATCGAGATAGGTAATTTGATAAATAATATATTACCCCAGCTCGGTAGAATCGATCTCAACCTCCACTAGAAACCCAATGACGAAGTGACCATATGAAAGGAACCAAGTGTAGAGCATTATTAGAAGTTAAATGCACAAAATTTGTGTAACCATCGAGAATTAAAAGGAAACAAAATCAATGGAAAAGAGTACAAATAATATTTATAAGCAGTTACTAGAAAGCATTTATGAGGTTCCTTACTCCACAAAAAATCATTGCAACACTTAAAAAAAGACCAGATGCATCGAAGAAAACCCACTATCTCAATCGAAAACTACAACTCTCTGTAGTATCAGCCATAGTTGTTCTAAACTCCACCTATTGTTAAGAAATTAAGAATGCCATTAATCAAACTAAAGATAAAATTAACAGTGAAGTGGGATTATCCTCGATACCTTGTTCCCACATTTTGTTACAATATCCATCAAGACACCAGCATGTGTATCTGAATATTGTGAAGTATTTCGACCAGATTCAAAATTAGCATTTTTGTTGCTCGAGGAAATCGGGCCAAAGGACACATCGCCATCTGCAAAATGCAAATTTAGAGTAAATAATTGAACATGTAAGGATTCAAATTTATAATTGAATCTAAAAGGATTCAATTTTAATCTAAGGAAAATTATTTGAAGGTAAGCAAAAGAACGGACAGCTCATCCCACTTCTATAGCATGCGACACAAGCAACAATTATGGCAGCAGTTCATACAAATTAAGAATAAAATATATGAAAGTTTTATGTGAGCTAAAAAAATGATAGGAGAAATTAGTTCATTTAAATGATAGCAAGCAGTTGAATGAAATACCAACCTTTTAACAATTGAATATCAGCTAATAAATATTTACCCTCGTAACAAAATCATAAACAAAAATGTTTTCATGCAAGTGGACATATGATTAATATGTCTGCTTTTGATAGAGAAGTAAAAAAAATAAAATGATAAACAAATGATAAACCATATTCTTTTTTTGAAATGACCTCTTTAAGCAACACGTGGTTGTGTCTCTAGATATTCAAGGACAATAGTCGCAAGTAGAAAATTTTGTAAAAAGCCTAAAGATAATTATCAAGAAATCCAATTTCATCAGTGGAGAGGGGTAAATTAGCGGCCCAAAAGATATGTGACCCAACGCGGCCCAACTAGACCCGTAGAGCCCATCAAGTGACAGCCCCTTTATTGGGCCCACTTATCAAGAAGTCCAACTCACTCGGACCGACACAACCTAGGAGGCTTCCGGGCTCGGGAGTCCGAGTAACGGTCGCTCGAGGAGGAGCCCAAATGGCGGTCGAGCGTAACCGACCGAGGGAAGCCCGGGGGTCAAGAGGAAAGAAGGGTAAACGCCCTCGAACAAGGGAGAGCCCACATTTAAGGGATAACGCCCCCTAAACACTCCCTCTTCCCCTGCCCCCAAAAGAGAACGAACTACTATAAAAATGAAAGGAAGCCCTCCGAAAAGGGAAGCCATTCTGAGCACTCTCAGCCACCCTTATTGGTGGAGAGCGGTCTCGTCCCCACCCCTTGCCTCTTTTTTCCTTCTCCTCCGCACAGAGGTCTACTACTTTGCTGACTTAAGCATCGGAGGATTTTGTTGTGCCCCTGTGATTTTGATGATAGCAAACACTATGAGTCAGTATTGCATATCATGAACATCTCTGTCTAAATGAAAGTCCTCCTTGAGCATATGATGTCTATACAACTGCATACACTGCATATGATGTCTATACACTGATGCACACTCATTGCATATGAGGTCCTGTCTGCACGCTATAAAGTCTGTATAGAGTTTTTACCTAGATTGCATCAGACAAGTCTGTACATCATCTGCCCGCACACACAAGTCTATACATTGTTGTCACATGCACACAAAGTATGTACACTCGATTGGTGGCTTGTTCATGCATCGTCTCTAAAGTCTATACATCGCCACTTGTTCAAGCTTATGCATAGTCCATGCATTCATCTCAAGTCTGTACATCGTCAGTGCTCTTCATGCATGTAACGACCCGAGAATCCGATTACCGGGAAGGCCCGATAACCCGAGACTCGCACCGCCGCCCACGAGCCGGGAGGGCTCGGAAGGGCTAAAAAGGAGTGTGGAGGCACAAAGAAATAGGAAATAAAGCAGGACAATTCAATAATTAACAGAAATAAATAAACAACTACAACAGATTCCAGTCCAACAGAAAGTACAGTCTAAAGTAGTAAAACGTACCACATGCCAAGTGAACACTCGGCCCGGCAAGCTGGCAACTGAGAACCTCCGCCCCGCACCCTCGAACCGTGAGGAAGAACCGCTACACCTGAAAAGCAGGGAATGAGTCTCCAAAATAGAGACTCAGTAGGGATCCTGCGGAACCCCAACCGGAAACGACGGCGGTAGCGGAAAGGAACGCTACAACTACAGCAGGAACAGCAAACCGGTGGCCGGTCAAAAAACTCGGCACTACAGCTACTCCTACTGTACCAGAAAACACAACCCAGTCTCCCGTCGGGGGACAACCAAGCCACGCGCCCGACCACCCGATCCCACGATCGGGGACCACCAGACACGAACCACCCTACCCATGCTACTAGGAAAACGCCACACTACCTCTGTAGCGGAGGCCTGCCCTCCGAAAAAGGGCCTGAGCCAAAACCACACGGCCAGGAAACACGGTCACAACCTCACCGTCGTGAACACAACACTGTCTGGAGAAAGGCCCTCGGAGCGTCACTGGAAACCCCAGACCTTGACTCCGGGAACACTCCCGAAACCACTCACGAAGTCCCGTCCCGCGGACAGAAACAAAACCTGGTGCACGACAACCCACGTCACGTGACAGGAGCACCACCCACTAGAAGAACGAGCAGCCGCGTCCCCTGACGTCTTACACCGCGTCACAAGTGTCTAGCTACGATGCCCCGGGCGTGAGACTCAGACACACTCAGTAACCAGTACCACAGAACAAGGACTAGTTAGGGTCGCACTTGCCGGCACCGTCCGACGCCCCCAACCTCGTGTGCACACTCAGACCGTACGCCCTAGGCCTGTCCTCTAGCTGGCATTTCCCCCTAAACCCGGACTCGAAAGTACGCTGGGGCCCTGCGGTAACCAGCCTACTCACCGCCTCTCTCGGGTACGCCGCTCAGCCACTCCCAGGCGAGCCAGCACACGCGTGCCGTGAGAAAGCTACGACTAGTGGACGTGTCACAGAACGTGGACACATAAAACCACGCACGCACCCATTGCGAGTAACATGGAGTAACAGGTGGCACGACGCCACCAGACTACAGATGGTCCACTAGACCTACGAAACCCAACGGCCTTTGAGTCACAAGACTCGGGGTCAAGACCGTTGCACACGACAGCACTGAGCCGTCAATCTGGCCTAATCCCTAGGTCCAAAACCACAATGCGATGACTCACGAGGCGAATCGCAATCGCCGAGACCATTCCCCCACCTGGGAACTCAGGAGACCTCCAGTCCCAAGTTAGGACATGGACTCGCGGTTCATAGGCCATAGGCACGGCCAACGCGGAAACCACAGAAGCATGATTCCCAAGGCAGCACACAAGCCACCACGATGATTTCCCATCTTGTAGCAAGCGGGAAAGCTCCAGCCCCAGGCCGATAACTGGACTCGCAGTCCAAGGACAAACACGTGGCCCACATCGGAAACGCCGACCAAAGAAACCCACGATATGCGGGGGAGGCCCCACCGCACACATACCAATACACGGTGACTCGATCGAGCGTAACACGAAAGTCCGAAACATGTGAGGTCACCCGAACCCACCACACCTACGGGCACGCTAATCGAGGTAACACGGTCCCTCTCGACACCCCAGAAACACGGACACAGAACCCATGGGGTGTCCGGGATACTCACAAGGCCGGAGGTCGACCACTGGGTCACAACCGAGTCGACCGGAGACCAACACAACACAATCGGGACGCTAAAAGGTCACCCGGACCCTTAAGCCCACGACACGCAAAATGAGGTAAGTGGGACCTCTGGACACCCAAAGACACGGTCACGGAACTCCACGGGGTGTCCGAGACACTCACGAGACCTAAAGTCAACCACTGGGTCACAACCGGGTTGACCGGAGGTCAAAACAGCGCAAACAGGAACCAGAACGTGGTAGTGGTCACCTGGTGACCGCGACCAGATAGTGGTCGACCGGGGACCGCGACCAGATGGTAGCAGTCGACCGGAGACCGCGACCATGCTGTCACGGTCACCTCACGACCGCAACAAGCCACGCGCAACCCCGCTGGTAGCGGTCGCCCGAGGACCGCGACCAGATAGTAGCGGTCATCCCATGACCGCGACTAGACCAAAGCGGTCTATCGCACGACCGCGACGCTCGAAGGCCTCCTCGACCAAAACACAAAGGATGAACGCGGTTCTCCCAAGACCGCGACCAATGAACGCGATTTCTGGTGGACCGCGACCATTTCGGAAAACCGAGAACGGCGGGAAAAACCCCAAAAATCCACGCCACGCCCCCAAACATCCATGGATGAGGGGGAAAACATAGGGGAAGCCCCCAAATAACCCCTAGCATGCATCTACAGCCTCGGATCGGCCAGAAACGCAATGAATCGCTAGATCGGGCGGTCACTCCCCGAAACATGATTTTTCCCCAAAACGCCCGAAACGACCCGCTCAGCTCACCACGGCCTACGAAACTTGCGGGAAAGGAAGTGCACGAGCTGGGGGTCCATCACCCTACCTCCACCGAAGATTTCGCGCACCGTGGACGCTGATCCACGAAGAAAACGCCGTTGAAGCCTCGCCGTTCCACGAACCCATGGCCGAGCTTCACCACGCCCTCGAGCCTCGATCCTCGACCCATCCTCACCGTCCTCCTCGCCCGCATCGCCCCTCCTCGCCTCTGCCTCGGTCCGTTGGCCGCCAGAGAGGAGAGAGTGAGAGGAGAGAGTGGGAGAAGAGAGAGAGGGTGAGAGTGAGAAATGAGAGGAAGAGAGAGGGTGGGTTAATATATAGGAAAATCTGGAAATTCGGAAAAATCCCGAAAAATAGAAAATCACACCCTCGCGATCCTCGGAACGCACCGATCACAACGGTACCACACTCGCCTAGGTGAACGGCTCGGTTCACCCGCAACGAGGTTCCGAAGAAAAAGCTGAAACCCACGCCGGGAATCGGAAAACACACGCGGAAAAAGCCGCGGAATGCCTCCGGGCCTCCGAAACGACTCCGGATCGCGCCGATCCGAACACGGAAGATGTCCGAAACGAAATTTCGGACACAACGGAGTCAGACGCACCAAGAAACCAGATCCGGGACCCATGAACGAGGATCCAAAAAACCCGGGGCATTACAGTCCTCCCCCTTTAAAGGAATTTCGTCCTCGAATATTCAGGACCAAGCACGAAGTCATAGGGGAAGAACACCGAACCGACGGAGAACGCTGTCAGAGCCCCAGCACAGAAAATCTCGGTTCTCATGAAAACACCAGTCCTGAGGGACACAGCCAGACTTACAATCACAAACAACACCTCGCTCCTCGCGCCGAGCACACTGGCCAACAGAGCAGGCATATACCAAAGGGCACAGTCCGGCATCCCTTCAGACAACGCGAGAACCAACATGGCACTGCAGCCACAATCTTGCTCACCGAGGAATCACAACCCTCGACACGAGCAACAGCTACCAATTCATCCAATGGTCAGCAGACAAATCGCACATCAGCTTCGCAGCCAGCTGACAGGTCGCACACCCTCCTCAAGGGAGCAACCAAAACAGAGCCTCCACCAGCTCAAGCAGTCCTCTCCGCAGACCGCAACCAGAACATCGACTCAACACCAAGAAACACCTCACACATGGCAAGCCAAAAGCCGGACATAACACTGTGCCAACTCTTGTCAGAAGATAAACTTCGACAAAGTCCAGATCCCATCCGGAAAGGCACATCACAGAAACGACCACCAAAGGTCTCACTGGCACACGGCTCTCGCCACGCTCGAGCCCCAACAACCAGCATCTTCTGTCTGTAAAAGACCATCCACTGGTCACCAGACATTCACCAACAGGAAACCGCCACCGGCCCAGCAGGCACGATCCAACACACGACAGGCCTTCCGCTGACACTCGCACAGACCACCACCACCTCCAATCTCGAACCTCACGCCAACCCTACCCTCTCAGGGGAGCATGGCGAAACCACATGACTCCATCTCCACACGGTCCTCACGTCACTCGACTCAGACTTACGGGGAATCCTCCCTTGCTGGCCACAGACTGAGGATCAATATCCCACGCCAACGTCTCATCAGAGATCTCCACACACAGGCATCAACCACCGTCCTGTCTCAACGAATCCTATCTCATCAAAACCTCCATCGCAAGAATAGGGTACTCATGCGGCAACCTCGCCAGCACATTTCCCCAACTCTCCACCTGCCAGTGCCATGAACGACAAGATCTCAAGCAACGGCACGGCAACAACACATCTCACACAACTAGAGACAGAGCACATCGATGAACCAATCCTCCGCTGCTCTGCACTTCCTCAGAAATCCACCCGCAACAACCAACGCTACGATCATCGCACTCTGATCCAAATGCACAGTCACCACAATGCCAACTCGGGATCCACCAACTCGACAACCATCTTCAACCCCGCAGACTCCGATCCTCCGCACATCAGAAACCACAACACCAACCGCAATTCTCGCAAACACCGCCCAGCCGACACCCGTCCTTCCGGAATAGCGCCAACACCCTTACACATCAGGGAACGGGCAACACTTCTCACAGGCAACCACTGTAGCAACCCTGATAAAAATAAGATTTTTAAATAAATCAAATTAAAATAAAAGATAAGTAAATAGAGGACAAAGAGCCTAAATGAGTAAATCATTAATCAAGAGGAAAATAACGCCTTTTATCAAGGCGCTGATTCAAAAGGAAACGCCTCTGTCTAAGGCGTTAATTTAAAAAGGACGCCTACGCCCTAGGGCGTCAAATTTCAAATGACGGGAAATAAAATTAAGGAAAGGAAAGGAAACGCCCTCACCTTGGGCGCGTTTTTAATAAGAAACGACTAGGACAACGTCGTCAATTAAAACACGCGACCTAGCCTAAGGCGTGAATTCAGTTCGAGTTTCGTTCGACCAGGAGTCTATCCAGAGCAAGTTCTGGATAACTACATCGAAGATGGAAAATAGTAAGGACTTTATCATGGAAGTATTACTTCCAATATAACTCTAACCCTATTAGGATTCTAAAAATCCTATAAATACCCATCTATTCGATCTGTTGGCTATTTTGGCGTTCGATTCTTCTGAGGTATGTGAAGAACAGCAGGTTCTTCTTGAATATCTGCTTTTCGATTTCATGAATAGTGTTAATTATTCTTCATCTTCTTTTATTTGTAGGAAGCCTGCAGTAACTCTGTTGAATCAACTGAAGAAGTGGGTTCTTCAAACGGCAAGCATCTACATCTGTTCGTGCCAAAGGAAGAACTTATTGATAATCTTCTTCCTCTTCCTCTACAGGTTGCCTGTGGTGTGAAGACGCCTGAAAACTATTCCTCGACCATATTCTTCTTCCTGCACGTGGGACGTGAAGACCGTGTCTTCCTTCCTCCTTACTGAACTGAAGACAAAGACTGCTACTTTTCCTTCCCATCCTACAAAACAACATACTCTGTTCGTAACAGAGTATCGTTTCTTCATCAAAGTTCACCAGTCAATCCACAACAAAAGGTAGGTTTTCTCAAGGAATGTAGCCCAAACCAACGTAGAAATTATGGTTAAATCATCTGTTAGTTCATGCATATAGATTCTATGCGTTTTCATAGTTTTTTTTTCTGGAAACTTTTGTAAATAGCGACCCTCGTTAGGGCGCTAGTTTAAAGGAAGCGACCCAATCCAGGGCGCTAATTCTTGTTTTGACACCCTTCCCAGGAGTCGTCAATTTCACATAATTAATAAATACCCACGTTTAATATTTAATATCTATGGAACCATGAATATAATATGTTGCATGAGTATACCTGTGAAATCCTATTATTTATCTTGTCATGACCATGTACCTCGTTTCCTGAAATTTTATTGTCTGAAAATTGATAAATTCTTGAATTCACGACCTTGTCTAGGCTGTCTATTACTAAACTGACGCCCCAGACTAGGGCGCTAATTGAAAAGTAACGCCCCTGTACAGGGCGCGTTTTTGTTAAAATTCTGTAAATTTGAAATTCTGTAAGAATTGAGATAAGATTTGGACGACTGCTTCACAAGTCGTCAAATGATTAATAGACGTCCTTAAGTAAGGTGTTAATTATATGATTAATGACTTTGGTCAAGTCGCTATTTTCCTGTATTATTATTTTTCCCTCGGTTAACACGGTTTCATACTTATGTATATATATATTGGCACTATATTTCCACTCCGTGAATATAGTCCCACGTTTCATGATGTTTTAACGTTACCCCCTTAACTCTCAGTGACATACAAGCTCTCCATTGGACATTCCGTTCCTTTGGACCAGCGAGTTAGTCATAGAGACCTCCATAAGACTCCTCGAGCCTTGGATTCCCTCAAGGCCGACTGAGCAGGTTGTACCATAAAAACCCATTACATTCTTTGATTGCCATGTCACTCTAAAGAAACATGGTATACCGGCCCTCATGTCATGCCATGTGTATGATATGAGAATTATCTTAATGAACGGGGTAAAGCATGACATTGTTATGATGTTCTTGTAAACCCCAACTCTATATCAACATTGTTATGATGTTCTTGTAGTCCCCAATTCTATATTAAACTTGATGTTCTTGTGGACCTCAATTCTATATAAAGAATGTCCATACTTGTTTGTCATGGTACCCAAGTTAGGGAACCAATTCCACCTAGTTTTTATCGATAATCGTGATTGTACCGTTATTATCGCCTATCTATGTCAAGTGTCATATTTTGGACTCTATTCTATCAAAGTCTATCCTACGTGTCTACAAGCTTTATCCTTAAAATTCCATATTGGCTATATACAAAAGTGGATGTTAAAATACATGATTAATGCCTGCGCATATAGGGCCCGATCTGGTCCTGGGAGGAGCACCCGAAAGTACTTGTGCCCCTGGGAGTTGATTGATCATGGTATTGGCATTATACCGAAGTGCATGACTAGCTTGATTGAACATTCCACAAATCTTGTACTTGACTTGATATTACATGACTTGCGTGGCCCGAAAAAGGGTAATTACTTGCATGCTTGAAACGTGATAGCCAAATTCCAACGTGACATGATGAATATACTTGCTTGAATATCTTGATATCTTTTGATATAAGTTTTTGAAAGTTCATGACTAGTTCTTCTTGTTATTATATCCTCTCTCTATCTTGTCGTTTTATGCGAGCATGCATAGCTATAGTGCATTCATGAAAGATGTAATTACTTAAACCCATTGCTAGTTCTTGAGATATAATTTCCTACTGAGCGTTCGCTCATTTAGTGTTTCCCTACTTTTCAGGTAAGTCCGACGATGAGGGAACTCAAACGGATGGGGAAAATCAAGAGTGAAAGAGATAGAGCTTCTCCCGTGTTATCTAGTCTTTTTCATATTTTCTTGAGTCAACCTTGTATTTTTCCTTTATTTTAGTTAGTACTTCAAAGGTTTGTAATAGACATATTCTTATGAAGGAATAAAGGATTGGGTTTTCTTTACTTTTGCGCATCTCTAATTTTGGTGTCGAATACACTAATACTCTGATTGACATGATTGATATAAACTCGTCACGCGTCTCCGGGTATCTTCCGCTCTCGGGGCGTGACAGTTTTTGTGGTATCAGAGCCTAGGGTATTCAATTCCTAGGAAAACCCAAGTCTAAGGATAGGTTTAACCTTTAACCGGTGAGATTGGGTAGAACTAAGGGTTAAAGTTAACATAAAAATACTAGCTTCTAAATGAAATCACGTATTATTCTAGTTATTGTAATTGTAGGACGATGGCTGTCGAACGTGCTCAGTGGCGCAACATGTAGCGTACACTTCAAGGCATGACTCAGGTGCTGTAACAGGTAGCACAAGGAGGAGCACAACGAGCAGGGAGTCTCCACCAAGTCTTTAAAAATATGAACCCGCCTAAATTCACGGGTTCTACTGATCTGGACGACGTAGAGCACTGGATCAGGTAGACGGAACGTATATTCCATGTTATGCAGTGCACGGATCAAGATAAAGTCTTATTAGCTACCTTTCAGTTGGAAAGGGATGCCCGATGCTGGTGGGAATCAATAGAAGCTACTTAAATCAAGACCAAGTTACTTGGGAAGAATTCGTTGAACATTTCAACGCTAAATATTTTTCGGACCGAGTACAGGAAAAGAAAGCTGCAGAATTTGCTGCACTGAAGCAACGGTCCTTGACAGTGGCCGAGTACGAGGCCCAATTTTCAAGATTATCTCGGTATGCTAAGCACTTAGTTAGCACCGAGAAGATGAAAGCTAGGAGGTTCCTAAATGGGCTCAGGCCCCAATATATCACACAGCTGGCGCCAATGGATATCCAGGTCTACTCGGAAATTGTGCGCCGAGCTCAGCTATTAGAAGACGCCACGGAACTATCTGATAGAATCCGTGGGAAGGACAAGAAAGAACAAGTTACAAGTTCGGGTTCCTTTTAACCCAACTTCAAGAAGAGGCCTAGCAATGGAGGTACTTCCTCACAAGATCAGAAGTTTAAGAAGACCAAGCCCTTCTCCATCACCACTACCCCATCAAATATAGTGTGCAAGCATTGTGACAAGGCGGGCCATAGAGCAGAAGAATGCTGGAGGAAACTAGGAGCATGTCTCCGCTGTGGGAGTCGCGATCATCGAATTCCCGATTGCCCATTACTTAATGATCAAGCCGGGGACGTGAAGCGCCCAGTAACCAAGAATGCTCGTCTTCACGCAATTAAGGAGATCGAACAAGAAGAAGAAGGCGGACTAGTAGAAGGTACATTGAAAGTTTGTTCCAAGTCTGCATATGTCTTAATTGATACTGGTGCTTCACATTCAATTGCTTCCAAGAAGTTCGCTGATCCGTTACCCCTAGAACCGGAATGGATAAAATTAGTCTTGTCTACTCCTCTAAGAAACGAGACTGATATTACACACCATTACCAGAACTGTGAAGTATTGGTTCATGGTAAGAATCTCCCTATTGATCTTATATGTTTAGATCTAAAGGAGTATGATGTCATACTAGGAGCGGATTGGTTATCTAAATATCAGGCAACGGTCGATTGCCGCAATAGCAAGGTTACTTTCGAGGAATTTCCAGAACTGATCTTTACTAGCTCCAAGAGGCGAAGCAAAACCCCTCTTATTTCGGCTCTCCGAGCTAGCAAGCTCATCCGGAAAGGATGTGTATCTTTCCTTGCATTCGTCACGATTAAGGAGGCTAAGGAAACTAAGATAGAAGACATTCCGGTGGTACAAGAATTTTCAGACGTATTTTGGAAGATTTGCCTGGATTACCCCCACAAAGAGAAGTGGCCTTCACCATCGATTTAGTTCCTGGTGCTGGTCCAGTTTCTAAGGCACCGTATAGAATGTCACCTGCTGAACTCAAGGAGTTAAAGGAGCAATTGATGGAACTCATTAAGAAAGGATTCATAAGACCAAGTACTTCCCCATGGGGAGCGCCTGTATTATTTGTAAAGAAGAAAGATGGATCCATGAGGTTATGCATCGACTATCGATAGTTGAATCATCTCACTATCAAGAACAAGTATCCACTGCCGAGAATTGATGAGTTGTTTGATCAAATTTCAGGATCCAAGTACTTTTCCAAAATTTATCTTAGGTCGGGATATCATCAGTTAAGAATTAAAGATGAGGACATTCATAAGACTACATTCAGAAGCAGGTACGGCCATTATGAATTTATTGTTATGCCTTTCGGACTAACGAATGCCCCTGCTGCCTTTATGCAGTTAATGAATAGTATATTCAGGCCTTATTTGGATCAATTCGTGGTGGTCTTTATTGATGATATATTGATTTATTCTGAGACCAAGGAAGAGCATGAGGAGCATTTAAGGATTGCATTACAAATATTGAGGGCAAACCAATTATATGCAAAACTCAGCAAGTGTGAATTCTAGCTTGAGGAAGTGACTTTTCTCGGACATGTTATATCAAAGGATGGCTTATCAGTAGATCCATCAAAAGTTGAAGCTGTAAGAAATTGGGAAAGACCGACCAATGCTAGCGAGATCCGAAGTTTCTTAGGTCTTGCTGGCTATTACAGGTGATTCATCAAAGATTTCTCTAAGATCGCCGTACCACTTACGAGGTTAACTCGCAAGGAGATTCGTTACGAATGGAGTGAGGAATATGAAAGAAGCTTCCAAACTCTCAAGGATCATCTTACTACAGCTCATGTCTTAGCTTTACCAATGGAAGGAGAGAAATTCGAGGTATACACTGATGCTTCTGGCATTGGCCTCGGATGTGTTATAATGCAACAAGGAAAGGTTATAGCTTACTCTTCTCGTCAATTAAAGAAGCATGAAGAGAACTACCCCGTCCATGACTTAGAATTAGCCGCGGTAGTATTTGCACTAAAGATCTGGAGGCATTATCTATATGGAGTACAGTTTACTGTATACTCCGACCATAAGAGTCTCAAATATCTCTTCTCACAGAAGGAACTGAATATGAGGCAAAGACGTTGGCTGGAATATCTCAAGGTCTTCGACTTCAATATACAATTTCATCCCGGAAAGGGTAATCATGTAGCCGATGCCCTTAGTCGAAAGCCGAGAGCACTGTTAGCCAATTGTATGATTCAAGAATGGAAGATGCTGGAGCAATTTCCTGCACTTAATATAAGCATGGACACGGATTCCTAATGTGTCACCTTATCTCATATAAGCATTCATCCAGACCTATTAACTGAAATACAAGCACTTCAGGATGATGACCCAATATTAGTGGAAATCAAGGGCAAACAAGATGGACAATCTGATTTCCAATTAGCATCAGATAGAAGGTTCTTATTCCAAAACAGAACTTGTATACCGGATTGTCCCGAGTTAAAGAAGAAGATCTTAGATGAAGCTCATAGATCAAGGTACACGATTCATCCTGGATCTACCAAAATATACCAAGATGCGAAAAGAAATTTTTGGTGGCCCAACATGAAAAGGGAAATAGCGGACTACGTGTCGCGCTGTCTCACATGCCAACAGGTCAAGGCGGAACACCAAAAGCCTGCTGGAAAACTACATCCTCTAGATATCCCTAAATGGAAGTGGGAGGATATTGGTATGGATTTCATCATGGGTTTATCTAAATCAAAAGGAGGACATGATGGAATATGAGTTATTATTGACCGATTGACTAAATCGACGCATTTCTTGCCAATCAAGAGCTGATGGTCAGTCGATGTCTTGGCTGCATTATACATCAAGGACATAGTCAGATTACACGGTATTCCTATTTCAATCGTGTCTGACAGAGATCCCCATTTTACTTCTTATTTTTGGAAGGGACTACAACATTCGTTGGGAACAAGGCTTAACTTTAGTACAGCTTTTCATCCTCAAACGGATGGTCAGACCGAGAGAACTAATCAGGTCATTGAAGATATGCTTAGGGCATGCATCATTGATTTTGGTGGAAGCTGGCATGATCACTTGCCTCTGGTTGAATTTGCATATAATAATAGCTACCAGGCAAGTATACAAATGGCACCTTTCGAAGCCTTATACGGAAGGAGTTGCCGATCACCCTTATGCTGGGACGAAGTTGGAGAAAAATAACTATTAGGACCAAACATGGTAAGGGATACCACTGAGAAGATACAATTGATTAGAGAAAGACTGCAAGTTGCTCAGTCTAGGCAAAAGGCTTATGCTGATACAAGAAGGGGAGATCTTGAATTCCAAGTTGGAGATCATGTATTTCTCAAGATATCGCCTGGACGTGGCATACGGAGATTTGGTGTCAAGGGCAAGCTTACACCAAGATTCATCGGACCCTTCGAGATACTGGAAAGAGTTGGCGAGGTTGCTTATCGCATCGCATTGCCTCCTTAATTGTCCGAAGTACATAATGTGTTCCACATATCTATGTTGAAGAAATATGTACACGACCCATCACATATTATTGATCATGGAGACTTAGTGATCCAGAAAGATCTCACATATGAGCAGAAGCCTATGAAGATACTAGATCGTGAAGTACGTACCCTAAGGAATAAGGTTATTCCCATGCTTAAGGTACAATGGAATAAGAACTCCGAACATGAAGCTACATGGGAGACCGAGGAATCCATGAGGAAACGATTCCCAGAATTATTCTAAAGAGGTATATACTCTACACTCTCCAAAATATATATGTACTATTGAATTTGGGGACCAAATTCTTTTAAGTGGTGGAGGGTGTAGCAACCTTGATAAAAATAAGATTTTTAAATAAATCAAATTAAAATAAAAGATAAGTAAATAGATGACAAAGAGCCTAAATGAGTAAATCATTAATCAAGAGGAAAATAACGCCTTTTATCAAGGCGCTGATTCAAAAGGAAACGCCTCTGTGTAAGGCGTTAATTTAAAAAGACGCCTACACCCTAGGGCGTCAAATTTCAAACGACGGGAAATAAAATTAAGGAAAGGAAAGGAAACGCCCTCACCTTGGGCGCGTTTTTAATAAGAAACGGCTAGGACAACGTCGTCAATTAAAACACACGACCTAGCCTAAGGCGTGAATTCAGTTCGAGTTTCGTTCGACCAGGAGTCTATCCAGAGCAAGTTCTGGATAACTACATCGAAGATGGAAAATAGTAAGGACTTTATCATGGAAGTATTACTTCCAATATAACTCTAACCCTATTAGGATTCTAAAAATCCTATAAATACCCACCTATTCGATCTGTTCGCTATTTTGGCGTTCGGTTCTTCTGAGGTATGTGAAGAACAGCATGTTCTTCTTGAATCTCTGCTTTTCGATTTCATGAAGAGTGTTAATTATTCTTCATCTTCTTTTATTTGTAAGAAGCCTGCAGTAACTCTGTTGAATCAACTGAAGAAGTGGGTTCTTCAAACGGCAAGCATCTACATCTGTTCGTGCCAAAGGAAGAACTTATTGATAATCTTCTTCCTCTTCCTCTACAGGTTGCCTGTGGTGTGAAGACGCCTGAAAACTATTCCTCGACCATATTCTTCTTCCTGCACGTGGGACGTGAAGACCGTGTCTTCCTTCCTCCTTACTGAACTGAAGACAAAGACTGCTACTTTTCCTTCCCATCCTACAAAACAACATACTCTGTTCGTAACAGAGTACCGTTTCTTCATCAAAGTTCACCAGTCAATCCACAACAAATGGTAGGTTTTCTCAAGGAATGTAGCCCAAACCAACGTAGAAATTATGGTTAAATCATCTGTTAGTTCATGCATATAGATTCTATGCGTTTTCATAGTTTTTTTTTCTGGAAACTTTGGTAAATAGCGACCCTCGTTAGGGCGCTAGTTTAAAGGAAGCGACCCAATCCAGGGCGCTAATTCTTGTTTTGACGCCCTTCCCAGGAGTCGTCAATTTCACATAATTAATAAATACCCATGTTTAATATTTAATATCTATGGAACCATGAATATAATATGTTGCATGAGTATACCTGTGAAATCCTGTTATTTATCTTGTCATGACCATGTACCTCGTTTCCTGAAATTTTATTGTCTGAAAATTGATAAATTCTTGAATTCACGACCTTGTCTAGGTCGTCTATTACTAAACTGACGCCCCAGACTAGGGCGCTAATTGAAAAGTAACGCCCCTGTACATGGCGCGTTTTTGTTAAAATTATGTAAATTTGAAATTCGATAAGAATTGAGATAAGGTTTGGACGACTGCTTCACAAGTCGTCAAATGATTAATAGACGTCCTTAAGTAAGGTGTTAATTATATGATTAATGACTTTGGTCAAGTCGCTATTTTCCTGTATTATTATTTTTCCCTCGGTTAACACGGTTTCATACTTATGTATATATATATTGGCACTATATTTTCACTCCGTGAATATAGTCCCACGTTTCATGATGTTTTAACGTTACCCCCTTAACTCTCAGTGACATACAAGCTCTCCATTGGACATTCCGTTCCTTTGGACTAGCGAGTTAGTCATAGAGACCTCCATAAGAATCCTCGAGCCTTGGATTCCCTCAAGGCCGACTGAGCAGATTGTACCATAAAAACCCATTACATTATTTGATTGCCATATCACTCTAAAGAAACATGGTATACCGGCCCTCATGTCATGCCATGTGTATGATATGAGAATTATCTTAATGAACGGGGTAAAGCATGACATTGTTATGATGTTCTTGTAAACCCCAACTCTATATCAACATTGTTATGATGTTCTTGTAGACCCCAATTCTATATTAAACTTGATGTTCTTGTGGACCTCAATTCTATATAAAGAATGTCCATACTTGTTTGTCATGGTACCCAAGTTAGGGAACCAATTCCACCTAGTTTTTATCGATAATCGTGATTGTACCGTTATTATCGCATATCTATGTCAAGTGTCATATTTTGGACTCTATTCTATCAAAGTCTATCCTACGTGTCTACAAGATTTATCCTTGAACTTCCATATTGGCTATATACAAAAGTGGATGTTAAAATACATGATTAATGCCTGCGCATATAGGACCGATCTGGTCCTGGGAGGAGCACCCGAAAGTACTTGTGCCCATGGGAGTTGATTGATCACGGTATTGGCATTATACCGAAGTGCATGACTAGCTTGATTGAACATTCCACAAATCTTATACTTGACTTGATATTACATGACTTGCGTGGCCCGAAAAAGGGTAATTACTTGCGTGCTTGAAACGTGATAGCCAAATTCTAACGTGACATGATGAATATACTTGCTTGAATATCTTGATATCTTTTGATATAAGTTCTTGAAAGTTGGTGACTAGTTCTTCTTGCTATTATATCCTCTCTCTATCTTGTCGTTTTATGCGAGCATGCATAGCTATAGTGCATTCATGAAAGATGTAATTACTTAAACCCATTGCTAGTTCTTGAGATATAATTTCCTACTGAGTGTTCGCTCACTTAGTGTTTCCCTACTTTTCAGGTAAGTCCGACGATGAGGGAACTCAAACGGATGGGGAAAATCAAGAGTGAAAGAGATGGAGCTTCTCCCGTGTTATCTAGTCTTTTTCATATTTTCTTGAGTCAACCTTGTATTTTTCCTTTATTTTAGTTAGTACTTCAAAGGTTTGTAATAGACATATTCTTATGAAGGAATAAAGGATTGGGTTATCTTTACTTTTGCGCATCTCTGATTTTGGTGTCGAATACACTAATACTCTGATTGACATGATTGATATAAACTCATCACGCGTCTCCGGGTATCTTCCGCTCTCGGGGCGTGACAACCACCTTGCCAAAACACCGAACACGTCTCGCAAGGATTTCACGGCGCACAAAGACCAACCAATCCGGACGCACAGTGCAAGACGATGAACCTTGGCCAAATGCAATCTCTCCAACCAGAGGAGAGACCAATCGCACCTCCGACCAACGGAAGGAAAACTCCACACTCGACCTGACCTCGAGCCTCGCGCATGCTGGGAACAGCACCTTCCAGCACCAAGGAAACCATCACCATGTCAGGTCAGCTCCTCCGACAACACTTACCAAGTGTCCCGTCGGACCATGATCACAACATCTCTCGATGCACCACCGCTACAATCCCCCAAACTGCAACACGGCATGCCAAGAGCCGCAACACGAGCTGTAACGACAACCGCCGATGCTCATCCTCGAGTCTCGAAACTCACCGCGGAACATTCACACCTCAAACCAAATCCAAGGCGAACACACCCCTTCGCATACAAGAGCGCATGAGCAAGACTTACTGGGACACCACAGCCCAATCCTACCTCGAAATTCGCAAAACAATCGGGACCGACACGTCATTTCTGACGCCACAGAGCACGACAAGATCATCAGGCTCGACGAAACAGCAGCTCACCGAGAAGATCCTCCGCTCACCCGGGCACACTTCTCGATCAGAACACCCACTCTGCCACCTTAAACCACGACCTGAACACCTCAGGGGCTGGACAAACCTCAAGCTGGAGTGGCCAAAACCGACAGCAGCTCCCTCAGAGCACGCTCACGGCCTCTTAACCACGAAAAATCCTCTCCAGCCACCTGACCACGCCGTAGATTTCTCGAACGCAGCATCGCGAACTCACGCCTGCCAGCAACCTCTGCCCAACGCAGCATAACCAGGGCCACCACTGATGAGGGAGAAGGCTCTCAACCTCGATCCGCAGACCCCACGCCGGCACAAAAGCCGCGAACAGCAACCACCCTCACCGCGCCGCACAGCGCACTCAAGCTCTCAAGCGAGAAACTAGGCGGAAAGCGAACACAAAACCCTAAGCTAGTTGCCGACTGTGCTGGACCTTATGGACTCTGATCACTGCAACATTTTGAATTCCTATGTACGTCCACAACCACCACTCTGATACCAGCTGTAACGACCCGAGAATCCGATTACCGGGAAGGCCCGATAACCCGAGACTTGCACCGCCGCCCACGAGCCGGGAGGGCTCGGAAGGGCTGAAAAGGAGTGTGGAGGCACAAAGAAATAGGAAATAAAGCAGGACAATTCAATAATTAACAGAAATAAATAAACAACTACAACAGAGTCCAGTCCAACAGAAAGTACAGTCTAAAGCAGTAAAACGTACCACATGCCAAGTGAACACTCGGCCCGGCAAGCTGGCAACAGAGAACCTCCGCCCCGCACCCTCGAACCGCGAGGAAGAACCGCTACACCTGAAAAGCAGGGAATGAGTCTCCAAAACAGAGACTCAGCAGGGATCCCGCGGAACCCCAACCGGAAACGACGGCGGTAGCGGAAAGGAACGCTAAAACTACAGCAGGAACAACAAACCAGTGGCCGGTCAAAAAACTCGGCACTACAGCTACTCCTACTGTACCAGAAAACACGACCCAGTCTCCCGTCGGGGGACAACCAAGCCACGCACCCGACCACCCGATCCCACGATCGGGGACCACCAGACACAAACCGCCCTAGCCATGCTACTAGGAAAACGCCACGCTACCTCTGTAGCGGAGGCCTGCCCTCCGAAAAAGGGCCTGAGCCAAAACCACACGGCCAGGAAACACGGTCACGACCTCACCGTCGTGAACACAACACTGTCTGGAGAAAGGCCCTCGGTGACGCTCACCGGAAACCCCAGACCTTGACTCCGGGAACACTCCCGAAACCACTCACGAAGTCCCGTCCCGCGGACAGAAACAAAACCTGGTGCACGACAACCCACGTCACGTGACAGAAGCACCACCCACTAGAAGAACGAGCAGCCGCGTCCCCTGACGTCTTACACCGCGTCACAAGTGTCTAGCTACGATGCCCCGGGCGTGAGACTCAGACACACTCAGTAACCAGTACCACAGAACAAGGACTAGTTAGGGTCGCACTTGCCGGCACCGTCCGACGCCCCCAACCTCGTGTGCACACTCAGACCGTACGCCCTAGGCCTGTCCTCTAGCTGGCATTTCCCCCTAAACCTGGACTCGAAAGTACGCTGGGGCCCTGCGGTAACCAGCCTACTCACCGCCTCTCTCGGGTACGCCGCTCAGCCACTCCCAGGCGAGCCAACACACGCGTGCCGTGGGAAAGCTACGACTAGTGGACGTGTCACAGAACGTGGACACAGAAAACCACACACGCACCCATTGCGAGTAACATGGAGTAACAGGTGGCACGATGTCACCAGACTACAGATAGTCCACTAGACCTACGAAACCCAATGGCCTTTGAGTCACAAGACTCGGGGTCAAGACCGTTGCACACGACAGCACTGAGCCGTCAATCTGGCCTAATCCCTAGGTCCAAAACCACAATGCGATGACTCACGAGGCAAATCGTAATCGCCGAGACCATTCCCCCACCTGGGAACTCAGGAGACCTCCAGTCCCAAGTTAGGACATGGACTCGCGGTTCACAGGCCATTGGCACGGCCTACGGGGAAACCACAGAAGCATGATTCCCAAGGCAGCACACAAGCCACCACGACGATTTCCCATCTTGTAGCAAGCGGGAAACCTCCAGCCCCAGGCCGGATAACTGGACTCGCAGTCCAAGGCCAAACACGTGGCCCACATGGGAATCGCAGACCAAAGAAACCCACGATATGCGAGGGAGGCCCCACCGCACACACACCAATACACGGTGACTCGATCGAGCGTAACACGAAAGCCTGGAACACGTGAGGTCACCCGAACCCACCACACCTACGGGCACGCTAATCGAGGTAACACGGTCCCTCCCGACACCCCAGAAACACGGACACAGAACCCATGGGGTGTCCGGGATACTCACAAGGCCGGAGGTCGACCACTGGGTCACAACCGAGTCGACCGGAGACCAACACAACACAATCGGGACGCTAAAAGGTCACCCGGACCCTTAAGCCCACGACACGCAAAACGAGGTAAGTGGGACCTCTGGACACCCAAAGACACGGTCACGGAACTCCACGGGGTGTCCGAGACACTCACGAGACCTAAAGTCAACTATTGGGTCACAACCGGGTTGACCGGAGGTCAAAACAGCGCAAACAGGAACCAGAATGTGGTAGTGGTCACCTGGTGACCGCGACCAGATAGTGGTCGACCGGGGACCGCGACCAGATGGTAGCGGTCGACCAGAGACCGCGACCATGCTGTCACGGTCACCTCACGACCGCAACAAGCCACGCGCAACCCCGCTGGTAGCGGTCGCCCGAGGACCGCGACCAAATAGTAGCGGTCATCCCATGACCGCGACTAGACCAAAGCGGTCTATCGCACGACCGCGACGCTCGAAGGCCTCCTCGACCAAAACACAAAGGATGAACGCGGTTCTCCCAAGACCGCGACCAATGAACGCGGTTTCTGGTGGACCGCGACCATTTCGGAAAACCGAGAACGGCGGGAAAAACCCCAAAAATCTACGCCACGCCCCCAAACATCCACGGATGAGGGGGAAAACATAGGGGAAGCCCCCAAATAACCATTAGCATGCATCTATGGCCTCGGATCGGCCAGAAACGTAATGAATCGCTAGATCGGGCGGTCAGTCCCCGAAACATGATTTTTCCCCAAAACGCCCCAAACGACCCGCTCGGCTCACCACCGCCTACGAAACTTGCGGGAAAGGAAGTGCACGAGCTGGGGGTCCATCACCCTACCTCCACCGAAGATTTCGAGCACCGTGGACGCCGATCCACGAAGAAAATGCCGTTGAAGCCTCGCCGTTCCACGAACCCACGGCCGAGCTTCACCACGCCCTCGAGCCTCGATCCTCGACCCATCCTCGCCGTCCTCCTCGCCCGCATCGCCCCGCCTCGCCCCCGCCTCGGTCCGTCGGCCGCCGGAGAGGAGAGAGTGAGAGGAGAGAGTGGGAGAAGAGAGAGAGGGTGAGAGTGATAAATGAGAGGAAGAGAGAGGGTGGGTTAATATATAGGAAAATCTGGAAATCCGAAAAAATCTTGAAAAATAGAAAATCACGCCCTCATGATCCTCGGAACGCACCGATCGCAACGGTACCACACTCGCCTAGGTGAACGGCCTGGTTCACCCGCAACGAGGTTCCGAAGAAAAAGCCGAAACCCACGCCGGGAATCGGAAAACACACGCGGAAAAAGTCGCGGAACGCCTCCGGGCCTCCGAAACGACTCCGGATCGCGCCGATCCGAACACGAAAGATGTCCGAAACAAAATTTCGGACACAACGGAGTCGGACGCTCCAAGAAACCAGATCTGGGACCCACGAACGAGGATCCGAAAAACCTGGGGCATTACAATGCATGTGCATAGTTCATGCATCACTCCTTTGGCAAGTCTATGCATCATGTGCTTCATGCATTTGAAGTCTGTACAGCCCATGCTCAGGTTAAGTCTGTACAGGGTCTTGTTGCATCGTGTGCTTCAAGCACTTGCACCAAGTCTGTACATTCTTCACTTAAAGTCTGAACACGGTTGCCTTGATGACTTAGCAAGTCTATACACTAATGAGCACTTGTTTGTTTTGATGACTGAGCAAGTCTATACATCGTTCTGTCACATGCACACAAAGTCTGCACATTCCTTGCTATTAAGTCCATACACTCATTGCTGGCATGTCTGTACATCGTCTTGTACATTGCATATAAAGTCTATACATTGCCTTGCTGCATTGCACGTGTTCAAAGTCTATAAGTATATGCATTGTATGGTCGCACACACACAAGTCTATACATTGCATTGCAGCATGCACACAGTCAAAGTCCATACACTGCATTGCAGCATGCACACACACACAAGTCTATACACTGTCCCGTTGCACGCCACACAGCTGAGCAAGTCTATACATCCGTTAGCCTTGCCTTATGCACGCAGAGTCTATACATTCTCTGCTGATATGTTTATGCTGTAGTTCAGCAAGTCTATACATCCGTTAGCTCTGCTCGTGGCTTAGTCTGTTCAATCAATGTTCTTTGTGCATGTGTGCATCTCTCTCATACAAAGTCTATACACTCTATGGTGGTTAGTCTGTACAACTTCATTGTCTCACTCGATCAAGTTAGTACAGTTAGTGTTCTGCACACATATGCATAGTCTGTACATCGTCCTGTGTCATGCACTCAAAGTCCACACATGCACACACTTAGCTTGTGCATCATGCATTCACGCCTAAACTCTAGGCATAGCAAGTCTGCACATTGTCTGTACACTGCTTGCAGAGTCTGCACACTTGTTGATTGCATGTTCGTGAATTCATTCTCATTGTGCACACTTTGTTAAAGTGCATTCTGCATTGCAAACCAGCAAGTCTATACATTGCTGTCGCATGCACACTAAGTCCATACACTTGTTGATGGCATGCCAGTGCATCGACTTTCAATGTACATACTTCACTACATGCACACTGCACTTCACACCAACAATTCTATACATTGTTTGGTCGCACACACACGTTTACACACAGGTCTATACACTACCTTGTGACATGTCTATACATTGGTTGTTTCATACATCCAAAGTCTGTACGTGCTTTGTTCAAAACATAAACTTACTCAGTGCATCCTCGTCTGACCTGACAGAATATCTGCTTGAGGAAATTGAGAAGGGCACGTGATCCAAGAAGCCAGGATCGTGACACGTGTAAAGCAGCAAGCCTGGATGCTGCCACGTGACCAAAATTATCACGTCCCGAGCTTTTATTACAGCAGAAGACTCGCTCGGGAAGCGCAAACAGCCGACATGGTAAGCCTCTTGCAAGTAAGAATAATCAGAGCGTGATACAATCACACACATAAATGCAATTGCACAATATATACTCAAAACTTCAACTTTATATCATAAATCATCAATATTCATAATACACATTTTCCACTCCTCCAATTATTGACTCAAGAAATAAGAAAAGTTACATGGACTCCATCTAGACACTTTAGACTTCCTATGTCTTCACTCTTGTCATGATAACATTCAATCGCTCTCGAACCCGCTACTTGAATCACCCGAATCCGAATTCGAACTATATCCATCTCCTGAAAAACATTGAAAAATAGGTTATGAGCACACTTGCCCAGTAGGTATCTTCGCATCAACATGAAGGCACTATTAAAGTAATTAGCATTTTAGCTCTAGAGAATAAGGTAAAATCATCCGAATGCGAATCAATCATGCGCTTAAACCATAGGAACAAGTTAAGATTGAATGATCAAGAACGAGCTAGCAAGAATGCAATCATGATATTTGGCCTATTCAATCAATCACGCAATCAAGAATGTACGATCAAGCCACATATTCATCACGCTAGTCTCTTTTGAGTATATAGTTCGTGAATTTCTGTGGAATAACAATCCATAATGTCATGTCGAGTTATGAACAAGAATATCAAGCGTGCCGTGGATCTTCACTTATTTATAGAAATAGTACTCCCAGCGCAATGTGACACCAGTAGCATCATATCCCATGGTTTATAAAATAGTATGTTTCCGACAATCAGCCGAGGGGACTAGCATAGAGCCCTTGAACACAATCAGTGCTCGATCGCATCTTCACTTATAAATTAAGCTACTTCCACGCATGTAACAGTAAAGTATGGCCAAGAATATAGCAATTCCAATAATTCCATGATAACAATAATCAATAATGAACGCTTCAATGTATGAAATATATGAATCAAGAATGACTTAAACAATGTTATGCTTTTGGAAATAAATCGGCAGCATAATGGTATATTTTCTTAACTTCCATCCATTAGATCAAGTTAATTAAGCAATATGATGAGTCCTAGAACATCAAGGTTCATCTAGAATCATTGGAACATCAACCCTTGCTCAAACATTGGTTAACTTATGCAAGCTGTGTGACGGTCGTTCACTGGGCTGTTACATCATGTGACAGTCTAGTAATGTGCCATTACAGTGATCCGAGTCCAGAAATATAAAAATGAGGAATGTGGCGGTCAAGACTTGGGCCGTTAGGTGAGCCTGACGGTCTAATACAAGGCCATTACATTGCTAGAATCAGAAACAACGATATTGTGTTCTAGCTAATGGGCTTTAATGGTACAACCAACTCGGCGTCCTAGTGGGAATCCCAGGCTCGCGGAGAATTACGGAGGCCTTGAAACAATGATTTCCTAGTCCATTGGAAGGAATATCCAATAGAGAGGTCATCATGTCCAAGATTGTGTTCCTATAGTGCAAAGTGTAAACTAATGACAACATACCGGAATATGTGCCATGTATTTATAGAAACGACTCTATTGATAGAGAAAGAATATATGTATATATCTATAGACATATATCGATGTAAAATCATGATGAAAACTCTATCAATACTTTATTCAAAATCACGTTTCTAACTACAAAACTATAGAGTTTTGGCTTCATGAAATTAGCATAACTCAAAGTAAAAGTGAGATATAAAAACATGCAATACCTATCATGAACGATTAAATAATCTTAAAATCACATGTTCAGGTTAAAACTTAGGTAACTAGGCATAACAATAAGTTAACTTAACTAGTTATTACTCTGCCTTGGGTTGGCAGCACTCAGTTCCTGACGGTCTAGGGCAGGCGCGTCATAGTGATTGTGACGGTCTGTCGAGGGGCCGTTACATGAACGTAACGCGTCTGGACAGATGCGTCAGAATCAACAGAGAAATCTAATTATCACAGAGAATGTAACGGTCTGTTGTAGGCCGTTACATGAATGTGACGATCTACACTGATGCGTTACAGTCTCTACTGACAGGAAATTAGATGAAACATAAAGAGATCGATTCACATCATGTCTATAATTAAAAATCATGAATCTCTAAACATGATAACATAGTGTAGGCTAACTACATGCATAGGTACCAGTGAATTAGGTGTATAACATGCTTTAATTTCTTTATTATGGCTAAGAGTTGCATGATATGCATAGAACAAATAAAACATGAAAGCAATGATCTAACATGCATGAAATCCAATCAAAACAGAGGCTCTTAGTCCTATCGGGATGTTTTTGCCGTTCATGAGATAACCTACCTCTTACTTAGACTGTAGTTCCTGAATTTAGTTGAGAACCTTGCCCTAGTTCCTCTCCTCCTCTTGTGACTTTTCCAGCAACTTCTTTGGGCTCTAACTCCACGACCTCTTGACCTAAAGATGTGAAATTTGGAGGGGAGTTAGTCTAAAGTATTGTAAACAAATATTTCTAAAGAACTTACCTGAAATAATGACTCCTTACCTTGATTCTTTACGTCCCAAAAGTAAGGGTCGCACAGTTCAGAACTATGCCCTATTTATAGAGTTTAGACTAGGGTTTAAGGATTAGATCGATTCTAGAGTCCTTATTTCATCAAATCCAAATCTCTAAGAGTCCTTAGCAATATTACAAGCCTTCGCAAGTCGATCCAAAGTGGATAGAATCATCAAATTCTAATCTTTTTGTGAGTTCTTTCACTCACGGAACTCACAGGCATGTGACGGTCGAGTACCCACGCGTTACTTACCTGTGACGGTCGCGCGGTAGACCGTTACAGTCACCGTTGCCAGAATTTTTAAACTATTAAAACTCTTTTGTTAATTATCGAAACAATTATCTATATATAATTGTATTTATCCTCAAAATTCATGGATAAGCTTAATTACCTTCTAGAATATGAGCTCAACTTAATGGGCCAGGTTTAATAAACTTTTGGACTTTATTTGAGTGGATTGGGTTAATTACTTACCCCATTTTGCCTTATATTGATTAATAAATTCAAATTAGCCCATTTAATGGCCAATAATGCTAGAAAATAATTAAATAAATTCTGGGACTCTACACCCTCCCCCACTTAGAAGAATTTGGTACCCAAATTCAATACATAGATTGTAGAGAGTGTTCTTACAGTTGAATAATTCCGGAAATCTTTTCTTCATTGCTGATTCGGTTTCCCATGTTGCTTCATAAGGCCATGCTTTCTTCCATTGAATCTTAACCGTAGGAATGACCTTGTTCCTGAGTTGACGCACTTCTCGATCCAGAATCCTTATTGGTGTTTGTTCGTAAGTCAAGTCTTTCTGAATCTCCAAATTGTCATAAGTAATAATGTGATCTGGATCATATACATACTTCTTCAGCATAGAGACGTGAAATACGTCGTGAACTCCTGCCAATTGTGGTGGTAAAGTCAATCTATAAGCCACTTCACCAATCCTCTTGAGAATTTTAAATCGACCAATAAATCTTGGAGTTAGCTTTCCTTTAATGCCAAATCTTCGAATACCACGACCCGGAGAAACTTTTAGATATACATGTTCTCCTACTTGAAATTCTAAGTCGCGCCTTCGATTGTCAGTATAAGATTTCTGCCGATCTTGTGCCATTTTCATCCTTTCTTGAATGAGTTTTATTTTCTCTGTAGAGTCTCTGATAAGGTCGGGGCCTAGAAATTACTTTTCCCCTATTTCATTCCAACATATTGGCGATCGACAACTCTTCCCATATAGAGCTTCGAAAGGTGCCATTTGTATGCTTGCTTGATAGCTATTATTATATGCAAATTCCACCAGAGGCAAGTGATCATGCCAACTACCTCCAAAATAAATGACACAAGCCCTGAGCATATCTTCTACCACTTGATTTGTCCTTTCTGTCTGACCATCAGTTTGTGGATGGAAAGCTGTGCTAAAGTTCAATCTGGTCCCTAATGAATGTTGTAAGCCTTTCCGGAATTGTGATGTAAATCGAGAATCTCTATTTGATACGATAGTGACGGGAACCCCATGTAATTTGACAATTTCCTTCATGTATAAGGCTGCTAGAATATCCCCAGACCATCGACTCTTTATTGGTATGAAATGTGCAGACTTAGTCAATCGGTCTATGATTACCCATATGCCATCATGTCCACCCCTTGTCTTAGGTAAACCCATGATGAAATCCATTCCTATGCTCTCCCATTTCCATTCTGGAATACTTAAGGGATGTAATTTACCTGCAGGTCTGAAATGTTCCGCCTTAACTTGTTGGCAAGTAAGACATCAAGATACGAAGTCTGCTACTTCCCTTTTCATGTTGGGCCACCAAAAGTTCCTTTTGAGATCCTGATACATTTTTGTACCTCCTGGATGAATGACATACTTTGATTTGTGTGCTTCTTCTAAGATCAATTTCTTTGTATCTTCATGATCCGGTATACACATTCGGCCCTTGAATAGCAATCTTCCATCATCAGAAATAGAGAAATCCGGTCTTTGTTCAATATTGGCCTTAATTTCCAGTAAAACTGGGTCATCCTCTTATAACTTGGCCAAATCCTCAATCAATGTAGGTTGAGCTTGGATATTCGCTATGAAGCAATCTTCTTCCTTAATGTCAACATCTAGATTTAACTGAGCAAATTGAGGAATAAGGTTAGTCATATTAATCATAAGACTTGATAACATACCCATTGGTTTCCTACTGAGTGCATCCGCTACGGCATTTGCCTTTCCAAGGTGATATTGAATAGCGAAATCAAAGTCTTTGAGATATTCCAACCATCTCCTCTGTCTCATGTTAAGCTCTTTTTGAGAAAATAAATATATCAAACTCTTATAGTTTGAATAGACAGTGAACTTTTCTCCATACAGATAATGACGCCAAATTTTCAAGGCGAAGATAACTGCTGCTAACTCTAAATCATGTACATGATAATTTTCTTCGTGACGCTTCAATTGTCTTGAAGAATAGCAAATGACCTTTCCATTTTGCAGAAGAACACATCCTAACCCAATTTCAGATGCATCCGTATATACTTCAAATCCAGCACCCTCTATGGGTAGTGACAAAACAGGGGCTGTAGTAAGATGATTCTTAAGACTTTGGAAATTCTTCTCACAGTCATTCGACCAGACAAAAGGATTTTCTTTTCTAGTAAGTCTAGTTAAAGGAACCGTGATCTTTGAGAAGTCCTTTATGAATCTCCTATAATAACTAGCTAGACCCAAAAGCTTCTGACTTCAGATACAGTCGTTGGCCGACTCCAATCTCTGACAGCTTCTACCTTAGAGGGATCCACAGCAATACCTTCCTTTGAGATGATGTGGCCTAAGAATGAGACTTCCTTGAGCCAGAATTCACACTTATTGAGTTTGGCATAAAGCTTGTGTTCTCTAAGTGTTTGCAAAGCTATCCTTAAATGTTCTTCATGTTCTTCTTTCATCTTGGAGTATATCAGGATATGATCGATGAAGACGACAATGAACTGGTCTAAATATGGTTGGAAGACACTGTTCATAAGTTGCATAAATGCTGCTGGGGCATTTGTTAACCCGAACGGCATCACCACAAATTCATAGTGGCCATAACGACTTCGAAAAGCCGATTTATAAATATCTTCTTCTTTAATTCTAAGTTGATGATAACCAGATCTGAGGTCAATCTTAGAAAAATATTCTGCTCCCGAAAGCTGATCAAAGAGCTTGTCAATATGCGGCAATGGATATTTATTCTTGATTGTAAGTTGATTCAATCGCCGGTAGTCGATACATAGCCTGAGAGAACCATCCTTCTTCTTGACAAATAGCACAGGCGCACCCCAAGGGGATGTGCTAGGTCTAATAAAACCCTTGTCTAGTAATTCATGCAACTGCCTCTTCAATTCTTTGAGTTCCGTGGGGGACATCCTGTAAGGAGCTATAGAAACAGGTGCTGCACCTGGAATGAGCTCAATGGTAAAGTTTACTTCCCTTTCGGGCGGTAAACCAGGTAGTTCGGATGGGAATACGTCTCGGAATTCGCTTGCAATAGGAATGTTTGCTAGGATAATTTCCTTAGATTCGGTGACAGTGACTGAGGCAAGAAAAACTTCACATTTTTGCGAGATGAGTTTACAAGCGTGAAGAGAAGATATAATGGTAGGATGCTTCTTGTATTTGATGCCAAGAAAAGAAAATCTTGGAAGTCCGGGCTTGCGAAAAGATATGATCCTATTTCGGCAATTGATATAAGCATCATGGTCCACAAGCCAATCAACTCCTAAAATGGCATCGTAACCCTTCATATCTAGGCATACTAAATTTGCGGGGAGATTGTGTCCTTCTACCACTACCTCGCAATCAGGATAATGGTTGGTAAGCTTAGTTCCAGGTCCTAACGGTGTAGTTATAGTAAGATCTGAAGGTAGGGAAATTGATGTAATTGGTAGAGTCTTTGCAAAAGTGGTGGAGATAAAAGAATGAGAAGCACCAGTATCAAATAGCACGAATGCAGGACGAGAACAGATTTGAAGAGTACCTTCCATCAGCCCGTCATTTAGATCCCTGGGCGCTTCTTCTTCGTCTACAACAGCATTGAGGCGAGCCTGCCTCTTACGTCCTCCATTATTCGATTGTTCCTTGATAAGGGGGCAATCTGGCACACGATGCTCCCTACTTCCACAACGTAAACAAGCTCCTAGGCGCTTCCAACATTCTTCAGCCGAGTGACCAAATTTCTCGTAAAATGTGCATGCCGAGACAACTTTCTCTTCCTTTACCTTTTTACTCTTTTGGGAACTTCCACCGTTCCCGCTCCTTGATCTCTACTTGCTATCACGGCTCTTGTAGGGTTCCGTGATACTAAACTTCTCTTTCTTATAATGCCGATCCGATCGTCGGCCCGATTCCTCTCCTTTTCCTTTTAACTTTTCGACCTTCTCCAAGGTCCTCTCGCATAGATATGCCCTTTGAACCATCTCCGCATAAGTGCGGATATTTGTGTCCCCAGTTGCTGAATAAAATCGGGTCGTAACCCGTCCATAAATCGATTTGCCTTCAATAGCTCGGTACTAATCAAATGTGATGCATACGGAGCTAGCCTTGAAAACTGTAATTCATACTCTGCTACTGACATCATCCCTTGACGAAGGGAGCCAAACTCCATGGCCTTCCTTTCCTTTACATGCTCAGAGAAATATTTAGCACGGAACAAAGTGAGAAAAGCGTTCCATGTATGTGGCGCATCGGCCGGAGGTGCCGGAACCGTCATCCACCAAGTGCGAGCATCCTTGTTTAACTGGAATATCGCTAAGTGAACCTTCTCCTGGTCTGTGCATTGGATAACGTCGAATATCCTATTCATCTCATCTATCCAATTTTTCACCTCATCGGGATTGGAAGATCCATAGAACCGTGGAGGGTTTAGACTCTGAAAATTGCGATGCAGGTCTCCAACCCTAGCCCCCGCACCACCTTGTGCTATTGTCTGCAGTGCCTGGGTGAGGTCGGCAACAGTTTGTTGCATACCGTCCCAATCTACACGATGAGCCATTTGTAAAATACGGTACCTGAGAGAGAAAATAACAACTTGTTATTTCTCATGAAATTTGGAATAAGCATAATAAATCTTAAAGCTAATTAGTTATCTTATCCCGGGCTCTACCCAATCCTCACATGGGTATGGAATTTCCTCCTTAGTTTATAGGTATGGTCCTTAAACCTTGGACTTATCCTATGACATGACTCTTTACCCTAAGTCCTGAGACTTAGGCTCTGATCCCAACTTAACTGTCACGCCCCGAGCCTTTATTACAGTGGAAGACTCGCTCGGGAAGCGCGAACAGCCGGCATGGTAAGCCTCTTGCAAGCAAGAATAATCAGAGCGCGATACAATCACACACATACATGTAATTGCACAATATATACTCAAAACTTCAACTTTATATCATAAATCATCAATATTCATAATACACATTTTCCACTCCTCCAATTATTGACTCAAGAAATAAGAAAAGTTACATGTACTCCATCTAGACACTTTAGACTTCCTATGTCTTCACTCTTATCATGATAACATTCAATCGTTCTCGAACCCGCTACTTGAATCACCCGAATCTGAATTCGAACTATATCCATCTCCTGAAAAATATTGAAAAATAGGTTATGAGCACACTTGCCCAGTAGGTATCTTCGCATCAACATGAAGGCACTATTAAAGTAATTAGCATTTTAGCTCTAGAGAATAAGGTAAAATTATGCGAATGCGAATCAATCATGTGCTTAAACCATAGTAACAAGTTAAGATTGAATGATCAAGAACGAGCTAGCAAGAATGTAATCATGGTATTTGGCCTTTTCAATCAATCATGCAATCAAGAATGTACGATCAAGCCACATATTCATCACGCTAGTCTCTTTTGAGTACATAGTTCGTGAATTTCTGTGGAATAACAATCTATAATGTCATGTCGAGTTATGAACAAGAACATCAAGCGTGCCGTGGATCTTCACTTATTTATAGAAATATTACTCCCAGCGTAATGCGACGCCAGTAGCATCATATCCCATGGTTTATAAAATAGTATGTTTCCAACAATCAGCCGAGGGGACTAGCATAGAGCCCTTGAACACAATCAGTGTTCGATCGCATCTTCACTTATAAATTAAGCTACTTCCACGCATGTAACAGTAAAGTATGGCCAAGAATATAGCAATTCCAATAATTCCATGATAACAATAATCAATAATGAACGCTTCAATGTATGAAATATATGAATCAAGAATGACTTAAACAATGTTATGCTTTTGGAAATAAATCGGTAGCATAACGGTATATTTTCTTAACTTCCATCCATTAGATCAAGTTAATTAAGCAATATGATGAATTCTAGAACATCAAGTTTCATCTAGAATCATTGGAACATCAACCCTTGCTCAAACCTTGGGTTAACTTATGCAAGATGTGTGACGGTCGTTCATTGGACCATTACATCATGTGACGGTCTTGTAATGGGCCGTTACAGTGATCCGAGTCCAGAAATATAAAAATGAGGAATGTGGCAGTCAAGACTTGGGCCGTTAGGTGAGCCTGACGGTCCAGTACAAGGCCGTTACATTGCTAGAATCAGAAATAACGATATTGTGTTCTAGCTAATGGGCTTTAATGGTACAACCAACTCGGCGTTCTAGTGGGAATCCCAAGCTTGCGGAGAATTACGGAGGCCTTGAAACAATGATTTCCTAGTCCATTGGAAGGAATATCTAATAGAGAGGTCCTCATGTCCAAGATTGTGTTCCTATAGTGCAAAGTGTAAACTAATGACAACATACCGGAATATGTGCCATGTATTTATAGAAATGACTCTATTGATAGAGAAAGAATATATGTATATATCTATAGACATATGTCGATGTAAAATCATGATGAAAACTCTATTAATACTTTATTCAAAATCACGTTTCTAACTATAAAACCATAGAGTTTTGGCTTCATGAAATTAGCATAACTCAAAGTAAAAGTGAGATATCAAAACATGCAATACCTATCATGAATGATTAAATAATCTTAAAATCACATGTTCAGGTTAAAACTTAGGTAACTAGGCATAACAATAAGTTAACTTAACTAGTTATTACTCTGCCTTGGGTTGGCAACACTCAGTTCCTGACGGTCTAGGGCAGGCACGTCACAGTGATTGTGACGGTCTGTCGAGGGGCCGTTACATGAACGTAACGCGTCTGGACAGATGCGTCAGAATCAACAGAGAAATCTAATTACCACAGAGAATGTAACGGTCTGTTGTAGGCCGTTACATGAATGTGACGGTCTACACTGATGCGTTACAGTTTCTGCTGACAGGAAATTAGATGAAACATAAAGAGATCGATTCACATCATGTCTATAATTAAAAATCATGAATCTCTAGACATGATAACGTAGTGTAGGCTAACTACATGCATAGGTACCAGTGAATTAGGTGTATAACATGCTTTAATTTCTTTATTATGGCTAAGAGTTGCATGATATGCATAGAATAAATAAAACATGAAAGCAATGATCTAACATGCATGAAATCCAATCAAAACAGAGGCTCTTAGTCCTATCAGGATGTTTTTGCTGTTCATGAGATAACCTACCTCTTACTTAGACTGTAGTTCCTGAATTTAGTTGAGAATCTTGCCCTAGTTCCTCTCCTCCTCTTGTGACTTTTCCAGCAACTTCTTTGGGCTCTAACTCCAGGACCTCTTGACCTAAAGATGTGAAATTTGGAGGAGAGTTAGTCTAAAGTATTGTAAACAAATATTTCTAAAGAACTTACCTGAAATAATGACTCCTTACCTTGATTCTTTACGTCCCAAAAGTAAGGGTCACACAGTTCAGAACTATGCCCTATTTATATAGTTTAGACTTGGGTTTAAGGATTAAATCGATTCTAGAGTCCTTATTTCATCAAATCCAAATCCCTAAGAGTCCTTAGCAACATTACAAGCCTTCCCAAGTCGATCCATAGTGGATAGAATTATCAAATTCTAATCTTTTTGTGAGTTCTTTCACTCACGGAACTCACAGGCATGTGACGGTTGAGTACCCACGCGTTACTTACCTGTGACGGTCGCGCGATAGACCGTTACAGTCACCGTTGCCAGAATTTTTAAACTATTAAAACTCTTTTGTTAATTATCGAAATAATTATCTATATACAATTGTATTTATCCTCAAAATTCGTGGATAAGCTTAATTACCTTCTAGAATATGGGCTCAACTTAATGGGCCAGGTTTAATAACCTTTTGGACTTTATTTGAGTGGATTTGGTTAATTACTTACCCCATTTTGCCTTATATTGATTAATAAATTCAAATTAGCCCATTTAATGGCCAATAATGCTAGAAAATAATTAAATAAATTCTGGGGCTCTACAAAAATATTGGGCGGGAAATGTGGATGACACACGCCCACCTATCTGCTGCTCTATAAATATGAAGCTTCTTCCTCAGAAGAAGACCTGATCGTGATAGAAGAGCAGAAGCAGAGAGAGCCTGCACGATCCAGAAGAAGAAAAAGAGTGAAGAAGAGAAAGAGAGAAGAAGCAGAAGAGAAAGTGAAAGAAAGAGAGACAGAGAGCTCGTTAAGAATAAGAAGAGAAAAATTCTTCGAAGTGGTGCTATCTGTTGGCTCTTGGATCAGATCCAGACCAACTTGCTCCTTGAGAGCTATTTTGTGCTTTATCATATACAGCTTTCTGTTGCTATTTTGTTTCCCATTTTGTGTTTCCTCTTAAACTTTTCTTCAAGCTGTTAGTCAGCAGAGCTAAGCTGTATTGCTCAGCGTTTGCAGTGGAGGATTCCACTGGTCGGGTTAAGCTGTAGTCCCCGGCGGTCGGATTAAGCTGTAATCCCCAGCGGTCAAGCTGTGAGTCAACGGATGGCTAAGCTGTATTGCCCAGCGGAAGCAAGCTGCGATGCTCAGCTGATGTAGGCAAGCTGTGAGGCCTAGCTGTTAAGCTGTGTATCAGCGGAATCCACACTCTAGTTGGAGTGTGGGGTGGACGTAGGTCTGGAGGACCGAACCACCTTAAAAATCATCTGTGTAGTGGGTTGATTGCTTTCTTCTGCTTCCGCTAGATGAATGTTTAGGAGCGCTATACATATTTGTTCATTGGTTCAAAAGAGAATTTGATTAGTTCTTCAGATTGTCTAATTTTGTCTAGTTAGCATTCTAGATTTTAAATTGAGCGAAATTTTTAAGGGAGGGATTCATTCACCCCCCTCTGAATCCAACGCACCGAACCCAAAACTTGGTATCAGAGCAGGTGTCTGCATAGAAGGTCCAACGCCCTGCAGATCCGATCCTGCTGTATTCGGTGCTATTTTGCTTCTGATACATTTCTTGTCAATTGTTCTATGCGTTGAATCTGTTTGCCATCTATCCAAATGGCTCGTCCTCTGGTTTATGATGGTTCTAACTTCAATAGTTGGCTAGGAGGCCTATGTGTGTACGTAGACTCCATTGATCCCAAACTATGGAGTCTACTATCTAAAGGCCCACACCACTTATCTCATGATGAGACCAAGTGGTCTAGAGAGGACAGAATAAAGAACCGTGATAATGTCATAGTTCTTAATTTCTTGAGAGCTGCGATTAATACTGATATATATCCTTTTGTTCTCAGGTGCACTTCTGGAAAAGAGATATATGAAACAGTCATTTCTGCTCATAACAAACATGAGGACAGCTGCATGATGGCCAACCAGAATGTTCATAACTCTGATCAACAGCGGGAGGATCAATGCTTGATGGCAAACCGGGGAAATGATGATGAGGAAGCCTCATCCAAGGTAAGCTCTGGATCCAAAGAGATTTCAATTGATGATTTATGGAATATCAATGAAGAACTTACTAAAAGATGTAAGAAATTAAAACCTGAAAAGAGAAAAATGAGAAAAGAAATGATTCATGATATCACTTGCCTAAAAGCTGAGTTGAATAATTTGAAATCTGAAAATGAGAACCTCAGAACCAAACTCATTAGAGAAGATGATTCTTGCAATGAATGTGCAGTTTTAAAAGACTTCATAAATGATCTTGATTCTGATGATAATCTTCAAAAGGATTTAATCAAATCTCTGAAAGAAGAAAATAAATCATTGTTAGAAAAGAAAACTGAAGCTGAAGAATTTGAAAACAAGCTGGTTGAAGAAAATAGATATCTCAAGGATCAAAATAAAAAGTTAATGGTTCTGAATACTATTCTCTCTAAAAAATGGTTAACCATTGAAAAGGGAAAGTTTGTTGAAAATGACACTGAACAAAGATTGAAACAGGAAATTAACACACTCAAAAGTCTAAATGATGGTTTGCATAATCAAGTCATTTCCTGTGAAGACTACATTGCATCCTTGCAAACTGATTTCAAGATCTAAAGGATTTTCTGGCAAAGTTTGTTAAGAGTTCAGAACAAGAAAAGTGTTCCTCATTTGTTTTCAAATCCACTGCTCAGAGAATCGAAAATGAGGACAAACAATTGAAAAAGGAAGAAATCAGAAAAGGATTGAAAGTAAAAGGAAAGCTAACATGTCATATGATGATGTAAATGGTTCTTCTGACTCTATTAGATGTCATGATCGAGTGCATGGTGCAAAACATGTTTCCACTCAGTCACATGCACACACAAAGAACAACTCATGTTATTACTGTGGCATATCAGGTCATCATATGCATGAGTGTAGAATAATGATTCGAGATGAATTGAGCACTATGTTTCTGTTGTGGAAAGATAGGACACACCTATGCACAGTGCTGGCATGCACCAGGAGACAAACGCACTGCTAAATCTGTTAAATTCCCAGTCCAACAGAATAATTTTAGGAATAAAACTAATCTCATGAAAAAGATATTTATTTGTTTCAATTGTGGAAAACCTGGCCACAAAGCCTCTGAGTGCTGGGTGGCAGGGTTCAGAAAATAAAATGCTCATGCACATAACAGAAGTTTTAATGTTCATGCACATAAATTTAATGCTCATAATAAGGTGCATAAAAGGAACTTAAATTCTGTTAGTTATCATTACCATGGTAAGTCTGGACATCCCATGTCCAATTGCAAGTTGATGGGCTATGATGACAGCGTTGTCTGCAAAAGGTCAAGAACACCTGTTGAGGGTAATACAGGACCCAAAATTGCTTGGGTTCCTGTTGGATCAAAATAACCCATTGTTTTGCAGGTGTGCCTTGGAAGTGAATGAACAAAGAGGGGTAAAATAACCAAGGCACTCAAATGGAAACCCCAGGATCCTACCTTTCAGGTTAGTTCTGAACACTTTGTTCAAATCTCATCATTTGAAATTGTTGATTTGTTTGTTTGATTTCTGATTTCTTCTTCTTGTCTAGCTGATCAGTCTGCATTCCAGACTCAGCTACTGAATTTAATTCTGCACATATCTGATGCTCTTCTCTTGCCATTTATTGCACTGTGTACATAAGATGCTAGATGCACTGCACAACCATTTTTGTAGTCGATGCATACCCTGCACCGAGTTTACTTAAACCCATGTTCATGGTTGTTCATACATTACATCGAGTATGCTTCTCACATGTTTGTGCATGTACGCACTTTGCACCGAGCTTATTCATGTGTTGCATCGAGTTTGAATGGTTCATTTAGTGCATATAGTCAATGCATGTGTCTAATGTCTGCATATATCATTTGCATGACTATCAAGGAAGTCGTTCAATGCATATAGGACTGCTTTGCACTACATCTCTTTGCATAACCCTGGTATATTAAATGGTAAGCTACTAAATGGCAGGTGAAATCTGCCTGGAGGTTCTTACTATGTGTGAGATGGTCCTTGAGACCAAGTTCTCCGCCAAGTACTAAGGGTCAAGTCTTCATATAGAGCAGTGTACTGCATATCATCGAATTTAAAAAATCTGAAAAGAAATGACTCATTACATAGCATAATTTTTGTATCTTGGTGTCAGGGGGAGCTGAGAGTTCAGTTCAATACATTGAATCCTTTTCACTTCTCTTCGTCCCCACTCAATTCATTCATATTCTTTGACATCAGATGCACTTGGATCTTAATGCCTATTGCTATCACTTCTTAACAATTGCTATCATTTCCCTATCACCTTCACTGAACAACAGTATTGCTTCTGGTTTTGTACATTGAGCTGTGGTTATTACAATTTTTCATTTATAAGAATCACACTTGCAAATTGAAAGGAACTAAAGGTTTAGACTTTATAAATTGAAGAGTTAAGTGTCTGCACTTCATAACTTGAGATAAAAGAAAACCTTTATAGCTCTTAATCTCTGTCTCATGGTTAGAATAGAAAAAGTTTTTTTAATACCTGAACGTGTTAAACTGGAAATGTCTAGAAAAGGTGAATAAGAGTGTGTACTGGTTTTTAAATAATCACTCTAAAAGAAATCAGGGTAGCAGTAAATAAGATCATCAATGTAAAGAGCTGAACACAGTGACAGAGCAATGGCTGAATTGCACTTAGAAACTGTGATCTCCTCCAAAGAAGCAGGAGAATTCATAAGTCATGAAGTGCTTTAGGCTATCTCTGTTCATAGGGTCAAATCTATAGGGGGAGTCTTCACCAAGTAACTGGGGGTACTGGCCTCTGATCAAGGTGTACCCTTAATGTCAAAGGTTAAAATTGTTCCTTGTAGGTCTTGATCTGAAATAGATCTGGTAGCTTATACCTAGTAATTGGGGGTACCTGCCTCTGATCAAGGTGTACACCTAATGTCAACAGGATAAATGCCACTGGTCTATTCACTTAGCTCAGTTTCTGAAAATTAAAAGGTGAAAAACAAACTGCTGTAACCCTTTGAAATCAAAAGTCATTGAGTGTAAATTATTTTTCTCAATACATATTCAAGTTGCCTTTCTTGAACTTCCATGTTTAATCACAAAGGGTATTATTTCTGACTTATCTATTAAAACCATGTGCCCTAGATTCATTGCTATAAATGGAGTCTATAACTCTTTTTCTGTGGTCAGCTGCTTTACTCTATCTTTATCACTGTTAAACCTGAATTCTTTCAAGACTGTACATTGCTGACTCTTATGCTTTAACAGTTGTCTATAATCATGCTCACTTTCTGAACCAATGCTTCAGCTGTTGTGTAGTGACCCCTTACCTTTTTAATGTTCTTTCCCTCCTATCTTCTCTACCTTTTGATTATGTCACAAGAGGAGATGTGTTTCATCCGTTCATATTCCTTTCTCAAATGGGGAGAAATAATTCAGGGGGAGTTATACATTCAGGGGGAGAATGGGTTGTTCTAAGGGAAATCTACGTGTATACTGCATTTTACATTCATGTTGTGCCATTAAGGGAGAGAGAGCCTTTCATGACTTAGTCAAAGGGGGAGACTTTCATTCAATCATTACATGCATATTTGTATTTCTCATCTCAAACTATTTTCTTTTTGATGAAGTCAAAGGGAGAGAATAGTTTGACATGAGTCAGTGTGACTCATAGTGTTGCCATCATCAAAAAGGGGGAGATTGTTGTGCCCCTGTGATTTTGATGATAGCAAACACTATGAGTCAGCATTGCATATCATGAACATCTCTGTCTAAATGAAAGTCCTCCTTGAGCATATGATGTCTATACAACTGCATACACTGCATATGATGTCTATACACTAATGCACACTCATTGCATATGAGGTCCTATCTGCACGCTATAAAGTCTGTACAGAGTTTTTACCTAGATTGCATCAGACAAGTCTGTACATCGTCTGCCCGCACACACAAGTCTATACATTGTTGTCACATGCACACAAAGTATGTACACTCAATTGGTGGCTTGTTCATGCATCGTCTCTAAAGTCTATACATCGCCACTTGTTCAAGCTTATGCATAGTCCATGCATTCATCTCAAGTCTGTACATCGTCAGTGCTCTTCATGCATGTGCATAGTTCATGCATCACTCCTTTGGCAAGTCTATGCATCATGTGCTTCATGCATTTGAAGTCAGTACAGCCCATGCTCAGGTTAAGTCTGTACAGGGTCTTGTGGCATCGTGTGCTTCAAGCACTTCCACCAAGTCTGTGCATTCTTCACTTAAAGTCTGAACACGGTTGCCTTGATGACTTAGCAAGTCTATACACTAATGAGCACTTGTTTATTTTGATGACTGAGCAAGTCTATACATCGTTCTATCACATGCACACAAAGTCTGCACATTCCTTACTGTTAAGTCCATACACTCGTTGCTGGCATGTCTGTACATCGTCTTGTACATTGTACATAAAGTCTATACATTGCCTTGCTGCATTGCACGTGTTCAAAGTCTATAAGTGTATGCATTGTATGGTCGAACACACACAAGTCTATACATTGCATTGCAGCATGCACACACTCAAAGTCCATACACTGCATTGCAGCATGCACGCACACATAAGTCTATACACTATCCCGTTGCACGCCACACAGCTGAGCAAGTCTATACATCCGTTAGCCTTGCCTTATGCACGCAGAGTCTATACATTCTCTGCTGATATGTTTATGCTATAGTTCAGCAAGTCTATACATCCGTTAGCTCTGCTCGTGGCTTAGTCTGTTCAATCAATGTTCATTGTGCATGTGTGCATCTCTCTCATACAAAGTCTATACACTCTATGGTGGTTAGTCTGTACAACTTCATTGTCTCACTCGATCAAGTTAGTACAGCCAGTGTTCTGCACACATATGCATAGTCTGTACATCGTCCTGTGTCATGCACTCAAAGTCCACACATGCACACACTTAGCTTGTGCATCATGCATTCACGCCTAAACTCTAGGCATAGCAAGTCTGCACATTGTCTGTACACTTGTTGATTGTATGTTCGTGAATTCATTCTCATTGTGCACACTTTGTTAAAGTGCATTCTGCATTGCAAACCAGCAAGTCTATACATTGCTATCGCATGCACACTAAGTCCATACACTTGTTGATGGCATGCCAGTGCGTCCACTTTCAATGTACATACTTCACTACATGCACACTACACTTCACACCAACAATTCTATACATTGTTTGGTCGCACACACACATCTACACACAGGTCTATACGCTACCTTGTGACATGTCTATACATTGGTTGTTTCATACATACAAAGTCTGTACGTGCTTTGTTCAAAACATAAACTTACTCAGTGCATCCTCGTCTGACCTGACAGAATATCTGCTCGAGGAAATTGAGAAGGGCACGTGATCCAAGAAGCCAGGATCGTGACACGTGTAAAGCAGCAAGCCTGGATGCTACCACATGACCAAAATGTTGGGCGGGAAATGTGGAGGACACACACCCACCTATCTGCTGCTCTATAAATATGAAGCTTCTTCCTCAGAAGAAGACCTGATTGTGATAGAAGAGCAGAAGCAGAGAGATAGCCTGCACGATCCAGAAGAAGAAAAAGAGTGAAGAAGAGAAAGAGAGAAGAAGCAGAAGAGAAAGAGAAAGAAAGAGAGACAGAGAGCTCGTTAAGAAGAAGAAGAGAAGAATTCTTCGAAGTGGTTCTATTTGTTGGCTCTTGGATTAGATCCAGACCAACTTGCTCCTTGAGAGCTATTTTGTGCTTTATCATATATAGCTTTCTGTTGCTGTTTTGTTTCCCATTTTGTGTTTCCTCTTAAACTTTTCTTCAAGCTGTTAGTCAGCAGAGCTAAGCTGTATTACTCAGCATTTGCAGTGGAGGATTCCACTGGTCGGGTTAAGCTGTAGTCCCCAGCGGTCGGGTTAAGCTGTAATCCCTAGCGGTCAAGCTGTGAGTCAGTGGATGGCTAAGCTATATTGTCCAGCGGAAGCAAGCTGTGATGCTCAGCTGATGTAGGCAAGCTATGGGGCCCAGCTGTTAAGCTGTGTATCAGCGGAATCCACACTCTAGTTGGAGTGTGGGGTGGACGTAGGTCTGGAGGACCGAACCACCTTAAAAATCATCTGTGCAGTGGGTTGATTGGTTTCTTATACTTCCGCTAGATGAATGTTTAGGCGCGCTATACATATTTGTTCATTGGTTCAAAAGAGAATTTGATTAGTTCTTCAGATTGTCTAATTTTGTCTAGTTAGCATTCTAGATTTTAAATTGAGAAATTTTTAAGGGAGGGGTTCATTAACCCCCCTCTGAATCCAACGCACCAAACCCAATAGGTTTTCCCTAGGGTTACTAACCAGGGCCCCCTGATCTGTTTCCTACATTACAGAGTTCTAGTCAAGCGTGGCTACAATCAAGATCGGACAGCTCAGGCTTTAGCACGAGATCACGTCTCTTCATCTGGCACCGTCTGTGGGAAATGAGCTAAAAGTCAGTATGGTACGAAGGAGTAGTAGTGGGCGGGTAGCCGGCGATAGGGGGAAGGCGCCGGCAATAGCGACTGAAGGGCGCGTGCCATCCAATTCCATGACCAGCCCCCTTCCGCCCAACCAAGCCAATGCTCCACCCCCTCCGCCTACGGAGGCCCCACATCCCGCAGTAGATCCCGTGGCGTTCCACGCCCTCAACGATAAGCTGAATGTTCTCATCGACCTGATGCGAGCCCAGGTAACCAGAGAGGAGCGCTCGCCCCCCCTCCATCTAGAAGCTTCCCGGCGAACGGCAGGAGGCCGTTTTATTCTCTAGGAAGGTCGCATCATCCGCAACACTGCGGGCGAACCTTCCCACCTTCCGCGTTAAGACGACGAACAAGAAGCTTGTTCCAACCCTCACGGGAAGGAAGGTGACATGCGCCCACCAATACCAGTGACCAGCCTCGGTGCGTGCCGGCGTGAAAGCAAGTGCTCCAAAACGCCTCGGAATCTCCTCGCACTTGTCCAGAGCTCTCCTTACAACTCCTAGAGTTTGAGTGACATTTCGCTGAGCAAGAGCAGGCCCTCCGGGCCCTGCAATAGAACTTCACCTCAAAGGAGGAAGAGGAGCGATCTCCGTTCTCCTCTAACATTTTGGAGGCTGGACTATCCCCGAGGATGTCCCTTTCGGCCTTCAAGTCCTACGACGGTCAGGGCGACCCGGCTGATCACTACGATAGTTTCGACGCCCTGATGACCCTGCACGGGTCATCCATCGCCATCAAGAATTTATGGTAACGGCAAGAAGAAGCAAGAAAAAAGAAGAAGAACAGAATAGAGAGACATAAATATAACACTCCCTTGGGGTATAGGGAGTGGGAGGGGAGACAGATAAGGGAGGGAGATGGACAAGAAGGAGGCCTCTCTCGAATCATCCTCCCGTGCATTATCCCCTCTCCCCTCTCCCCCGTGTGGGCGGCAGCCCGGAAGTCATGGAAGAACGCCCCGTTACGCGTCTTCCCTTCTGGTACGCCGTCCACCAAGTCGTCTTCCATTCTCCTACGCCGAAGTAGCCCGAATGTCCCAACAGCCATAAAGGCCTTCGTCTTCATCGTCAGCCTCCATGCTTCACCAGAGAAAGGCAACAAAGAAGGAGATGTGGGGGAAACAGTGAAGGCCCTTATACAGCGTGAAGAGGAGGGGGCACCCTTCGGAGCCTTTTATAGGCCGAAGGGGGAGGCACTTCGCCTTAATTTACCCTCCCCTCAAAAAGATGCAAAGGGACTTTGAAGAGAAGGTGGACGTCCTCCCCGAGGAGTAGTTACGCCTCCCTATCCCCAAAATCCTTCAACAGGAATACGCGAAAAGGTGGGTCGTTCAAGGCTTGGGAAGACAGAAAGGCACCAGATCAGCACCTACGAATCGACTGATCTACGTGTGACTTGATTTTTCAGCAGAAAAATCATACGAGATTTTCGATTTGCTGACGTCCGTGGATACGGTGAATCATACTCGGTCAAAGACAGTAAGGAGCATTTGAGTGCACTCTGAACACCATTGCCGCTATTTATAGAAAGAGAGGAAATACATAGAATGGTTCTAGACGGCATTAATAATAAAAAAGGGGGAAGGCCAACAAGCCAAGTACAAAATAACCCTAATCTATGGAGATAGGAGAAGGGTGGGAGGTCTGCGGTCCTCCTTGAAGCTCAGTGGTCGGAGGGCCCTCGACGCTCGACACCGTCTCAGCAGTCAGGGGCAACGCACCCCCGGCTACCTCAGTGACGGCCGGTTCGGGCACTGACCCCACTTGTGTGGGAACTGCCTCAACCATGCATTCTCCCAAAGCAGCCAGAGTTGGCGATCCTTCCTCCACAGGAGCAAAAGTGTCCTTGCTTCCCCCTCCACCACTTGACGCTGACGACGAAGGAGAGGTTGAACCTTCTTCGCTCCAGTCATAGCGCTGTACGGGGTTGAAAACGAGCTCGTCAATAATATGCTCCTGTGCTTGACTCACTACACGCCTGAAGCCCTAAGCGAAGCCCTTCCGTAGTCCACATTGGTAGCCCAGCTCGTAATATGTGAAGGCGGTCTTCTTTAGGGCTTCGCTATAATATTGCTCGATCGCCCTCGCCTCGGCCGCTACGACCCTCATCTTGAGATCATCCAACACTGCCTCGGCCTCGACCAACTTCGCTAGGGCGTCTCTCCTCCCTCGCTCTGCCTCCAGGAGCCGACCTCTGACCTCTTCCCGCGTGACTGCCCACCTCCTTGAGCTCACCGTGTGGGCCTCGCGCTCCTCCTCCAGGAGTCTGCTCTTCAGCTTGGCCGTGTATTAGGCCTAGGACAGTTGCTCGGACATGGATCACATCTTCTCCTGGCTCGCTCGATCCTAAGAGAGGAGTAATGCCGCTTCCCGCTGAAGGGCCCCAAGTTCAGAGGACAACTGTCCGACCATCCAATCAGACTCAGCGCGAGCACGGGCCTGGGCCATCTCGCCACTTTCCACTAGCGCCAAGTAATCTGCTAGCTCTACCCCAAGTTGAGCCATGAACAATCCCCCCTCCATGACCCTTTTGAGGAGCATCAGAGGGGAGCAACGACTGAATTCATCCTAAATGGATGGAGTCACTAGCGTTCAACAATGCTCATAAAGGGGGGCTTGGAGAGTGAACGACCCTTGTTGAAAGACGGGGCCCGTCCCCGGATGGGTCGGTGCCGGAGCATCTCCCATGGAAGTTCCTTGGCCCGACACTGTGGCGCCTGGCTCGGACGGGATGCATGGAGAAACTTCCTCCTCTCCACGCACTTCGACGGCCTCGGCAGGGGTCCCTTCTGCTGAAGCCGGTGCCTCCAGCGGGGGGATGTGGGAATGGATTTTTTTCATTAATTAGCGTTATTAGGTTTATTTGATTTATTTATTTATTGTGTAGGCGTGTCAGTCACTAAGTGACGATTTATTATGTGCACCGCCTGATTGATCAGATAGATGTGGATATCATGTCGGGACTCAGAACCCGCCGTACCGTAAAGGCTACGACGTTAATTACGCCCCTCTGAAAGAGGGACAACCCTTGATTAATCGCCAAAAATTGAAGGGCCATGGGGCCGAACAAGTGATATAGATTTGATTGCGAGTGCAAGCATACAATATGATAATATTTATTTTATTAAATCGGTTCTCGGTACGGGGCAGAGTTAAGTATTCACGCATAGTGAAAGCCTCCGATCGGGCATAACCCGACTTTCTGCTAGCCACCATTCAATATACCGAGAGTTCACTACACACAAGCATGCAGTAAGTTTTATATATATATATATATATATATATATATATATATGTATATATATATATATGTATAAATGCCTGGACATGTTGGTGGGACCTATGCACGTATGCAAATGCCTAAATTGGCTTTATTATCATGATGGTCACTACCATTTGTTGTTGTTTTATTATTACTATTATCTCCTTTGGTCATGGGGAAGACCACGAATCCGATTGGATTGGATATTGAAAAGGGTAAATGGGAGGAATACATGTGACATTAGGCATGTGGCCACATGTTGATGAAGTGGATTTTTTTTGGAATAAAGGGGTGGTGTATCGGGTATGATTGGGTCGACGCCATGGGCTGGTGGATGTACCGATGTGCAAGAGGGGAAGTGAGTGGAAGAGGTGGAGCGGGATGATCCGGCGCTAGAGAGAATGGGGGAGGTGAGTCGGCATGTGGAAAGGAGGATGGGTGAATCAGTAAGGGGGAAAGTGAACCGACACGTGATGGTTCCAAAATGTGTGTCGTTAAACACAATGGCCGTCAATCTAAATTCCAAACTCGCAAAGAAATAAAACCATAGTATCATGGCAAGTCCGGGTCGAATCCACGGAGATGTTTAGATTTTAAGATTGAAAACTTTGTATTTTGAAAGAAAATTGTGGAATGATTTTTTTATCTTTTTTTGGAATTTAAAATTGCATATAAGTAAATCTACCTAAAGAAATTGAGAGGGTTTAGATGGAAAAATTTAGAGAGGAAAGAAGAAAATGTAAGAGACAATGAAAATAACACTAAACTAACTTTATTGCTCCAAAGATTAAATGTTTACAAGGCGACATTAGAATGAAAAATTACAATCCCAAACAAACTCTAACTAAACTAAACATAAAGAGGCAGGGTGAAGAAATAGCCGTCAAGAATCACCGTCGTCCACGCCTCTCGGACCTTAGAGAGCCGCCCAGTTTGGAATAGACGCCGCCGTGAGAGAGCCTTAGAGAGAGGGGTTTATAGAGAGAAAATACAGAGAGATGGAGAGATTGAAGTGGAGGGAGAGGGGGATAAAAGAAATAAAAATAAAATAAAATGGAAGAATTTGTGTGGTATGAAGAGAAGGAGACGGAGGGGGAGAGAGTGAAGAGTTGAGAGAGGAGAGAGAGAGTGAGAGGGAGAGAGGGAAAGAGAGAGAGAGAGAGAGAGGGTAAGAGATGGTGAGGGAGGGGTCGACCCCGTGGATAGTGGGCTCGGCTCCTCGGCGTGAAGTGTGTGTGCGGTGTGAGGAAAAAAATGAATGTAGTGTGTGAGGTGTGAGTGTGTGTGAGTGTGTAGGGAAGAAGGAGTGCAATGCATGGAGAGGGAGGCCGGCTGTGGGGGTCTGCCGGTGCTGTTGTGTGGCATGTGTGTGTGTGCAGAGAGAAAGAGAGAGGGACCGGGGGGGAGGGAGAGAAAGGGAGAGAGGGTGAGAGAGAGTGATGGTAAGGTGAGTGTGTGTGTGAAAGAGAGGGAGAGAGAGATGGGAAGGGACATGCGTGTAGCAGGGAGAGGTGAGTGCTGTGTATGGTGGATATGAGTGTGGCAAGGTGCTTGTGTAGCAGACAGAAAGAGGGGGAGGCGAGAGCTAGAGGGAGTGCAGTGACTGTGCGCCGGTGTATGTGTTGTGAAGGGAGAACCAGAGGGGACAGGCCGGCGGAGGGTGTGAGTGTATGTAGTGGACAGAAAGAGAGGGAGAGGGGGAGAGGCAGTGAAGAGTGCAAGTGTGTATGGAGAGAAGGCAAGAGAGGGCGTGGGGAGTAGACGACCACCGGTGCAATGGGTGTGTGAGTGTGTGGAGAGAAGAGGGAGAAAGGCATGGGGCTGCTCGCTGGTGCATCTGAGTGCAGTGGGTGTGATGGGAGCAGGGAGGGCTGCGTGCGCTAGTGTGTGTGCAGTGGTGAGGAAGGGAGCGAGGGTGAGTTAGAGAGAGAACATGAGAAGGCTGAGAGCGGAGAAGAGGGCCGGCTGCGGGGGACTTCGGTGGTGCCACGAGTGTGTGGTGTGTGTCCAGGCGTGAAGGAGAGAGGTGAGAATGTAGAGGGAGGCCAGCTGCGTTTGTGTCCATTAAAGAGAGAGGGTGAGAGAGTGGACTACCAGCAAAGGTGTTGTGTGCGTGAGGAACCCGCTATGCCTGTGTGTGAAATAAAGAGAGGGAGAGGGGGAGAGTGCAGGGGAGAAAGGTAGCCGGTGCGAAGGGCTGCAAAGTGGGTGAGAGAGAGAACAGAAGAGGGTGAGAGGTGGAGATGAGAGGGAAAGAGAGAGTGAGGGAGTGAGAAGAGGAGGGAGAGAGATTTCAGGAGAGAAGGAAGAGATGAAGGGAAGGGATGGAGGCACCAGCGGTGCCCCTATTCCAAACAGGGGACCAGTCGCGCTGGTTTGAGAGAGGGAGAAAGAGAGATTGAGAGGAGATGGGAGAGGGGTTTAAGGAGAGACAAAGGGGGTGAGCTTAGGGGAGATGGGAAGTAGAAGTTATAGGAATCCAAACTGCCCAAGGGGAGAGGGACGCGGTGGTTTTATAGAAGCCAAGGGTCATCTGTCGCGGCCAAGCTCTCGCTGCCTACTGCTCTGCATGCACCTGTGCACATCAGTTCCCCATGTTCACTGGCTACCCATGCAGATGCCTGTTGTCTGGTAGATCTTGCCCTACCATCAAAGCCACAGATCTCGCCCTGCCTAATGTTTGCCATGAACGCTGCTGCTGGATCATGCCCTGCCGTCGCCTGTAGCTGGATCTTTCCTTGCTATTGTCAACTTCCCAGACAATCCACCATGAGTGCTGCTGCTGCTCTGCTCTACATGCGATCCTATTGGAGAGCTGCCAGGGTAGCTTGTTGCATGAGAGGGGTAGTGCTTGCATGGCTGCTTGCCATTGTGAAGGGAGCTTGCTTGCCACTGTTCACAAGGTTGGCAAAGTATATAAAAAATTATATGAAGGCCCCTTCGTCAAAAGAATCTATGTCAAACCTCACCACACAATAAGTTTGAGGAATGAATAAATGACTTAACATTTTCCCTTCAAGATGGATTTTTGTAGAATTTCTTATTATTTTCTTTGATTATGCAATTCCCTTATTGAAAAGGTCTCTGATCCCGTTAATTCTAGAAAATTTTCCATTTTGTGTGATACCGAGATTATTATATAAGATTGCATAATTATCATCATTAAAGCCCAAGAATGATGTGTGTGATATGTATAAGAATAGATAAATAAGCACTTAATTATCACACCCCCAACTTATTCTTTGCTAGCCCCTTAGCAATGCAAACAAGTTAAGATTAGGGACCAACAAGAGTTTGAAAGATTTCATGCCTCCAGTCAAGATCCTCCTTCACATAATCAACTGCGGATTAGGAATTTAGAATTATTAAAGTGTACTAGCCAAGGGATTAGAACATGATGCTCTCATAGAACACTCTCAAAGTCTCATAGCATTTGTGCTCGTGAATTCTAAATCCACAATTTGGATAATTGCATCCTCCATATTTCCATTTTAGCTATGTGTCTTTCAACTCTACCTCCTAGATCCGAGCTTTGATCATAGTAGCCTTCACTTTCTTTTTCCCCCTTTTTTTATTTTTGTTTAACACATGGTGCTGCACATCCCTTCACCGTTTGACGCGAACCTCGACTCTTGCCTTAGGAGAATTAGTTTATGAAGTGTAATATCTATGAAAACGAATGGAAAACTAAACACATAAATGGAATGGGTGATACCTGGGGGTTGGGTTTTTAAACCCCTATGGGGCATGTAAAATAGTGGGAAGGAGAAAGAATGAGAGAAGGACAGTGAAAAACGTGAGTGAAAGTGAAAGGGAATGAACATGCAACGATGAACAAATGGTGGAAACGACTAACTAACTAAGACTCAAACAAACACAAACGCAATGACTACTCCCTGAACCGAAGGCTTAATGGACGTGAAAAGCCTTCCTCCCTGACTGAGATTCGCTCAAGAAAGTGGCAGCACTTCGACGTGAATTATGAAATCTCCCCCCCTTCGTGGGCTTGGCCTAAGGGTGCTATTTATAGACCCTTGAAAGTCAGCCCCGAATTAAGGATTTTTCAGCGAGAATTAGGCCGAGATTCCTTTGGATAAATCAGAGATAATACCACCAATTTTCACCAAGATCAAAAGGAACCTAATTTGGTTAAGAATCTATGGAGAAATTCGAGGACAAAGCAGCTAACTTAACCACGGATGGAGAGAGAAAAAATCTATTAAAGCCAGGATTTCGGCCTTGTATGCGGTTGAACGATGGGCCGCCCATACATATAAACGGTCCAATGATAGACCGCGTCCATGGCATCGGTGGAAATTAATAAATAGATAAATAAATCCATTTATCTCAAAGAACAGACCGACCGTTCCGACGTTGGACTCCGGATTGGAAAACGGTCCATCGATAGACCGCCCAACAAGTCAAACGGCCCATTGCCAGACCGTTTTTATAGTGTCAGTGGTAAATCAATAAAAATGGATATTTATCCAGAAAACTGACTCATTTAAGACTCTGATCCCTAAATGGTCGTTCGATGGACCGCCTAACTTGAATAAACGGCCTAATGCAAGACCGTTTATTAGGTTGTCAGTGGAAAATTAGAAAATAGCCAATTAATCCAAAGGCAACCCGGTGCTGGACTCTGAACAATAAAAATGGTTTTGAAAATGACCACCCAACATCCTAAACAGTCTATCTCTAGACCGCAACTAGGCTGGGCGGTGGAAGTTAATAAAATGGGATAAATAAGCCCATTTACCGCAAAGTCCAAGTGAAATCAAAGCCCATGAAACCCAAAATCCAAGGAAAATCGAGAGCAAGTCCAGCCAGGGAGGAAATACCTATAAAATGAGCCCAAAGATATGCCCGAAAATGACCCAATGAGTAATGGACAACATGAGGCATCGAAAATAAGGGTAAGAAAATGACTCAACTCAAAGGTAAAAAATGGGTGTCAACATAAGGTAAGTGTGCTACTTACTCGAATTGATTAAAGAATGATGAAATTATAATAATGTGCAGTGCAGGGTCTATAATGGTCTCAAATCATTGGATGCATGGTAAGAATTTATTTTTGAATGAGAATCATGATACCTTGAATAGGGTTGAAGGGTTTTTAATGTTTTTGGCTTGCAATGGACTGTCTTAGGCAGTTTTCATTTTGGCAGCTACAAGTGTTGACTCACAGAGTCGACACTTGTTGGCCTGCATGTTGCCTTGTTGCAGCAGGTAGCAAGTGTCGACTCTATGAGTCGACACTTTGTGGCCTAGGGCGTGTTTTTTTATGCAGATAGAATATTTGACAAACAGTGTTGACTCTGTGAGTCGACACTTTTATCCTGTGTCTTAGTTTTGGGCGTTGCCAGAATAGGGTGAAGAAAGTGTCGACTCACAGAGTCGACACTTCTTCTGGTTCGTCCGAATTGTGGTTTTGTATTGGGTTTCGAATCCTATTGATTCCTATCCATTTGGACCCCACTTTGACCCCTTTACCCTAAGGGCTTCACTACTCATCTAAGTGATGTTTTGAGAGGTTTTTACGTTGGGCATTATAGTCTTTTCAGCATCATCTTTAGCCCTCATATATATGCTGCGAAACTAATCGTCTTTTATCTTTGCAGAAGAAGGAAGAGGAGGGTCGCACCATCGAAGGAGGAGGAAGAAGAGAAGCTTTGTTGTGCCCCTGTGGTTTTGATGATAGTTTTGATGATTGGTTTTTGATGTGAGTTAATCACTGTGACTCATCTTGCTGTGTGTCATCATGCTATTATTCAGTCATTCTCTGATCATAATGCTTTCTTTTATATGCACGATAAATTCATGTTTTATCATGTAAATGTATGGAGTTCATAGGGCTGTCAGATAACATGCTCTACTTAAATCTGTCTACACTCTGTCTGCACAGTCTCCACAGCAGTGCGTCAACTCCTTGAGCTGATGCGTCGACTCTTTAGTTCAATCTTCATCTATCTACACTCTGTTTTGGATAGTATGGACAGTGGTGGATCGACCCACTCTTGCTGATGCGTCGACCCATCAGAACATTATTCTTTATAGTAAGCCCACACATTGGTCTTCTTGACTCAAAGTCTATACAACGCTAAGTCAATACATTGAACTGTTCTTCAAGTCTGTACACTGGCTTCACGTTTTCAATGTCTGTACAGTGGCTTCGCATAGGCAAGTCTGTACATCGACTTCACTCATCAAGTCCATACATCCACAGTGCACGTTCAAGTCTTTACATTTGTTTTAAGACAAAGTCTGTACATTGCCTTTGTGCTTCAAAGCCTGTCGATTGAAGAGTCTACACATTGGTTGTTCACACGTTCCTGCAGTCTGAAGTCTCTACATTACTTTCGCCTATTTTTCATCTAAGTATCATAAAGTCTGTACGTTGCTTTAGCCTTTACCTTCACAGCAAAGTCTATACAATGCAATGCATAAACTTAGAACTGATGACTTCGTTTCATCTGTCTGACAGGGACTGAAGAGGCTAATGAACCCCTTAAAGCAAGAGGGCTGAAGCCATCCAATTTCCGCTGCTGGAACACACCAATGCGTCAACGCCTTGATCAAGTGGCGTAAACGCAGTAGTTCAAACAATCAAGAAAGAGGCTTACTAGATTACTCTGGTGCGTCAACACATTCATCAAGTGGCGTCGACGCAGCAGGTTGATGGATCGACAAGGTGACCAGAGGGTGGATGCAGTTACACAATGCGACAACGCACTCCACACGTAACGTGAGAGGGCTGAAGCCATCTAAGTTCAGATGCTGGAACACCAATGCGTCAACGCAGCATGCTGAGAGCATCGACACAGCACGTCCATCTGCTGAAGACTTGATCACCGATGGGTCAACGCAGCATGCTGAGAGCGTCGACGCAGCACGTCTATTCGTTGAAGACTTGATCACTGGATCACCGATGTGTCAACGCAGCAGGTTGATGGAGTCAACGCAGCAGACTTGAGTTCGTGATCCCAGGATGACAAGGTACCAGGATGTTGCCACGTGGTCTGAGTTTCTAGGGCAGGAAATGTGGAAGCCACACGCGCCCAGTGTGCCTGCTGCTGCTGGTATATATTGGAGCCTTCGTCTTCAGATGGAGGCTGATCGAAGAAGAAGCCTGGAGAGCAGAAAGCCCTTCGATCCAAAAAAAGAAAAAAAGAAGAGAAGCAGTGAGCAGAAGAAGAAGGGAGCAGAAGAAGAAGGAAGCAGAAGAAGAAGGAAGCAGAAGAAGAAGAAGAAAGAGAAGAGATAGGGAGAGCCTGCGAAAGAGAAGAAAATAGAGAGTGAGAGCAGAAGAGAAAGATTGCGTGAGCTGAGAAGAAGAAAGTAGAGGAAGAAAAGAAGAAGAGGAGAGAGTCTATTGAAGACCTGTTCAGTCTGTTCGTGGATCAAATCCAGAACGACTATTGTGTTTCATTTCCAGCTTTTGTTGCTGTGCTTTTTATGTTTCCTTATTTTCCCTTTTGTTTCTCTGGTTAGCTTTGTTCTTCCGATCCTCTGGACTGAGGTCGGGTTCCTCCTGGTGGGTCAGGAGAAGGGAGATCTGATCTCCGGTTGCAAGTAGCTGGGAGCTACTTGTGGGTTCCCTCCGGTTTGGAGGAAGGGAGACTTGTCTCCGGTTCTGGGCTTGTGGGTTGCAAGTCCAGGGGTCCCTCCTGGTCTGGAGGAAGAGAGGCCTTCGACCTCTGGTTTCCAAGTGGCTGGGAGTCACTTGGGGTGTCCCTCCGGTTGGGAGGAAGAGGGGAGTTTGTTCCCCTGGTCAAGCTGTGTGTCAGCACCTGTTGCAGACTGAGTCTGCAGTTTCTAGCTTGTGCTAGTGGAAGCCGCACTCCGGTTGGGAGTGAGGGGTGGACGTAGGTCTGTGGACCGAACAACCTAAAAACCTGTTGTTCAGTGGTTTGCTTGTAGTGTGTTCTTCCATACCTCCTACCACCCTTCACAGATTGTCTTGAGCTTTCTTATTCTCACTTGTGCTGCTTCTGCTAGTTGGTTATTTGGGCGCCAGTTACATATTTGCTCTTTTGTTTAAAAGAATATTCAACTTGTTATCAGATTGCTTGTTCTGCCTGGATAGCGTTCGAGTCTTTTATTTAGCGAAAAGTTTTTAAGGGTGAGATTCATTCACCCCCCCTCTGAATCCTTGCACCGATCATAACAGTTGGTATCAGAGCGGTGTCTGCATACAAGGTCCAGTGACCTGCAGATTCGATCTCTGGTTTTCGGTGCTAATTTGTCTTTAGTGCATCAATATTCCTATTGCATTAATCTGTTGTGTTCTCATGGCTCATCCTCCACTATTCAGTAGTTCAAATATTAAATTCTGGCTATATCGTATGCACAAGCATGTTAACTCTATTAATCCACAATTGTGGAAGGTTATCTCTCACAGCCCACATGAACTTCCTAAGGATAAGTCCAAGTGGACTCATGTTCACAAGTTGAAAAATGATGATAATGTGAGAGCTCTAAATCTAATGAAGGCCGCAATCGGTTCTGATGATTTTTCCTCTTTCTCAGGTTGTAGCTCGGCAAAGGAAATATTGGATGAATTGCTTCGCATCCATAATGGAAAGGAAGAAGAATGTCTCATGGCAAGAGGGAGTGATCAATCAGATGAGTCCTCATCCCAGGTAAACTCTGAGACTAAGGATATTAGTCATGATGATTTAGTTGCCATGCATGAGCATCTACTGAAAAAATATGAAAGAGTTAAATCAGAAAAGAGAAAATTAAGAAAAGAGAAAAATTCTGAAGTCAGAAGTCTGAAAGCTGAAAATGAAAACTTGAAATCTGACATGATTAAAGGAAAAGATGAGTTAAACAGGTTGAAATCTGAAAATGAGAATATTAGAAATAAACTCATCGGTGAAAATAATTCTTGCAAAACATGTGCCATTCTCGAAGACATGATTAATGATTTTGATTCTGATGACAGTTTTCAAAAAGAACAAATCAAATCTTTAAAAGAAGAAAATGTCTACTTGAAAGATCAAAATAAAAAACTAATGGTTCTTAATGCTATCTTCTCTGAAAGATGGGTGTCAATTGAAAAAGAAAAAACTGTTGTGAAGGAAAATGAGAACAACTTTGAAATAATGGTTCAACAAGAAAATGAAACTCTGAAGAACCTGAATGATGCTTTGCAACAACAGCTGATTGTTTGTGAATCTTAGCTATCCAAGTACGAAGTGAGTATTGCTTCATTGAATTCTGAGATTGAAGATCTGAAAAATTCTTTGTCAAAATTCGTTAAAGGAAAAGACAATTTGAATTAGCTGCTTGGTTCTAAAGTGAATTTTCAGAAAGAAGGACTTGGGTATGTGCATGTTAATAAGAAAGTGAATGAAAAGAAGAAGTTAATTGTACTCGTGAAAAGCTCTAAACAAGCTAATCAATCTAATTCTTCTATTTTTCAATTCACTGCTAAGAAGGTTGAAAATTCAGATAAGAAACAGAAAAAGATTCAAAAACAAAACAAAAATGCTGATTTGAATAAGTCCAAATATGTCTCTGATTTACATGTGCATGCTGCTCACTGCTCACACACACATTCACACTCCCATGAGAATATCATTCTTGTCAAACAAGTGAATGTGAATAAAAAGGCTATAACATGTCACTATTGTGGGAAAGTTGGCCATATTATGCATAACTGTGTAGCATTGATAAATAATGAAAGAAATGCTGTTAGAAAGTATCCTAGAAATCACCTTAGGAAACATTCTACTAATCAGGAAAAGAAAATTCAATGCTATTACTATAGGAAGTTTGGTCACATTGCTGCCTTCTGCTGGCATGCTCAGGGAAAGAAAACTAACTCTGGATTTGTTAATTTCCCTGTTAATAAAAATATTGTTGATAGAAAGAAGTTTGGTTCTAGAAGCAAACACACTGTATGTTTTAAATGTGGAAAGCCAGGCCACAGAGCTGTTAACTGTTGGCTGGCCTGTTATGAAAAGAAAAATTTTTATGTCAATAACAGAATTAATCATGTTCACTCACACCATGTTCACGCCAATGCTGATGTATACAAGGAGAACATGAAATCCGTTATTTCTTGTTATCATTGCGGGCAGGTAGGGCCTTCCATGTATAATTGTCATATCATGTGTTGTGATGATAAACATGCGAAAAATCTGTTGAGAAAACCTGCTAGGAGTGTCACTACTAAACCAGGACCCAAGGTTTCTTGGGTACCTGTTACATCAAAATGATGTGTCTGCTACAGGTGTGCCTTGGAAGCTGAGGAATAAAAAGGGGGAAATAAACCAAGGCACTCAAAGAAAAACCCCTTTTGAAATTTTCAGGTAATTTCTCTGCATCTCCTATTTTGAAATTCTTGCATATCTGCCATGTGTAGTTGTTTGATAATTGTTGAAATGCATAACCTCTGAAAACAAATTGCATTCTGAATTTTCTGGAAAATCTGAATTGCTTATGAATGTGGCTTGAAATTTGTCTATTGCATAGTTCATTGAAAATATGTCCATTGCATTCTGAAAAATCAACTGTTCAGTTTTCAGTGCAAACATTGCATGTTTTCAGGGGGAGTTAATTGCATGTCCTTGCATAGCATTCAGTGTTGAGTCTTTGCATGCATGTAGTTAATTGCATTGCATTTTACTGCATTGAAAATACCAAAAAGGGTAATTGAATGTATAGTGTCAGGGGGAGTCAATGCATTGCATGCAGGTGGTCAAGTGCCTACATCTCTATCAGAATTCACTGCATGTTATCCTTGGAAATCCTGAAACTTGCCAGACCTCCTGATATCTTGCTTGTTGTGTTCAAACAATCAAGAAAGAGGCTTACTGGATTACTCTGGTGCGTCAACACATTCATCAAGTGGCATCGACACAGCAGGTTGATGGATCGACAAGGTGACCAGAGGGTGGACGCAGTTACACAATGCGTCAACGCACTCCACACGAAACGTGAGAGGGCTGAAGCCATCTAAGTTCAGATGCTGGAACACCAATGCGTCAACGCAGCATGCTGAGAGCGTCGACGCAGCACGTCCATCTGCTGAAGACTTGATCACTGGATCACCGATGGGTCAACGCAGCATGCTGAGAGCGTCGACGCAGCACGTCTATTCGTTGAAGACTTGATCACTGGATCACCGATGCGTCAACGTAGCAGGTTGATGGAGTCAACGCAGCAGACTTGAGTTCGTGATCCCAGGATGACGAGGTACCAGGATGCTGCCACGTGATCCGAATTTCTTGGGCAGGAAATGTGGAAGCCACACGCGCCCAGTGTGCCTGCTGCTGCTGGTATATATTAGAGCCTTCGTCTTCAGATGGAGGCTGATCGAAGAAGAAGCCTGGAGAGCATAAAGCCCTTCGATCCAGAAAAAGAAAAAAAGAAGAGAAGCAGTGAGTAGAAGAAGAAGGAAGCAGAAGAAGAAGGAAGCATAAGAAGAAGGAAGCAGAAGAAGAAGAAGAAAGAGAAGAGACAGGGAGAGCCTGCGAAAGAGAAGAAAATAGAGAGTGAGAGCAGAAGAGAAAGATTGCGTGAGCTGAGAAGAAGAAAGTAGAGGAAGAAAAGAAGAAGAGGAGAGAGTCTATTGAAGACCTGTTCAGTCTGTTTGTGGATCAAATCCAGAACGACTATTGTGTTTCATTTCCAGCTTTTGTTGCTGTGCTTTTTATGTTTCCTTATTTTCCCTTTTGTTTCTCTGGTTAGCTTTGTTCTTCCGATCCTCTGGACTGAGGTCGGGTTCCTCCTGGTGGGTCAGGAGAAGGGAGATCTGATCTCCGGTTGCAAGTAGCTGGGAGCTACTTGTGGGTTCCCTCCAGTTTGGAGGAAGGGAGACTTGTCTCCGGTTCTGGGCTTGTGGGTTGCAAGTCTAGGGGTCCCTCCTGGTCTGGAGGAAGAGAGGCCTTCGACCTCTGGTTTCCAAGTGGCTGGGAGTCACTTGGGGTGTCCCTCCGGTTGGGAGGAAGAGGGTAGTTTTTTCCCCTAGTCAAGCTGTGTGTCAGCACCTGTTGCAGACTGAGTCTACGGTTTCTAGCTTGTGCTAGTGGAAGCCTCACTCTGGTTGGGAGTGAGGGGTGGACGTAGGTCTGTGGACCGAACCACCTAAAAACCTGCTATTCTGTGGTTTGCTTGTAGTGTGTTCTTCCATACCTCCTACCACCCTTCACAGATTGTCTTGAGCTTTCTTATTCTCACTTGTGCTGCTTCCGCTAGTTGGTTATTTGGTCGCCAGTTACATATTTGCTCTTTTGTTTAAAAGAATATTCAACTTGTTATCAGATTGCTTGTTCTGCCTGGATAGTGTTCGAGTCTTTTATTTAGCGAAAAGTTTTTAAGGGTGAGATTCATTCACCCCCCCTCTGAATCCTTGCACCGATCATAACAAGCTTGAGGACGCCATCAATGAGCCATATGTGTCGATCTGAATCTCGCTCGTGTTGGTCATTGATGAATCTTTCTATCTCGGGCGTCTCCTGTAATATTGGTCTTCTTCCACTCCGAGAATCAAGCTCCAATGCACCCTACTACGAATGAAGGGATTCGTTGTAGATCTGAGGGGGACCCTTTGAACTATCATTTCTACATTTTTATATGAGCATAGATTAAAAATCTTGACTAGTTGTTGTCATTTTTGAATTTCTTGAACTTGATATTGTTGCGGAGTATTGTCTCTGCGTGTGTGTGTTTCTCGTCGTCGTGCGAGAACACGTGTGTGTGCGGCCGTTGCGCCCGTATGTAATCTGATTGCTTTCGTCGCACATCGTTCCTAGTAGAATCCTCTCAAGCTGAGAGGGGTGGATGTAGGATTGCACTAGGTGCGTCCGAACCACCTAAAAATTCTTCGTGTCGTGGCTTACTGGTTGTGTGATTATCTCTAGTGAATCGTCTGTTCTCAATTGCGTGTGGGCTGTGGTGAGTAGAGAGAAATTTCTCATCTCTTGCGCATTTATTCATTTATTATCGAGAGTCCGATCTATCTTGCTTTTGGAAGGAAGAGGGTAGGTGTCTGATAATTTTGCGTATATCAATTTCATTCTGTTTAGTTTTTAAAAAGGGGGCGCAATCAATTCATCCCCCTCTTGTTTGCATTCCTAATTGGGCCATCGCACATTCAAGCAATATTTGTCATGCATTTACTCATCAATTGAACTTTACAAGAGACTGAAGTCTCTCCCATATAAAAAGCAGGGGGGACAATGCATGATGATTGATTAAACAAGTATGACATGAAAAATATCACGAAGAATGAAGAAGTTCAGATATAGAAGAAGTTAACGCAGTTCTGGCTACGTCATATAAACAGATGTATCAATGATCACTGAGGGCTAACAATATCAAAATCAATACTGATGCATTTCAGATTGATTGGCAATAAGCGCATTTTCAAATCTCAAGATAAAATTATTTCCCTTATGAGCCAGACACTAGATTTACCTAAGTTCTGGTACTAGGGGGAGTATGTACTCATGCATGGTGAGAGTTCCATGTAGACTTATTCATCCTTTCTGCTGATCACCATTTAATATACCAGATCATCAGATTCTATCCAAGACAACATTTATCAAATGAATTTTCAATTAAAACAAGCTCCAGATCTCAGTTTACACGAGACTGCCTATGGACAAGAGGATAAATATAATTGCTGAAAGATTAAATTATGTGAAAGGCACATATCACAGTTTATCAATCAAAGAATTCATTATCACATTGTGCCTTGAGCAGCTCGAAAAGATATTAATATTGCACAGATTGCCAAACCAGATGGTGTACTTAAAGCAGATAAAAAAATTCATTGAAAGCGGTTCAGCAACAAGAATCAAAACTGGTTGCACTAGGATCACCTGTAAAGATCGTTGGATCTTAGGTACACAGAGCTTAGCTCTGATACCACTTGTTGGTCCCAAGCATGGGTGCAACCGGATCTAGAGGGGGGGGGTGAATAGAACCCTTAAAAATTATGCCCTCTTAGAGCTCATTTAACGAAACAAAATTCTGGTTTGAAAACACATAGCCAAATACAAGCTGATGGAAATAATGAGCCACTAAAAGTAAACCTGAGATAACAAACCATCAGCTTAAGCACACAGCGGAATGTGGTTAAATATCTGAAATCTACATATGAAGGTTCAGATTATCTTGAGTGCCTACTTGAGTGTGTGCGAGTGAGCCTTTGTTCAAACATCAAGAATGCTGGTAAATGGTGAAGGCTCATAATATGTGCAGTGTTCGGCCATAACAGAAATGCAGAAATAAAACTATAAGTACCTATGAAATGGAGATAGAAGAAATGGAAGAAATCACATAAGGACACACCACTGCACAATAGATTTTTAAGGTGGTTCAGTCTGCAAACCTGCGGACATACACACACACACACACACACACACACACACACACACACACACACACACACACACACACACACACACACACACACACACACACACACACACACACACACACACACACACACACACACACACACACACACACACACACACACACTGGGACACCCCCCCCCCCCACACACAAACAAAGAAAAGAAATATGCTTCAAGTGCAACAAAAAAAATACGGCGACAACTCCCCAAGATTCCCACGGCTGCACAGTAGCCTGCCCACTTCCGATCTCTAAACAGAGCACCGATCAATGCTGTAAGCACAATACAACACATAAGGATATGACGAGGAAAAATCAAGGAAAAGAAATAAACATAAACGCAAGGCATAATATAGCTTCCAAGGAAGCACTTGACTATTTTTTTTTCAGGCTTGGTGCGCTCTTCATCTTCTTCCCTCTTGCTCACTACTCTCTCAAACTTCTTCTTCTCATCTCTAGACTTGGACAGACCAGAGTTGGGGCCTTCTCACTTTTCTTCCTCTCTTTTCTTTCTCCTTTTCTCCTCAGATATTTGTCATGAAGCTCAAGACTGCTCACACTATTTTCTTCCTCTCTTCTTCCTTATCTTCCTTCTCTTTTTCTCTTGGGGACGAGATAACAAGATCTATCTTTGAAGCATCCTCGGCCCAACCTCTCTCAGATGGCACATGCATCATATTTATAGGATGAAGTTTGAATCTGCACCTTTGATCTTGGAGGAAGTAATCCGGGCCATTGGATCACAAGACTTGAGCATGTGTGGTTCTGTAGATCTTGATACATGCTATGGAGGCTTCCCATTGGCTTGGAATACAAAATGCTTATATGAAATAACCTTCTTCTCTGATTGGTCCAACATATATAGAACGGAGCAGGATCAAAATAATTTACCCAGACTGTAATTTGATTGGTCTAGGGAAATACCAGTTGTCTTTGTGGAGCACCTTCTACATCTGCATTTGATTGGCCCTCATGGCAATAGAAAGGTTTGATTGAAGTCTCTTTGGTTGTGACCAAAAACTAGAGTATAGAGACAACTGACCTTTCCCAAATCTATCTACTGATAGATCTCCTTTCAAAAAGGTTATCCTTGAGTCTCATGATGGAGAAGGATAGTTCTCTATCCCAGGAGCCATTTTCCAGACCTCAAAAATTGTGTTTTTAAAAGTTTACATCAGTATTTTATATCCTCTGGATAATCTCAGAACTTATTGCAGATTTGACAAAAAAGTGCTTGAAAAGCTTTTGATGCCTTGATGCAGCAGTGACCTTGCGTCGATGCAGCTTCATGTATTCTTGAGTTTGCTGGCTAGCTGGCCTTGATAGCGTCGATGCTAGATGGATGGTGCATCGACGCATCCTTTGTGAGGGCCGTTTACAATGGCTTCTGGAACGCCATTGCGTCGACTCCCTGAGAAAGTAGGGTCAACGCATCCTTTGCTAAAACGCTTGTTAGTGGCTGCTGGAAGTGATGAGGTCGACGCATCTGCTAGGTGAGGTCGACCCAGCTAAGGCTGTAGGCTAGAATCTGCTTCTTGAAATCATTTGGAGTCGACGTCATAAGGACTTGAAGTTGACGCTGCCCATAACCAGTTTGGACTTTTCTTCCTTTGTAAGCCAAGACATCGACGCAGCCTTGGAGCAAGTTGAATTTTCTTTCTTGATTCAAAGCACTTTTACCGTTGATGTTCTGCCCAATCCTTTTCGACTTTATTTCAATAAACTAAAGGCCCTTTGCTCCTTTGTTTGAGCACATCCAACGCTCCTCACTCCCATTTCTGCTGCTGATGCTAAGGCATGCTGCCGTGGCTAATCCCTCTGTTGATCTTGTTGTTGGCTTGGTGTTGCTTCCCGAGCCAACTTGGCTGAGTGCCATGATCTGTCAATGTCACTCTTTAATCCTCCTTTAATCTTAAGAATTTACACAAGAGAGTTATTTCATGATGAGTATAGCATGGAGGCATCAAAATTATTATTCATGCACACTAAAGCATAGTTGAATCAATTCAATAGTATTATAATGAATCATACTTAGACATCATCAAAACCATAGAGTCATGAGTGTACCACATATGCACAATAATGTTCAGTTGAGATAGCTGAAGTTAGGATAGTCGATGTTAAGTTGAGATAGCTAAAGTTTTAAGATAGGAGCTGAGATAGCTAAAGTTTTGAAGATAGGCGCTAAGATACCTGGAGTTAGGCCTGACAATTATCCGTTTAAAATTCGAACCGAATTCGAATTCAGATTTGTTTAATTAGATAATTATCTGAATAAAATATACGACGGATAATTTAATCTAATATCAGATATCCGATTATTAATTGGATATAAATTCAGATATTTGGATATCTATGTTGGATATTATCCGACTGAATATGAACCCTTAGATAAATATCTAAGGATACACATAATTTATATATAATTAACTCAAATCTTAATATGTTGTTTGATTACTCCTTTTTATCATTTTAGATCGATCCCTACACTATCCCATTTCAATTCTGAAATTTCCAAGGGATGCAATTTTCCAGCGGGCCTTTGATGTTCTGCCTTAATTTGTTGACAAGTGAGGCAACGTGACACATAATCTACTATCTCTCTTGTCATATTAGGCCACCAATAGCTCTTTTTAAGATATTGATACATCTTGGTAGCACCAGGATGAATGGTGTATTTAGATTTATGAGCTTCTTCTAAGATCAATTTCTTAGTATCAGTATGATCTAGTATACAAACTCGGTCTTGGAATATCAATCTTCCATCATTTGTAATAGAGAAATCCGGCCGTTGCTCTATATTGGCGTTAATCACTAATAACACAGGGTCATTGTCTTGCAGCTTGACCCGTTCTTCTATTAAGGTGGGTTGAGTCCGGATATTGGCTATAAAGCAATCCTCTTTCTTCTTCATATCAATATCTAAATTCAATTGAGAAAATTTAGAAATGAGATTGGTCATACCTTTCATTAGACTTGATAGCTTTCCCATTGGTTTCCTGCTGAGTGCATCGGCTACAACATTCGCCTTGCTAGGATGATATTGGATAGTAAAATCGAGGTCTTTAAGGTACTCCAACCATCTCCTTTTCCTCATATTTAGCTCCTTCTTGGAGAATAGATATTTCAAGCTTTTATGATCCGAATAGACCGTGAATTTCTCTCCATAAAGGTAGTGACGCCAAATCTTCAAGGCAAATATGACAGCTGCCATTTCTAGATCATGAACAGGGTAATTTTCTTCATGTTGCTTCAATTGTCTAAAAGCATAACAGATCACCTTGCCATTCTACATAAGTACACAACCTAAGCCAATGCCAGATGCATCAGTATAAGCTTCAAATCCGCCACCTTCTATGGGCAATGCTAGTACAGGTGCCGTGGTGAGATGTTCTTTAAGAGGTAAGAAGTTTTCTTCACATTCCCTTGTCCACTCGAAAGGATTTTCCTTCCTAGTAATTCTTGTTAAAGGAGCGGCGATTTTGGAGAAATCTTTGATGAATCACCTATAGTAACTAACCAGACCAATGAAACTTCAAACTTCAGATACGGTATTTGGTCAGCTCCAGCTTTTTACAGCTTCAACCTTAGAAGGATCTACTGCAATGCCTTCTTTAGAAATTACATGGCCAAAGAAAGAGACTTCCTTAAGTCAAAATTCACATTTGTTCAATTTAGCATAGAGTTGATGTTCTCGTAAGGTTTGTAAAGCAACCCTTAGATGTTCCTAGTGTTCCTCCTTTGTCTTTGAATAGATGAGAATATCATCAATAAACACGACTATGAATTGGTCAAGATAAGGTCGGAACACATTATTAATCAGTTGCATGAATGCAGTTGGTGCATTAGTTAAACCAAACGGCATAACCAAGAATTCATAATGTCCATATTTACTTCGGAAAGTAGTCTTGTGTATGTCTTCTTCCTTAATCCTCAGTTGATGATAATCTGACTTGAGGTCAATCTTTGAGAAATATTTCGCTCTCAAAAGTTGGTCAAACAATTTATCAATACGTGGCAGTGGGTATTTATTCCTGATGGTAAGTTGATTCAACTGTTGGTAATCAATGCATAATTTGAGAGAACCATACTTCTTCTTGACAAATAGGACTGGCGCACCCCAAGGGGATGTGCTAGGTCGAATAAAACTTTTTTCTAGCAGCTCCTGAAGTTGCTTCTTTAACTCCTTCAACTCTGTGGGGGACATCCTGTAAGAAGCTATTGACACAGGTGCTACTCCAGGTATGAGTTCAATGGTGAAGTTAACCTCTCTTTCGGGCGCTATACCCGGTAGGTCAGAAGGAAAAATGTCAGGAAACTCCTTAACTACGGGGATTTCGTCTATTCGAATTTCCTCAGACGCGATAATTACTATGGAGGCAAGGAAAGCTTGACACCCTTGCAAAACGAGTTTGCAAGCATGAAGAGATGAAATTATGGTAGGATGTTTTTGATACTTGACACCAAGAAAGGTAAACTGGGGAAGACCAGGTTTTCGGAAAGAGATTATCCTACTGCGACAATTTATGTAGGCGTCGTGGTTTATAAGCCAATTGACTCCTAGAATAGCATCATACCCCTCCATGTCAAGGCATACTAGATTGGCGAGAAGGTTATGGCCTTCTACAGTGACTTCACTATTGGGAAAATAAGTTTTTAATTCCGTTCCCGACCCTAAAGGAGTGATTATGGTTAAATCTAATGGTAGGGGAATAAGTGAAATAGGTAATATTTTTGCGAAAGAATTAGCAATAAAGGAATGAGTAGCACCAATATCAAATAACACAAAAGTAGGATGGGAATGAATATGAATTGTACCTTCAATAAGCTCCCCTTCCTTTGTTGTTTCATCTTCTAATACGGTATTTAATCTAGCCTGCCGTCTCCGTCCACCATTATTCCTCGTGGGTGGATGTTCTTTCATCAAAGGACAGTCAGGCATACCGTGCTCCTGACTCCCACAACGTAGGCATGCACCTAACCTCTTCCAAATTTTTCGAGCTTGAATCCTTCTCGTGACAACCCTTTCAGAGAGTCAGTTTGTTGCGCCGGGACTTTGTGTCCGTCATCGAACCTTTATCCCCCCTAGGCACGCATACGATCGGGCTCATAATGTCCCGCGGGGAAACTGTACTGCCACTCTTGTCATGCCTAGTTTCATACTTTTTGAACTTTTGAGCTTTTGGGATGAGCTTTCAGCTTTGCTTCTTTTCTTCCTTCTCTTTTCTTTTTCTTTTGGTGTCACCATTGCTTTTCTTTTTTTGGAATCAGGTCATAACGGACTGCCCCTATTTGAGACATCCTCTCATCAGGGTGTCTTGATCAGTCATTGCCCCCTTATTTGTCTCTTGCCCCTAGATTCAGCCGAAGAGAGAAACGGACAGGGACTTTCACTTCCCCCCAAGCATGGCCAAGGGAGAAATGGTATTTACACAAAATTGGGAAACCCGACCCGGGATGTCGTGAAGTGTGTGATTGCCAACCTCGAAATCCTCCTTTATGATTAAGGAAAGGAACACCTTGCTACCGGGCCTTCATTAGCTTGAGTCTAATGGAAAAAATGCTTAAGATACAACCCATTCTAGGCGTGAGACAGCTCCTTACCTTCCACGTTGACTAGACGATATGCGTTCCCTGGATAAGCCTCTTTAGCGATGAACGACCCTTCTCAATTAGGTTGCAATTTAGACCTAGGACCTCCAGACCTAATGAATTTACATTTCAAAACCATATCACATACTTGAAATTTACGCTTTATTACCTTAATAACGTGAAACTCTCTTTTGATAAACAGACACATGATCGGCTGCATTCATCCTCTTCTCATCCAAGAGTTCCAGCTGGACGAGCAATGCCTCTCGACGTTCATCGAGATTAAGTTCCTTATCAAGCTGTACCCTTAGGGAAGGGATCAAGATCTCATATGGGAGCACCGCCTCCATCCTGTAAGTGAGAGCATAGGGGGTTTGCCATGTAGGAGTACGGACGGAGGTGCGGTAAGCCCATAGAGCTTCCACTAATCATTCAAGCCAATCAGAGAATTTGTGATATTCACATGTTTTCTTTATGATTTTAAGAAGTGTTTTATTAGTAGCTTCGGCTTGACCGTTGCCTTGAGGGTAATATGGAGACGAATGATGCAATGCAATATTGAACTTCTTACAAAGGTCCTGGAGCTTTTGAGAAATAAACTGGGGTCCATTGTCGGTGATGATGCTGCTTGGCACTCCAAACTGCCAGATGATATTCTTCAAGATGAAGCGGCACACAGTGGTAGCTTTGATCTCCGCGTACGCCTTTGCTTCGGCCCACTTAGTGAAGTACTTAGTGGCGGTAAGGATGAAGGATTTCTGCTTGGTCTGAGAATTGGGATCACCGAGCGGGCCAACAATGTCGAAAGCCCACATAGAGAATGGCCAAGGAGTTAAGAGAGGATGAAGAGGTGAAGCAGGAGCATGGATTTTGTTAGCTGGAGTTGGCATTTGAGACACCTCCGGACATAGAGAGAGCAATCTTCCTCAAAAGTGGGCCAATAATAACCCTGTCTAAGGATTTTCTTTGCTAGAGCCTGGCCATTGACATGACCTCCACACTCACTCGAATGCGCTGCTTCGGCCACCTTCCAAGCTTCATCATCATCTAGACACCTCATGAGTATCCCATTAAGAGCGCGCCTGTACAATTCTCCAGCAAGGATAGTGTATTTCGAGGCAGCTCTTCTAATAGCCTTACGCTGTTCGGCATTTTCCCCTTCTGGGAATAGTCCATCCCTGCAATACAGCTCAATTTCATGATACCATGGCAATTCTTCTTCCTCCAAGATCTATTAAAGGCAATTCCTTCAAATCTTCCTTTTCAACCCTAGCCTCTACAGTTTTCCTAAGGTTGTCGTACCAAGGATCTTGAAGAGAAGGTGCATCCAATCTCTGAACGACGATGGTCTCAGAACTCCTACTGAGAGGGAAGAAAAAGGAGGAAGCGAGCGATGCTAGCGCATCGACGAGAATATTCTAAGATCGAGGAGTATGGATGTAGATCAGTTTACAGAATTTCCTAGCCAAGAGAGTGACCAAATCCTGATACGGCTTGAGTTTTGGGTCACGGGTGTGGTAAGTGGACAGAACTTGCCACAAAACGAGCTGAGAGTCTCTTATGATGTTCAAGTAACGCGCACCTAAGACATAGGCATGCTTCAATCTAGCCAGGGAGCTTCATACTTGGTGATGTTATTGGTAGCAGAAAAATGGAGCTGATAAGCGAAGGGAATCGTCACTCCTTCCGGAGTAAGCAGAACAACACCTATCCCTTGGCCTTGGGAATTGAGGGCACCGTCGAAGTGAAGAGACCAAAAGGGATGATGAGTAAGAACAGAGAGATGCTCATCAAGGAAATCGTCTTGAATAGAGTCAGTGCAGGAATAGGAAGATGAGCGAGATGCTCAGCGATGGCATATCCTTTGATTGCCTTCTGAACAATGAATGTAATATCAAACTGAGAGAGGAAGCTCTGCCAGCGAGCTAACCTACTAGAAAGGACAGACTTTTCTAGAAGATAACGAATTGGGTCCATTCTAGAGATCAACCTAACTGGGTGGGCTAAAAGTAGTGCTTCAATTTTTGAGCTACCCAAACTAAGGCGGCACAAGTTTTCTCCATGGTGGTGTACTTGGCCTCCGCGAGGTTAAATAACCTGTAGAGGTAATAAGCTGCCCGCTCTTTGCCTTGATCATCTACTTGTGCCAGGACATCTCCTAGGGAGTCCTCAATGACATAAATGTATAGGATTAGGGGTTTCCCAGGGATAGGAGGTTGCAAAACCAGGGGATTGGATACATAAATCTTTATAGGCCTTTTGACAGTCTTCATTCCATTCAAACTTGACCTCCACCTTTAGCAATTCATAAAACGGGCGGCACCTCTGAGAATGTTGGGATATAAATCTTCTAATGAATTGCAAGCGTCCAATCAATCCTCGAAGTTCCGTGATATTTTTAGGCGGAGGCATGTCCATGACGGCCTTTGCTTTGTTAGGATCAATCTGAATCCCCCGTTTGCTCACTATAAAGCCTAGCAGCTTCCCTGAAGAGATTCCAAAAACACACTTCTTTGGATTCATTTTCATTTGGTACTCCCTAGCTCTCTGAAGCACTTTAGTGGGTGTTCTTCTTTAGACCTTGATTTCACCAAGATGTCATCCACGTAAGCTTCCATATAGACATGTATCATATCAAGGAATATAGCCATCATCGCCCTTTGATAAGTGGCACCTGCATTCGTCAATCCAAACGGCATAACCACGTAACAGTATGTGCCCCAGGGCATGGTGAAGGAGGTTTTCTCTTGATCCTCAGAAGCGAGACAGATTTGGTTATAGCCTGAATAACCATCCATGAATGATAGCGCTTCGTACCGGGCGGTGTTGTCCACCAAAACATCTATGTGAGGCAGCAGGAAATCATCCTTGGGACATGCTTTGTTCAGATCCCTGAAATCAATGCAAATGCACACCTTTCCATCATTCTTGATGACAGAGACTATATTTGTCACCCACTGAGGATATAATACAACTCTAATGAACTTGGCCTTGTATAGTTTATCGACCTTTTCTTTTATTCTTAAGGCCATGTGGGGGTGAAATCTTCTTGATCTTTGTTTAATGGGTGTTGCCCCTGGCTTAAGCACTAATCGATGTTCTACCAAGGAGGGGTCAAGACCCGACATGTCCTTGTAAGACCAGACAAAAGAATTGCTATACTCCCTTAGGACTTTGGTTAAATCTTCTTCGACTACTGAAGGGAGATTAGCAGCAATGATAATGGGCCTGGGGTCTTCTCGGCTTCCCAGATTAATTTCCTTCGTAGGTTCATCCACTGCTGATGATGGCTCATCAAGTCTCTTTAAACCTTGCGCATACAAATCAGCAGTGTCGTCTACGTCGCTGTCCTCAAGATCTATCGGGTCTTTTTCATCCATGACTTCATAGACTCCTAATCCGTTGTCACTCCACACCTTGTCTTGCTCCTCATCTTCTTCAATCACAATTGCCGTAGCCATGAACTCCGAGCATCTCAGAAGTGCATTACATCGTTGAACTAGATCCTGCAAGAACCTATCAGGGACGGATTTAGAATGACACACCAGCGGGTGCGGCTCAGGGAAGGATGGGTTGGACGACCTAGAACAGGACCCTACTTCTCTAGACCTAACCGACCCTTCTACCCTAGACTTGATGGACCCTACGTCTAACCTAGGAGAGAGAAAATCTAGTGGGAAGGAAGCAGTAGGGACCTCATGCCCCTGGGAGGAGGATGGAGAATAGATAGTGTAATCTTCCACTGAAATCTACATTTTAAATTCGACATCTTTTTTTGGAGATCAGTGGAGATCATGTCGCAAGATGGAGGAGAAGGTGGAGGAGGAAGCCTAAGGGGATATTTAGATGGATAGAAGATATCGAGGAAGGGATCAGAGGAAGAAAAGAATGGGGTAGATAGATCAACCGGAGGACAGCAACTGCATGTCTTGACAATGAGGAAATCAGTTGGAATTTCAAACAGCATTGGATCGATCAAGATAGGAGGAGAATGGGGTATGAATTCTCGCTTTTGGAAGAGAGATAGAAGACGGGAAGGAGACCAAGTGTAGATGATGGGTGAGCTCCCCTTTTCCTGTGAGCGGCGAACTGGCTTCTTCGACTCATAACACACAAGCCATACCACTTGGTTTGTCTGGCCACTGTCTTCTTCATGGAAAAATCTTTCAAATGCTTGACTAAAATCCAACATATCATCAATTGGCCTCTTGGGCGATGATGGGGGACTATTAAATATATGAGCTGCATCTTCTTTCTTGGGTTGGTTTGGCGGTGCTTTTAAAGTGCCTGGCTAGAGAGGGCCCTTGACAAAATGTTGGCGGTAGTCCCATGTTAATGGTCCAGAGTCACCCAAAATTGAGAGTGAGGACTCCCGATAACCGAAGCCCCTTCTATTCATCTTCTTGCCTTTAAGGACCATCCTAGTTCGCCCCTGTAGTTGTGCGCCGAGGCCTCTCCCCGTCTGATAGCCCAGCTTCAATATCATATTCCACCCCTTACAATCCCATATCTGGGGTTTTATTTTGACGTCGACCGGCACAGTGGTGGGCTTGCGTGGTGCATAGGCCCATGGAAAATCCAGATCTAAGACTGAAATAATAGGCCGAGTGCTGGGCCATAATGTTGGCAAAATCTTCTCGGATACGGCCCTGACAGACTGGACCGTGGACATACTCTTCACCTTGACCACCCTCCCTTGAAAAGGGAATTTAAGGCATTGGTGGGCAGTGGATGGTACGGCATTGAGATTATCGATCCACGGACGACCCAAGATAGCCTTGAACATAGGGTCGATATCCAGCACATAGAATTCAATGGGCGTAGTAAGAGGCCCGAGCTCAGCTTGAATAGTGACCACCCCGTGACAGGCCCTTTTGGAATTGTCATATGCTACAATAGTAGTCGGGGTCAGCCTCAGTAGATCTTCTGAAAGGTTGCAGGCCCTTAGAGTGCTGAGAGCGCAGACATTAATGGAGTCCCCTGTATCCACCAACGCCGCGTCTATGCTGACTTTGTTTAGAGTAATAGAAATGCATAGCAGCATCTGTCGTGCCTTGGGGGGTGCCAGTTTGGTCTCAGAAAATGTAATTGCTGGCCCTTTGGAGATTGTAGCCAGGGCGGTCGGTAAGCTATCCACTGCCATGTCTTCATTTAATATCACCTTCTGAAGGAAATTACGAACTGCATCCTGGTGAAGTGTGGACCTCTTGATCAATTCTAGCACAGATATCTTGGCGGGCACTCGGTCTAGATGGTGTAGCAGATCATATTGTGTGCCTGGCAGCGGATTTGCCTCCTCCTGATCAGTGGCCTGTTGCGAGGACTGGGGATTGGGTGCGGGTGCACCAGTGGAAGGATAATTCCTGTGAAACAAACACCCGCTCCGTAGGGCAAGGTTTTGGGCCGGCATGGTGTTAGACGGGCTTAGGATAAGCGGCTTGATGGAGCTGGCGGGTTCGATGAATGATGTGATAGAGGGCGTAGGGGTGAGAGGAGTAGTGGTGGTGATAATGGGCGTTATGGGGGTAGTGGAGATGACAGGCCGTGGAGGGATGATGGGTGAAGGGTTTGATGGAGGGGTGGTAATGATGCGTACAGGAACTGGCGGTGGAGTGGAGATAGGCGGGACAATGGGGGAAGTGGGTGGTAGGATAAGGGGTTTGGCAGTTGCAGGGGATGGAGAGGTTTGATGGTTAAGTGGGAAGATGACGGGGGTAGAAGGCAAAGAAGAATTGCAGTAGCTGTGGTGGAGGGCCATGAGTTGCTGTACTGAAGCTTCGTCATCATAGGACCACCCAGCGTCAGGAGCCAAGGGTTGAACGAGGTTGACCTGAGCCGGTGCCGGTGGCTGTGGTTGCGGAGTAGGCAAATGATTCGACTTGGGGTTTTGGTGGATCCCCAAGTCCTAAATGGGTTGTTGCTGCTGTTGTGGCTGTTGCTGTGGCTGCGGTGCTTGTTGCTGATGCACTTGCTGCCTCGATGATTGCCTTCTTTTCTCTTTTATTTCGATAAAGGCCTTATGCATCTCGGGCCAATCAATGCACTGTCCTTCATGGAGATCATACACCAGATCTCGGAACTAATAGCATCCTTCAATGGTGTGTCGAGGCTGCCTATGGAACATGCAATATTTAGATTGATCAACGGTCGTGTTCCAGTTGGGCCATTCTGGAGGAAGCAGAATTGCATTTATTGACATGAGAGTGAAGAAGATATCCGTGAGGGTTTCAGGCAAAGGAGGATATTGCGCTCTCTTCAGAGCCGGGCGTTTATTGTTGTTGTAACCGTTGGGTGGAGGGACATTATGGTACTGCGGAGGTTGCTGGGGTTGTTGTGGAGAGGGAAAGACATTTTGTGGAGTGGCGAAGGTAGGCTGAGGGTTTTGTGGAGCGGGGAAAACAGGTTGGGCATTTTATGGAGTGGAAAATTGGGAATTGCGGGGCTTTTGCGGGAAACGGAACAATGCGGGCTGGTTGGGGAAGGGGAATGCAACGTCTTACACTTGCTCGTTGGTTTGGACTCCTTCGGTGATGGGACCTTGAGATTTCTTACTATATTTGGGCTTTTGGGCCTCGAAGAGAGAATGTATAGGGGAGTCCTTGAACTGGGTTTGAATTAACCTTGCCCGGCTATAAAGTTGGTGCATGTTGGCAATATCGTTCATGACCAATATGTTGCAGAAAGTGGGTGTGGCATTGGATATCAACAACTTGACCTTTTCCTCCTCACGGGCAGCCATCTGCCTCCATCGGTCTGCATAAGTAGCAAAATCCTCATTGGCTTTCATCTTCTTAGCCACGAGATCCGTAAATGAATATTCTGGGCCGATCCAGTCTTGGAACCTCTGAATGAATTTTTCATTTACAACTTTGAAGCTCTCCGCATCCTCTAGTTGCAAAGCATAAAACCACTCCAGTGCAACTCCCTCTAGTGATCGGCAAAACAACTACGCCATGAGGCAATCATCATACTGAAACTACGCCGATTCATATATAAAGTCCCTCACATGAACGAAAGGATTGCTGTGCCTATCATACTTGCGGTATGTGGTGAGCTCAGATTGGGGAGGGAATCAAATGTTGTGAAAACTAGGAACGGGAACGTTGGCTAAAGATTGTGGGCCAACCCGCTTTTGAAGGAAGTCGAGTTGTTTCTGCATGACGGCCCAATTATCTAGGAGTTCCTACTCCCGAGATGGAGTAGGTGGAGTGAAAGGAGTGTGGTCAAGGCGAGGAGCTGAAGGATAAATTGAAGGAGGGGGAGGAGGCCCATATGAATGATATTGGGCTTGAGGATGACCCAAATTGGAGTGGACATGGACCGCCCCTTGCTGAGGACGAGTGAGATCGGCCGGGCTGACAAGGGCCTATGGCATTGATAGAATGGGCCTATAAGACTCAGCCTGGGTAAAAGAGGGGAGAACGGACTTCCCCTTATTGAGAATTTGATGGGCCGAGCCAGAGGATTGGCCCGCTTTTGAATTGAAGAACTGAAGGGTCCTGGGCTGGACCCGGGTAAGATCAATAGGAATGGGTGAACCCCGGGCCCATCAACCCTAGATTGAGAGATGGAGGTAGTGGACAGACCTTGTGCAATCGTGGGAGATGGGTCATTAGACCCCTGTAAAGTATGATAAAGGGCCTGAAGTTGGGCCGTATCCAACCGGGCCATCTTGTGCAAGATCTTACTGGTAGGATTATTAGAGGAGAGGGAGGGTTGCACGCCCTCCATGGGGACAGAGGATGGAGGAGGGGTGTACCCTTCTCCTGATTGAAGTTGGACAACCCTAGGTGGGTCCACCAAGAGTCCCTAGGGAAGAGATTCCTCATGGGAGCGGGGAAGATCATAGGGAGACATGTTGGACTCAAACAAGGGATTAGAATAAGATGTGAAAGAGGAATTGCCCCTAGAAGATGAATCTAATGACCAAAAGCAACTCCACATGCAATGTGGTACCTTTAAAAAAATCAAACAACACAAACAACCACAAATGAGTAACTAAACAAGATGACACCAAACTTATGCAAACAAGAAAGAGATGAGAAGCAACCAAAATCAACCAAGTTATGATGATGCTTTAGCTTTATTTTTTCTTTCCGTTAGAACCTTAATGATTTGAATTAAATGTTCTTTCCAACAATATGTTCTTAATGGGAAGGGTATCATGAACTTGGTTAACTCTAGGTGTAAACTCTCCCTTACTTATGCAACCTAGACACGGGGTGGCAAAGGTACAATTGGCCCGGCGTCCGTGTGGGAATCCACGGCTCACGGGGACTTATGGAGGTCCCTGATGTGGTCACTTAGTTGACCCCAAGGAATATGGAGGTGAGAGGATCACACACCAAGGTAGGAATGCAACTAAGATATGAAAGATGAATGACCCTATGTGCACCGGAGTGCATGCAATTTCTAGCCTAATAACTAGCAACTAATATGCAAACAATGATGTAAACATATGCCACAACAGAGGAGGAGGCCAGATATCACCCAAAAGTGATAATCACAGCCAAAAAATATGAAAATAATAGCAACCTCGATGTGCGTACATGTACTGGAGAAACGGTCGTATGGGAGACCGCTAAGAAGATAAAAACGGTCTATCGCTAGACCGCTTGTAAGCCAGAAATGGTCGGGGAGAAGACCGCCAGGGAGCCAGAGAGCAAAAAATAACAAGGAATAAATGGGAAAATCGAGGAAAACACAAGGGCAACTGAGAACAACTAAGAACAGCAGGTCAGATAGAAACTCAACACGATTGGCACTAGATGTCCCACCGTGATTGCCAAAAAATAAGGGTGTTGATGTTTTGTTTGTGATGGATGGTGATTGTGTGGTGAATGTGAATGAAGTGGTGTGAATATGGTGTGAAATATGAAAGCGTGTGAGCAAGTGATGCACTAACTCAAGCAATCAACATAGAAGTAGAGCAAGTGGGCATGTCATCAATGTTGCAGAAGTAAAGAAGGAAAATAAAAACACATGCCAGAGCGTGGAACAAAGGAATAAAGAAAAACACACACCGTAGGTGTGGAGCAACTAAAATAAAGAGAAAGCAAGCAATATGATGAACAAGATGACAAAAGCCCAAATATTGGAAAGTGTGATCGCCACCAAAGTAAGTAATGCAGTGAAACCATAATAATTACCTTGGAAAGAGCCGGTTGAAGTCACCCGCCCATGGGAGAGAGAAAACCCAGATGCTGCAGAGGCAAACGGTCTAATAGACGACCGCTAGGAGATGGAAAATGGTCCTGCGATAGACCGCCTGAGATCCGAAAATGGTCTACTGAAAGGCCGCTAGAGCACCCAGAACAGAAACTTAGAACTTGTATCTCCACCCCTCCTGGCCGGCCAGAAGAGCTGGGCCTCGTGCAATGAGTCCTGTAAACCTGCAAAAGAGTGTAGACAGAGAAAAATGACCCAATTAGCCCTTGGACAAGTGTAGTACTTATAATGCAATTAATCTATGGTGCATAAAAGGAAGGGTGAATACCTAGCGGTTGGTGGTTTTTTAACCCCTGTGGGGCGTGGAAAAGATAGGAGGATGTTTGAAAACGTGATGTGAGTGCAGAGAATGTGATAGAAGGAGTGGGAAGATGCTATGAATGCAAAGGGACGATAGACCAAACTAAAGGAAAAATACTCAAACTTGGACCAAAGGAACTTGATACTCCCTGGACCCAAAGCCTTATGGACGTGGAAGTAGCTTCTCCCTGGTTAGAAGTGGCTTCAGAACGCAGCAGCACTTCGTGGCAAACTCCAGAAATCTCCTCCTCAAGCTATGAAGTCAAGGGCTCTATTTATAGGCCCTCAAACCCTAGGTTCGAGTTGGAAGGATAATGACACGAAAAATAGGCCTGAAATTTGATAAATCTCGAGGATAATAATCCCAAGAGTCCATAGAAACAAACAGAAGTTTCTGAGAGCCTCTATCTGGAGAGAAATCAAGGAATCATGGACTCTAGTTCGACCACAGCGAAGCAGAGGAAATCAGACAGAGCTAGACTCTCTGTTGGACCTAACGGTCTTGCGATAGACCGCAAGGCAGCACAAAATAGTCTAGCGATTGACCGCTAGGCTCATTCGTCCAGAAAGAGATAAGATCAAAGAAACCCAGGAGGACTCTCTGCTTCTAAACGGTCTAGCAGAAGACTGCTAACTACCACCAAATGGTCGTATGATAGACCGCTAGGCTGGTAGATGTGGCAAAAGAGATAAAGATCGATAAATCTCTGAGTTAATCTACATAAAATCCCTTATCAGCCCTTATCCAGGCCCAATAAGCTGCAATGATGAGCAATCAAGGGAACTGGGCCCAACTAGGGAGAGCAACCCATAAAATAGGCCCAAAACTGACCCAAAAATGACCCATTAACTGGTGAACAGCTCGGGACATCATAAAAATAGATAAGGAGATGACCCAACTTGTTGGTCAAAAAATGGGTGTCAATAAGGTGCTCCTCCGGGAATGAGTTCAATGAAGAACTTTACTTCCCTTTCGGGCGATAAATCAGACAAATCTGATGGAAATATATCGAGAAACTCATTTACAATGGCAATGTCTTTTAAGATGATCTCCTTGGACTCGGTGATGATTATGGAAGCAAGAAAAGCTTCACATCCTTGGGAAATAAGTTTGCAAGCGTGAAGAGATGAAATAATGGTAGGATGCTTCCTATATTTGATACCAAGGAAGAAAAACCTTGGAAGACCTGATTTCCTAAAAGAGATAATCTGATTGCAGCAATTTATATAGGCGTCGTGGTCTACAAGCCAATCTACTCCTAACATAGCATTGTAGCCCTCCATGTCAAGGCATACGAGATTTCTAGGAAGGTCGTGACCTTCTACCATTACCTTACTATCTGGATAGTAATTTGTAAGTTTTGTTCCAGGACCTAATGGTGTAGTGATAGCAAGGTCCGAAGGTAGAGGAACTGATGAAATTGGCAAGGTTTTTGTAAAAGCAGAAGATATAAAAGAATAAGAAGCACCAGTATCAAATAGTACGAATGCAGGATGGGAATAAATTTGGATAGTACCTTCCATTAGCCCATCATTCTTAGGTGCTTCTTCATCTTCCATAATAGCATTAAGATGAGCTTGTCGCTTACGTCCACCACCAGGAGTTTGTTCCTTCATAAGGGGGCAATCCAGCATGCGGTGCTCTCGACTGCCACATCGTAGACAAGCACCGAGACACTTCCAGCACTCTTCGACCAAATGACCGAACTTTTCATAAAATGTGCAAGCCGTCATGACTTGCTTTTCTTCTTCTTTGACCTTCTTATTATTGTGGTAGCCACTACCACTCCCATTTCAGGATCTCTTCTTGCTATCACGGAATTTGTAAGGTTTCATGATACTAAACTTCTCCCTTTTTCCATGCTGATCAGACCTTCAGCTCAGCTCTTCTCCCTTGCGCTTTAATTTTTTGACCTTCTCCAAGGTCCTTTCGCATAGATGTGCCCGTTAGACAATCTTCGCATATGTACGGATATTCTGACTCCCAAGTTGTTGAATAAAGCCAGGCCTCAAACCGTCCATAAATCGGTTAGCTTTCAATAAGTCTGTACTAACCAAATGAGGAGAGCATAAGGCGCTAGAATAGAAAACTAGAGTTCATACTCCGCTACTGACATCATGCCTTGGCATAACGAAGTGAATTCCATAGCTTTCCTCTCCTTGACATGTTCGGAGAAGTACCTTGCTCGGAAGAGGGTGAGGAATCCCTCCCAAGTATGTGGTGCATCTTGAGACGGTGTAGGGATTGACTTCCACCATGTATGGGCATCTTTATTGAGTTGGAACGTGACAAGATGAACCTTTTCTTGGTCGGCACACTGCATGACCTCAAATATACAATTCATTTCATCGATTCAATTTTCAACCTCATCAGGATTAGAAGATCCTGAGAGCCGCGGAGGATTTAAGCTCTGAAAATTGTGTTGTAGGTCTCCAGCTCTTGCCCCTGCGCCAACTTGGGCCATATTTTGTAATGCTTGGGTGAGGCCTGCAACGGTCTGCTGCATATCGTTCCAGTCAACATGATGAGCCATGATGAGAGTAAGGTACCTGAGAAGAGTAATGAATTTTGTTAATTCTAATGGAATGAGGGGTTAAATGTTAGAAATAATTTTAACTACTATCTCATCCCAGGTTCTACCTAATCCTCACATGGATTGGAGATTTTTCCTTCCTAGTTTCATAGGTGTGGGTCCTTAAACCTTAGACTTAGCCTATGACATGGATTCTTCCCTAGGACTTCTAGTCCTAGTGCTCTGATACCACTCTAACTATCACGCCCCGAGATTATACAGCAGAAACAATCGGAAACATGAACAGTCGACTAGTACGCCTCGAGCAAGCAATATAATCAGAGCGCAAGATAATCACATAAAAGTAATTGCACAAGTAAACTTTTCCAAAACATCACTTTATTCCATAACCATAATAATATCAAAGTACATAAGATCTTCGACTCTCTTTACTAGACTCAATAAAATAAAGATTACATCATGACTTGACTAAACACTTGATAACTAAGGCTTCTCTCGTTCATATGTTCTTCAATCACTCTCGGACCCATTAGTTGTATAATCCAAATCTGATTCACTTGTACTTCCTGAAACATTGGGAAAGTAGGTAATGAGCACACTTGCCCAGTAGGTATCTTCGTATCAACATGAAGGAAAATTTAAGTGATTAGCATTTTAGCTCTAGAGAATAAGATAATTCATGTAGATACGATGAAACACGTATAAATCCAAGTAACAAGACATGATCATGACGAGATATGAGAATATGATTGATCAAGTATATAACAAGAATGTAAATTTGATCTTTCCATGAACAAGAATGTAACTAGAATGTACTTTTTATTACCATGAAGGCTATGCACTAGAAAGTCATGTAACAAGCAAGAAAAGTACTTTTCGCTTACTAGCAAGTACTTCGTGAATTTACGTGGACATTCGTAGATCTTCACTTATTTATAAAGAAAGTACTCCCAGCGTAATGCGACGCCAGTAGCATCATACCCCATGGTTTACAGTATGTTTTCGACAATCAGCCGAGGAGACTAGTATAGAGCCCTTGAACACAATCAGTGCTCGAACTGTATCTTCAAGTATAAATCAAGCTACTTCCACGATTATAACAATAATGTGACCAATAATGTACAAGCTCAACAATAATTCCATGATAAAGTAACCAAGGTATAGAAAGTACCAATAATTTGATATGAGTTTAAAGAATGACCTAAAGTATATTGTGCCACGGCGGCGATCCGACAACATAACGGTATATTCATTAGATTTCATAATTCAAGTTTAACTTGGTTAGACATAATTTAGGTTCGAGATAATCCTAAGATCATCTAGGAACTCAAGTAAACCAACTCCAAAGGTCAAACCTCGGGTTAGAATAAATCCGGAACAAAGCGGTCTATTATTGGACCGTTTAGCACGCCTGGCGGTCTAGTCACGGATCGTTTCATAGAATAAAGACATCGATGCAGTTAAACCATCTGGAGCTTTAGCGATCTAGCGAATGGCCGTTTAGTATCCCTTAGCGGTCTAGTGAATGGTCGCTTATAGAAATCAGACGGTCGTCTAGAGGGCCGATAATGTCTAGAATACATAAAACACTAGTAAGTGCTTTTCTAGACAATGAGTTTTAATGGTACAACCAACTCGGCGTCCTAGTGGGAATCCCAGGCTCGCAGAATTTTATGGAGGCCTTGAAACAAGATTTCCTAGTCCGTTGGAAGGAATATCCAATGGAGAGGTTATCAAGTCCGAGATTGTGTACTTAATGTGCAAATGTGTAGCTAATGACAACATACCGGGATTTGCGCCATGTACTTAAGAAAAATGACCCTTAGAAGAGAGATACCATGGTAAAATAATGATTAAACCATGACTAGTCCATAAATCATATAAACTCAAGTTAATTACAAAAGTATATGATTTGATCATGAAAATAACATAAGTGTAAAAATAGTTCTAAGTGCCTAAGGAATCATGAAATCTATTAGAACGCTCTGTTAACATAACCAGATATATGATAATAGCACTTGAAACATGAATAAAACTTACTTAACTAGGCTTATCATACATTAATTAGGGTCATTTTGTATTAAGTTTTCGGTTAACTTAAATACAGAAATCAGGAACTCAAACAATCTAGTGAAGGACCGTTTCACTAGGCCAAACGGTCTGTCGTGCGATAGCTAGGGTTTCTGGCGGTCTACAAGGAGACCATTTCTTCCTGTGTTATAGAAATCTCAACAAAAAGAGATAAAATACTGATCTAATACACATCATGCCTGGAAATCAACATATATAAACATGATAGAACAAGTATAGGCCAACAATATGTGTGGGTTTGTGTAATAAACAAGAAAATTTCCTTTTTAACTTCATTAGGGCTAAGAATTATGCATGAGGAGTATACTAGTTGCATAATCCCAATAAATCATAAAATTCTCAGTGTACAATGCATGAAATCAACTGAAACCAGAGAGATTTTATTCATGACTTCAAGTTTAAGCCTTTCATGAGATAACATACCTCTGATCTTCTCCTAAAACTTGAAATTTCTGACTGGAAGTAAACCCTAGTTCTGCACGTCCTATGCTAAACTAGCAAATTCAACATCCTATATCTCCTGATTCCATTGACCTAAGGACGTGAAATTTTGAGGGTAAGAAGAGGGTACTAAAAGGAATAATTTATTCTAAAGAACCTCTATCTAATTACCTCGTTTGGGGCTTCTATTTTCCTTATCTTCACTGGGCCGTTGCACAGATTCCTGGGTTATCGGTGCAGGATTAGCAACTTTGGAAGCCTCTAACTCCTTGTAGACTTGATCTCCTAGAATGAAATTTTTAGGGGAGTTATACCTGAGTATTGTGAATAAAAGATTCTAAAGAACCTACCTGAAATAAAATATCCTTACCATAGTTCCTTGTGAGCCAAATGTAAGGGTCGCGCAAGGTGGTTCTGGGGTCTATTTATAGGTTTAGCTAGGGTTTTGAGGATTAGAACGAACTTGGAGTCCTAATTAGGTTTTCAATTCGATCTTCTAACCTTCTAGACTTATCTAATTAGTAGATAGCATCGATCATCGGTGATTTGGATGCCCAAGTTCTAAGCTTTTCACGTTCTCTTCCTTTCACGAAATCTACAGAGCCTAGCGGTCTAATGCTAGACCGTTTTCCACTTCTATGCGGTCTCGCGATAGACCGTTTTCTACCCTGGGCGTCGACTTTGAACTGTTTCAAACTCTTTTGATATTATCCACCTCCTTATCCTACTTATCCACTTAAATTCTGACATTCTAGAAATTAAGCTTCTAGAATATGGGTCAACTCTTTTAGGCTTGAGTTTTAGGCCCTTTGGGTTCAATTAAATGGGCCTAATATATTTAATAGTAGAAGGCATTTACTTAATGAGACTTAGTTAATAGTAATTCGTTTAATAGCTCATTTAAATGTTTAATAATTCTATTTAAATCTAGAAAATTTCTAGAAAATTCTTGGGCGTTACAAGACCGCTGATAAACACAGCTTGTTGTCTGCTGACTTACAGCTTGATGTAAGAACAAGGAAGAATGAAAAACAAAACAAAAGAACCAACAACGAATGCAGGAAAACAATGTAGCTCTCAATGAGCGAAATGACTTCGATCTGATCTAGAGGCCACACACGATGGAGTCTTCAGTAGATCTCCAGCTGAACATAGTTTCTTCTTCATGAAACCTCTCTTTCTCTTCTTCTTCTTCTTCTTACGAACTCTCCTCTCTCAGATCGGATGTCTCTCTTTTCATCTGCTCACAAACTCTCTTTTTCTCTTCAGCTCTCTCTTCTTCTTTCCTCTATGGCAGCCTCACTCTCTTTCTTTCTTCTGTAGCTTTCTCTCTTGTGCTCTCTCAGAAATCGAAATGGCAACTAAGGCGGCAGCTTCAACAGCCTCTCTTGAGCGGAGATGCTGATTTTTATAGAACAGAGTATCATCTTCCACTCAAGATTCCGATCAGCAGCCAGTACAATCGACTGGTCCACGTGGGAAAGAATATTCTGATAATGATATGACCTTTCTAAAAATCAGGCATGTGGGTTGTAAATTGCACGCCAAAACTTCCATGAGCACTGGCACGTGATTCGCCTGAGTTCATCATTAGCTTAATGATGAATTTTTAGAGTTGCGTCGCAAATCTTCCTTAAGTATCCACTTATCCTTAATCATCAACTATGCCTTTGATTCTCTTAAGTTTGTCGTAAGTACTTCTGTATTGAAGTTATTGCCAGAATCGGTCGACCGTTCAATTTATTTTAGTCAGTCGAAATAAACAGCATCAGAAGCTACTTTCAGGAGATTGACGCAGCCTCCAAATAGCTTTAACCTATCTGCATTAGTCTTTGGTGCGTCGATGCAGCTCTGGATGCTTCGACGTTGTTGACTTCCAATTGCTGGTTCTGAGCTGAGTATGTCAATGCACTCATCAGATACGTTGGTGCAGTGAATATAGAATCCTTGGCCAGAAGGCTTCGAATGCTAGCTTTTATCTTGTTGCATCGATGCATATTGTCACCAAGTCGAGGCAGAGTGTAACGACATATCGCTTATAAGCTGATGCGTCGGTTCATAAGTTTGTTGCTTCGACCTTCTTTTTGAAAGGTTGTACTCAGCTGCTTCGACGTAATGCCATTCAGTTTCTAATGCTGGGCAGATGCGTCGATGCAGTAGCTTGATGCATCGGGGCACCGTCAGATCTCCTTCAACCTCTTGGTTGAAGTTTGTTCTTTGTGCGTCAGTGCGGCTCGTTGTTACGTCAATGCAGCTCTGTAAGAAATCACTTCTGTGGTCGTGACTACATCGAGACAGTGGTGAACTCTGACATTTCTCAGATCTTCCTTACTCTTCTTGATACAGCTCCACCAGCCAGAGCACCTTTCTACCTTGCGGACTAGAACTAGAGTCGACTCCAAGGTCGACTCTAGTCGACTCCTCTTCTTCAAATCTCTTCATTTTTCATCTTTGAGCTTCATTTGATCTCTTCTTCATAGATCTTCACTCATTTGTTAACCTGAGTGAATATTTGCCACTCGAATGCTTCTTTTTGTCACCCTTGTGCTGAACCAGCTTGAAATCTGCAAATCACTTGATTAAACGTGACTTAAACAGACCTACAAATCACTTCAACCACTCTGTTTAGAGAATCATGATGCCAAAACACATGCTCATACATGACTTAAAGCTTGACATCATCAAAGACATGACTCATGAAGACTTATAACTGAGTCATAGTTTGTCATCATCAAAACACAGTGACACAACAATCTCCCCCTTTTTGATGATGGCAACTATGAGTCACTATGGACAATATCATCATGAAAGCATCAACACATCACAACAATAAAAAATTATCTCTCCCCCTTAATGATGCAATTGACTCTCTCCCCCTTAATGTGACTCATCAAACTCTCCCCCTTTGACATCATTAAAAAAATGAGTTTGATGTTCATAGAGAAATATGGAGATGAGTAATTTTAGTGAAGACATGTTCAGAAATCATAAGGTGACATCAAAACACAAAGTTGTAGTGAAAAGATCAAAGTATTTACAGGAGTTGTAAGGTCAATTTCAGCAGATAATGAATGACAGACTCTACTCCCCCTTTGAGATAGAAGGAAGTATCAGAGTAATAAGTGAGCAAGCAGTTTAGACAATGAATCAATCAAGGATGTCCAATATGAATTGCAGCAAGCAATAAAAAGCATTAGAATTTTGGGCAAATGGAATTAGTCATGTGACATGAAGTTCAAGAAAATCATTGGATTAGAAGAGTTACAATCTGATGCAGCATTCATTAGACGAGCTTCCAATTTTTAGACTCTTATATTATATGAACTCTTATGACGCGGCCCTTTATTTTCTGATTGGTTTAAGTATAATAAATGTAGAGTTTATCAATTAAACTCTTTGAATCATTTTGCATTCATATTTAATAAGCATAAACTAAGTCTACATATTTAATTCTTGCTTAACCTTCCTTAACCTTACTCATTGAAAATCAATGACTCCCTTAGGAGTAACTAAAGACTAGTATTGAGATTAAACATTTTAAACATTTCTGGTTTGGTCCTTACGGTTATAAATTTTTTTCAGACCATTTGGGCATACTTTCAAAATTTTTCTTTTGGCTCATAAGATTTTTAAAGAACAATCAAGTGTATTTCACACCTTTTTACATAAGAGTGTACGTTGATTAGACGCCAGCACCCCTAGTTACTCAGTGACACAAACTATCTTATCTCAATTTGAATAGAGATAACAGGGGCACCTCATGGCATAGCTTACTTCATTTCATTGATGAAGAAATCAGTTTCTCAGTGAACCCTAGCCATTGCTCTACCTTGAGCATTTATACACAATTTTGATCATGTGCTACCCTTTGGAATTTTTCAGATTGCTTTATGTTTAAGAACAAAACTTAATCTAAGATTCTCAACCAAGGTTGCCTTAACCTTAAATTTTCAGGTTTTAAAAGATTGCACAGGACACAACATGTGTGAATTGGTTGAGACCTATTAAATTCTGAATACAATCTTTTTCATGAAAGTGAAATTTTAAACTCTTGGATTCATTAAGCTCAAACTAACAATTTGATTCATGGGACATCATATGATCTTATAAAAGAAGATTCATTTGAGTGATTTACTTAAACTAATGAATTTATGAACAGATTTGAAACCTTATAAATTTTAGATAAATAAGCAAGATTGAAATGGCAGCCAGAAGGTTCAGCAAGTAGACAATGAGTTCAGGAATTTTCAAAAACAATCGAACAAATGATTTTAGATGAGTAGTTGGCAAGGTGACTTCAAGCATAAGCAAGACAGATGAGCAGGTATCAAGATGATTAAACCACAATGACCACATTAATGAGACCAAGAATTGGCAAACATCACAAAGATTGCTGGCACGAGTATGGCAAGAGTGTTCTTCATTTAAGCAGATGACATATTTTCAGAGATTTAGGATGAAGCAATTTGAAACATTTTTTCATGAAAGTGTGAATCATGAAATTCAGTGAGGTTCAAGAGATTCAGAAATCAGATGAAGCTATGAAGTTTTCATAGTTAAGTTGACTTGGACTGAATAAGGAGTTGACTTGGAAGATCAATACAGCAAGTGACCAACCAACTATATGCATTAACTCCCCCTAAAGGAGTGCATGTTTTTCAAATGATCTTTTTGAGTTTTTCTTAACATGAATGGGGACTCCCCCTATCCAAATGTACTGACGACACAAATATGACATGAAGACCATGCAGGGAGTTTGATTTATCTAAACACATATGTATGTGAATGATCCTACACCAGCATTGACCCATGGTACCAGGCAGAGTACTCAGGTCTTAAGACCACCTCACGCATGGAGAAAGCTTCCAGACAGACCTTATCTGCCCTTCGACAATACACCATTGAGGTCATGCAAGATAATGCAAAACAAATGCAGTTCTATATGCATCCAATATTTTTCAGATGACAATATGCATATTATGCATGCAAATGAAAAATGTATGAATCAAATTTTTCCTGAGAATGCAGAGATGAGAACTCATGCAGTTTTATTTATTTCAGCTCCCCCTAAATTATTCAACCAATTTGAAACACTGAACATATGAATCTAATTTGACCATACTAACAAAGATGAAAGCAATCAAATGCAATGAGCATATGAATCTTATTCAACCAGATTTAAAGCATGATATACACCTATCAAGAAAGGAGTTATAAAAATTAACAATCAAGACAATAAAAGTAGAAATAGGGTTTTACCAACCAACATGTGCCTTGTTTTTATTGAACCCCTTTTATTTTCTTCAGTCTCCAAGGCACACCTGCAATCAAATTCTCATTTTCGATACATGGGTACCCAAGATCTCTTGGGTCCTGAATGGTTAACAGCACCTCTCACTGGTGCTCTCCATGACTTCCGAACATTAGAATTGTCAAACTTCATCCAATAACAGTTAGACATTGAATGTCCTGGTTTTCCACAGTGGTAACATGCACGATGTCTACAATTTGAAACAAATTTATTTCTATGAAAAACAATTTTGTTTGCAGGGAAATGAGCATATTCAGAGTGAAAATTTCTTCCCTGAGCAAACCAACAATGAGCCGCAATGTGTCCAAATTTATTATAGTGAAAACATTTGATGCTCTTTTTCCGATCAATAGGAGACTTCCTAGCATGAACTTTACTAGCATTCACATCATCTCTTTTCATGACAAAACAATTGTGCATACCATGACCTTCCATACCACAATAGAAACATGAATTTATCTTTTTCAGAATTTCATTTTTGTTTTGAGTTTCTTGGACAGGAGGTTGTTTGAGAGGTGAAGTTGAGCCACTAGTGCTGAGCAATGCACAAATGAAGTGTAGATTTTATTTCTAAAAATCTTTTTGTTTACAGGGTTGTAGCCTAATCCCTCTCTTTGAAAATTCACTTTGCTCCCAAGAAGTTTTTCTAAATTTTCCTTCCCTTTAACAAACTTTGATAGGTAATTATTCAGATCATGGATTTCTGACTGAAGAGCCGAGATTTGAAATTCATAGTTTGTTATGTCTTCTTCACATGAAACAATTTGTTGATGCAGAACATCATTCAAACTTTTGAGGTTTTTATTTTCTTGTTTCATCTTCAGTTCATTTTCAGATTCATTTCCTTTCAAGGCACATTTTCCTTTTTCTAAAACAAGTAATCTCTCAGTGGTGGCAGTGTTTAGCTCTTTCAAATTTTTGTTCTATTCTTTCAAGTTTTCAATTTCTTCAATCTGTTTTTCATTTAATTCCTCCTCCAAATTTTCAACTTCAATTTTACTGTTAAGCAGATTTTTATTCTCTTCTCTCAAGGAGACAATTAGATTCTTATGCCATTCTAAATCAAAATGAAGTGATTCATTTAACTCCTTCACAAATGAGCATTCATTGCATGCAGAGTTGCTTAAACATGGATTTTCAGCTTCCTGATCAATTTGAGTTCTGAGATTTTTATTTTTTGCTTTCAAATCTTCTAGTTCAAAATAGACAGCATGATAGTCTTTTAATTGTTCTCTCATATCATTATTTTCAGATTTCAGCATTTCTGAGTTTGTATTTTCTGAACTAGATTCAATGACAACATTCAATTTCTTTTTCATGGTTTTGTTTTGTTTTCTTATTTTTTTCATGGGATTCAAACAAAACAGTATAGGCATGTTCCCATTCATCTATGGAGAAGTTTTCAAATATATTGCTTACCTCATCATGATCTTCGTCTGCATTAGCCATAAGTCCACGAACTTCCTCTTCACTTGGAGTGCTCTCTTCCTCATCACTCCAGGTTGTAACCATAGCCTTTTGCTTCTTTTCCTTGGCCTTGAAATTCTTTTTGACAAGTTCTGGACATTCATCACGAAGGTGTCCAGGTTTCTTGCAATGATAACAAGTGACTTTGTAAGTCTTTTTGTGCATTTCAGGTTTTTCATATGACTCTCTATTTGCATGATGACTTTTCTTGTTCCTTCTATGCTTACCACTCATTCTTAAAAACTTTCTAAAATTCTTGGTGAGTAACGCTTGCTCATTTGCTGACAATTCAGTTGATCCCTCACTACTTTATCCACTACTATTAGAACCCTTAAGAGCTACAGTCCTGATTTTCTTATTGTTCTCTTCAATTTTCCTGAAATTTATTTCATAGGTCATCAATGACCCAATCAGTTCGTCTACTTTCATAGTAGACAGATCCTTAGAATCTTCTATTACCGTGGCTTTGGTATGCCACTTAGAGGGAAGTGATCTTAAGATCATTCTGACTAGTTCACTATCAGAATACTTTTTATCAAGAGAATTCAAACTATTGATTAGTTTAGAAAACCTAGCACACATATCAAAAATAGATTCACTAGGGTCCATTGTAAATGATTCACATTCTGAAACTAGCAGATTGACTTTTGTGGCTCTTACTTGAGTTGTTCCCTCATAAATTACCTCTAACCGATCCTACATTTCCTTAGTTGATTTGCATGTAGAGACCCTTGAGAATTCTTCTAGGTGGACGACACACTGCATTGCATTGAGGGTGCTCCAGTTAATAGTACACTGGCGGATGTGCTCTCTTGTCCAGACATCTTCATTTTTTGGAAGAATATATGGTCCTTTCTCGATCACTCTTCTCATTTCGTAACTCTGAGCTCTTATGAAGACCTGCATCTTGTTCTTTCAATAAGAATAGTTGTTACCATTAAAGAATGGTGGTCTATTCATCAAATACCCTTCAGCTTGAAAACTGTGTGTCTGCACCGACTAGATCTCCCCTGGTCGTTGGACCACATGTTGGGGAACCTCGCTCTGATGCCAACTGTTAGGTGCAGGGATGGGATCTAGAGGGGGGTGAACAGATCCCCTATTAAAAATTATGCAGAATTAAATCTTTGCGCTCTACTTAGAAATGCTCTCGAACACTTGGCGTGGGAGGGGTTCTACTATAGAGTGAATGTATCTCACACTAAACCCAACACCACGCACTCAATGGAATCACAAAGCACACGCTGCTCACACGTCTAGCTACCCAAGCACACAAGCAAATCACGATGCAAAGAGGTTTTTAGGTGATTCGGCCAGACACCTAGTCTGCCTACATCCACCCCTCACCAAACCTGGTGAGGATTCCACTGACTCATAGCTTGAATCGCTGAGCCTCATAGCTTGCTACACTGAGGAACAAATCCTCTGAACGCTGAGCCTTACAGCTTGCTACAAGACCGCTGAGCAACACAACTTTTTGTCTGCTGACTTACAGCTTGATGTAAGAACAAGAAAGAACGAAAAACAAAACAAAAGAACCAACAATTAAAGCAGGAATACAATGTAGCTCTCAATGAGCGAAATGGCTTGGATCTAATCCAGAGGCCACACACGATCGAGTCTTTTGTAGATCTCTGGCTGCACATAGTTTCTTCTTCACGAAACCTCTCTTTCTCCTCTTCTTCTTCTTCTTACAAACTCTCCTCTCTCGGATCTGATCTCTCTCTTTTCATCTACTCACGAACTCTCTTTTTCTCTTTAGCTCTCTATTCTTCTTTCATCTACGGCAGCCTCACTCTCTTTCTTTCTTCTGTAGCTTTCTCTCTTGTGCTCTCTCAGAAATTGAAATGGCAACTAAGGCAGTAGCTTTAGTGTTGTGTCTTGTTGTGTCCCCTGTGGTTATGGAGTTTTGATGATGACAATATTAAGTCTCTTTATGTTTACATGTACATCCTTGATGATATAATCCTGATGTATTATGAGAAATTGTCAGAACAGATTTAAGGATGACTCACATGTCACAAAGTCAAATCATGACATGTAAGGTTAATGCTCAGATCAGGTAATGCTCTGTTAGTTCTCCTGCATACATTCAGTTCATATCTGCTATATGCATTCACTGCATCGGTCCATGTTCATTGTGCCTGTAAGTCTGTACAACCTCTAGTCTGCATGAGACACTAAGTCTGTACAAAGTTTGCTAAGTCTACAACAACTCTAGTCTGTACACTCTTTGGCAGAAAGTCTGTACATCCTCCAGTGTTTCATTGCATCAGTCATATAGTCTGCACTCTTCATACATGCCATAGTCTATACATTGCCTTCCCTCTCCATGCATATGCAAGTCTATACATCAGTTAGCATTGGCACTTGCTCGTGAAGTCTAAACATTGTCAGGTCATCTACCGTCTCACTTAGCATCTGCTGCATGCATTACTTGAAGTCTGTACATCCACCGCTGAACCTTCCAAGTCTATACATCGCTGAAGTCTGTACATCCACCACTGAACCTTCCAAGTCTATACATTGGTGAAGTCTGTACAGTCTGAGTGTTTCACTCATTCATCAAGTCTATACATTCCTTACCTTTACCTACGTTTAGAACACTAAGTCTATACATCGGTAAGGACTGCACATGGCTGCTTTGAAGCTGCATCAAGTCTAGACATTGTCCTGTAGCTAGCACGATTCAAAGTCTATACATTCTTCAAGGGCCAAGTCTATACATTGTCCCGTTCACATCTTCCAAGTCTATACATTGTCTCGCTCACATCTTCAAAGTCTGTACATTCTTCAAGGGCCAAGTCTATACATTGTCCCGCTCACATCTTCAAAGTCTATACATCGTGGGCTTCGAGCATTCAAAGTCTGTACATTCTTCAAGGGCCAAGTCTATACATCGGACTGGCACTCACAAAGTCTATACATTGGACTAGCGCTCGTAAAGTCTATACATCCATCAGTTCATAGTTGGGCCAAGTCTGTACATTAGTGGCTAAAGTCTATACATCGCAAAGTCTGCACATCGCAGTGTTCAAGCTTTTCAAGTCTATACACTATCCTGTAGCTTGGGCAAAGTAAAGTCTATACAGAGTCATCAAGTCTATACACTGTGCATCTCGCTGACAAGTCTGCACATTCATTAAGTCTGTACATCGTGCATCCTTCGATTTGAAGTCTATACATCGTTCACACCAGCAAGTCCATACACCCTGCATGCCTCATAACGCCAAGTCTGTACATCAGCTCGCCGAGTCTGTACATCGGCCTGGCGCTGGCAAAGTCTATACATCCATGAGGCTGGGCTATTCATCGTCTGCTGCATGCCACTTCAAGTCTGTACATGGTCTTGGCATTTGCATAACTCAAGTCTATACATCCGCACGCTAGCAAGGCAGTCATCAAGTCTATACACTCCCTTTGCATTGAAGTCTATACATTGGATATGACTGTTGCATTCACGCTAAGTCCATACACCATGCACTTGGGCATCGTTCATTCAAAGTCTACACATTCTCACATTGTACACACTTGCCTATATGCTGCATCTAAAGTCTGTACACGCTTTGTTAAAAGCCTGAACCAACTCTGTACATTCTTCTAATATCTTCTTATGACAGGTACATCCTTCGAGAAGAAGATGATTGGGCACGTGATCCGAGGTTGGCACCTAGCATGTGATCCGAGGACAAAGAGGGCACAAGCCCTACACACGCCCTAGGTACTGCTGGTATAAATATAGAGCTTCTTCCATCAGAAGAGGACAGATAAAAGGAGAGTGATCGAAGCAGAGGCAGAGAGCAGAGAAAAAGTAGAAGAAGAAAAAGAAAAAGAGATTGTGATCGAGAGTGAAGAAGAAGAAGAATAGTGTGGGCCTGATTCTGAGAAGAAGAAGAGAGAGAGTGAGAGTTCGTGGAGAAGAAGAAAGAAGCCTTCATTGAAGATTCGTTTGTCTGGAAATTGGATCAAATCCAAACCAGATTTGCTCCAAGAGAGAGCTACAGTTTCGAGTTTCATTTCCAGCTTTCTGATTGCTGTAATTTTTGTTTTTGTTTTCTTTTCCTTTACACTTGGCTTATGTTTCTTTCCAATTCTTTGGTTTGAGATCGGGGTTCCCTCTGGTCTTAGAGGAAGGGAGTCTTGGACTCCGGGTTTGTAGGTAGTGGTTGCTACCTGTGGGTTCCCTTCTGGTCTAGAGGAAGAGAGGTCTGAGACCTCTGGTTTGCAAGCGGCTGGGTGTCGCTTGTGGGTTCCCTCCTGGGTGGAGGAAGAGAGACGCTAGTCTCTGGTTTCTAGTGACTGGGTGTCACTAGGGTTGCCCTCCGGGTTGGAGGAAGAGGGGAGGTTGTTCCACTAGTCAAGCTGTGCGGCAGCACTTGTTGCAGACTGAGTCTGCGGTTCTAGCTTTGGCTAGTGGAAGCCTCACCCCGGTTTGGAGTGAGGGGTAGACGTAGGTCTGTGGACCGAACCACCTAAAAAACCCTGTTGTTCTGTGGTTTGTTTGTGGTGTGCTCTTCCATATCTTCTACCTCTTTCACAGGTTATCTGAGCATTATATGTTTAGATAAGTAAGCTTGGTTTGCATTGTTCCGTCCTTGGCATTAGACTTAATCAGGTACCTCCAATATTATTAGTAGTTCATTAGATTGATCAAATGTCTATTTGAATTTCCTCTTGAAGAGTTAAATTATTTATTCCGCAACTGTGTCTAGCTTCAGGCTTAGTGTTTTAATTTGGGCAATATTTTTGAAGGGGATACATTCACCCCCCCTCTGTATCCATCGCACCGTCCCAACAATTGGTATCAGAGCGGGTTGTCTGCATTGAAGGTCCAGCGACCTGCAGATCCGTTCCTGCAGACATCGGTGCTATCTTGCTTTTGGTGCATCATTATTCCTGTTGCATTAATCTGATCTGTTTCCATGGGTGATCCACCGGTCTTCAACGGCTCTAATGTTAATGAGTGGTTTGTCAGTCTGCGCGAATATGTTATATCAGTTAATCATGATCTGTGGAAGTTAATTTCACAAGGTCCTCACAGATTACCAAAGAAAGTGTCCAAATGGACCGGCAGTCACAGATCAAAGGATAGAGAAAATCGGAAAGCTTTTAATCTGATGAAAGCACCTACTAACAAAGCCTTACATTCTTGCTTTTATAATTGCAGGTCAGCGAAAGACATCCTGGATAAGCTGAAGCTAGCTCACAGGATAAATGAGGACAGCTGCATGATGGTTAACAGAAGTAATCAAAGTGGCAGCCAAAATGAAGAAGAGGATGATGATGAGGTAAACCTCTTTGAGAATTTCTCTTTAGATGATTGGGAGAATGCATATGCTGAGTTACTTGAGTCACATGAGATGTTAAGAAAACAACATAAAAAATTGAAAAAGAAAATTGATCTGAATAGCTCAGAGTCCTCATGTGAAAATTGCTTAAAACAGAAACAGTCATATGATGCATGCTTGTCTGAAGTCCAAGTGCTTAAGAAACAAATTGGCTTATTTAAAGAAGAAAATCAAGAACTTGTATGTGAAATTTCTGAACTAAAAGAAAAACTTAGCTCGATTAATGATGATCAGGTTCATTTTAATAATTTAGTTCAGAATGAAAAACTGTTGAAAGAATTTGAATGTGTTAGCTCTGAATTGGATGTTATGAAAATGAATGTCTTAAGAAATAATGTGAAAAACTCCATGTTCAAACAATATGTTCTGGTAAATCTGCGTGCAATGAGTGTCCATTTCTTAAGGAAATAAATGAAAATCTTCACTCAAATTTAGAATGGCAGAAGGAGTTTATTGTTTCCCTAAAGGAAGAAAACAAAGATCTGTTAAACAAGATTCTGGAGCTTGAATAGATAGAGGAAGAGCTGAATGATAAAATGAGCTCATTGAAAATTGATAAAGGCTCTGTTGAAGAAACTGAAAATCTGAAATCAAAAAATGATAAATTAACTAAAGAAGTTGAAGGATTGAAGCAATTGAACACTGATATGTCAGAGAAACTTCTTCTCTTAGAAAAGGGAAAATCTGTTTACATTGAAGAATCTGAAAAATTGAGAAATCTGGAACATGAAGTTGAGGAATATAAAACTGCCAACAAGGTACTAAGCGAATGTGTAAATTGTAATGAACAAGAGATTGCCAGTTATGAAATACACATCGTTTCTCTGGAAAATGAAATTGAAGATTTGAATAATTCCTTGTCAAAATTTGTGGACGGAAAAGATAATCTGGACAAGATTCTAGAAACAAAGGTTAATTTTCAGAAGGAAGGGTTGGGCTATAACCCTTCAAGCAAGAAGAGTTTTCAAAACAAAGTTCAAACTTCCTTTGTTTATAGCTCAACTTCTCACAGCCCTCAGAACCTTCCTGGTTATCAGTCATCTGCTTAAAAGAAAACAACAGAAAAATAGAAAGAAAAGAATCAACATGTTCCTCTTCCCACTCTGCATGTTTCACCCACACACTCACCTGCATCTAAAAAGAAAATGATTTGTCATTACTATCACAAGATTGGCCATCTGATGCATGAGTGTAGATTAATGGAACTAGATGATTTGAATGCTAGAAAAATGCATGCCAGGGACCCTCATGTCAAGAAATTTCCTGTCACTAAGAAAGAGAGCATCTCATGTACCAATTGTGGTAAGGTAGGACACAGTGCTGCACAATGTTGGTTTGCAAGTGGTAAGAAAAGATCATGTTCGTATCATACAAAATTCTCTGCAAAACAACATGATTTTAATAAGAACAAATTTATTCCTGTAAACCAGCACATCACTTGCTATAACTATAACAAATTTGGTCACAAGGCCACCGAATGCTGGTCAGGCTCTTTCAGAAGAAATCCAATTAGCTGCTCTCAATGTGGAAAGCATGGCCATACAGTCAAGGACTATTGGCATCTTCAAGATAGGCGGGCAAATTTCAAATATGCTAGACATCCTTCTAAGGAAAACATGTTTGGTAAGATTAACAGGAACAACTTCCATAATAAAAATAGAAACCAGTATGCACCTGCACAAAAATTCCATGCTAATAATTGTGTGCATAACAAGAAATCAAAGCATGTTGTTTCCTGTTATTATTGTGGGCAGTTTGGGCACTCCATGAATGACTGTCGCTTAATGAAATCTGATGACTTACATGCCCAAAGATTGTGGAAAGCACCTATCAGAGGTGTTACTAACAATGTAGGACCCAAGAAGTTTTGGGTACCTAGAAACACAAAATGAGATCTGTGCTTTGTAGGTATGCCTTGGGGATGAGAAATAAAAGGGGGTCAAATAAACCATGGCATCCAAGTTTGGTAAAACCCCACATCTGCTGGTAGACATTTGAGTTTTTGATAATCTTGTTTAGATAGTTGCATATCATGTCTGATTTGTTAATAAAAATTTCATGCATATAACTTCTCAACTGCATCTATGCTTAGCATTAAAATCTCTCAATAAATATGATGTGTTATCTGCGCAACAGTTCAACTGAAATTGGTGCTTGAATACTGAATTCTGAATTGATTGAAAGTGACTGAAAATGAATTACACATCATAAAACTGAAAAGCTGAATTGAATAAATCTGTTGCTTGGACGAAGTCTCATGGTTAAAAATGTTAACTTGCACATTTGACATGCACATGCATTCACAACTACATATACGTAGCATGTTGTCAGCTTAAGATGCATATAGAACTGCATCTGCATTGGATTGTCATGCATGACTCTATGGTATATTAAATGGTAAGCTACTAAAAGGCAGGTGAAATCTGTCTGGAAGTGCTTGCTATGTGTGAGGTGGTCTTTAGACCAAGTCCTCCGCCTGGTACCATAGGTCAGAGTTGTACATGTTCATGAGCACAGGCCATAAAAATTCCATACATAAATTCCATTGCATCCATTGTTTTTAGACTTCTGTCATACAGTGCATAGTGTGAGGGGGAGTTGTATACCAAGGAATCAATGTGAACATTGCATATATTACATGCTGTCGGCTCACTGCACTTGCATTTTCTGGTTAGAAGTGTCGACACCTTGATTGCTAGCTCATGCATACATTTAGGGGGAGCATTATTCATATTTTATCAACTGAACTTCCCATCTTCAGCTTGAACTGCTATTTTGCTTAAATCCCTGTGATGAATCTGAAATGCAACACTTTACAACTTCCTGCTTCAACTCTTATCAGCCATTTTCACTCATCCTATCCATTGGTATCTGTTGAATTGGCTCCTCCTTTAAAATGATTTGGCCTTCCCTGAAAATTCAGAAAGACTTCTCTGTGCATATCCTGATCATAAATCTGAAAACAACTTAAAGAGGAATCTTCTATTATATAGGACTATGAATGTCTGATTCTTTCAGCCGGTTGAAGTTTCATGTATGTCTTGTGTTTATTTATGAACACATCTTGAAAATATCTGAGTTAGTCTTAATAAACTTTAACCAACATTTTCATGTTGTGTTTTTTAAACTCTTCTGAATTCTAAAAATTCTGAAATCATGATATTCCTTGATTGATATATATGAAATTAGTAGTGTTTTTAAACATCTGAGAATCTGGAACATGTCTAAGGGTAAATCTTGTCAGAGCAATGACTTTGGTCACTGAGAAACCATGTCCAAAGGACTGTGTCATGAGGTGCCATAGTTAACTCTGCTTAGGAATGATTGATAATCTGGCAGAGCAATGGCATGCACACTGAGAAATACATCTCACTCATCAAAGAAATGATTTGTAGTGTGTCATGAAGTGTAAATGCTATCTCTGTTCTTATGAAGCATGACAGTTAGTCCTTCCAAGTGCTTAGGGATACTGGCGTCTAAACAACGTGTATCCTTGATGGGGACATCTCCGACCACTCCACTTTTTTGGGGGCTCCTGTTGATCGCCAGCAGTGCTACATCTTGTTCGCCACTTTTCTCTGAGTCATTTGATGTATTTTTCATTTTTTTATTATGTAATTTTCCTTTTATTTGAGTCAAGTATCTAGGTTAAGTGAGTCATTACCTAAGTCTTGAGTCATTATGTCAGTTTGATAGGTTAATGGGCCCAATTCTATGGGCTAGGCCCATGGGCACCCCCCTTCCCTTGGTTTCTTGTTAGTAGTCCAAAAGTCAGGGACTTATGTTAAATTGTGAGAATCCTATAAATAGGACCCCACTCCCACCATTTGGAACTAATGAATTGTTGAATGAAAGTTGGAAATCCACCAAAATTGTGTGAGATTCTCTCTCTCTCTAGGGGTGGATTCCCCTCTCCCTCTCTCTCTCTCTTCTCTCTCTCTCTAAGGGGGGCGAACCCCATTCTCTCTCCTCCCCACCCCAAAATTTGAAATTCCCTCTCTCTCCTCCCCATTCACCTCTCATTAAGGCCCCTCACCCTTCCCCATACCTCACCTTAACTCCCTTACTCCCACCACTCCCCAAGCAACCTTTCCTCTTCCCCATACAACCTTTCACATTCCTAAGGGAGAGTCCCTTTTTCCCAAGCCACCCCTTCCCTTCCCCAACACACCTCTCCATCTCCCAACACACCCCTTCCCCTTCCCAAGACCACCATTGATCACCCACCATTAAACCAAATTCAAACTCTCCCCCCCCTTTCCCAAGAGTCACTTGCACCCCCCCCTCTCTCTCACCCTCCACCCTTGGTCACACCTCCCTCCCCCTCCACCTGCTAGCTACGACCCCAGCCACCTCCAACCCCATCTTCCTTGCCACAGCCACCCTCCCCCATCCTCCACAACCAATACCCCCGCCCCTTGCTGTATTGGCCCCCCTATCCGACTCCATTTACCATCATCAAGTTGCAGTTCCAGTAGCATTCTGTAATAGCAGAGTACCCCGGAGTTACAGAGGCTTCCTCTTCATCATCGTGAGTTTTCTGGTGGTGTATCCTACATTGCCGGAAAGCTCTTCCAGTCGTCTTCGTAGACGAGGTGATCCCGCCCCGATCCGAGTTCGGAGCTGCCCGGGAGAGCCCTTCTTCACCGACTGCGCAGAACCAGCCCGGCCTGCAACTAGAAGCAAATTCCAGAAGCTGCTGCGACCACACCTTAGCTCCCCTTGCCACGCCACTTGACCGGGGAGAAGCTCCACCAGTCCTCTGTCCAACACAGCAAGCGGGACCTCATTTGGAGTTCGGAGTTCCCCGTTCCAAATTATTTTCCCCAGGTACGCAGGTCAGTTCTGTCAGGGATTGATCAGACCCCCTCTCACTCTTTGGGTTCCATCTCCCTGCTCCGACCTTTTCTGGTACCCATCTTGGTTGCTGATCGAAGAGGATTCGACCACGCTCGCAACCGTCCTGATCCTGTCTCGATTGGATCACGGGAACGATCGTGGTGAAGTCGCCAACCTGCTGCAACAAACTGAACTCAGTCCAAGGCAGAGCAGAGCAGCGCCGGTCCAGCGTTTGTCCCGGCCAGCGTCGATAACGTCTGGCGCCAAAAAAATTCAGGCTTCTTCCAGGGTCAGTCACCAACATTTTGACGTTGGTCTTGTTCACTTTCGAGTCCGGGAGTGATCACAGCGGAGTCAACAGCGAGCACCTGTCAGACGGGTAGATAGGCGGGCAGAACCAACGGTGGGGTCAATCGGCTACCTCCTTAGCTATTTTCCCTTCCCTGCCTGGCCGACTTAGCACCCCTCCCTGCGTGGAGGTAGTGTTTGAATGTAACCTCTATTTTCCCCACCCCCACGATCACCCTCCTGCGCGAGGAGTAGTTTTGTACTAGCAGGTCTTCGGCTAAAGCGTCGTCGACGCGGCGTGCGGGTAGCCCACGCTTCCCCGCTCGCCCTCGTCTCCGGCCGGGATCGGTGTCTTCACACCGATCAGGTGAGCTTTGGGTCACTTCCTCTGCTGGTTTCACTATTGCTTAGCTTAGTATTATCTCTAGTTACGCCGTCGGCAGTGAGAGAGTGCTCATTCCAACATTCCGTCTAATCGAGTGCCACCGCGGGTGAGTTGTGAGAGAGCCACTACATCCCATGCCCTTGGCGTGCTGGCCGCCCACGGAATTGGGCATCCCAGGCCCTTAAGGGTTCAGCCCAAGCTAGTCAAATCTCCGGATAGGCGAGATCCATCCTCGAACCCTTACCACTATCGTCGGTCCACCTACGGACCCGGGTGTGCGCGACGCAGGTGAACCCGCTTGAGTGGGTCCGCCGTTCGGTTCTGTTGCTTGTGAAGCTAGGTCCGAGGGGTCGTGTCACATCAATCCTCTAGTTACAAGGGTGTACTAAACTCAAGTGCTCATGAAGATTGTTATGAAAATTGTTGCTGATCTAGTATATCTTTTGAAAATGTGTGCAAAAGAAATATTCTATTGGAACCCCTTGACAGAAACAAATGTTTTTTATGTGTTTAACTTCAATACTATTGATTGCATCTCTTAAAGGAATCTTTGAAATTGAGTGAGTAAGAAAGAAGAAGGTTAAACAAGACTTTCAATATGAAAGCAAGGTTCACTTTTATTAAAACTGATGTCAGATATGAGTACAGAAAGCGTATGAACAAGCCTTGCATACATCATATTTTTATCTGACTTGTCAATGAAGATCATTCATAAATCTCTATAATAGAAGAGTCTGAAATACCTGTTTAATCAGATTTGTGAAATTGATATCCCATTGAAAATATTTCTCATTCATTCTGAATGCTTACTTTCTCACATTGGACTCCATTATTTCAGACCTAACTGTTGACTTCTTTTTATCCTATGCTTCATTCCAATCACTATCCATCTAAGGGGGAGAATTCTTGCATGTCCCTGTGGTTCAATGTTCATTCATTTCTTTCAGGAGAGTATCTTGTCAGGGGGAGTTTTAGATGATAGTAACCCAGTTTGCATAATAGCTCCTATATCATCTCCCTCAACAGTCAATGATCATTCCATTCTTTTTGATGTTGTCAAAGGGGGAGAACTTTTGTGAGTCATCATTTGCACTTTTGTGAGTCATCATTTGCATTAAATCAACACCTGCATCACATGGTGTTTTACATGTTCATTCTTGACTGAGCTATTCTGTGGTGCATGTTTATGAACTGTCATATGGTATTTCATAATCATTATGATGAATCTATTGCAATGACTCATAATATTGCCATCATCAAAAAGGGGAGATTGTTGTGTCTTGTTGTGTCCCCTGTGGTTCTAGAGTTTTGATGATGACAATATTAAGTCTCATTATGTTTACATGTACATCCTTGATGATATAATCCTGATGTATTATGAGAAATTGTTAGAACAGATTTAAGGATGACTCACAGGTCACAAAGTCAAATCATGACATGTAAGGTTAATGCTCAGATCAGGTAATGCTCTGTTAGTTCTCCTGCATACATTCAGTTCATATATGCTATATGCATTCACTGCATCGGTCCATGTTCATTGTGCCTGTAAGTCTGTACAACCTCTAGTCTGCATGAGACACTAAGTCTGTACAAAGTTTGCCAAGTCTACAACAACTCTAGTCTGTACACTCTTTGGCAGAAAGTCTGTACATCCTCTAGTGTTTCATTGCATCAGTCATACATTGCCTTGCCTCTCCACGCATACGCAAGTCTATACATCAGTCAGCATTGGCTCTTGCTCGTGAAGTCTATACATTGTCAGGTCATCCACCGTCACACTTAGCGTCTACTGCATGCATTACTTGAAGTCTGTACATCCATCGCTGAACCTTTCAAGTCTATACATCGCTGAAGTCTGTACATCCCCCGCTGAACCTTCCAAGTCTATACATCGGTGAAGTCTGTACAGTCTGAGTGTTTCACTCATTCATCAAGTCTATACATTCCTTACCTTTACCTACGTTTAGAACACCAAGTATATACATCGGTAAGGTCTGCACATGGCTGCTTTGAAGCTGCATCAAGTCTAGACATTGTCCTATAGCTAGCACAATTCAAAGTCTGTACATTCTTCAAGGGTCAAGTCTATACATTGTCCCGTTCACATCTTCCAAGTCTATACATTGTCTCGCTCACATCTTCAAAGTCTGTACATTCTTCAAGGGCCAAGTCTATACATTGTCCCGCTCACATCTTCAAAGTCTATACATCGTGGGCTTCGAGCATTCAAAGTCTGTACATTCTTCAAGGGCCAAGTCTATACATCAGACTGGCGCTCGCAAAGTCTATACATTGGACTGGCGCTCGTAAAGTCTATACATCCATCAGTTCATAGTTGGGCCAAGTCTGTACATTGGTGGCTAAAGTCTATACAACGCAAAGTCTGCACATCGCAGTGTTCAAGCTTTTCAAGTCTATACACTGTCCTATAGCTTGGGCGAAGTAAAGTCTGTACAGAGTCATCAAGTCTATACACTGTGCATCTCGCTGACAAGTCTGCAACATCGTGCATCCTTTGATTTGAAGTCTATACATCGTTCACACCAGCAAGTCCATACAGCCTGCATGCCTCATAACGCCAAGTCTGTACATCGGCCTGGCGCTCGCCAAGTCTGTACATCGGCTCGCCAAGTCTGTACATCGGCCTGGCGCTGGCAAAGTCTATACATCCATGAGGCTTGGCTGTTCATCGTCTGCTGCATGCCACTTCAAGTCTGTACATGGTCTTGGCATTTGCATAAGTCAAGTCTATACATCCGCACGCTAGCAAGGCAGTCATCAAGTCTAGACACTCCCTTTGCATTGAAGTCTATACATTGGATATGACTGTTGCATTCACGCTAAGTCCATACACCATGCAGTTGGGCATCGTTCATTCAAAGTCTACACATTCTCACATTGTACACACTTGCCTATATGCTGCATCTAAAGTCTGTACACGCTTTGTTAAAAGCCTGAACCAACTCTGTACATTCTTCTAATATCTTCTTATGACAGGTACATCCTTCGAGAAGAAGATGATTGGGCACGTGATCCGAGGTTGGCACCTGACATGTGATCCGAGGACAAAGAGGGCACAAGCCCTGCACACGCCCTAGCTGTTGCTGGTATAAATATAGTGCTTCTTCCATTAGAAGAGGACAGATAAAAGGAGAGTGATCGAAGCAGAGGCAGAGAGCAGAGAAAAAGCAGAAGAAGAAAAATAAAAAGAGATTGTGATCAAGAGTGATATCGAGAGTGAAGAAGAAGAAGAATAATGTGGGCCTGATTCTAAGAAGAAGAAGAGAGAGAGTGAGAGTTCGTGGCGAAGAAGAAAGAAGCCTTCATTAAAGATTCGTCTGTCTGGCAATTGGATCAAATCCAAACCAGATTTGCTCCAAGAGAGGGCTACAGTTTCGAGTTTCATTTCTAGCTTTCTAATTGCTGTAATTTTTGTTTTTGTTTTCTTTTCCTTTGCACTTGGCTTGTGTTTCTTTCTGATTCTCTGGTTTGAGATCGGGGTTCCCTCTGGTCTCAGAGGAAGGGAGTCTTGGACTCCGGGTTTGTAGGTAGTGGTTGCTACCTATGGGTTCCCTCCTGGTCTGGAGGAAGAGAGGTCCGTGACCTCTGGTTTGCAAGCGACTGGGTGTCGCTTGTGGGTTCCCTCCTGGGTGGAGGAAGAGAGATGCTAGTCTCTGGTTTCTAGTGACTGGGTGTCACTAGGGTTGCCCTCTGGGTTGAAGGAAGATGGGAGGTTGTTCCCCTGGTCAAGCTGTGAGGCAGCACTTGTTGCAGACTGAGTCTGCGGTTCTAGCTTTGGCTAGTGGAAGCCTCACTCCGATTTGGAGTGAGGGGTGGACGTAGGTCTGTGGACCGAACCACCTAAAAAAGCCTGCTGTTCTGTGGTTTGTTTGTGGTGTGCTCTTCCATATCTTCTACCTCTTTCACAGGTTGTCTAAGCATTATATGTTTAGCTAAGTAAGCTTGGTTTGCATTGTTCCATCCTTGGCATTAGACTTAATCAGGTACCTCCAGTATTATTAGCAGTTCATTTGATTGATCAAATGTCTATTTGAATTTCCTCTTGAAGAGTTAAATTGTTTATTCCGCAACTGTGTCTAGCTTCAGGCTTAGTGTTTTAATTTGGGCAATATTTTTGAAGGGGATACATTCACCCCCCCTCTGTATCCATCGCACCGTCCCAACATTTAGCAACCTCTCTTGAGCGGAGAGGATGATATTTATAGAACGAAGTATCGTCTTCCACTCGAGATTCCGATCAGCAACTAGTACAATCGATTGGTCCACGTGGGAAAGAATATTCTGATAATGATATGACCTTTCTGGAAATTAGACACGTGGGTTGTAAATTGCGCGCCAAAACTTCCATGAGCGCTTGCACGTGATTCGCATGAATTCATCATTAGCTTAATGATGATTTTTCAGAGTTGCGTCGCAAATCTTCCTTAAGTATCCACTTATCCTTAATCATCCATTATGCCTTTGATTCTCTTAAGTCTGCCGTAAGTACTTTTGTATTGAAGTTCTTGCCAGCATCGGTTGACCGTTCAATCTATTTCGATCAGCCGAAATAAACAGCATCAGAAGCTGCTTTCAGGAGATTGACGCAGCCTCCAAATAGCTTTGACCTATTTGCATTGGTCTTTGGTGCGTCGATGCAGCTCTTGATGCTTTGACGTTGTTGACTTCCAATTGCTAGTTCTGAGTTGAGTACGTCGATGCACTCATCAGATATGTCGATGCAGTGAATATAGAATCCATGGCCAGAAGGCTTCGAATGCTAGCTTTTCTCTTGTTGTATCGATGCATAGCGTCGCCAGGTCGAGGCAGAGTGTAACGACATATCGCACATAAGCTGATGCGTCGGTTCATTAGTTTCCTATTTAGACCTTCTTTCTAAATGGCTATACTCAACTGCTTCGACGTAACGCCATTTGGTTTCTAATGCTGGGCAGATGCGTCGATGCAGTAGCTTGATGCGTCGAGGCACCGTCAGATCTCCTTCAACCTCTTGGTTGAAGTTTGTTCTTTGTGCATTAGTGCAGCTCGTTGTTGCATCGATGTAGGTCTGTAAGAAATCACTTCTGTGGTCGTGACTGCATCGAGGCAGTGGTGAACTCTGACATTTCTCAGATCTTCCTTACTCTTCTTGATACAGCTCCACCAGCTAGAGCACCTTTCTACCTTGCGGACTAGAACTAGAGTCGGCTCCAAGGTCGACTCTAGTCGACTCCTCTTCTTCAAATCTCTTCATTTTTCATCTTTGAGCTTCATTTGATCTCTTCTTCACAGATCTTCACTCATTTGTTAACCTGAGTGAATATTTGACACTCGAATGCTTCTTTTTGTCACCCTTGTGCTGAACCAGCTTGAAATCTACAAATCACTTGATTAAACGTGACTTAAACAGACCTGCAAATCACTTCAACCACTCTGTTAAGAGAATCATGATGCCAAAACACATGCTCATACATGACTTAAAGCTTGACATCGTCAAAGACATGACTCATGAAGACTTATAACTGAGTCATAGTTTGTCATCATCAAAACATAGGGACACAACACTAGTTACTTAGTGAGACTAACTATCCTGCTTCAATTAGAATAGAGATAGCAAGGACACCTCATGACTATGTCCACTTCATATCTTTTACCTTGGTAGCAGTGTGAATTTTGATGAATTTTGTTGAGGTCAGAATCATTAGATGGTCATAAGTAGGTCTGTACAGGCTTGCCTTGTGATAAACAAAGTCTGTGCATGTTTTTCAAATATGTATAATATAGTTTGTGCACAAACTGCACTGTGTACACCAAGGTCTATGCACATTCACTCTAAGTAAATCCATCTTCTGTGCACGTTTTGCCTTAAGGCATGAAAAGGTCTGTGCATGTTTCTTTATAAACATACACAAGGTCTGTGCATTCTTTTGGTCATGTGTGAATAAAGTCAATGAAAGTTCTTATTTGTGCCTTTCACGAGCGATGCATGTCCGAGCATAAAGTTAGTGCATATTGTTCCTCGTATGATACAAGGTCGGTGCACATTCTTATATGTGCACATATGAAGGTCGGTACATTTGTTAAGTCAGTGCACGCTCCATTTCACATTGAATCTAAGTCTATGCATATTCTTAGTCCTACTAAAGTCGGTGCATTGTTTGCACAGTTAGGATTTGTGCATACAAGAGTCGGTGCATGCCTAGTCTTACGCATATAAGAGTCAGAGCATATCTAGGTCAGTGCACATGTTATGTGGCTGCATATAGGGACTGTGCAAGTTTTATCCTGCACACATAAAGGTCTGTGCAGGTTTCAGTTTTGTGCACGAGAAGTCTGTGGAGTCTTGGTTCATACGCATACCTGTCTGTGCAGGTCTTATCATGCACACATAAAAAGTCTGTGCAGGTTTTTATCGTGTGCTGAATTAAGTCGATGCACACTCACCTTGATGTTTAGACAGTAGATGTACATAGTGTATCCAGTCGGTGCACGTTTGCATACAAGCATATAAAAGTCTGTGCACACTTTCTCACTCGCACGTCATAAGTCTGTGCATATTTTTGTTTTGACGATAGGAGGTCTGTGCATATTCTGTTTTATGTCATATTCAAGTCTGTGCATATTACATATGGCTGATTACAAGATGTTTGATGAAATGTCTCTCTTCTAATTAACAGGATGTAAGTAGCATGTGAGCTCGAACTGAAGCAGGCACGTGTTCCCAAAAAGGTTGGAAGCTTGTATGAGACTCCAGGAAGCTTATGATTGGCACGTGATCCAAGGCAATAAGTGAGCTAGTACTTCTGCCACGTGGAGTGTCTTAGCTCAGCAATATTGACACGTGGACAGATGGAGATCAGATCTGCAAAAGTTTTTAGGCGGGAAACATGGCGTCCACACGCCCTTTTGCCTTACCTATATAAAAGAGGCATTATCGCCTGATCATAAGACTGGAGAGAATAGAGAAGGAGAGCGAGATACAGCAGAGCAGATCAGATCTCAACAGAAGAAAAAGAAGAGAGTGCAAAGTGAGACCAAGCTGATTCTGAGTGAAGAAGAATTCTGAGAGATTCCGAGAGTGTTTGTTTAGTTGTGAGAGAAGGGTGATTTGCTATTGTTCCTGGCGTATATGTTCATAACCATCCCCAGTTTGCTTTATATTGAGAGCTACATTGTCTTTCTCATTGATTTGTTCATTTTCACTTTTAAACTCTCGTTACTGCAAGCCGTGAGTTAGGATCTATGGCATAAGCTGTAAGGCTCAGCCGTAGAGGAGGATTCCTCTGATAGCGTAAGCTGTAAGGCTCAACGTGTTTTGGGAAGTGTTCCCCGAAGCTGTGGATCAGCGATTTGGAAGCTGTGTATCAGCAGTGAAGCCACACTTGTTGTGTTAGATGGAAGCACGCTGTCACCACGAAGTGTGGATCTAGAGGGGGGTGAATAGATCGATGGCCTAATTTAATAGTTCAAAATAAGGCTCTAATGCGGAATTTAAACAGATCTACTAGATCACTAATTCGAGTGTTGGATCTGAGCAGAAATGAAACGATCTGAGAATAGAATCACAAAATGCAATCACACATCAGATCATAAGCAATCACACAAACACATGACACACCAGATTTTTAGGTGGTTCGGCCAGCAGACCTTCGTCCACCCCACACTCAACTCAAGTGTGGTTTTCTGCTGTCACACAGCTTGAACCGCTGGGCTTCACAGCTTGCCTACAAACCGCTGAGCTTCACAGCTTGCTGTCCGAGACCAAGTCTCGTCCGCTGAGGAATTACAGCTTGACCTATCCAGAGGATACACCTCTGCAACCGCTAGGGACTACAGCTTGACCCGACCAAAGGCAACACCTCTGCAAACCGCTGAGCAATACAGCTTAGCTCTACTAATAAACAGCTTGAAGAAAGGTTTCGGAAAATAAAAGACAGAATCAGAACGAAAACAAGAAAATCCCAACAGAGAATATAGCTCGCAATGAGCAAACTCAGCTCTGGTATCTGAACCAAGAGATTGAGGAACAATATCTCAATAAACTCTCTGAAATCAATCTTCTCAATCTTCTCTTCTATCTCTTTTTCTTCTCTGCTCTCGATGGCTCTCTGCTGCTTCACTTTCTCTGCTCGAGCTTCACCACCCTCTGTCTCCAGATGAAGAAGTGTTCCTTTTATACCAGCAGCAATTAGGAGGGCATGTGGCTTCCAGATTCCCGCCCTGAGAGCCTTGACCACGTGGCAGCATTTCAACCTACTGCACTACACATGTCACAATCCTGACACCTCCTCAAGTCTTGGATCGCGTGCCATTCTTAATCTTCTCGACCAGATATCCAGCAAAGGTTAGACTTAATATCAGTTAAAATCAATATGAGGATAGTAGAGAGATGTACAGAGTTGGTTCGAGAATGTATAGACTTGCCACCGACGAGTGTACAGACTCTGTGTGCAATGTGCAAACAATGTGCAAACTTGCTAGTGGGTAGTGCGGAATGCATTCAACAAAGTATGCACAATGATGAATGAGTGCACATGCAAGTCACCAAGCAGTGTATGGACTTAGTATGCATGCGACAATGATGTACAGACTTACTGGTGTGTAATGTAGAATGCATCAAGTAAGTCTGATGTTTGAATAGGCGGCAATGTATAGACTTGGCAAGTGATACAAGCACATGCGGCATTGTATAGACTTGGCCAGTGATACAAGCACAGGCGGCAATGTATAGACTTGGCCAGTGATACAAGCACAGGCAGCAATGTATAGACTTGGCCGATGCAATGTTCACACGGGATGTGCATGCTTGGTAGCATGCAATGTATAGACTTGGCCGATGTAATGTTCAAACGTTGCATTGATACGCCACTAAAGGATGTACAGACTTTAGAAATGATGCATGAATAGGCGACGATTTATAGACTTGACGGATGTATAGACTTTGAGTGAATGTTGCGTGCAACTAGATGATGTACAGACTTTGAGTGCATGCATGCTGAAATAGTGAACGTAGGTAAAGATAGGAATGTATAGACTTGTGTGTGTGTGACCAGACAATGTATAGACTTTGGAAATGCTTGAAGCACACGATGCAGCAATGTATAGACTTGATAGCATGTAATGCAGTGTGCATATGGGAATGTATGTACATTGAAAGATGAATGCACTGACATGCTATTAGTGTGCAGACTTAGCGTGCAACCATGTGCAGACTCAGCGTGCAACAATGTGCAGACTTTGTGCAGTCTACAAGCAATGTGCAGACTTGCTAGAATGATGCACGAACACAACAATAGGTAATGTATAGACTCTATGTGTAAGCGACATGACGATGTATAGACTTTGAATGCATGGAACACGCAGACAATCTGATAAAGACAAATTCATCAAAATATGAACAGTTGCCAATCAATCAAAACAAGCTGTTGCCAATGAAGTAAGGCTTATTGTCAACATCATCAACAGAGGAGTCACAACAATCTCCCCCTTTTTGATGATGGCAACACCCTATCATATAGAATGGCAACACCCTGTCATACCCTATATGATCTTACAATGTAAAATATATTTTGATGAAAGACATGATTTGTTAGTCAGATTTATCATGCAGATGCTATGAATGCTTGCTGAGAAACGAAAACTAACTCCCTGCTAACAAGATCTCCCCCTTTGCCATAACATGATGCATACACTCCCCCTTTGCCATTACGATGTATACACTCCCCCTGGAATTCATCAAACAGACAATATATTCTTCCCCTTTGCCATCAACAAAGAGGAGGGAAAGTAAGTGTAAGGGAAGAAGGACATCTGACTGGCATTCTGAGCAAGTAGTTCAAGAATTAAGTATTCTAAAGCACAGAGCCTTCAGTCATATGAATTTAGAAACTGCTTAGAGATAGAATTCTGGTTTGAAGGTTCTAAAAGTTAGAGTTCATGCACTACAATCATTGAATGAGTTTGTTGTGCATGATAATAGCAATAAACCAGAATCACATTGGCATGAGAGATTTAGTTTCAAAGTATCTTACTGTCTTAGACTTAGTAAAATTTGTTAAGAGATACCAGATCATGTATTGAAATTAAACAATTTGACATACCTGAGTTTTCCTTTTTGAAGGAACAACATTTTTAATTTTATTTCATTAAGGGCATTCAGGTACCATTTGTCTTTTTGCGTAAGGGTACATGTTTATCAGACGCCAGTACCCCTAGATACTCAACATGATGGACCATTCTACCTATGATCAAATTCAACAGGAATGATTTTCACCTTTTTGTGTGAGGATACACGTTTATGAGACGCAGGTATCCCCAGGTACTCAGTGAAACCACCCTACTATTTTGACCATTTATACAGAGATAACTGATACAAATCATGACATAAGTGTTATCCATTTTTTTGATGGATCACTCAGTTTCTCAGTGCTTTACCAGTCATTGCTCTGCCAACATTATTTTTCAATTATTTTTTAAGGTTTTTTCAATATTTTTCTTAGCTATCCTTTATTTGTTTCAGAATGACTTGTTTAAGGACAATACACATACTTAGCCTTCTCTAACAGGATTTCAGGTGAGTTTTCAGATTTTAGATACAATTAACTTTGTCTGATATATAATGAAATAAGAGTTGAGAGCTATTATCAATTATCAACATTCTTATTTACTGATTGTAATCTTTAAACTTTAAAGTTTATAAAATTTAAACCATTAAGTCAGTCTTTAAGCAATTAAAATTCTTATAAAGGAAAAAGTCTGTTTTCTATTGCTTAAGAATTAGAACTAACTAACAGATTGCCATATTGTCAGACTCAACTCATTTAGGGTCAAAGGGTTTAATGAAATCAAGAGAGAAAAGAATTTGAGTTTTAATGAAGTTGATGACCTCTTTGAATTACATACACCACTCCCCATGTCTATATGCATGTGGTTTTGCAAATGAATGGAAAGAATTAGAGGAGAGAGAGCTTAGACATAGTCATGGCTGAATGATATGCAATTAGGATCATGAGTGTGATGCCAATTGATATGTCATGAAGAATATGAATGTTATGCATGCATGGTCTGGTGCAACATTCAACAAGCACAGAGATTTATTCAGGCAACCAAATTTAAATCCAGATCAGACTGCCAGAATCAGGTTTAAACACTTTACAGCATTGAGAGTCAAAAAGAACTTTATACCCTTTATCATATAACTGGCTGATGCTAAGTAAATTATATGCTAAACCTTCAACCAGCATGACATCTTCAATGTAACAGGTAGTACACTTACCTACCTTACCTGTCCCGACAATTCTACCTTTTGTGTTGCTACCAAAGGTGACAAGGCCTCCATGTTTCTCTGTCAGCATGCAGAACTTGGCCTTATCTCCTGTCAAATGCCTGGAGCAGCCACTATCCAGGTACCACAGGTTGTTCTTGGCTGCCAGGCATACCTGAACACACAATTAGGTAGAGAATTTTGGAACCCAAGTCTGTTTGGGCTCCAGAGCAGATGAAATGCAGGTAAAGCATGAAAGCAAACTTTTTGAAATCCACATTTGTTTAAAAGAATTCTGTTCATTAGATTTTACATATTTCTTTCTGTTATTATTCCTCTTCTTTTTGTTATTTTTCTTCTTGTTGGCACCAGTATAATTATTGACAGATTTGTTACTTCTGTGCCAGTGCCTTGGCCAGGGTGCATTCACGAAATTGTGGCCATAGTAGTTTCTGGGCTGGCTGAAGAAATGCAGGTTCCTAGGTGTCCAATTGCCATACCCACCAACCCAATTTCTGGTGTAAGGTCTGTGAGACTGTGTAGCTTGATATGCATGACCTGTATACCTCCCCGGAGTCCTAGTCCACCCTGACCTATTGGAATAGGTTGACTGTGCAGTGTAGTAGGACTGAACTCTGGGTTGGTAGAATTGTTTGGGTTGACTTCTAAATGCATTCTGTCTCCCCTGCACCTTTGACCCTGCTGACCTATTTACAGGTGTGTGTTGGGTCTTCTTCTGAGATGGTGGTGGTGGTGGAGACTTGATGACCTTACCATGGGGTTTATATGCATGTGTAGGTTGACCCCTAACTTGAGACTGAGCTTTAGGATTTGGCTTGGATGTACCAGGTCTACTGGGCTCACCAATCTTTTGTCTGCCCTTCTCCTCAGCACTGGGCTTCTTCTGGTTCACAATTTTATTCACAGAATTATTTGAATTCATGTTAATGAGAGGTCCTTTCTCTTTCTGTGTAACAAAAGATATAGTCTTCATTGCAAAACTTTTAGTTGCACTGGAATTAAATCCAAGACCCTCTCTCCTGAAGTTGACTTTTGACCCTAATAAGGCATTTAAGTTCTCTGAACCTTGGGTCATCTTTTCTATTGTTCTCAGCTTGTCCTCATTATCTTTCTGAACATCTTCAACAGATTTCCTCAGTTCAGTGTTCACACTTAGGACATCTTCATATTTTTCATTTACAATCTTCATTTCACTCTCATATTTTTGTATTTTCAGCTTCCATTCATCAATTGCATTTTCTAGCCTCTCATTCTCTTCCTTAGAAATTTTTTGCTCATTCTTGATTACTTCAATTTCTGAGCATGTGAGTTTCAGCTTAACATTTTCAGATTCGAGGCATGCAATTTTATCAGTCAATGTTTTGTCATTTTGCATGGAATTTATTTTTCTTCTTAGATGCCTATTTTCTTTTCTAATATCATCTACTTTATCAGCAATATCATGATAGGCATCTACCTAATCAGCAATGGTAAAATTATCAAATCGAGAGGGTACCTCATCAGAATCTTCCTCTTTGTCTTCAGAACTGGTTGCCATAAGACACATAGGTTTTTCTGATTCTTCCTCACCGTCCAAGCTGCTACTCAAGGTACCTTCGTCCTCATCACTCCAGGTACTTACCATGGCTTTCCCTTTAGTGTTCTTTCTCTTGGACTTGTCATTGTGCTTCTGATTCTCTGGACAATCAGCTTTCAGATGGCCGGACTTCCTGCATTGGTAACACACATTAGTTTCAGTTTTCCTTACAGGATTAGATTTATACCTTGTATCCCGTCGGCCACCACTATGGTTTCTTCGGCTGAATCGCCTTCCTTCTTTCTTGAGGAACCGCCTGAATTCCCTGGTGATCATTGCTATCTCATCACTGTAGACACGCCATTCCTGACGTCTCCTGAGAAAGTCTCATATTACTATACGACGCCCCGCGACGGCTTACGCATTTCAAATCACTTGAGTACTTCCTTTTCTTGAGTCTTCTTCCGCCCTTTTCGGCATCCGGAATCGTCTCGTCACGGCATTCGGACGGCATCAACACCAGTCAGACGCATCAAGAGGTTCCGGAACCAAGAAGGGTGTCTGCCGGGCGCCCGCCGACGCCTGATCCAAGGACCCGGGTGGGTCTTAATGGGGGCGTCCAGACCCCTGGACGCCCCCATGATTTTAATTTATTTTATTTATTTTTTCAGGGCCCAAAATTAAATAAAAAATAATAAATTAATGGAGGCGTCCAGGCCCCTGGACGCCTCCATAAAAACAAAATATAAAAAATATATATATAATGCCAGTTGGCATACAAAAAACAAAAAAAAATAAAAATATATATATATTAATGGAGGCGTCCAGGCCCCTGGACGCCTCCATAAAAACAAATAAAAAATATATAATGCCAGCCCTGGTATAAAAGACAAAACAAAAATAAAAAATAATATAATTTTGGAGGCGTCCAGGCCCCTGGACGCCTCCATCAACTCCCTCACGGGCGCCGCCCACCGAACGACGGTTTGTCGTGTGTGAAAAAAGCCAAATTATAGAGACGTCCGGTCAGCTGGACGCGCCCATTTCTGAATCACGAGGCGCCACTCACAAAACCACGCATTGTGCCAAACCGCGTGCGGCCGTCGTCTGTTTTCGGTGGACCTGTTTGAGGCGTCCGGGGCCCTGGACGCCTCCACAAAAGTATTCCAAAAAAATATATAAAAATAGAATAAAATATTAATTCGGCCCTGATGGAGGTGTCCAGGGTCCTGGACGCCTCCACCCTCCGGAGCCCTATAAATAGAGGCCCACCCCCTCAGTTCTAGGGGAGCTAAGCAGTGATCCGATAGGCTGCCGGAGCCCAGAGGCTACGGAGTCATTTTTCTAACCCGTGGGGTCTTTTGTAGGTGGAGGTTCTGCCGACTTCTCGGGTGCCCACGCTCGCGAGAGGAAGGTCGTCTTCATCCACCGCGCTTCTACGTCGTCCCCACGCTGCCGGAGCTCCGCCGAATTTCACCACCGGCACATCCAATAAGCCAACTCTTTCCTTTTCTTCGTAGTTCTTTTGCATTCATCATCTCGCATCCATCATCTCATTTTCCTCCTACTCGAGTCCGAGAGGGGTTTAAAAGATAACACCAACCAGGTGTGTGTCTTCCCGTTATTTCGTCATTTTTATTGCAAGGATATGAATACTACACATTCATCTTTCTAATCCACTTGTTATTTGTTTGTCGTTGTTTTGCAAGGGTAACCGAGGAAAGCCCTCTCCGTCGGCCGGCCGGAAGGAGAGGAAGAAGCAACCCGCCATCTCCCGCTCTTGAGGTAGGCGCGATCACTTTCTTATTTTGGGGTCTTTCGGCCCCTGGCGATCACATCTTTTCATCGAGGCCGCGGCGAGTCACTTCCCCAATGGCCGTTTAAATTTCTGTTCTCATATTCTCTTTATATCCTGTTATATTTTGCTCATATCATCGAGGCCGCGGCGAGTCACTTCCCCAATGGCCGTTTAAATTTCTGTTCTTATACTCTCTCTATATTCTGTTATATTCTGCTCATATCATCGAGGCCGCGGCGAGTCACTTCCCCAATGGCCGTTTAAATTTCCGTTCTTATACTCTCTCTATATTCTGTTATATTATGCTCATATTCTCGAGGCCGCGGCGAGTCACTTCCCCAATGGCCGTTTAAATCTCTGTTCTTATATTCTCTTTTATATTCTGCTATATTCTGCTCATATTCTCGAGGCCGCGGCGAGTCACTTCCCCAATGGCCGTTTCAATTCTTGTTATTTAATTTCTGCACCATTCCCGTCCCCCCGAGGTCGCGGCGAGTCACTTCCCGCTATGGCCGTTTGAACCCCATATCTTGCTATATTATACTTGTCCCGCTCGCCCCGCCGGAGCAATCTCCCGTGGTGGCCCCTTCTCTCTTCTCTATCATTTCTGTGTTGCAGCAAAACAACAAAACAAACAAAAAAAGAAGGAGCCCGCGCGCTCTCCGCTTCCTCTTCCCCGCTCTTCCCGGAACCGCGTGACGTCGCTCACAGATTGGCGATCACGGTGGGACCTCTACTGCTTCCTCTCGGCTACCCTTGCAAGTTCGGCACCATCCGTGCCTCTCCATCTTGGCGCCCGCGCGCGCCCCCGTTGTGCTCACGGCAGCACCGTCAGTTTTGATTGGTTCTTTGTTTATTATATGTCTGTTATTTCTGTTGTTTTCCCACTCCATATATCTGTCAGCATTCCATTGCATACATCCATTCCTCTTTTCTATCCTTTTTTTCATTTTTTGAGGATCACCCTTTCCCGGTGAAGGAAGGACTCTCCGTTTGGGAATTCCTCTCAACGGACTAGAATCTCCTACACTGGGACCTCCGTAAGTCCCCGACATCGAAGAATTTCCTCTTCGTTCACTGGGCTGGTTGTACCATTGAAGTTCCCCGGAGTTAGTCATTTCATTCGTGGTGAGACGAGAGACCCTAGCTGACACGGCGGTGAAACAAAAAACAAACTAGGGTCCCCATTTTGTGTGAACTTCGGATCTCGCTAAAAATACAAAAAAAATCATCAAAATCAAAACAAAAAAAAGGCGTAAAGGCATCCACTTGTTTGATAATCTCTGCTACCTACTTGCTAGTGTATGTTTTTGCGTTCTGGGAAAACTGTGAGCATGTCTCACGAGTCTTCTGAGGAGAACCACCCTAGTCGTGGTTTGACAGCCGACCCGCGAGTCTATGCTATGGACTCGGGTCCTTCTCATGACCCCTCGCATGAGGTGCAGGTTATTGCCGGGGACACGTCCCCGCCACAGGATATCACTTCCTTACTGGGCGTCCTCGCCAACACGGAGCTTACCTCTGAACAGCTCCGGGCCTTCCAGGCCATTCTAAAGGGGAAATCTGTTTCCCCCACGCCCCAGGAATCAACTCCGGCCATCGCACCTCTCCAAGAGTCCGTGCAGGCCATTCCATCTCCTTCATTGGCGCAAGCCATCCAGTCTCCCTCGCTTCAAGGTCAAGCGAGCCAACAACCACCCTCATTCCAGTTCCCATCACAATCTCAAACTCCCGTTGTTCCCCACACACCGCTTCAGCCAGGGCCAACTGTCGGCAGTCCGACAGTTCCCTCTCATTCTGGGTTCCCCCCTCAAGTCTCCGGGAGACAGTTTCTCCCCCAATGGCAAGTGCCACCTTCACCCCCAGAGGAGCTCGCCCAATCGCTCCTCAATAGGTTCAACCGCATGGACGAGCAGTTTCAAAATCTAAGAAGGATGGTGGACGTGAAAGCCACCCCGGAGGTTGCTTTGCCAATCCTTCCCGTCATTCATCTTCCTCCCTCCGAAATGCCCACGTACCGCAGATACAATGGTACCGGCAACCCCTTCATTCATCTCAAGGATTTCATGTATGAGTCCTCTTACTGGCAAAACGATCAGAGGTCCCTGGCATACCTCTTTCGGAGATCATTGGATGGTCCTGCGCTTGAGTGGTTCTATTCTCTGGAGCCCCGCGAGGCCGAGAATTTTGAAATAGTCCAGAGAAGGTTCTTGCAGAAATATAGGGATAGGGTCGGTCCCTCACTCTCCATTACCGACCTAGTGGCCGAAAAGATGAAACCCGACGAGGATTTTGTCCGATATGCTGATAGATGGAGGTCTCTGGCGGAAAGAATAAGGGATACCCTCTCCGAGCCCGAACAAGTCAAGATGATTGTGTCTAATGCAACCCCACAGTTCAGACACGTCCTGGCCATGAATAAACTTACTACGATGGAGGAACTCTATGAAAGGGCCCGGTACATCCAAACCCAGCTAAAAGACTCCCCCATTATGAACATGTTTGAGTCACCGAAGCCCAAAGTGGTTAGAAAGACAGGCGCTGGTGTCCCGGGCGGAGCCACAGAAGGGGTCGTGACAAATGAGTAAGTCAGTGCGGTCAACAATGCCAACTATGCAGTCAACCCAAGGCCTCCACAAATGCCCCGACTACCCCTTCAACCAGGTCCTTTCCCTCTCCGTCCTCCACCCCAAAATAATCCACCCCAGGATAATATGCCTCCATTACGCCAACCCCAGCAACAACAACCACAACCTTAGCAACAACAACCACCGCTTCAGTACAACCAAGTTCCACCCCCGGGGAACTATGGTCCCCAACAGCAACAAAGGAGGCCGCTCGGTCCCAAGAGAGCCTACTATCCACCATTGCCAGAAACCTTAGCAGACATTTTTAATGCCCTCATGGCATCAAACCAACTCGCCCTACCCAGAGAAAGGCCCGCGTGGCCCCCCAATGTTGATACCTCCAAATACTGCGTCTACCACAGGCAGCCGGGACACACAGTGGATTACTGCTTCCATTTCAAAGATTACATCCATGATATGAATGATGAACATCAAATAGATTGGGATGAGATGAGACGGTACGTCGCGGCTCTCAAGGCTAGGAGACCTCCTCAGAGGCCACAGCAGCAGTTACAACAGCAGCAGCAGCAGCAACCACAACAACAACAGCAGCCTCAGCAGGCCCCACAACAACAGCCCGACATGGGCATAATCCAGAATCCACTACCGGAGCACCAACAGCCCAATCATCAGGTTAACCCCATCTCCTCCTTCCCGGAAGTCGGGAGAGAGCAGGTGTGGCACCAGGAAAGTACCTCCATTCTTTATACCTCCAACCCTATCGTCATGCAACCCCCTCACCTTGCCCGGGTAGCACCTCTCTCTCATCAACCCGCATCGGTATCGCCTTCACCATTTCCACTACCATTACGCCCTCTCATCCGCACCCCGACCTCCTATCAACCGACACTCTCTACTACGCCTTCACACCCTCTCACCTTCTCCCACTCCCCCACTTTACCATCCACCTCTACCACATTTACCCCTACGCCTTCTAAACCCCTTATCATCCGTCAACCATACATAACCCCGTCTTTCTCCACCACATCACCACTAATGCCTTCAAAACCACTCATCACCCACCATCCACCTCAAAACCTTTACCCGTTTCAAACCTTACCTCCACCTCCACCTTCCAAACCCCTTATCCTTCATAATCCGCGCGATATCCCCTCTACCTCCGCCATGCCTCCACCTAACAAACCCCTCATCAGAATCCCTGCTCCCGTCATCACCCCTGCTTCATCAACCATTCCTCCACTACTACCCCTCAAACCCCTGTTAAAACCCACTGCTACCCCCACAGAGGTACAAAAGCCGCAGGCAATGGTGCTCCGGAGTGGAAGGATTTTCCACAGGGTTTTCCCCCACAACAGTCAGAATCTTGAGCAATCTCAGCCAGAGAAGGATGATGCAGAACAACCAGAAAGAGCTATCCCTGGAACACAGTATGATCTATTAAAACACTTGGACAAGACGCCTGCTCGGATCTCCATCCTGGAGCTACTTCAAAGATCCACATCCCACCAGGCAGCCTTAATGGAGTACCTTCAAAGGGTCATGGTGAATGAGACCTCCCGTGGAGAAGATTTCGACCGTCCTGACCCCAACAGACACACAACCAGCCATCATGTTTCACAACTACGAGCTCGCTCCCAAGGAAGCTCGGAAATATGCATTGTGCATTTCAATAAAAATTAATGGGGTATCCATAAACCCGTGTCTTGTCGACACGGGTGCGTCCATAAATGTGATCTCCATGTGCACTCTTCAGTTGTGTGGATCGACGAGGAACAAATAAGACCTTCCTCGATCACGGTCACGGCCTATGACAATAGCAAAAGGCCGCCGCAGGGGATGATTATTCTGAAGGCAGAACTAGGCCCCATGGCAATTCCCACGGAATTCCATGTCCTCGACATGGACCCCACATTCAAGGCTATACTGGGTCGCCCTTACATCGAAGCCATGGACGCTGTGCCTTCCACCAACCATCAATGCATGAAGTTTCCTTACAATGGGAGAATTATTAAAGTGGTCAGTACACCTGTCCTTCACACAGTGGATGCTATCAACACCTCTCTGCCTTCTGTTTGGCCGTCTCATCGGCCCATATTGTCACTGCTGGACGTACGTGATCCGTCTCATGTTCCACTAGCACCAAAGGAGCCGGTCAGGGCAACCGCAACATCATGTCTCCCTTTTCACTCCAAAGGTTGGGAGATTATGAGGAACATCGGCTATCAACAGGGAAAAGGTCTGGGCGCACAGTTACAGGGTATGCTCAAGCCGCCAAAAGAAATTAGGCCGAACCGTAGGTTTGGCCTAGGCTTCAAAGGACCGTTCAAGGCAGATTGGAAGCCCCTCACGTGGACTCTATCAAACCACTTCAACAGAGGGCCCGTTGTTCAGATGGGAGATCACCCACGAGAAGCATATGGAGGATCACATGCTGTATATTTGGCTGAAAAATGTCCGAGGATCACCAAAAGAGGCAAGATCAAAGATCCGGAATGCGAGTGGGACAAATGGTTCGACATACGGGACATTTCCGTTGCACTGGAAAGGATGTTCTCATCTCCGCAGCTTGAAGGACCACCATTGATCTCCGAAATACCAGAGAATATTACCACTCTTGCCAAGGTTCCAAACTATCCTCGTCCTCGCCAGAAGGACTCTGTCATCGACGGATCTTCATCCGTCCTCAACATTGCCGTCGACGGCTCATTAGCCGCCATCCTCTCCATCCACTCGTCTCAGCCTTTGCTGATATCTTCTTCCTGGGCCAGACAATTGTCTGATGATCTTCCCAGGTCCCCTTCTTTGCTTACATACCTACGCGGGCTTTTCAACCCGCGCCAGGTCTTCAACCATGATCTGCTCTATGAGCCCCACAATCCTCTAGCCATAACCACTTTCCTCTCTCCTCCAATCTCTTTTCACTGCTTTGTCATTAAAAATGAAAACGAAAAAAAAAACGTCAATTTTCAAACTCCCCAACAACACATCTCGTTGAGGAAACCTCCTACATCTCCCACGGGTGCGTACCGCCTTGCGGACCACCCGTCCAAGGTCCGATGAGCGACCTTTTCTACCCCTCCTCTGAGGGGTCTTCTCCTGTACATTCTACACCATCCTCTTCATCTTCCTCTTCTTCTGTAAATATTGTCAGTCAATCTAGGAATGATAGGCCAAGGGTAGTACCTAGGAAGAAATCCAAGGGTAGGCAGATCCCTCGTCGATTCCTTCTGGATTTGGCCGCCAGGTGTCAGGCCCTTCTTGCCATCCCCCAGTTGTTAGAAAATCCCATCCAGCTACCCGAAATAGAATGCGAGGGCGACTGTGCATCTGATGAAGGGTATGGAGTCTACGAGATCACGAATGAAGAATGCCCCACTGAAGATGAGGGTGAAGAATATGAGGATGCGGCGGGCGCATACGCTAGTGGAATGAGGAGATTCGACGAGCCGTCAACCGCCGTAGAAGAATCCACCAAAGAAGTCAACTTGGGAACTGAGGAAGACCCTAGGATCATCCTCATAAGTGACAACCTACCACCCTCTGAAGAAGAGGCATTAATTGAGGTTCTCAAGGAATATAAGGACACGTTTGCATGGAGCTACGAGGATATGCCGGGTCTGGATTCAACCTTGGTCGAACACCGTTTAACCCTAAAACCAGGGTCCATCTCGGTAAAACAAAGGTTAAGGCGTTTCCACCCTCAGATGGCTTTGAAAATGAAGGAAGAGGTCGATAAGCTCCACAAAGCCAGGTTCATTAGAGTCGTCCTTTATCCTCAATGGGTGGCGAACATTGTCCCGGTCATGAAAAAAGATGGGAAAGTCAGGATTTGCATCGACTTCCGGGACCTTAACCGCGCGTGTCCAAAGGATGATTTTCCCTTGCCTCACATTGATGTGTTGATTGATAACACGGCAGGCTATGAAACCCTCTCGTTCATGGATGGATTTTCAGGATACAATCAAATTCGTTTGGCAGAAGAGGATCAGGAAAAGACGTCATTCACTACCCCTTGGGGAACATATTGTTACGTGGTCATGCCATTCGGATTAAAGAATGCTGGAGCTACTTACCAAAGAGCGATGATGGCCATATTTCATGACATGATGCACATATATCTGGAAGTGTATGTGGATGACTTATTGGTGAAATCGAGGACCAGGATGGAACATCCAGAAGTTTTGGCTAAGGTCTTGCAAAGGTCAAGAGAGTTCCAATTGAAAATGAACCCGAAAAAGTGTGTGTTTGGTGTGTCATCGGGTAAATTGTTGGGGTTCATTGTGAGCAAAAGAGGGATCGAGATAGATCCCGACAAAGCCAAGGCTATCAGGGATATGCCGCCTCCCAAGAATTTGAGGGAAGTCCGAGGTTTAATCGGCAGGCTGCAGTTTATTCGTCGGTTTGTGTCTCAACATTCACAAAGGTGTAGACCTCTCTACGAGTTGACCAAGCCAGGAGTAGAATTCCACTGGAATTCTAAATGTCAGAAAGCTTTTGAAGGGTTGAAGGAATATCTGGCTAGTCCACCCGTTCTCATTCCACCCAAACCAGAAAAACCTCTGATCCTTTACGTCTCAGTCTTGGATGACTCCGTGGGAGCCGTCCTCGCACAAGCTGATGAAGAAGGCAAGGAACGGGCAACCTATTACTTGTCCAAACTTCTCAATCCCTGTGAGCAGAAGTACACCGGCATGGAGAAAACCTGTGCTGCCCTCGTTTGGGTAGTGCAGAAATTGAAACACTACTTCTTGGCTCACGAGGTCCACTTGATTGCTCGATGAATCCTATCAAATTCCTTCTGGAGAAAGCCGTCCTTACGGATAGGCTAGCACGCTGGCAAAGTTTTCTCTCTCAGTTCGACATCACCTACATCCAGCAAAAGGCGATTAAAGGCTATGCCATAGCCGAGCATCTCGCTCACCATCCTCTTCCCAAGTTCGACCCCGTCCAATCAGAGTTTCCAGATGAGGAACTAATGTCCGTCAACCAATCGATGAGCCAATGTGGACACTATATTTTGATGGAGCTCTGAATTCTCAAGGGAGAGGAATCGGCATCGCCCTCCTGTCGCCTGAAGGCCTCACATTCCCATTGGCATACCAGCTAAATTTCCAGTTACCAACAATATAGCCGAATATGAAGCTCTTCTAGCTGGCCTAGAACTCGCCCATTCTTTTCGTATCACTGAGTTGCGAGTCGTAGGTGATAGTCAACTCATCCTTCGCCAGGTGCTCACTAAATATCGCACTCGCGATCCCAAACTCAAGCCATACCAAGAACTCACTGCTGCCTTTGCCAAACTGTTCGCCAAACTGATCTTTGTTCATGTCCCTCGTCATCAGAATATTCTCGCCGATGCCCTCGCCTCGTTGGCATCATCCATAAGGTTCCCTCTAGGAAGATGGTTTAAGTCCATTTCCATCTACAAACTTCACGCCCCTGCAATCGATGATGCTTCCTACGTAAATATCAAAGACAGGATAGCAAGGAAGATCCTGCAGGAAGATATCCTTGAAAAGAGGGAAATCATGTTGGCAGAGGCCGAAGAAGAACTGGCTGATGAAGAGAAACCATGGTTCTATGAAATTGTCAAATACTGCCAAGATCAGTCTTATCCTGAAGGGGCCACCGCAGAGGACAAGAAAGCCATAAGAAGGGTGGCTCAGAAATACACATTGGTTGGAGGTCTACTCTATAGGAGGAGCCTTACTGGTATTCTGTTAAGATGTCTTGGTGACGATGAGGTTTGGAAATGTGTAGAAGAGACGCACTCGGGTGTGTGCGGTGGCCACGTGAATAGTCAGATGCTCGCCAAGAAGATCATTCGTCAAGGCTTTTATTGGCCCACTATGGAAGAGGATTGTGCTGTCTATGTCCGTAGGTGTGTCAAGTGTCAACTTCACGCCGATAAAATCCATTCACCATCTTCCTCACTTCATCCAATATCCTCCCCATGGCCTTTCTCCATGTGGGCATTCGACATCATTGGTCCCCTAGGTGATCCCAATTCCCTCACCAAGCAGAAATCTTTCATCCTTACTGCGACGGAATACTTCACCAAATGGGCCGAAGCCGAAGCTTACGCGGAAATCAAGGCGTCAACAGTCTGCAAGTTCATCATGAAGAACATCCTCGCCAGATTCGGCGTCCCAAGCACGATCGTCACCGACAATGGGCCACAGTTCATTTCTCAGGACCTACAGGACCTCTGCAAAAGGTACGCAATTGCATTGCATCATTCATCGCCATATTACCCACAAGGTAACGGCCAAGCGGAGGCCACCAATAAAACATTGCTCAAAATCATTAAAAAAACCTGCGAGTCTAGTAAGTTTTCAGACTGGCCAGAAAAGCTTATCGAAGCTCTATGGGCCTATCGCACTTCAATCCGTACCCCCACCGGGCAGACTCCATTTGCCCTCACTTATGGTATGGAAGCGGTAGTCCCGTACGAGACTCTGATCCCTTCTCTCAGGGTACAATTGGACGAGGAATTTCCCCTCGACGATCGTCGTAATTCACTCCTCGCCCAGTTGGAACTCTTGGATGAGAAGCGGCTGGCCGCTGCCGAACACGCGCGTGTGTATCAAAATAGACTCGCTCGCTTTTACCAAAAGAAAGTCGTTGAGAGAAAATTCAAAGTCGGTGAGATGGTCGTAAAAAGAATTTTTGTCAAACCTGGAGGGCCGCGTTCTAAGCTCCAACCCAATTGGGAAGGACCATTTGTAATTCAAGCCGTGTACCCTGGCAACGCCTACAAGCTAGTCAACGCCGAAGGGACCGAGTTATCCCACCCTTGGAATGGGCTTTATCTTAAGAAATACTACCCTTAGCACAAAACAAAAAAAAATGATGAAAAGATAAAAAACATCAAAAACAAGGAATATTGAAAACCACTAAAAATATGGAAAATTCAAAATGCCGATGCCTGGCAGTCACCATGTAGTTAAGTCCCTGCATCTAACCTTCATGTTAGGATAGGGCCCATTAAGGCTTGGTAGGCACCGGGTCTTGGTTTGCCAGAACCGTGGAGATCCCTGTCCGGCCACGTCGGCCTATGCTCGCTCGAAGGAAGCTAACATGTGCTTCACTTATGTATTTTATTCAAAAAGTCGGTAGCATCACCTACGGTGGGGCCCCACCCAGAAGATCTCCGGAAGCTGTAATCTTTATTCTTTTCTCTTCGACCAAATGAGACAGTCGGCGCCCTAAAACGCTGAGCATGAGAAACCGAAACTCAAACCCCAAAGGCAAGAGTAGGATCCATTTCCTCGAGCATCGATCAGAGCACGAGAAGAGGGCAGTGTCCCCGCAGGCATACGAAAAGGGAGCCCACAAACGTCAAACGACTATATCTCCCTCACAAAAAGAAATACAAAGTCAAAATCAAGAGAAAAGCCTGGTCGTGACCGTGCCTGTTGCGATAAACGGAACCCCTCAAAGCAAAAGTCTGAATCCACAAAGGGGCCGTGGAATGTAAATGCTCGAGATTTGGTCCGAAGTTGTCCGAAAGGAAAGAGTTAATGGGCCCTTATTCGCTCGCCGGGTTAACGGCTTTGCCGTCCTCTCAGGAGGTTTATCCCCTACACTCTTCCTTCTCCCTCTAAAGATGAAGGTTCGATGGAGTTTCTGAAAGGTGAAAACTGCCCAGGGTCTGCGACCTTATTTTAATATACACATTTGGTTGCCCACTTTGAAAAGCAAAAGCTATCGCTGCGAAGGAGTCTCCGTGTTTCTGGCTGGTCAAGACCCCTGTTTACCACCTTGATGTCTTCTTGTTTAACCTCGGGCTTAGGCCAATGCAAGCGCGTCACCTATGGGTGCGACGGCGTCTGATTCCGGGTCAGCGTCGCGCTCCAGGGTGTTCCATCATATACCATCTAGAGTTGTGAGGAAACAGACCCGGGTCGGGCAAATCATTTACCTCAAACACCTTTTGGGTGAATCCCTGTGGTCGGAAGCAACTGGGAGCCTAAGCATGGCATGACGGTATTGTCATCAGGGTAAGTCTTAGCCGGCGGGATCATCATTCGAGGGGTCTAGAGGCCCAAATCAACCTAGATGTGCACTTAGGATACCTGGGAGGTTAGTAAGAAACCCCTGTCTCACGTAGGTTAGGTGCCATTTGGGTGCTTGCCGGGCGTTAGCAATAAAAAAATTGAAATGATAAAAGCACAAAAAAATGGAAAAGAGAAATGTACATATTTGCAAACAAAAAAATCTTTTTATGATGAAACAAAAAAAATATCAAATATAAAAAAGAAAACAAATCAATTTTGCATGATTACATTTGCGTGCAGCATCTCACTTTTAAATACCGCTTGCATTCGTGTGCTTGCCTGTCGCATTTATCATCACCGCATCTTTCCCTTGCCTTCGTTAAATAAAGGCTTGGCCCCTTGACCAGTTATCAAGGACAGTCACAGTGACCATTTGCTTATTGAGCAAGGGGCCAAGTCAGAACAGAAATTCTGATTTGTTTGTTTCAGTGATGTGTGCAGGGATTCAGGCAACAGAAGCATAGGTGAAAAATAAACAAACCGAACCTTGTATTTTATTCCAAAAACCAAAAAAATTACATCAAGTTCCGCCCTCTCTCTCTGCATTACTCGTCCCACTACTCTCCGGGCAAAACACTCTCAAAGGTGCTACCCAACTACGAAAAGCGGTACTCCTACCGCTCTGTACTCCCCTTCCTATTCCCACATCCCGGCGTTGATCTACGGAAGCAGCAGAGAAGCTACCAACACGAAAGCCACGCTCTCGTGCTCTTCGGTAGCGCTCCTCACCATCTCTCAGCCACTGTTCAGCAAGGCCAAGGCTGATTCGGAGTTCGAATAGTTGGGCCTCCATGGCCCTTCGTTCCTCCCTTTCAGTCAATCTGTTGGCTCTTTCTCTCTCTGCGTCTCTTTCTCTCTCTGCACGTTCTCTCTCGCGGTCTTCCCTCTCCAACTGGAGAGTGATCCTCAGTTCCACGGCATCCCTAGAGGAGTCGTCATCAGGATGACGCCGCAGTTCCCTCTCCAGTTCTGCTATCCTAGCCTCCTTCTGCGCAGCTTGGGCAAGCGCTTCTTCCATCTCCTTTTCCTGCCGAGTGTACCATCTCAGATACACGATAAGGCATAAATAAGGAGAACTCAACACTGAGACTCTTACCTGTATAGAGAGCATCCCTTCTGCCTCCAGCAGCACGCTGCGTGGCGTGAGCAAGTTGCTCATGAAGCGAGTCAAGTTCTGAGGTAGGAATCCACAAGCTGGAAGAGGCACCACCCACTCTCATCGCTGGGGAAGCCGCGCCAATCTGGGCATGCTACGACCGCGTGAATTAGCAGCCAACATCTGGAATCTGGGGTTTTAATTAGGAACGTACTGTACACCTACCAAGGCGCTCGTAGCTCCGCGGGCATCGCCCGACTGTTGTTCCATCTCTGCCAAGCGAGTTCGTAAATTCGCTATCATGGCATCCCGGACATCCTGCAGCCATGCAAGTCAGCATTTCCACCAGAAAACCAAAAAGGGAAAAGAAGAAAAGAAAAAGGGGGAAACCTACCTCCGCAAGTCCCCGGGGTTGGAGCCGCTCTGCGTACTTTGTCCTATATAGACGCAAGTAGTCCTCGCTATCCCGCGCCTGTGATTCTACAATCGTGCCACCCCGTTGCCAGTCCTCATACTGTTCGGGGAATCGCACGCGCCAGTCAATGCAGGTCGCCGGTCCCCGCGTCTTTCTCCCGACACGAGGTGGCGCAGCTGAATCCACCCATTCTGAGCCAGTCCTAAGGTCTCATAACTAATCGTAGCCGAAGCGGCTCGATTTCATTCAGGCAGTGCATCCACAGTTCACGTCCGAACCGGGCACGACTTGCTAGAACCCACGGCTGGTCGGCATCGACCATGTCTGAGTAGGGTCTCCAGTTTACCATCGCTGCAGGGAACTCCTGTAGCTCTCGCCTTAGCACCATCAGTTGGTAGGTTAGGGGTGCCGCACTCATGATGGGTTCCCACCGCCTGGCTAGCGGCACCATTGCGGGTCGCCAATGTCGAGCTCTCCCCATGGGGAGGTAATAATAGCTCCATAGCTGCTCGGCGCAGGTCATCAGTACTTTGCAAAAACACAAAAAAATACAAAACAAGCAAAACCAAAAAATACCTGGATGAATGGTGTGAAACCACTCACAGTCATCTCACGATCCGTTTCTTGGAATAGGCCTGCAAACAAGTGTGCCAGCATGGCGGCTCCCCAGGCATAATACCCTACTCTTTCAAGGTCTGACAGCAGCTCCAGGAAGCAACATTGGATACCGTCCCCTTTCGAGCTCAGTACCAATCTCCCCAAAAGGAAGAGGAGAAATCTCCTCAAATCTATGTTGCATCTTTCCCAGTCGCCGAAATCTGTGCAGTACACGGCACGACATCCTATTTCCATCCTTTCCATGAACTCTTCTGAGGATTCGTCGTCCCGCCGACGAGTGTCGGTGAGCCCTAATGCATCCATGAGGGACGCCCTAGCTACCGACCTGTTTTTCCGACCATCCAGGTCCAAACCCAGTAACTTCTGGGCACCTTCTCTGTAGTCCGCGTAAGTGACTCCGGTCACTGCCTCGCCCTCTACCTTCAGGCTTGTGATCCGGACCACATCCTCCAAGCTGGGCACCATGTGCCCCCAGGGCATCAGGAATGCCAGGCTCACTGGGTCCCATCTCTCACACAAGGCTTGGATCAGAACCAGGTCGGGCTTGATCGGCTCTATCCGAAGGAAGGTACCAAATCCCATCACGTCTAGCCTCGCCTTCTGAAAATCTGGGAGGCCCCTATACGCTGCTACTACCAACTCTCATAAGATTTGTGATTTCATCACAACCTACGCATACAAGGAATGGGGGTGAGGTTTGGTCAGAAGAAAGGAAGAAAGAATGAGAAAAGGGCAAGAAAACTTGGCTTACGAGTTGTGATTGGGCCCTTTCGCTGAAGTGCCCTTCAAGGTCTGAAAGCCTCCTGGAACTACTACCACTGGACCTGCTTCTCTTCGAGGAGTGGGAAGATTCGCCCTCCATCCAACTCTCGAAATTTTGAACTCCTCTCCCGTGAGAACTTGTGCTCCCCGAGTGAGTCCTCGATATACCTGGGAAGATAAAAGGGACACGAATTTATAGAAATGGAAGGAGTGCAGGCCAAGATTACCTCCATCACCTGTTAATGATAGCCATGCGGTCCCGTGTGTCACTTCACCGCACGCACAGGGTGATTGATTGAACGAAGAATATGACGACTAGCCCCCTATGTTGTCTAGGGATACCCTATCATGTTTTGGAGGACGTCCGCAAGATTTGACATAACATCCGGGAAAAGGAACTAGGGCCGTCAGTATTGATTTCGACGGCAGATTCCCGTGGAAAATGGTCACAACAAGACGCGATTCTCTGCTCGGGGTGGAGTTTCGACAGACCCATCACATGGGAACAGTACAAAGGAAAGGAAGTGTAGGGAAGAAGGAACGCACAAAAGAATAAATAAACAGCAGAAAATCAAATCACTCCATTCATAATTCTACACAAGCTGTCATAAACACTACAATCATAGAGAGGTGGCGGGTCCACTAGCTCGCCAACTCTTGACATTATTTTCATACTCGTCCCTCTAGGCGTCCCTCTCCTCTCCCCTGAGGTGCGGGTCCCTCAAAAGCCTCTGGGATCCTCGTGCAGCAGCACCTGCCTCGCCTCTTGGCGCCTGCTCCGCAGCAGTGACTCGCTGCTCCTCCCCTGGCGTGGCGAAGAAGCCACTAGCGGCAAAGCGACCGGACTGGCGGAGTCGCTCCCCGAACTCTCGCGCTCTCTCGTAGCGCGTCTCCATCCCTCCTAGCCTCTGCACGATGGCCTGAAGGCTCAGCTGGAGCTCCCTCACTTGGGCCTCCAAGGCCCTCCTCTCGGCCTGATCCCGCTGTCGCTCGGACCTCCTCTCGATTTTCTCTCTCTCTGCCTCTCTCCTCATCATCTGCAGAAGAACCCTTAACTTCAGGATGTCTGGAGAAGGTCTCTCCTCACCGCGATGTCGCAGCTCCGCTACAGTCGCCACCCAGGCGTCACGCTCCTCTTCCGCCCGGGTCGCGCGGGCCACCGCACCGGCAAGTTGCTCCCGGAGGGAGGCAATCTCGAGAAAAGGGGCCGAGGAACTGGAAGATCCGCCAGTCACTCCCACCGTCGCTGTCTGTTGGGCACGCTGGATCAAAATAAACAACGGCCGTCAGTGAAACTCCAAAATCTGAAGTTAAAAGTGCGGCACGTAACTTACCAGGAGCGACAACTCATGTTGAGCGACGGCCAGCTGCCGCCTAGTCTCTGACAGTTGGGCGCGCGAGCCGCCGATGCCACGCGTGTCCCCAGCTTGGGGAAGCCCCGCGTAACTCTCTCTCTGTCGCCGCAGGAAGTCGGCACTGTCCTGCACCAGTATACCCCCTTGCTGTCCAGGGAGACGTACGGGCCACTCCTCGAGCCTCGCCTTGCCGCGACTCTCCCTCCTGACGCGGCTCGGCTCGTCCGCACTCGCCCACTCATCGGCCAGACCTAGGGTCCTTGCCATGTCCTGCACCAAGAAAGGGGTCCCATATCAGTCAAAAGGAACGCGTCCCCTGTCTAGGACGCGTCCATCATTTGAGTGCAACACTCGCCGAACCCTTTCCCCCTCGCGTGGCTCGCTTCAAAACCCAAAATGAATTAAAAGAGGAAGAGATCGGAGGACCTACCGGACCGTGTTCACCTGCTTCCGCGCCATCGGGCCCCTCGGGTCCCTCGGGGGCCCGGAGCGGCCCTTCCTCCTCCATGGACGCCGTTCCGTGCTGGGGCGCGTCCCTCCTTGGGCGAGGGGTCCCGCGTCCCTCTCCACCTTCACCGTGGTCAGGCCCACCGAACTCCATCGATCAAAAGAGGAGGAAGATGAGAAAGGGGGCAAGCGAGTTTCGGCAGAAGGCGGGCTCGTTTGCGGGTAAGGCACGGGAGAAGAAAGACCACCCGACGCTTTAAATTTAAATTCAAGGATTAAGACGCGTCCTCGCGCCAGGACGCGCCCAAAAGGGGGAAAAGGAAACAAAATCCCCCCGTGCAAAGCGTAGTTCCCCGCTGTTCAGGGCAAGGTCTCGCGGAGCGTGCCTCAAACGACAACTCAGTGCAAAGAAGAAAGTGTGGGAGAGAGAAAGGTACACACAACACAAAAAGTCATTTCCATTTCATATAATAGTCGAAAGTACATCATACAGTGAGAAGGGTGACGTACAAGCAACTCTCTAACTCTCACCGTCACCCTCCTGGTCATCTCTCTCCTCCCTCCTCTGCCGGGGATCCCTAGGGGGCCTCTGCTAACCCTGAGAAGCCGTGCTCGCCTCGCCCTGCGGTGGCACTCCGGCCTCGAAGGCGCGACGACGCTCCTCGGCCGAAGAGACCAGATAGCTGCCCATGGAAAAAGAACCAGACTGACGAAGTCGCGCCCCGCGTTCCTTCGCCCTCTGGTACCGCTCCTCGCTCTCCCGAAGCCTCCCCTCCGCCGTGCCGAGACTCAATCGGAGCTCCAGCAGCTGGGCCTCTAGAGCCCTCCTCTCGGTCTGATCCCGCTGTCGCTCCTCCCTCTCTCTCTCCCTATCCCTCTCTCTCTCTCTCTCTCTCTCCACGCTCTCCCTCTCTCTCTCCACGTTCTCCCTATCCCTCTCCCTCTCCTCTCTCTCCCTCATCGCCTCTCTCCTCGACAGCTCGAGGGCGATCCGCAGATCCAGCACGTCACGAGGGAGCTCCTCAGCCTCCCGTCGACGCTCCTCCTCCAGCTCCGCAATCCGGGCGTCGCGCTCTGCCACCCAGGCATCGCGCTCTGCCACCCAGGCATCGCGCTCCTGCTCAGCACGAACAGCACGGGCCAGAGCTTCCCGAATCTCGGCCACCTGTCAAAGCACGCATGCACCGTAAGAGAACAGTGATAGAAGGAAAGCAGCTAGAAGAGGGTCAGGGCCAAGCAAGCACTCACTCGAGCCTCGCGGTCACGCTCGGCCTCCTCAGCCCGAGCCACCGCATACGCCAGCTGCTCCTGGAGGGCAGAAACCTCCGGAGGAGGGCCCCGCGAACTGGAACCCGCTCCGCCAGCCATCCCGGCTGTCGCTGTCTGGTGGGCCCGCTGAAACACGGGGCAAACGTCAGTCAAAGGCCAAGCATCAAAAATCCAGGTCACAAAAAATGCATCACATAAACTCACCAGGATCTCCAACTCCTGTCGGATGGCCACCAACTGCCGCCTGGCGTCCGCCAACTGGGCCCGCAGGTCGGCGATCATGGTATCACGAGCATCCTGCATTACACATAAGTTAGTGTCCCATGCATATACATATAGAAAGGTGGAGCAATTTCATTTCACTTACCCCTGCCATACCACCCAAGGAGAGGCGGTCCCCGTACGTAGCTCGGTACCGTCTCATGTAGTCTGTGCTGTCCTGTACGTGGGACACCACTGGGACCCCGCCCTGCTGCCAGTCCTGGTACTGTGTTGGGAAGCGCGTACGCCAGTCCACAATCTTCACCTTCCCCTTGGTCTTCCGCCCAATGCGGGCCGGCGCATCTACGTCAACCCACTCCTGGGCCAGCCCCAACGTCCTCATAACCAGCCTCAGCCGAAGCGGCTCGATCTCGTTCAGGCAATGGACCCACACGTCCCGCCTGAAGCGAGGAAGACCCGCTACAACCCAGGGCTGGCCAGCATCGCCCATGCCCAGGTAGGGCCTCCACACCACCTGCATCACCATACATACATTATGTTAGTTACCATTCAGTCACATGCATAAACACAAAAAAATCATACGCATCATACCATGGCCTCGGGATACTCGCTCAGCTCCCGACGAAGTGACGCCAGCTGGTAGCCGTGGGGTGCTGCAACCACGACCGGCCTCCACCGCCGCGCCAGAGGCACGGCCCTCCTGTTCCCATGCCTAGCCCTCCCCATCGGGAAATAGTAATAGCTCCACACCTGCATCCATCATACATCATTAGTACAATAATTGCATATTTAACTGTGGGAATGCATAAATAAAATGTTTACCGGGAGGAAAGGTGCAAAGCCGCTGACTGTCGTCTCCTTCTCCGAAGTCTGGGAGAGATCAGCAATCAAATGGGCAAGCAGAGCCGCTCCCCACGCGTAGTGTCCCACTCTGTCCAGATCCGCCAAGATCCCGAGGAAACGGCAGTGGATGCCATCCCCTTTCGTCCCCAGCAGAAGGCGGCCCAGGAAGAAGAAAAGAAACCTCCGAAGGTCTAGATCCACCAGCTCCCTCTCGCTCGGATCCTGGGTGAAAGCTGCACGAGCATCCCCCTCCAGTCGAGCCAAGAACTCCGCTCCAGTCTCGCTAACCCGCTGACGCGGGTCGACGAATCCGAGCGCCTCCATGATCTCCACTCGGCCGACTACCCTGCTGTCTCTATCAGTCACACTCGTCTCTAACCACAGCAGGTCCAGGGCACTCTCTCGGTAGTCGGGGTAGGTGACCCCGCTGACTGCCTCTCCGTCAACTCGTAGCCCGGTGATCCGAGCCACGTCCTCCAGCGTCGGCACCATGTGCCCCCAGGGCATCAGAAACGCCCGGCTCGGTGCGTGCCACCGCTCCCTCAATGCCTGGATAAGAGGAAGGTCGAGCCGGAAGGGCTCGATCCTAAGGAAAGCTCCAAAGCCCATGGCGTCCACACGCGCCCTCTGGAAATCCGGCAGCCCACGGTATGCTGCCACCACCAAGGACCAGCTGATCCGGCCCTTCATCACGCCCTACACACCACAAAACCAACAAAGAACACATCAGCATCATGAACAGTAATAAACAATAACACTGTATATACTATTCATTCTTTTTATTTTATTTTTAAAAAAATAAAAATATAAAAAAATTATTATTTTTTGGAGGCGTCCAGGCCCCTGGACGCCTCCTTCCTATTTTCATTATTTTCTTTTTTCGAAAAAAAATCCAAGAACCAAAAACAAAAAATATATATATAATATATATATTATTATGGAGGCGTCCAGGGCATAGGACGCCTCCTTATTTTTTAATTTTATTTTATTATTTATGTAAATAAATAAATAAACAAAAAGAAAAAGAAAAAGTGGAGGCGTCCAGGCCCCTGGACGCCTCCTTCTCTCACTACCCGACCTTCTCTCACAGCCTCTCGCACGCCCGTTTTAGCCTATTAAACCACAGAGTGAGAATTCCGAAGTACTTACCGGGTCGTGATCATCCTCTCCCGCGTCACCAGCATCCGCAGCGGCCTCCGCGGTCAGAAGCGGCACCTCCATCTCCTCCTCCGCAGCAATCTCCTCTGCTACGGCCTCCTCAGCATCGTCTCTCGGTCTCCTCGGACGACGGGCCAGTCGTTTCCGCTTCTCTGGACCCTGGCTCGATCCTCCTCGCTCCATGGGGACTAAGAATGGGTCGTCTAGGGTGACTGGGTCGTCAGATTGAACAGTAAATGAGCAAAGAGGGGGGGCAGCCCTTATAAATAGAAGTTACTTTCTTTGGGGCGTCCAGGCGCCTGGACGCCCCCATAATTTTTATTTTTATTTTTTTGAAAATCCAAAAAATTTTGGGGCGTCCAGGCGCCTAGACGCCCCCAAACCAAAAAAATCAAAAATAAAAAAAATAAAAAATTAGGGGCATCCAGGAACCTGGACGCCCCAAAAAAAAATGTTTCAAAAAAAAATTATAAAAAAACAGGGGCGTCCAGGCCTCTGGACGCCCCCATAATAAAAAATAATAATAATAATAAAAAATATAATAAAAAGAAAAAAGGGGTTAGAGTATGTATATAATCCAAACAAAAAAGGAAAGAAAAAGAAAAATCACAAAAAAGATAATAATTAAGGGGACGGGGATCCGAAACATCCAAATGCCAGATTTTATTCCATCAGAAAGCAGAGTGAACTACATCAGGGGTTTAGGCACCTTAGGCCTTAACTTCCCCAGTTCGGTTACATAAGCCCTCCACGGCTCGCATTCTTCCACCACGTGCGCTAAGGCCTTTCCCGCAACACTTGTCTTCCAGGGAGCTTTAATGGCCTTCGCTTCCTTCGCGTCCGCTTCAGTGCCCAACTCCCTTTTCTTCAAAGGAACGATGCCAGTCGGTGGCGGGAACGAATGGCGTGGGATGCCAATCTGGAGGCAGCACCGATGCGCATTATAAAGGACGAACTCGGTCGCGCCGATCAGCTGTAGATCAACTTCGGGAGAAGGCCTCATGAGGAGATCTAGCGAAAGCAAACATGCCGGTGCGCAAGTAAAGAAGCCTTGTGTCACGGTACGGAAGTGAGACCGCCAGTCTTCACGTTTCTTCAGCCACGGAACACGGTTCACTACAGTTCCACCGAAGCCTAACACATCGGCTATGTGGTGAAGCGGGCTTTGTTGGAAGAGCTTCGAAGCAGTTGGCATTCCCTCGCGGTGGTCGAATTTGAAATGCAAATCAAGCCAGCAATTCAAGACGAGTGCGCAACCAAAAGGAGGCTTACCCATGCTCGAGGCAGTAAGGCCACTATACAGGTAGGCGAGGACGGCGGGTCCCACCCTCTTTCCACGCCAGATCCCGCAGATAGCACCCAGTTGGTCTTCTTCCACCATATTGTCGGTATAAGGGAACAAGAGAGCACCCGCCAGACAAATGGTGAACCCCTTCATGATTCCCTCCAAATAGTCATCATCTGGTGACCCTCTCAGGGCGTCCATAACCCACTCCGCAAGCTTTTGGAGATCGATCCCCTTTTGAGTACGGACCTTTCTGGCTGCGTCGGGCGGCATGAAGCTTCCAAGGACGCTTTCAGAAGTCCCCCGTGTCAGCATCCGCATAGCCTTCACCTTCCCGTCACTCTTGAATTTCTTCAATCCGAGCAGAAGTTCCACCTCCTCGAGGAGGATGGTAACCTCGAAGGTCGGGAAGATAAAAGTGTGGGTCTGGGGATGCCAGATCTCCACTAGTGCGCCCATAGCCGCCCAGTCCATACGAATCTTCTCGTAATGTTTGGCATGAATAAGGAGCCCCTGCAAATGCCACTTCGAGAGTATGGCCCTCATGCCAATGGAGATATTGGAAGTTAGCTTTGAAAGCCATGGCAGCTTGGAAAACTTCCTCGGGCCTGGGAAGAGTGGATATGGCTGGAAGAGGAAAGAAGAAGAAATGAAGGAAGTAAGAAGAAGGTTCACGTGGAGAAATTTGAAAAGAGTCAGCTTACCATATGCGACATGATCGTCCCACTCAGATGACCCTCGAGGTCGAAAAGTCGCCTAATCTCGCTGCTAGGCCTGCTCCTCTTCATAACGCGGGAAGACTCTCCTTCCATCCTGAGCTCCAAATTCTCCTCTCCTTCCTCTCCTGAGCTTCCAAAACCCACCTTGGTGCATTTGAATGAACTAGCCTAAGGGGAGTTCTTATAGGAAGGGTAGGGTGCTACAGGACGAAACATGTCACATCAATTGTCAACGTCAGGATTTTGGCTAAATCTTCTTTCCATTGTGGTGCGATTCTGCTGTGATTCTCCTACTTTCTGATGTTGTTAACCTTTGCTAATCTGTGCAGGTTTTACTAACGGACGTCTTTGTCCTATCTCCTGTCCCACCTTTCATTGGTTGGTCCCACCTTGTCATGCATCGTAGTATATGATACTTACGCTACTAGAACATGTCAAGGACCTTGCGGCTCGAACGAATCTGGGATCTGAGTTCCCCTTCAACAAAAATGATGATGATCCCAAAGGAATTTGGGTTGTGCGGATAGGCCGTCAACTTGTGATAGAATGGGGACGACGGTTCCATTCAGTGAGTTGGTGCGCGGATAAACGGGCCCCAGCCCAGTGTCGGCTCACCGGATCGGTATCCTGACCCGTTCTTAACAAGTTGACAATATTATCCTTGGCTATTTTCTATTTTAGTTTGTTTTAAATTTTTCTTTGAACCCAGCATGCATTCATATAGGACTTTGATTTATTGCAGAAGATCATTCAAGTGATTCGATTGTGAAAGCCGTTGTGCTCCAATTCCCACAAATATGTGATATTCCACTCCGAATGAAATACTGAGTTTCCTTGAGACAGCCCCGACGCTGCTCTTCCAAAGGAGACCCTTGTTTGGACAGACCCTCAGATATTCCTTTACCTTTTTTTGACCCACCTTGGCCGCAGCACTTCCACATTGGCTGGTAACCGCTCCCCAAAGGTGAAACCTCCGGTTTACGACCCAGGTACTTCCACACCGAGAAGTTGGTCTCCTTTTGTTTCGTACCTGAGCGCACATCTCACTCTCCCTTGATTGATCTCCGTCCAAGCAATCGTCAATATTTGAAAGACCTTCTTCAAGGTCGCCTCATTGAAACTCCAGGAAAGATTCCAAACAGTAACGTCAAAAGCGTGTCTCATCACACCTTGGCATCAACTTATCAGTCCGCTCCCACTTCACTCCACTCCACTTCGATACCATTCCACTACATGTCGCTCCCTTGTAAAGCAGACGCCAAGGCGGGGCAGCTGTAGACACGCCATTCCTGACGTCTCCTGAGAAAGTCTCATATTACTATACGACGCCCCGCGACGGCTTACGCATTTCAAATCACTTGAGTACTTCCTTTTCTTGAGTCTTCTTCCGCCCTTTTCGGCATCCGGAATCGTCTCGTCACGGCATTCGGACGGCATCAACACCAGTCAGACGCATCAAGAGGTTCCGGAACCAAGAAGGGTGTCTGCCGGGCGCCCGCCGACGCCTGATCCAAGGACCCGGGTGGGTCTTAATGGGGGCGTCCAGACCCCTGGACGCCCCCATGATTTTAATTTATTTTATTTATTTTTTCAGGGCCCAAAATTAAATAAAAAATAATAAATTAATGGAGGCGTCCAGGCTCCTGGACGCCTCCATAAAAACAAAATATAAAAAATATATATATAAAATGCCAGTTGGCATACAAAAAAAACAAAAAAAATAAAATATATATATATTAATGGAGGCGTCCAGGCCCCTGGACGCCTCCATAAAAATAAATAAAAAATATATAATGCCAGCCCTGGTATAAAAGATAAAACAAAAAGAAAAAAAATAATATAATTTTGGAGGCGTCCAGGCCCCTGGACGCCTCCATCAACTCCCTCACGGGCGCCGGCCACCGAACGACGGTTTGTCGTGTGTGAAAAAATCCAAATTATAGAGACGTCCGGTCAGCTGGACGCGCCCATTTCTGAATCACGAGGCGCCGCTCACAAAACCACGCGTTGTGCCAAACCGCGTGCGGCCGTCGTCGGATTTCGGCGGACCTGCTTGAGGCGTCCGGGACCTTGGACGCCCCCACAAAAGTATTCCAAAAAAATCAATAAAAATAGAATAAAATATTATTTCGGCCCTGATGGAGGTGTCCAGGGTCCTGGACGCCTCCACCCTCCGGAGCCCTATAAATAGAGGCCCACCCCCTCAGTTCTAGGAGAGCTAAGCAGTGATCCGATAGGCTGCCGGAGCCTAGAGGCTACGGAGTCATTTTTCTAACCCGTGGGGTCTTTTGTAGGTGGAGGTTCTGCCGGCTTCTCGGGTGCCCACGCTCGCGAGAGGAAGGTCATCTTCATCCACCGCGCTTCTACGTCGTCCCCACGCTGCCGGAGCTCCGCCGAATTTCACCACCGGCACATCCAATAAGCCAACTCTTTCCTTTTCTTCGTAGTTCTTTTGCATTCATCATCTCGCATCCATCATCTCATTTTCCTCCTACTCGAGTCCGAGAGGGGTTTAAAAGATAACACCAACCGGGTGTGTGTCTTCCCGTTATTTCGTCATTTTTATTGCAAGGATATGAATACTACACATTCATCTTTCTAATCCACTTGTTATTTGTTTGTCGTTGTTTTGCAAGGGTAACCGAGGAAAGCCCTCTCCGTCGGCCGGCCGGAAGGAGAGGAAGAAGCAACCCGCCATCTCCCGCTCTTGAGGTAGGCGCGATCACTTTCTTATTTTGGGGTCTTTCGGCCCCTGGCGATCACATCTTTTCATCGAGGCCGCGGCGAGTCACTTCCCCAATGGCCGTTTAAATTTCTGTTCTCATATTCTCTTTATATCCTGTTATATTTTGCTCATATCATCGAGGCCGCGGCGAGTCACTTCCCCAATGGCCGTTTAAATTTCTGTTCTTATACTCTCTCTATATTTTGTTATATTCTGCTCATATCATCGAGGCCGCGGCGAGTCACTTCCCCAATGGCCGTTTAAATTTCCGTTCTTATACTCTCTCTATATTCTGTTATATTCTGCTCATATTCTCGAGGCCGCGGCGAGTCACTTCCCCAATGGCCGTTTAAATCTCTGTTCTTATATTCTCTTTTATATTCTGTTATATTCTGCTCATATTCTCGAGGCCGCGGCGAGTCAGTTCCCCAATGGCCTTTTCAATTCTTGTTATTTAATTTCTGCACCATTCTCGTCCCCCCGAGGCCGCGGCGAGTCACTTCCCGCTATGGCCGTTTGAACCCCATATCTTGCTATATTATACTTGTCCCGCTCGCCCCACCGGAGCAATCTCCCGTGGTGGCCCCTTCTCTCTTCTCTATCATTTCTGTGTTGCAGCAAAACAACAAAACAAACAAAAAAAGAAGGAGCCCGCGCGCTCTCCGCTTCCTCTTCCCTACTCTTCCCGAAACCGCGTGACGTCGCTCACAATCACCTTCTATTTCTTCTCCAGACATGCTCTCCTCGGATGATGATCCATTATAGCTGGATCGGCTGGATTTGCTGGCACCAGCTTTCAGAGCGATTGGTTTTTTCTTCTTCTCAGCTTCCTCTATCTTTGGCAGATGTATTTCATAATCCATCAGCGATCCAATCAACTCATCTGCCCTGGTGTTGTGCAGATCCCTTGACTCTTTCATTACAGTAGCTTTAGTGTGCCAAATAGGAGTCAGGGAACGCAAGATTTTCCTTACAATCTCATATTCTGTATATGTCTTCCCAAGACCTCTAAGACCATTTGTGATGACTGTCAGTCGAGCGTACATCTCCTTGATGGTCTCATTGGGCTTCATCCTGAAGGCTTCATACTCTGACACCAGGAGGTTTGCCTTCGTCTCTTTGACCTGAGAGGTCCCTTCGTAGATAGCCTCCAGCTTATCCCACATCTCTTTGGCTGAAGTGCAAGACGATACACGAGAGAATTCTGTGGGGTGCAGGGCACACTGAATCGCATTGATGGCGCTCCAGCTCAGAGTGGACCTTCTGATCTCTTCCTTGGTCCAGACATCCTCGTTCGGGGATAGCTCAAAAGGTCCCTTACTCACCACCTTCCAAGTCTCATAATCCTTCGCCCTCAAGAAGACTTGCATACGGTTCTTCCAGTATGCATAATTTGAGCCATCAAAGTAAGGGGGCTTGGTGGTAGAATGTCCTTCAGCGATCAACCCTCTTGCATCCATCTGTACCTTCCTCTTCAGGCTGTAAGCCCTTGTAGAAGAGTTAGGCTCTGATACCAACTATTGTGTTAGATGGAAGCACTCTATCACCACGAAGTGTGGATCTAGAGGGGGGTGAATAGATCGATGGCCTAATTTAATAGTTCAAAATAAGGCTCTAATGCGTAATTTAAACAGATCTACTGGATCACTAATTCGAGTGTTGGATCTAAGCAGAAATGAAATGATCTGAGAATAGAATCACAAAACGCAATCACACATCAGATCATAAGCAATCACACAAACACATGACACACCAGATTTTTAGGTGGTTTGGTCAGCAGACCTACGTCCACCCCACACTCAACTCAAGTGTGGCTTTCCGCTGTCACACAGCTTGAACCGCTGGGCTTCAAAGCTTGCCTACAAACCGCTGAGCTTCACAGCTTGCTGTCCGAGACCAAGTCTCGCCCGCTGAGGAATTATAGCTTGACCTGTCCAGAGGATACACCTCTACAACCGCTAGGGACTACAGCTTGACCCGACCAGAGGTAACACCTCTGCAAACCGCTGAGCAATACAGCTTAGCTCTGCTGACAAACAGCTTGAAGAAAGGTTTCGGAAAACAAAAGATAGAATCAGAACGAAAACAAGAAAATCCCAACAGGGAATATAGCTCGCAATGAGCAAACTCAGCTCTGGTATCTGAACCAAGAGACTGAGGAACAATATCTCAATAAACTCTCTGAAATGCATTCTGTCTCCCTTGCACCTTTGACCCTGCTGACCTATTTACAGGTGTGTGTTGGGTCTTCTTCTGAGATGGTGGTGGTGGTGGAGACTTGATGACCTTACCATGGGGTTTATATGCATGTGTAGGTTGACCCCTAACTTGAGACTGAGCTTTAGGATTTGGCTTGGATGTACCAGGTCTACTGGGCTCACCAATCTTTTGTCTGCCCTTCTCCTCAGCACTGGGCTTCTTCAGGTTCACAATTTTATTCACAGAATTATTTGAATTCATGTTAATGAGAGGTCCTTTCTCTTTCTGTGTAACAAAAGATATAGTCTTCATTGCAAAACTTTTAGTTGCACTGGAATTAAATCCAAGACCCTCTCTCCTGAAGTTGACTTTTGACCCTAATAAGGCATTTAAGTTCTCTGAACCTTGGGTCATCTTTTCTATTATTCTCAGCTTGTCCTCATTATCTTTCTGAACATCTTCAACAGATTTCCTCAGTTCAGTGTTCACACTTAGGACAGCTTCATATTTTTCATTTACAATCTTCATTTCACTCTCATATTTTTGTATTTTCAGCTTCCATTCATCAATTGCATTTTCTAGCCTCTCATTCTCTTCCTTAGAAATTTTTTGCTCATTCTTGATTACTTCAATTTCTGAGCATGTGAGTTTCAGCTTAACATTTTCAGATTCGAGGCATGCAATTTTATCAGTCAATGTTTTGTCATTTTGCATGGAATTTATTTTTCTTCTTAGATGCCTATTTTCTTTTCTAATATCATCTACTTTATCAGCAATATCATGATAGGCATCTACCTAATCAGCAATGGTAAAATTATCAAATCGAGAGGGTACCTCATCAGAATCTTCCTCTTTGTCTTCAGAACTGGTTGCCATAAGACACATAGGTTTTTCTGATTCTTCCTCACCGTCCGAGCTGCTGCTCAAGGTACCTTCGTCCTCATCACTCCAGGTACCTACCATGGCTTTCCCTTTAGTGTTCTTTCTCTTTGACTTGTCATTGTGCTTCTGATTCTCTGGACAATCAGCTTTCAGATGGCCGGACTTCCTGCATTGGTAACACACATTAGTTTCAGTTTTCCTTACAGGATTAGATTTATACCTTGTATCCCGTCGGCCACCACTATGGTTTCTTCGGCTGAATCACCTTCCTTCTTTCTTGAGGAACCGCCTGAATTCCCTGGTGATCATTGCTATCTCATCACCTTCTATTTCTTCTCCAGACATGCTCTCCTCGGATGATGATCCATTATAGCTGGATCGGCTGGATTTGCTGGCACCAGCTTTCAGAGCGATCGGTTTTTTCTTCTTCTCAGCTTCCTCTATCTTTGGCAGATGTATTTCATAATCCATCAGCGATCCAATCAACTCATCTGCCCTGGTGTTGTGCAGATCCCTTGACTCTTTCATTACAGTAGCTTTAGTGTGCCAAATAGGAGTCAGGGAACGCAAGATTTTCCTTACAATCTCATATTCTGTATATGTCTTTCCAAGACCTCTAAGACCATTTGTGATGACTGTCAGTCGAGCGTACATCTCCTTGATGGTCTCATTGGGCTTCATCCTGAAGGCTTCATACTCTGACACCAGGAGGTTTGCCTTCGTCTCTTTGACCTGAGAGGTCCCTTCGTAGATAGCCTCCAGCTTATCCCACATCTCTTTGGCTGAAGTGCAAGACGATACACGAGAGAATTCTGTGGGGTGCAGGGCACACTGAATCGCATTGATGGCACTCCAGCTCAGAGTGGACCTTCTGATCTCTTCCTTGGTCCAGACATCCTCGTTCGGGGATAGCTCAAAAGGTCCCTTACTCACCACCTTCCAAGTCTCATAATCCTTCACCCTCAAGAAGACTTGCATACGGTTCTTCCAGTATGCATAATTTGAGCCATCAAAGTAAGGGGGCTTGGTGGTAGAATGTCCTTCAGCGATCAACCCTCTTGCATCCATCTGTACCTTCCTCTTCAGGCTGTAAGTCCTTGTAGAAGAGTTAGGCTCTAATACCAACTATTGTGTTAGATGGAAGCACTCTATCACCACGAAGTGTGGATCTAGAGGGGGGTGAATAGATCGATGGCCTAATTTAATAGTTCAAAATAAGGCTCTAATGCGTAATTTAAACAGATCTACTGGATCACTAATTCGAGTGTTGGATCTGAGCAGAAATGAAATGATCTGAGAATAGAATCACAAAACGCAATCACACATCAGATCATAAGCAATCACACAAACACATGACACACCAGATTTTTAGGTGGTTCGGTCAGCAGACCTACGTCCACCCCACACTCAACTCAAGTGTGGCTTTCCGCTGTCACACAGCTTGAACCACTGGGCTTCCAAGCTTGCCTACAAACCGCTGAGCTTCACAGCTTGCTGTCCGAGACCAAGTCTCGCCCGCTGAGGAATTATAGCTCGACCTGTCCAGAGGATACACCTCTGCAACCGCTAGGGACTACAGCTTGACCCGACCAGAGGTAACACCTCTGCAAACTGCTGAGCAATACAGCTTAGCTCTTCTGACAAACAGCTTGAAGAAAGGTTTCGGAAAACAAAAGATAGAATCAGAACGAAAACAAGAAAATCCCAACAGGGAATATAGCTCGCAATGAGCAAACTCAGCTCTGGTATCTGAACCAAGAGACTGAGGAACAATATCTCAATAAACTCTCTGAAATCAATCTTCTCAATCTTCTCTTCTCTCTCTTTTTCTTCTCTGCTCTCGGTGGCTCTCTGTTGCTTCACTTTCTCTGCTCGAGCTTCACCACCTTCTGTCTCCAAATGAAGAAGTGTTCCTTTTATACCAGCAGCAATTAGGAGGGCGTGTGGCTTCCAGATTCTCGCCCCGAGAGCCTTGACCACGTGGCAGCATTTCAGCCTGCTACACTACACGTGTCACAATCCTGGCACCTCCTCAAGTCTTGGATCGCATGCCATTCTTAATCTTCTCGACCAGATATCCTGTAAAGGTTAGACTTAATATCAGTTAAAATCAATATGAGGATAGTAGAGAGATGTACAGAGTTGGTTCGAGAATGTATAGACTTGCCATCGACGAGTGTACAGACTCTGTGTGCAATGTGCAAACAATGTGCAGACTTGCTAGTGGGTAGTGCGGAATGCATTCAACAAAGTATGCACAATGATGAATGAGTGCACATGCAAGTCACCAAGCAGTGTATGGACTTAGTATGCATGCGACAATGATGTACAGACTTGCTGGTGTGTAATGTAGAATGTATCAAGTAAGTCTAAAGTTTGAACAGACGACAATGTATAGACTTGGCAAGTGAAACAAGCACAGGTGGCAATGTATAGACTTGGCCAATGATACAAGCACATGCGGCAATGTATAGACTTGGCCGATGCAATGTTCACACGGGATCTGCATGCTTGGTGGCATGCAATGTATAGACTTGGCCGATGTAATGTTCAAACGTTGCATTGATACGCCACTAAAGGATGTACAGACTTTAGAAATGATGCATGAACAAGCGACGATGTATAGACTTGATGGATGTATAGACTTTGAGTGAATGTGGTGTGCAATTAGACAATGTACAGACTTTGAGTGCGTGCATGCTGAAACAGTGAACCTAGGTAAAGATAGGCATGTATAGACTTGTGTGTGTGTGACCAGACAATGTATCGATTTTGGAAATGCTTGAAGCACATGATGCAGCAATGTATAGACTTGATAGCATGTAATGCAATGTGCATATGGGAATGTATGTACATTGAAAGATGAATGCACTGACATGCTATTACTGTGCAGACTTAGCGTGCAACAATGTGCAGACTCAGCGTGCAACAATGTGCAGACTTTGTGCAGTCTACAAGCAATGTGCAGACTTGCTAGAATGATGCACGAACAGAATAATAGGTAATGTATAGACTCTACGTGTAAGCGACATGACGATGTATAGACTCTGAATGCATGGAACACACAGATAATCTGATAAAGACAAATTCATCAAAATATGAACAGTTGCCAATCAATCAAAACAAGCTGTTGCCAATGAAGTAAGGCTTATTGTCAACATCATCAACAAGGAGTCACAACAACACTTAGTTTGGGTGTGGGATGGATGTAGATCTCTGGAGGAGATCGAACCACCTTAAAATTCTTCTATCTTTATGGTTTTGATATTTGTGTTGAGTGTTCCGCTTAAGCAAATTTAATTCCACCCTTGTTGCTTAGGTTTATATAATTTTGGGAGGGAAGATCTATTCACCCCCCTCTAGATCTACATTACGTGGTATTGAAGCATTCCATCGTGTCAGCAGGGCTGAGGTGGATAGTGGAGAGAAGAGAGAGAAAGGGGGAGGAGAGAGAAGGGGTTCGCCCCCTAGAGAGAGAGAGAGAGGTGGAGAGAGGGCTTCTCACCCAAGCACTCAAGGCTTCTCACCTAATGACACTTGATTCTAGAATTTCAAATGATGTCTCTTCATTAGTTTTCACAAAGGGGGGTGGGGTCCTATTTATAGGGACCCAACCTTTTACAGGACAAGATTGCCCTTGGCTTTACAAATAATGACCATTGCTATCCAAGAAGTAAACCAAGAGAAATTGACTCAAAACATATGGAAATGACTCAAAGACCTAGGGACATGACTCAAATAAAAGGTCAAATACGTCAAAATGACCCAAATAAAGGACACAAAATGTAGAAGTGGACCCTCCTACAGTGATACCCGAGCTTACGCATCGCCAGGGTGAAGTGAAGAACCAAGCCAGAGGGAATCATGGTGCCTCCATCAAATCCCTTGGGCTGCGAAGAGCTCGACTCCGTCGAGTAGGGGTCCATCCTACTGTGATACTGCTCGAGAAGGTCGGGGTCCAGCTGCTGGAGATCCTCCCTACTCACCCACGAATCCTCTGAAGGAGGCCGGCCCTTCCACCTAATGAGGTAGTGCTCATACGCCTTGCTCCTGGTGGTAGTGATCTGTTCATCCAATATCCGCTCAATCTGCTGATGCTAGTCTCTCCTGGTTAGTGGGTTTTTCTTAGGGCTCAAAGGAGGGAACGGGCTCAACATCTCACTGGGTACTACCATGGGGCCCCTATATGGCACTAGGTAAGCCACATTGAATGTGGGGCTCACTCCATACTCCTTAGGGAGGTTTAACTCATAAGCATTAGTGCCAATGCGCCTCAGAACCTGGAAGGGACCAGCCCCACGAGGCTTCAATTTTGAGATAGCTCCCGGGGAGAGCCTCTCAGTCCTTACCATCATAAAATTACCCTCGCGGAATTCTTGGTGGTGTCGGTGAGAGTCGGCCTATCTTTTGTAAATCTCATTTTTTTTTGATGTGCTTGCATATTTCTTCATGCAACTTTTTAATATGTAGGGCAATTGACTCAGCAGAGACAGACATTCTAGCATGCTGGCGTAGAGGAATGAGGTCTGAGGGCTTTGTAGGTTTGTACCCATGCACAGCTTCGAACGGACTCATCCCTACGGACTTATTAACTGAATTGTTGTGTGCGAACTCGGCCTGGGGTAGAATGAGATCCCAATTTCCTGGACGATCCTCGACAAGGCACCGAAGGAGGTTCCCTAGACTCCAGTTGGTGACTTTGGTTTGACCATCAGTTTGAGGATGATAGGCTGTGGAGAATTTGAGGAGGGTACCCATCAAATGCCAAAGGGTCTTCCAGAAATAGCTGGTGAACTTAACATCCCTATCGGAGACTATGGTCTTGGGTAGCCCATGGAGGCGAACAACCTCATCAAAGAATAATCGGGCTACTTAGGACGCTGATAGGTTCGGTGCGGAGGATACAGAGGGGGGGTGAATGTATCCCTCTACCAATAATGCCCAAATTAAAACCTGGATGCTAGACACAGTCTCAGAATAAAACTAATTCAATTGAACTCATGAACAAACACATGGAGTGCGCCTAAGCAATCATCTAGCGGAAGCAAAACAAGGCCATCAAACCGCTGCACAGATAATTTTTAGGTGGTTCGGTCCACAGACCTACGTCCACCCCTCACTCCCAACCGGAGTCAGGCTTCCACTAGCACAAGCTAGAACCCGTAGACTCAGTCTGCAACAGGTGCGGCCAAACAGCTTGACCAGGGGAACAACCTCCCCTCTTCTTCCAGACCGGAGGGACACCCCAAGTGACTCCCAGCCACTTGGAACCAGAGACTAGGTCTCTCTTCCTCTAGACTAGGAGGGAACCCACCAGTGACTCCCCGTCACCAGCAAACCAGAGGTCACAGACCTCTCTTCCTCTAGACCAAGAGGGAACCACTGATGACACACAGTCACCAGTGAACTGGAGACCAGATCTCCCTTCTCCTGAGTCCACAGGAGGAACCTTATCTCAAACCAGAGAATCGGCGAACAAGGTGATCAAATGAAAAGGGAAAACAAGAAACGAAAATACACATCGATCAGAAAGTTGTAAAGGATAATAACATAGATGTGGCTCCCATGGAGCTGACTGGCCTGGATTTGATCCACGGTCCAGTAGACAGATCTTCAGTAGAGTCTTCTTTCTTCTTCTCCACGAACTCTCTCTCTTTCTCTTTTTCTTCTTCTTCTTTCACACTCTGCTTCTTTCTCTCACTGTCTACTCTTCTTCTCTCGATCCTCACGAGCTCTCTCTATTCTTCTGCTCAGGCTCACTCTTTTTCTTTCTTCTTCTTCTTCTTCTTCTGCTCTTTGCTTCTCTCTTCTTCTTCTGCTCTTTTTCTTCTGCTACTTCTCTCACTCTCTGCTACTTGCTCGATCATGATCAATCATCTCCAGATGGAGGAACTTCATATATATAGCTGCAGCAGGTTGGGCGTGTGGCTTCCACATTTCTCGCCCAAGTATTTTGGCCACGTGTCAGGTGCCAACCTCGGATCACGTGCCCTTCTTAGGCTTCAGGAATAGTACCTCGGATCACGTGCCAGTCTTAATTCCTTAGTCCAGCAGTTCTGTCAAATAATCAGTCGATGAACAATGAATGTATGGACTTAATGAAATAATGCATGAGCGTGTGCAGCATATAGGCAAGTATGTACAACGTGAGAGTGTATAGACTTTAGATGCAGCATATAAGCAAACGAATGTATAGACATTAGAACAAAGGGAGTGTATAGACTTGCTGTTTACGTGCATGAGGGAGCAGTGTATAGACTTCGAAACCCGAAGGCAGTGTATAGACTTCGACAGTTCAGCTGCCAATGTACAGACTTTGATTTCCAAGGGCATTGTATAGACTTACAGAATGACGCATTATCATAATAGAGGGGAATGTGTAGACTTCTGTGTAAAGCATGACGCAATCGAGTGTATAGACTTGGAAACAAGGGAGTGTATAGACTTGATGAAAGCGTGCATGGGAAGGCAGTGTACAGACTTGATGTAAAGGCTTGAGTTACACAAGCAATGTATAGACTTCACGATGCACAGACTTATCATGCAAGCGAGACAGAACTTGCACCGATGCAATACTGTTCATGCACAGACTATGAAGCTCGGAATTAACATGAATGCACTGACTTGTGTATATGAAGCAACTAAAGATTGCACCGATGCAGTGTATGCTAGCAGACATATGCACAAAGCACAGCACATGATGCAACAATGTGTGGTGTGCAACTGATGAATGCACCGATGCAGAGTGCGTGTAACCTGAGAATGCACAGACACATTGTTTAAAAGATGAGCAATGCATCGATGTAGAGTGTTGTTTAAAAGATGAGCAATGCACTGATGCAGAGTGCGTGTAAACAGAATTGCACTAATGCATGCATGCGAATGCACGGACAATGTATAGACTCGAATAGCTTCAAGGCATAATGTGCAGACTTTACCAATGTATAGACTTGGAGTTCTGAACGTAGGTAAAGACTGGGAATGTATAGACTTGACGAATGGCTTGAAACATAGACACGCTACCAATGTATAGACTTTGTGATGCACAGTCCAATGTATAGACTTGGCAAGGCACAGTCCAATGTATAGACTTGGCAAGGCACAGTCCAATGTATAGACTTTGCGATGCACAGTCCAATGTATAGACTTTGCCTGGAACAGTCAGATGTACAGACTTCATGAACAGTACATGAATGTATAGACTTATGGACTTTGAGTGCGTGCATCTACAGTGTATATACTTGGGTGTGTGTGTGCATGCTAGAAGCAATGTATGGACTTACTGGTAGAGACCCTGCATGAACTTATGAATGCATCGACCAGATGACATACAGATATAATGTGCATGACAAGGAAATAATGTGTGCACACAGTGTATATAATGAAATGTCATTCACAAGCACACATTCAGAAATACATGAGCATATATGAATGCACTTAAATGAATCAACAATATCTTTCCTGCATACATGCATATGGTGACTTATAGTGTTTGCTATCATCAAAACCAATCATCAAGACCACAGGGGCACACCAATCTCCCCCTTTTTGATGATGGCAACACTATGAGTCACACTGACTCTAGTCAAAAACATTCTCCCCCTTTGACTTCAGCAAAAAGACATTAGTTAGAGAGAAGAAAATTAAGCATGTATGAAATGATTGATGTAACATTTCTCCCTTTAACTACATGAAAGCACATACTTCCCCAAAGAGCAATAGGACTCATACCAATTTCTCCCCCTTTGTTTTTGTCAAAAAGAATCATGGAAAAGTTATGAATGCAGAATGCAGATGTAACAAGAAATTGCAAGAACTCCCCCTAAATATATGAATGCAAGACAATTCTCCCCCTTGAATAATTTCTATACTACATGATGCATATGACACGAAATTTCCACAGGGGCAATCAAGGAGAAGTTCTGTTCATAATGAATCAAGGACAGTGAGGAAAAGAATTTCAAGTAGGCTCCAATCATAAGAAATTCAACAATATTTTCAAAGAGATATCAATCTCATAAATCCAAAACATAAGTTTTCAAAGTCTTCCATTATAAGGGCTTATGAATGAATTTTATTGATCATCAGGGTTTAAACATGATGTATGCAAAGTTTGTCAATAAAATTCTGTATTCATATCTAAAGTCACGGTTTAATAAAAGTGAACCAAGCCCTCATACATATATCTTGTTTAACCTCCCTTTCTCTTACACAATCAAATTTATTGACTTCTTTCGGAATTACATGCACTAGTATTGAGATCAAGCAATTATGAAGTCATATGATTTTGTCTAGGGTTGTAGCAATTTGATTTTAGCATCAATATTCAGATATTGCAATTTGTTCAACAAATTTTTATGCTACAAATTTTACGAGCACTCTTGTTCAGTGTACACCTTGTAACTAGAGGATATACGTTGATCAGACGCCAATATCCCTAACACTTAGTGTAACTAACAATCATGCTTTATATGAACAGAGATAGCATTTACACATCATGACACACTACAAATCATTTCTTGATGAGTGAGTTGTATTTCTCAGTGTGCATGTCATTGCTCTGCCTCATTAACACACATTCTTAAGCAGAGTTAACTATGGCACCTCATGACACAATCCTTTGGACATGTGTTTCTCAGTGACCAAAGTCATTGCTCTGACAGAAATTTCCCTTTAGACATTTCAGAAAAATTCATTTGCTTCAAATCAATAATAATTTCATGTACCTAACCAAATAAAGCCATGTATTCAATAGTGCAGATTTCAGAAGATTTTACAAGACACAACATGAAACAGATGGTTAAAGTTTATTAAACATGATTCAGATATTTTTAAGAAGTTTTAAAGTCAAACTCAATGAATACATTAAACTTAAACCACCTGAGTTATTTCAGACATTCATAAAATCGTATAATAGAAGATTCCTAGTTCAAGTGTTTTCAGATTTATGATCGAGATATGCCCCATTGAAATCTTCATGAATGACTGAAAGAGTTCTGATACCAAATGATAGAAGAGATTTTGAAGCCCAATGTTTTCAAGTTATGATCAAGGTTTGTCAACAAAATCAATAAGGAAGGATATGCAATGAATTCTGACAAGTGTATGCATTTGACAACCTGCATGCAATGCATTGACTCCCCCTGACAATATGCATTCAATCAATCTTTTTAGCATTTTCAATGTAATGATATGCAATGCAATTAACTACATATATGCAAAGACATGGAAAGACTCAACATTGATTGCCATGTAAAGGTATGCAATTAACTAAAGAAATGCAATGTTTGTCATGAAAAATGAACACATGTCTTTGTGACTCATGCACATACAGACTGCCCTATCAAGCAATATGACCCATGGTACTAGGCGGAGAACTTGGTCTAAAAGACCATCTCATACATAGTAAGAACCTCTAGATAGATTTCCCTGCCTTTTGGTAACTTACCATTTGATATACCAATGAGGTCAAGCATGATGATGCAACATGCAGTCCTATATGCAATTCAGATTTTCAATGAGCTATGCAACAGATAGTTTTCAAACAACACTCATATGCAGTTCAGATTTTCAGACATTATAATTTTGTTCTTATTTCAATATCTAAACAGACAATTCCGTATGAGCATTGAAAGACATGCATACTCACATTGTCCACAACATAAATTTCAGATGAGGAGAGTTCAGAAAATTCAAATTTGACAATGCAAATGATGAGTGAATATACAAACACAGATTTAACATGCTATGCAGTAATACTTAAAACAAGAAGTGCACGAAATTTACCTGAAAAGTTCAGGAAGGGGTTTTCATTCTTGAGTGCCTTGAATTAATCCCCTCTTTATTAATCATCTTCCAAGGCACACTTGCAAGTTAGCAAACTATTTTGCACAAATAGGCACCCAAGAGGTCTTGGGTCCTGACATGACAGCCTAGCAAGTTTTCTCAGCACATTTTTAACTTGATGATCATCAAATTTCATCAGAGTATAACCATCCATCAAATGTCCAGATTTGCCATAATAATGGCAAGAAGCAGCATATTTCTGATTTGATTTATGCACATTCTTATTAGCATGAATTCTATGTGCATATGCATGAAAATTTTTGTTAACAGAATTAAAATTCTGTTTACCAAAACTAGTCTTGCTTTGGTATCCTGCCAGCCAACAGGTTGCAGCCCTGTGACCTGGCTTTCCAAAGTTATAACATGAAAGTTTTGGAAATTGTTTTACAAGGAATTTGACAGCATGGGAGTTAACAGAATTCTTCTGAATATACCATCAGTCCTTGACTGTATGGCCATTTTTCCCGCACTCAAAACATATAGAAATCTTTCTTCTAAATGCAAATTTATTCCCACCAAAATCATTTCTATTTACAGAGAATTTAGCATGTTTGAAATTCTCATTCCTACCCTGAATATGCCAACAGTCCTTGACTGTATGGCCATGCTTTCTACAGTGAGAGCAATTGAGAGAATTTCTTCTAAAAGAACCTGGCCAACATTCAGAGGCCTTGTGACCAGTTTTGTTGCAGTTAAAATAGATGATGTGCTGGTTCTTTGAAACAGATTTGTTCTTATTAAAAACATGCTGATTTGCAAAGTATTTTGGATGATATGAGCATGATTTTTTCTTACCACTTGCAAACCAGCAATGAGCAGTAGTGTGTCATACTTTATCACAATTAGAACATGTGACACTCTTTTTCTGAGGGACAGGGAACTTGACCTGCGAATCCCTACCATGCATTTCTCTAGCTTTCATATCATCTGATTTCATTAAGTTACATTCATGCATCAAGTGGCCAATCTTGTGACTGTAATGACATTTCATGATTTTCCTTTTATGTACATGTCTAGGTGTATCAGTGTGTTTTACAGCATGCACATTTTCAATGTGATTCAATCCTTTCTTCACATGACTGACCTTTTCCATTTTTCCAGTTTGTTTCTGATTCTTCTGAACATTTGGTTGTTTATTTTCTGAGGTAGTGGCTACATCTGATGCTTTGATAAAAGATGTCATTAGCTTGTTTTTGAAAGCCTTTTTATTGACATTATTGTAGCCTAACCCTTCCTTTTGAGTATTGACTTTAACTCCCAACAACCTGTCCAGATTTTCTTATCTATCAACAAATTTAGATAAAGATTTCCTCAAGTCTAGGATTTCATATTCTAGAGAGGCAATATGTAACTCATAACTTACAATTTCTTGTTCACTGTAATTGACAGCTTCATTCAAAACCTTGTTGGCAATTTTGTATTCTTTGATCTCCTTTCTCAGATCCTCTTCTTTTTCAGTTTCATTTGTACAGATCATTTTTCCTTTCTCCAATGTAAGAAGTCTTTCAGACATGCTACTGTTTAACAGCTTCAATTTTTCAATTTCTTCTTTAAGCTTATCATTTTGAACCAATTCATTTATTAGAAGCTGATCTTCTGAATTGACTTCATACTTTCTTCTATTTTCAATTTCCTTCATTTCTCTTTGCTATTTTTCATTCTTTTTCTGTAACTCCATGTTTACAGATTTTATGGCTTCAAATTTCTCAATCAGCAAATCATTCTCTCGTTTAAGTTTCTCTAATTTTTCTTCATTTTCTTTGGAGAATTTTCTGTGGGAATCTCTTTCAGACTTCAGCTTGTCTAAATCTGAGTTCACACTTTCGAAATTTTTCATCAATTCTTTACTCTGAGCAGAATCATGACAAGTTAGGCTAAGCTTCTTCTCAAGTTCAGAGATTTCTTTTACATGATCTTGATTCTCAATTTTCAGCAATGAAACTTGTTTTTTCAACATTTGAAAATCAGACATACAAGTATCATGAACATTTTTCAATTCAGCACAATTTTTGCATGAAGAGCTTGAACTATCTAACCCAGTACCCTTCTTCAAATTTTTATACTATTTTCTTAACCTCTCATGTGACTCAAGCAATTCAGCATATGCATTTTCCCAATCATCTAGAGAAAAGTTCTCACAGAAATTTACCTCTTCATCATCATCTTCTTCATTTTGGCTGCCACTTTGATTGCTTCTGTTAGCCATCATGCAGCTGTCCTCACTTCTCTTCTGAGCTCGCTTCAGCATATCTAGAATGTCTTTAGCAGAGCTGCAATCATGAAAGCAGGAATGTAAAGCCTTATCAGTAGCTGCCTTCATTAGATTCATAGCTATCTGATTCTCTTCATACATTGATATGTGACTGTCAGTCCATTTGGACCTTTTCTTTGGTAATTTATGAGGACCGTGTGAAATTAACTTCCACAGATCAGGATTAACTGATGTAACATATTCGCGCAGACTGACAAACCACTCATTAACATTAGAGCCGTTGAAAACCGGTGGATCACCCATAGAAACAGATCAGATTTAATGCAACAGGAATATTGATGCACCAAAAGCAAATTAGCACCGAAGACAGCAGGATCAGATTCAATGCAGAAACCCGCTCTGATACCAATTGATAGGTTCAGTGTGGAGGATATAGAGGGGGGGTGAATGTATCCCTCTACCAATAATGCCCAAATTAAAACCTGGATGTTAGACACAGTCTCAGAATAAAACTAATTCAATTGAACTCATGAACAAACACATGGAGCGTGCCTAAGCAATCATCTAACGGAAGCAAAACAAGGCAATCAAACCATTGCACCGATAATTTTTAGGTGGTTCAGTCCACAGACCTACGTCCACCCCTCACTCCCAACCGGAGTGAGGCTTCCACTAGCACAAGCTAGAACCCGCAGACTCAGTCTGCAATAGGTGCTGCCAAACAGCTTGACCAGGGGAACAACCTCCTCTCTTCCTCCAGACCGGAGGGACACCCCAAGTGACTCCCAGCCACTTGGAACCAGAGACTAGGTCTCTCTTCCTCCAGACCAGGAGGGAACCCACTAGTGACTCCCCGTCACCAACAAACCAGAGGTCACAGACCTCTCTTCCTCCAGACCAGGAGGGAACCACTGATGACACACAGTCACTAGCGAACTGGAGATCAGATCTCCCTTCTCCAGAGTCCACAGGAGGAACCCGATCTCAAACCAGAGAATCGGAAGAACAAGGTGATCAAATGAAAAGGAAAAATAAGAAACGAAAATACACAGTGATCAGAAAGCTGTAAAGAATAATAACATAGATGTGGCTCCCATGGAGCTGACTGGCCTGGATTTGATCCATGGTCCAGTAGACAGATCTTCAGTAGAGTCTTCTTTCTTCTTCTCCATGAACTCTCTCTCTTTCTCTTTTTCTTCTTCTTCTTTCACACTCTGCTTCTTTCTCTCACTGTCTACTCTTCTTCTCTCGATCCTCACGAGCGCTCTCTATTCTTCTACTTAGGCTCACTCTTCTTCTTTCTTCTTCTTCTTCTACTCTCTGCTTCTCTCTTCTTCTTATGCTCTTTCTCTTCTGCTACTTCTCTCACTCTCTGCTACTTGCTCGATCGTGATCAATCATCTCCAGATGGAGGAACTTCATATATATAGCTACATCAGGTTGGGCGTGTGGCTTCCACATTTCCCGCCCAAGTATTTTGGCCACGTGTCAGGTGCCAACCTCGGATCACGTGCCCTTCACAAGCTTCACGAATAGTACCTCAGATCACGTGCCAATCTTAATTCCCTAGTCCAGCAGTCCTGTCAAATAATCAGTCGATCAACAATGAATGTGTGGACTTAATGAAATAATGCATGAGCGTGTGCAGCATATAGGCAAGTATGTACAACGTGAGAGTGTATAGACTTTAGATGCAGCATATAAGCAAACGAATGTATAGACCTTAGAACAAAGGGAGTGTATAGACTTGCTGTTTACGTGCATGAGGGAGTAGTGTATAGACTTCAAAACCTGAAGGCAGTGTATAGACTTCGACAGTTCAACTGCCAATGTACAGACTTTGATTTCCAAGGGCATTGTATAGACTTGCAGAATGATGCATTATCATAACAGAGGGGAATGTGTAGACTTTTGTGTAAAGCATGAAGCAATCGAGTGTATAGACTTGGAAACAAGGAAGTGTATAGACTTGATGAAAGCGTGCATGGGAAGGCAGTGTATAGACTTGATGTAAAGGCTTGAGTTACATAAGCAATGTATAGACTTCACGATGCACAGACTTATCATGCAAGCGAGACAGAACTTGCACCGATGCAATACTGTTCATGCATAGACTATGAAGCTCGGACTTAACATGAATGCACTGACTTGTGTATATGAGGCAACTAAAGATTGCACCGATGCAGTGTATGCTAGCAGACATATGCACAAAGCACAGCACATGATGCAACAATGTATGGTGTGCAACTGATGAATGCACCGATGCAAAGTGCGTGTAACCTGAGAATGCACAGACACATTGTTTAAAAGATGAGCAATGCACCAATGCAGAGTGTTGTTTAAAAGAAGAGCAATGCACCGATGCAGAGTGCGTGTAAACAGAATTGCACTGATGCATGCATGCGAATGCACAAACAATGTCTAGACTCGAACAGCTTCAAGGCACAATGTGCAGACTTTACCAATGTATAGACTTGGAGTTCTGAACGTAGGTAAATACTGGGAATGTATAGACTTGACGAATGGCTTGAAACACAGACACGCTGCCAATGTATAGACTTTGTGATGCACAGTCCAATGTATAGACTTGGCAAGGCACAGTCCAATGTATAGACTTGGCGATGCACAGTCCAATGTATAGACTTTGCGATGCACAGTCCAATGTATAGACTTTGCCTAGAACCGTCGGATGTACAGACTTCATGAACAGTGCATGAATGTATAGACTTATGGACTTTGAGTGCGTGCATCTACATTGTATATACTTGGGTGTGTGTGTGTGCATGCTAGAAGCAATGTATGGACTTGCTGGTAGAGACCCTACATGAACTTATGAATGCATCGACCAGATGACAGACATATATAATGTGCATGACAAGAAATAATGTGTACACACAGTGTATATAATGAAATGTCATTCACAAGCACACATTCAGAAATACATGAGCACATATGAATGCACTTAATTGAATCAACAAGATCTTTCATGCACACATGCATATGGTGACTTATAGTGTTTGCTATCATCAAAACCAATCATCAAGACCACAGGGGCACAACAGACGCATCTGAGGTCTTGGGGCATGGGATGAAGTGGGCCATCTTAGAAAAACCGTTAACTACCACAAAGATCGAATCATGCTTTCTTTGAGTCTTGGGTAGGCCTAACACGAAGTCCATGCTTAAGTCTTACCCTGGACGATCGGGGATGGGGAGAGGGGTATAAAGGCCGGTGTTTTGCTTCACCTGTTTGGCCGAAGCGCATGTGCGGCATTGGCCCACTATCTTGGCCACATCCGTCTTGAGACTTGGCTAGTAAAATTGGCCCTCAACTAAAGCAACGGTTTTTTGAACCCCAAAATGGCCAGCTAGTCCCCCTGCATGTAACTCCTAAACCAAGAAATCATGGAGTGAAGTCCGTGGTATGCAATGCTTTGGCTCCTTGAAGAGGAATCCGTCCTCTAGGATGAAACCCTCATGCTCCCAGCTAGATTGGGTAGTCAAAGTGGCATGGATGTGCCCAAAGTTAGGGTAGCTAGAGTACTCATCCTTGAGCCTCTCAAACCTGGTGAGCTCTACATGGATAGCGGATAGCAAAGAGATCCTCCTACTGAGCGCATCTGCTCTGCGGTTCTCACTCCCCGCTTTGTGTTTGATCACAAAGGTGTAGGACTGAATATATTCAACCCAGCGGGCATGTCGAAGATTCAACTTTTGCTAGGAGTTAAGGTATATTAGGGCCTCATGATCTGAAAAGATGACAAATTCTTTGGGCAACAAGTAGTGCCTCTAGTGCCAAAGGGATTGAACCACGACATAGAACTCCTTGTCGTAGGTAGAATATCTCATCCTAGCACCACATAGCTTCTCACTGAAGAAGGCCACTGGGTGTCCTTCTTGTCTAAGGATCCCACCAATTCCTACCCCGGATGCATCACATGTAACTTCGAAAACTTTGGAGAAGTCAGGTAGGCACAGGACCGGGGCTTGAGTCATCCTTTCCTTAAGCTCGTGAAAGGCTTTGGAGGCTGGTTTGGTCCACACAAAGCTCCCCTTTTTGAGACAATCAGTGATGGGGGCAGTGATGGTACTGAATCTCTGGATAAACCTCTTATAAAATGTGGCCAACCCGTGGAAGCTTCGTACCTCATGGAGGGTGTGGGGTTCTGGCCAGTCAAGAATAGCTTGGACCTTCTCGGGGTCAATGGAGATGCCCTCAGTAGAAACCACAAATCCTAGGAAGGTAATGGACTTAGTCATGAAGTGACACTTTCCTAGGTTGGCAAATAGAAGGATGGTGCAAACTTGCCTAAGGTGGTTTAGGTGAGCTTCTTGGGATTGACTATAGATGAGAATGTCGTCAAAATAGACCACAAGAAAGACTCCAATGTAAGGCCTAAGAACCTCCGTCATAAGACGCATGAAAGTACTTGGGGAATTTTAAAACCCAAATGGCATGACTAGCCATTCATAAAGGCCATCTTTGGTCTTGAAGACAATTTTCCACTCATCTCCGGGCCTAATCCTAACTTGGTGATAGCCACTCTTAAGATCAATTTTGGAGAAAACGGTGGCTCCAGCTAGCATGTCGAGCATGTCATCAAGCCTAGGTATGGGGAACCTATACTTGACTGTGATTTTGTTAATGGCCTCGCTATCTACACACATCTGCCATGATCCATCCTTTTTGGGTGTGAGAAGGGCTGGGACGGCACATGGACTTTTACTAATGCGGATAAAACCCTTCCTAATGAGTTCCTCTATTTACCTTCGAAGCTTGACATGTTCTGTGAGATTGAGACGATAGTGAGGAAGGTTTGGGAGGGTGGCTCCCGGGACTAGATCAATAGCGTGTTGCACATCACGCATGGGAGGGAGTTGATCCGGGAGCTCCTCGGGGAACACATCATGGAATTCTTTTAGGAGAAGCTGAATTTCTACGGGATGAGGGTTGGAGGGGGTGGGCTCTCCTAGGCAAATAACCACCGCACACAATGGTGTCCCCTGGGCTATCTCCTCCTCAAGCTCTTTTTTGGTGATGAGATGAAGACCCTTGGTCAACCCCGAAGTTCTATCGTGGTTGGGTTTTTGGGGGAGTGGTTGGGTCGGTGGAGTGGAGTTCCCTAAGACTTGAGGGGGAGTGGGGTGATGTCCTTGAGAGGGTGGGTCCCTTTTAGGCAAGGGACGAGGTGGGGAGGGGTTGAGACGGATAGTCTTTCCCTCATGCTCAAAGGTGCATGTGTTTGGCCTTCCTTAGATGGTGGCATTGACATCGTAGATCCAAAGTCTCCCTAGTAGGATGCTACCTACTTCCATGGGGATAATATTGCACCATACTTGGCCATGGTAGGATGAGAAGGTGAGGGGTACAAGGTAGCGAGTGGTGACTGGGATGGAGTTGTTGTTGATCCATGAAACCCGGTATGGGCTAGGGTGGGGAGTGACGATAAGCCCAAGGAGTTTAACGGTGTCGGGGGACACAGCATTGACACAACTCCCATTATCTAGGATCACTTTCCTCACATGATTTTATATTTTAATAAAGGTGTGAAAAATAGAGGTTCGACGCCAGTCTTCCTCTTGTGGTTTGGTGAGAGTGCCTCTAATCACACCTAAGTGGGAGTCGGTAGATGGTATGGTGTAGTCTAAACCTGACTCATGGTATTGGGCCTCGTACTCTTCCTCCCAATCGAGTGAGAGTTCATGGTCCTTAACCATTCCCTCAAGTTCCCCTTGGGGTGGGGGCGCTTCTTCCTCGACAACTAAACTAGGAAATCCTCTAGATGGACATTGCCCTACGAAGTGTCCAAACCCTTGACACCTAAAGCATTGTTGCCTGCCACTGACTGGGGTTGTCCACCCTACACTTGGACCCTTGGAACTCTCCTCTCTTCGGGGAGGAGGATGGTTAGGGGTGGCTTTTGTTGGAGTGATCACATGAGGGGGGTTGTAAGGCCGCAAAGGGGCACTCCCATTTGGGCTAGGGGCCTTCATGGAAGGGACCGAGCTGGTTCGAGGTCCCATGCTCTTGGGATCGGTCAGTCGGGGTAGAGCAAACCTAGGATTCCAAGAGAACCTCTCGGCATCTCTAGCTATTTGGTAAGCTTGTTCAAGGTTGTCAATTTCTCTCATAAAGAGTTCTCTCTTGATGTGGTTTTGGAGCCCATTTCTAAATCGGGATAGGGTGACAGCTGGGTCCTCATGGACTCCACACTTCAAAAGATAGGAGTCAAAATTTTCAATGTATTCAACTACGGTCTTCCCTTCTTGGGTGAGGCTTTGCCACTCATCTAAGAGAATTTGGTGGTAGGATAGGGGTAGGTACTTATTTCTAAGTTGGTTCTTCATGCCTTCCCAAGTGTCAATAGGCTCTTCCCATCTAACCCTTCTTAATCTCTCTTGGTTTAGCCAATAAGTCTTGGCTAATTTGGTGAGGTGCATCTTGGCCAATCTCACTCTTCTTTGTTTGGACATAGGGTACCATTCGAAGTATTGGTCCATGGCGGTCTCCCATTTTAAGTAGGTACTTGGGTCATGGGAACCGTCAAAGTTTGGGGCTTCTACCTTGATCATTCTTAGGAGATGGTCATCTGGGTCATCCCGTGGATGCCTTTCATTTTGCCGATGGTGGCGAGGCCTCTCATAGTCATGGTAAGGGTCAGCATCCAAGTCCCCGCTATTAATTTCAGCTCGAGGTGGGTGAGCTCTTGGGCCGTTGTTCCTTGGGTGGGGCTCATTTCCCTCTAACTGAGTAAGCCGAGTGGAAAGGTACTCAAGCTGGCCAAGGATGGTGGTAAGGGTAGCATCCACTCGGTCCATTTGGCCTTGGGGTTCCTCCCTAGGAGCATCTTGATCATTTTGGAAATTGGGATTCATGGGTGGAGCCGAGGATGAAGGATTGGGTTAGTATATGGTTCCCTTATGGGTGGATGCAAGGATTGAAGAAAACAACACACGGATGACAACAATGCAATGGCCCTAGAACTTAGACTTAGTAGAGACAAGTCTAAACTTGCTCTCATACCAATTGATGTGAAACACCCCAAAGAGAGACACCGACTATACCGAGTCTTGGGACTTAACAAGCAAGCACACTTCACAAGAACTAGAGACTAGCGTTGACGGTCGATCACCCGATGCACACACTAAACCCGGGGGTGACTCGATGATGCCGAGTCGAGGATGTGGGTCAACACCCTTGCTGGTAGAGGGCCAGCGAGGCTAAGGTTATCCCCCCCAAAAGTACAAATGCCCAAATTGATGGGCTGGCTGGGTGCCCAAAGGGGCACGGGTTCACTCTCTAGCTCCCACGGCGGTCACTAGAAGGCGGTGGTGCTTCGGGACTGGGCGCTCTCTTACAATCCAGCAGAGCGTTGATGGATATTAAATAAACAAGTTGATGGGGGCATCTCTCGCCCTTCACATTTTTCCACAGCTCCGTTTGCTCGTCAGCATGGCTACATTGGACCCGTCACATTTTTCTGAGTCGAGTCATGTAATTTTCATATTTATTTGAGTCATAAACTATGTGATTTTCCTTTTATTTGAGTCATCTACCTAAGTAAGTGTCATAGGGTTGATTAGTTTGGTTATTGGGCCCAATTCTATGGGCTAGGCCCAGGGGCGCCCCCATCCCCCTTGGTTATTTATCAATGGTCCAAAAGTCAGGGACTTGATGTAAACTGTGGGATCCCTATAAATAGGAACCCATTCCCCCCATTTTATGTTAATGAATGAATATTTGAGAAATTCCAAAAATTCCTTGTGTGTTTCCTTTGGTGAGAAGCCAAAAGTGTGAGGGTGAGAAGCCTTCCACATACCCCCCCTCTCTCTCCCTCCCTCTCTCTCTCTCTTGCACCATTTTATCTCTCCTCCACTTTCTCTCTCTAAAAGTTGTGCCCCTTTCTCTCTCCTCTCCCCTCCACATCACCCTCTACCTCATCCACAACCCTTCACCTCATCTAGAGACCCTTCACCTCCCTAGAGAACATTAACTCCACCCATTACTCCCTCCCCCTTCCAAAGCAACCTTTCTCCTTCCCAACACACCCCTTCATTCTCCCAAGCCACTCTTCCACCATCCCAAGAGAGAATCCCTCTCCCCAAGCCACCCTTTCACTCTCTAACACAACCCTTCCCATCCACAAGGTCCCCATTAACCACCCCATTAATCCACATTCAAACCTTGGAGAGAGATCTCTCCCTCCCAACCCAAATTCACAGCTTCACCTCCCACCACCTGTTAGACCCCCTTCCAGCCTCCAATCTGATGCGGGACAGACACGTGACCTGGGACTCTAGCCCGCGATCGCCCCTAAGCGAGGGAAGACATAGGACCGTGCGTGGTTGGGAAACTGGCAGTGAGTCTCTGGTATCGACTTTCCGCATGTACTAGGATCGAGTCACGGGACGGGTCACTCACTCTCGCTCTCTCACAGCGGTGATAACAATATATCGGGCTAAGAATCCTAACACTCGTAGCGGCATATACAAATAGATACGAGTAAAACAAATGCGAAAGAGAGAGGGAGCGAATTTACCTCCACGCTCTGGGCGTGGGGAAGACGATCCCGGCCAAGTCAGTAACTCCCGGTACAGTAAATATTTAAATTACAGTAGTGAATTTTGATGCCCACTCCACGCAGGGAGGTAATGGGCTACAAGTGGGCCCGGGAGGACCGATCTTGGGTTGACGGGCAGCACTTTGATCACCCAGTCGGCGCGGTTTGGATGGCGCAAGCTGCTGGTTGTGCGGCCCACATGCTGGTCGACGGGTTTGAGTGGGCCCGGAGTGGTACCGCTGTGACAGTGGCTCCTGGAGAGATGCTCCCTGGGGTGGTGGCATGCTGGTTCGCCTTGTGGAAGGCGAGTCGCCTCCGATCGGCACATGTGGGAGTTGCTATCCACGGATCTGGAGTTCTATTTTTGCAGCGTGCGACACGGTGAGATCAGCTGCTTTGATCACTCCCGACGTCAGATCGATGCGAAAGTTGTACCGTTGGAAAGTTGATCCAAAATCCTTTGACCATGGACTATGGAAAGAATTTTTGTGGATCTGGATTTTTCGTTGTGGATTTTTCAATGGACTGACTGACAGACTCAGAAAACTCAGGATAGAAATAGAGTTTCTTGATAACTTGCGTTGACCACGACTCAAATCTCAGATCTGGAACTTTGACTCTTTACAAAAGTTGTAGAGGAAGAAACAAGGAAGACGGGGATAATTTTTGTAGAATTTCTAGAGGAGGTTTGACAGGGGAAAATGATTTTATACTAGATAGGGGTCGGATCTGAACTACATAGGACAAAACAGTTTTGGGGGAAGACAATGACTTTTAAAAATAGTAAGAGGACTCCAGAAATTCTAATAAAATTCTTGGATGGTGGGTGTGGTGAAAAGAACTTCCAATAAAATTGGTAACTCAAACAAATAAAGGAAAAGGGGTCGCACGGAGGAGACACAGGGTTGCTGTGACACAAAACTGAGTACAAACAGAACTGAAAGGCTGAAGAACACGAAAATGGAAAAATAGAAAATGAAGGCTATAAAATATGACAATTTTTTTGGGAGAGGGTATTGGCGTGGTGAACCTACCCTCAAAATTTGGACTCCAGAAGATCAGTGGATCTGGAGCTAAAATTCGAACTTGGAACCTCCATCCTGATTTGGACAGAACTCCGGCGATGGTGGCAGCGGTGCGATGGCGGCGGCAGAAACAGAAATCAGAGGGGCTGAGGAGAAGATATAAGGGCGACACACCCTAAGAATGGCAGAAATATATCTGTAAGAGGGGGAGGAGAGAGGAGGAGGGCGCACCCTTCTTTGGCTCTAACCAAATTCTTAAATTTTTCATCATTCATCATTAAACCTTACAAAACACTATACATGGGTTTATATAGAAGGGGAGGAAGGGGGAGGGGGTTGGAATTTCGTGGGAGAGAGGGGAGGGGTAGTATTTTCTACCCCCATGTGGTCAATTGGCCTAAAAAAAGAAAATATAAAATGTCATTTTAGTGGGGGGGCACCCCCTTGACTTAAGGGGAGGCATCTTGGACATTTTTCACCCATTGTCCCCTTGACTTGTCCAAGATGGAAAGAATCCTTCTAGAAGCCACCTTGGCATTTGACCAATCCCACATGGATCCCTAGGGCTTAGGTGGACCAGTGGAGAATGAGTGTGGGGGCCCCTTACTGGTCCTACTGGACTTTTGCACAAAAACCCACTAAAACCTAAAGACTCACAGTTTGGCTTATAAAGTCTTACAATTGCGCATATGTTTTTCCAAGGATATAAAAATAAACTAAAAGGTCACAAATGCAAAAATAAAAGTTAGTGTCTGGTGTTGATTCCCATCAATTCTCTACGAGTGGGAAGAACTCGACCCCGTCGAGTAAGGGGTGCGGCTGCTCGAGTAGCTCCGGCGGTTCCGTCACCGAACCTGGAAGCGCGGAGTACGCTCCACTCCAAGTAATCGACACCTGCTCATCCCGTATAGATTTGATATGCACACGCTACTGGTGAATGAGGCTAGAGGTGGACACTCTGGGGTGGGGTCACTCTCAAAAGAGGGAGAAGGCGGCTCGAAGACTCACTAGGAATCACCGCTAGGTCCCTTTATCTGACTAGATCTGATATGTGAGGTAAAACTGATCCCAAAGTCCGAAAAGTCTCATACTCGAAGGGGACTAACAACGCGAGCGTACAAAACTGACTCGACTCGATGTATGCATAGACACACAAGACCCTAGACAAACCTATTGTTAGTCCGACCCAAACATATGCAAGGTGGACCAGGACACCCGAATGTGTGCCATGCATGCACGTTATGTAACCGGAGGTTGGTGGCATGGGAGACACCTAGACGTCCAAGTATGACCCAATCTGTCACGCCCCAAACCGAGAGAGAGATTGTGCAACGTCATAATCAAGATAGTCATGCACTTCGGTGTAATGTCACACCGTAATCATTTAACTCCCATAGACACAAGTACTTTCGGGTGCTCCTCCTAGGACCAGATGAGGCCCTATATGCGCAGGCATTGGTTGTGTGATTTGACATCCACTATCGTTTATAGTAGCCAAAGAATTCCAAGAGAATAGATCATTGTAGGATAATAAGGTGGATTCATGGAAATTTGGAAATCAAGGAAGATATCACGTGTAGAGATGACTTAGCTAAAAATCTGAGACATTTCATAAAACTGGGTAAATGGCGTCCTTTAGGGAAGCCGCAGAATAGAATTGGCGTCCATATCAATGGGCGCTCATTCTGGAAATAGATAAATTGGCACGAAAGTAAATAACGTCCTCCCAATAGGGCGTTATTTGTAAATGGCGTCTACTACATTGGGCATAGATTACCAGAAAGTGACACTTTTACATAAAAGCCAAAAAATGGCATTTCATGAGGGCTAGGCGTCATGTTTCTTCAGAGGGACATGACTATGACACTGTGTAAAGGGTTTTAGGGTACAACCTATTCGGCTGCCTCGAGGGAATCCAAGGCTAGCGGAGACTGACGGAGGTCTCTAAGATGAAATCGCCAGTCCGAAGGAACGGAATGTCTAACGGAGGGCTCAATCACCTCGGAGAGTTGAGGGTAATCGATAGAATCAAAACATGGACCTCATTAACGGAATGGGATGAGAGTACCAAGCGGTGCCCCACGGTGGGGTTGGAAACACAGTAAACCAGTCGATCAAGAGAAATAGCATCTTGTATGATAGGCGCTAAATCAAACAGCATCTGTGATGACGGGTGCACATTAATTAAGGTATTTTCATTTTCAATACAATTAGCGTCCTTCCAGGAAGGCGCTCATTTCCAACGTTTTACAGTTTCCCGAAAGCAGATTCAAGGAATGGATATTATTTCAAAATGTAAACAAATTAACGTTCAGATGAACAGGCGCTAATAAAAATTAACGTTCAATATAACAGGCACAGATTAGTTTAGTTTTAACAGGAAATGGAATTAATCTATGTTGAATATACAATTAAATAACTCAGGGTTTTGGCTTCCTGTCTGCAGGGCGCTCATAACAAATAGCGACTGACGGATCAAGCGCTATTTTCGTTTCATGCACGTTTATTAAACATCTATTATTTATGTAGACCAATCACGTAAAATCAGGTATTAGCGTCCTATTTCACAGGTGCTTAAAAGAATGGGCGTCCTTCACTAAGGGCGCTAATTAATAGAAATAAGTAAATCAAGAAATAGCATGAAATATTCAGGATTTAACAGCATCCGATTCCCCATGCGCAGATAGGAATAAGCGTCCCACCTAGCGGGCGCAGATTCTCGAAATATGAATATTACGAAATAGCTTGCATAACTCCAGAAAGAATGGTGTCCTCTGTGTGGGGCGCTATTTCAAATAGCGGCCGATACTTTGGACGCTAGTTCTTCTTTAAAATAAAAAACTGAAACAATGATTTCTAACGATGATCTATATGTAAAACATGCATGCATTTAACTAGTTTTAACTTGCTTAATCATGGTTGGGTCTGGGATATAGGGAAAACCAACCTTTGAGAAGATCGGATGATGAATAGTGGGGATCTTTCGGTGTTGAGACAGTACTCTATTTTCCTGCATGAAGATAGAGTATTATTTATGAGGAAAATGATGGCCGCTAAAGGGTGAGAGGGGAAGCGAACCTACCCTTTGGTTGACAATCAGGAAGGGGACGAAGCCTTGCCTTCTCCTCGGTTCCAGATGCAGGAAAATGAATAGAAGAATGAAGCTTCTTTCCGTAGCAGTCAAACCGCAGGAGGAAGAGCAAGAAGATGTCGCCCACATTCGGCAACGGCAGGATGGAAGATGGCACAATAGCAAACAGTAGCAGCTGCAAGGGTTGCTTCGTTCAATGGGGATGCGATTTTATAAGGGTGTAAAGCTTCTGGAGGGTTCTAATGCTAAGAAAATGGAAGGATTTTAAACCTTCCATGCGTTGCTTATTCCTTCTCGATTAGCAGCTGCCTACCCTTATTTGCATGGGAAAACCCTAAAGCTACACCATGCGCTCGAACATATAAAGGCAGGTGGGTTCGGTTTGTATGTGCATGGCTTTGTGTTGGCCCTTGAGAGAACTCACGTGGGTATGTGGGTCTGCTATGGAGTTAAATATTGTCGGGCTTTTTGGCGTCCAGCATATAGGGCGCTGTTAATAATTAGCGTCTCTCTAAGAGAGCGCAATTCCCTTTTAAACATTTCAAATGTAGGGATTTAAATAGCGTCCTTTATATCGGGCGCTATATTTAAATAGCGGTCATTACCATGGGCGCTAATTCAATTGGGTTATTTATGTTTAGCTGTTAATGTGTGTTGAGACCTCGTAAGTGTATAACTAATTATTTCTATTTGAGTTTTAGGAATTATAATTCTTTTAATTTATCTGAGATGCTACATTATGTTTAGACCAGGATAACATATATACTAAATCCCTTACCAAATTCTGGTGTTTAAAGAAGAATCCTGTTAACCCGATTAGCATTGAGACATTCTACTAATTTTTCTTTCATTTATTTAGCTAGTTGGGCTAGGACATATTGATTATTAATTACTATTAAAGCTCAAGTCTATCCCAACTCCTTATTCTAGATGGGCTTGTATTTATAAGACCCTTTCTAAGGTATATATATATTTTTTGAACTTCGCATGCAGGTATTTAGGAGCTGTATTCAATATTTCGATTATCTCAACTCATTTGTTATTTATTAACCTTTATATACGCGTCTTACATTTATTAGTAGTTTTGCACATATATACATATTTTTGCATATAAGACCCATTGGCCTTAAGCTAAGCGGATTCCTATGGGGTTATATTAAGGGTATATTATAGGTGGGTCATGATATCGATTGAGAGTTTAATTAACGTAGTATTTCATATAGGGATTTCATTTCTTATAATTTTCGTGACTTTATTTACCTCATTAATTATTATCTTAGGTATCAGAGACAGATTTCGATCCTGTGAACACCTTTACTTTCATTTAAAAGGAATTTTTAACTAGCCACCTATTTATTTATTCGATAAACCCAACTTCTTACTTATTCAACTATTTACAGGAATATGTAGTTATCATCATGTAAATGTTATCTTTTCTTTTCATATATATATATATATATATATATATATTCCTTTTTAGCCTTCAAAATTACCGGGTGTTACACCCTCCCCCACTTAAAAAAAATTGATCCCCAAATTCACATCACCTTCTATGCTAGACGGGGGACTAGCTATAATTCATTATGATATCACATAAGTGAAAGAAGGAATCTAAACATCCCGAATGGAAAAGAATCAATTTAGGATCGAGGATGAGGGGTACCTTCCATAGCTTTTCCTTTGGCAGACTCGTCTTCCACTAAGGCTTGGGCTCCCTCTTGGAGTTTCGAGTTCTGAATAGGACACTGGGCGATCCTATGTTCGAGGCTCCCACATCAGAGACACACTCCCATCCTCCGATAACAAACCTCCGATTGGTGATTAAACTTCCTGCAGAACTGACACCTCTCTTGTGATGGGTCAATAGGGGCTACCAAACTTTTCCCCTTCTTACATTTCTTGTACCTTTGGGAATTGTAGTCCTCATTGGGCCTTTTCTTAGCCGGGACAGACATTTTAGAATTAACGGCTTGGTTCCTTTCTTCAACTCTCTCTTTTTCTTCCATTGCCTTCTCTAACTCTTGGACTCTTCTGACAATGTCCGCATAAGCTTGGACATCGACTAGTACCATTTCAGGGACAAAGTTTGGCTTAGATGCTTCCATTTATCTAGGTTCTTGCAAGAATAAGTGGGGAGATAATGTATTGACTCAGGAATTAACAATAATGAAACTTAAGTATTTTATTCTTCCTTTATAATTTAAACCCCAAGCTCTACCCAAATCTCACAGAATTTCTATAGGATGACTGACAAGGATACACAATCTATCACTTGGACCTAATGTCCTAAGGAATTGAAAGCCGAAGCTCTGATATGACTAACAAGGATACTTGACCTATCACTGGAACCTAATAACTGGAGGATATGAAAGCCGAAGCACTGATATGACTGACAAGGATACCTGACCTATCATTGGAACCTAATAACTGGAGGATATGAAAGCCGAAGCTCTGATATGACCAACAAGGATACTTGACCTATCACTGGAACCTAATAATTGGAGGATATGAAAGTCGAAGCACTGATACCACCTCTATCATGCCCTGAACCGATAGCAGCGGAACGTGTTGTTTGCTCAGAATGTGACAGTTAAACAGTCGTGAATGATCAAGTGCAATCGCATGAGACCAAATAATTTGGAATAACAATAAAAATTTTATTTCAAATATAAGTCTCTTATAATTTCAAATTCCAAAACTGGAAGACTCAACTACATCACAATAAAAGAAGAGGAGATGACGCGCTATCAGCCTTAGACAAGATAACTGAATAAGAGATGCTAAGCTAGACTCAAGAAAGATAAAAGACTCGGGTTCACTAATTTCCAGAGCTCGCTTGCACACTTGTCCCGCCCGTGTGAGTCTCGGTCTCGCCAGCCACCTGATTACCTGAAAAATGTTGGAATAAAACTGGATGTGTGAACGCTTAGTAGGAATTATATCTCTATACCCAGACTTGCTTTAAGTAATTAATGAATTATGCAATGTGGCATGATCATGTACGAGAAAATGCAAGTAATCCACGAGAGTGGAATCGAAATAAATAACAGGAACGAGCTAGCAAGATATCATGTGTATCACATAAAATTATCATGGGGACCGGGCATGAAAACGTCGAGTCATGTCACGAGATAATGGCTACTTATTTATTCAAGTACTTGCTTATTCCAGGTCATGCAAGTCACGCACGCAAGTAATATCACATAAAATCATGAGAGAGAGAGAGATTGTGGAACGTCATAAATAAGATAGTCATGCACTCCGGTGTAATGTCACACCATAATCATTAAGCTCCCATAGACACAAGTACTTTCGGGTGCTCCTCCTAAGACTAGATTGGGCCTTATATGCGTAGACATTGGTTGTGTGATTTGACATCCACTATAGTTTATAGTAGCCAAAGAATTCCAAGAGAATAGATCATTGTAGGATAATAAGGTGGATTCACGGAAATTTGGAAATCAAGGAAGATATCGCGTGTAGAGATGACTTAGCTAAAAATTTGAGACATTTCATAAAACTGGGTAAATGGCATCCTTCAGGGAAGCCGCAGAATAGAATTGGCGTCTATATCAATGGGCGCTCATTCTGAAAATAGATAAATAGGCACGAAAGTAAATAACGTCCTCCAAACAGGGCATTATTTGTAAATGGCGTCTGCTACACTGGGCGTAGATTACCAGAAAGTGACAATTTCCCATAAAATCTAGAAAATGGCATTTCATGAGGGCTGGGCATCATGTTTCTTCAGAGGGACATGACTATGACACTGTGTAAAGGGTTTTAGGGTACAACCCGCTCGGCTGCCTTAAGGGAATCCAAGGCTAGCAGAGACTGACGGAGGTCTCTAAGATGAAATCTCCAGTCCGATGGAACGGAATGTCTAACGGAGGGCTCAATCACCTCGGAGAGTTGAGGGTAATCGATAGAATCAAAACAGGGACCTCATTCACGGAATGGGATGAGAGTGCCAAGCGGTGCCCCACGGTGGGTTTGGAAACACAGTAAACCAGTCGATCAAGAGAAATAGCATCCTGTATGATATGCGCTAAATCAAACAGCACTTGTGATGACAGGTGCACATTAATTAAGGTATTTTCATTTTCAATACAATTAGCGTCCTTCCAGGAAGGCGCTCATTTCGAACGTTTTACAGTTTCCCGAAAGCAGATTCAAGGAATGGATATTATTTCAAAATGTAAACAAATTAACGTTCAGATGAACAGGCGCTAATAAAAATTAACGTTTAATATAACAGGCACAGATTAGTTTAGTTTTAACAGGAAATGGAATTAATCTATGTTGAATATACAATTAAATAACTCAGGGTTTTGGCTTCCTGTCTGCAGGGCGCTCATAACAAATAGCGACTGACAGATCAAGCGCTATTTTCGTTTCATGCACGTTTATTAAACATCTATTATTTATGTAGACCAATCACGTAAAATCAGGTATTAGCGTCCTGTTTCACAGGCGCTTAAAAGAGTGGGTGTCCTTCATTAAGGGCGCTAATTAACAGAAATAAGTAAATCAGGAAATAGAATGAAATATTTAGGATTTAACAGCGTCCGGTTCCTCAGGCATAGAAAGGAATAAGCTACCCACCTAGCGGGCGCAGATTCTCAAAATATGAATATTACGAAATAGCTTGCATAACTCCAGAAAGAATGGCGCCCTCTGTTTGGGGTGCTATTTCAAATAGCGGCCGATACTTTGGACGCTAGTTCTTCTTTAAAATCAAAAACTGAAACAATGATTTCTAACGATGATCTATATGTAAAACATGCATGCATTTAACTAGTTTTAACTTGCTTAATCATGGTTGGGTCTGGGATATAGGGAAAACCTACCTTTGAGAAGATCGGATGATGAATAGTGGGGATCTTTTGGTGTTGAGACGGTACTCTATTTTCCTGCATGAAGACAGAGTATTGTTTATGAGGAAAATGATGGCCGCTAAAGGGTGAGAGGGGAAGCGAACCTACCCTTTGGTTGACAATCAGGAAGGGGAAGAAGCCTTTGCCTTCTCCTCGGTTGCAGATGCAGGAAAATGAAAAGAAGAATAAAGCTTTTTTCCGTAGTAGTCAAACCGCACAAGGAAGAGGAAGAAGATGTCGCCCACGTTCGGCAACGGTGGGATGGAAGATGGCACAGTAGCGAACAGTAGCACTAGCAAGGGTTGCTTCGTTCAATGGGGATGCGATTTTATAAGGGTGTAAAGGTTCTGGAGGGTTCTAATGCCCAGAAAATGGAAGGATTTTAAACCTTCCATGCGTTGTTTATTCCTTCCCGGTTAGCAGCTGCCTACCCTTATTTGCATGGGAAAACCCTAAAGCTACGCCATGCGCTCGAACATATAAAGGCAGGTGGGTTGGATTTGTATGTGCATGGCTTTGTGTTGGCCCTTGAGAGAACTCACGTGGGTATGTGGGTCCGCTGTGGAGTTAAATATTGTCGGGCTTTTTGGCGTCTAGCATATAGGGCGCCGTTAATAATTAGCGTCTCTCTAAGAGGGCACAATTCCCTTTTAAATATTTCAAATGCAGGGATTTAAATAGCGTCCTTTATATCGGGCGCTATATTTAAATAGCGGTCATTACCATGGGCGCTAATTCAATTAGGTTATTTATTTTTAGTTGTTAATGTGTGTTGAGACCTCGTAAGTGTATAACTAATTATTTCTATTCGAGTTTTAGGAATTATAATTCTTTTAATTTATCCAAGATGCTACATTATGTTTAGACCAGGATAACATATATACTAAATCCCTTACCAAATTCTGGTGTCTAAAGAAGAATCCTGTTAACCCGATTAGCATTGAGACCTTCTACTGATTTTCCTTTCGTTTATTTAGCTAGTTGGGCTAGGACATATTTATTATTAATTACTATTAAAGCTCAAGTCTATCCCAACTCCTTATTCTAGATGGGCTTGTATTTATAAGACCCTTGTTAAGGTATATATATATTTTTTGAACTTCGCATGCAACTATTTAGGAGCTGTATTCAATATTTCGATTATGTCAACTCATTTGTTATTTATTAACCTTTATATACGTGTCTTACATTTATTAGTAGTTTTGCACATATATACATATTTTTGCGTATAAGACCCATTGGCCTTAAGCAAAGCCGATTCCTATGGGGTTATATTAAGGGTATATTATAGGTGGGTCATGATATCGATTGAGAGTTTAATTAATGTAGTATTTCATATAGGGATTTCATTTCTTATAATTTACGTCACTTTATTTACCTCATTAATTATTATCTTGGGTATCAGAGGAAGGTTTTGATCCTGTGAACACCTTTACTTTCTTTAAACGGAATTTTTAACAAGTCACCTGTTTATTTATTCGATAAACCCAACTTCTTACTTATTCAACTATTTACAGGAATATGTAATTATCATCATGTATATGTTATCTTTCTTTTCATATATATATATATATATATATATATATATATATATTCCTTTTTAGCCTTAAAAATTATCGAGTGTTACACAATCATGCATGGTCGTCCCATGGGATTTGGATGGAGAATGGCTAGGAGATCCAAAGTTTCCTTCTTCTTTAGCCCTATAGGATGACCGTGGAACGGTCCCCGGGTTGGATGTAGGTGGACTAGCCTGCGGGATAGGGGTGTGATAGGTGGCTTCCTTGACAAGGTGGAATGGATAAGGTGGGTCACTAGGGAAGGGATCAAGGGGATCAAAGAAGGTATGACCCCTTGAACTGGGCTCCCATAAGTCACGGTCACACATTTGGAAATCTTGAAGGTGTAGGTGGTCACCTTCATGCACTAGGGTATAGGGGACGGTGATCTCATATAGGAGGTAGGGTTCCTCCCTCGGGGTAAATGGAATGAAGTTAGGGTCGTCCGGTAAGGGGAGGTATAGAAGAATCTCCGTGGTGACATAACCCACGGTGTACACGGAGGTAATGGACCCTAAGGCGCGGTGGGTGAAGTTACGACTTGTGGGTTGGTCGAATCCTCGGGCCAACATATGCGTCAACTTCATTTGTGAGTCTAATCCCATAATAAGATCATCCAATGTATCGACATGTTGACTAGACCGAAATGTTGTGTGGTAGGAGTTGACGGGTACTATTGATAGTGTAGGGTCCATGGATGGTTGGAAAGGCGGCCTAGGGACCAAGCCTATCTTGAGCTAGCTAAGAAGTGGCTCGGCTATGAAAAGTGTACCCGTTAGAAACACGGGTGGCTCTGGCTGAGGTGGGTGAGGCCGTTGGGCAAGTTGTCCGACCGGCTCGGGAATCGGCTGAGAGGTAGATGCTTGTCGAAGGGTGACATCTGCATGCCGAATAGCGGCATGAAACCTTGCCTCGAAAGGCTCAACCTCGAAAGCGACCTCATATGACTACGCCAGAGAGAACACGTCGCGGATAAGACATTCATACCGGAAATGGAGCCGAAAACCTCTTCGGAACTAAGAGGCAGTCGTGGTACTCTCCTCTCCAAATCCGTTTCCAAACCGGTACACTTCGAAGTCCCTAATGTACTCGGACACGGACTTGTCGCCTTGGACGGGTCGGCATGGGTTGGCCATAGTTGCCAAAAGATGGGAACGGATCCCTAGGAATCAGTTTGCAATGGCATTTTTTTTATAAGCAAAATTTTATGCAAACTAATGCAAGCACCTAGACACGACTCTAAATGCGATGCAAAGTTGAAATGCTGACTCGACTAAGAACCTAGACACAACCAAGATTTGGTACCTGGCAGGGTCCGGGGATCCGAAGATCCTCTCACGCGAGTGTGCGTCCTTCCCGATAGGCGTAGCCTAACGTTCGGACAACAGCTTTTGATATACCGATTAATGGTATGCAAATGAGACACTTAGACCTACTTAGACTTAGACTCCTTTTTTTATTTTCTTTTTAACCAAAACTACCCTAGACTCAACTGGCGCTCTGATACCAAATTGATGCGGGACGGACATGCGACCTAGGACTCTAGCTCGCGATCGCCCCAAAGCGAGGGAAGATTTGGGACCATGCGCGGTTGAGAAACTGGTAGTGAGTCTCGGGTATCGGCTTTCCGCGTGTACTCGGATCGAGTCACGGGACGGGTCACTCACTCTCACTCTCACTCTCTCGCAGCGGTGAAAACAATATATCGGGCTAAGAATCCAAACACTCGCAGCGGCATATACAAATAGATACGAGTAAAGTAAATTCAAAAGAGAGAGGGAGCGAATTTACCTCCATGCTCCGGGCATGGAGAAGATGATCCCGGCCAAGTCAGTAACTCCCGGTACAGTAAATATTTAAATTACAGCAGTGAATTTTGATGCCCACTACACGGAGGGAGGTAATGGGCTACAAGTGGGCCTCGGAGGACAGATCTTGGGTTAACGGGCAGCACTTTGATCACCCTGTCGGCGCAGTTCGGACGGCTCAAGCTGCTAGTTGTGGGGCCCACGTGCTGGTTGGCGGGTCCGAGTGGGCCCGGAGTGGTACCGGTGTGACGGTGGCTCCTGGATTGATGCTCCCTGGGGCGGCGGCACGCTGGTTCGCCTTGTGGAAGGCGAGTCGGCTCCGATCGACACGTGTGGGAGTTGCTGTCCACGCAACTGGAGTTCTATTTTTGCAGCGCGTGACCTGGCAAGATCAGCTGCTGCAATTACTCCCGACATCGGATCGATGCGAAAGTGGTACCGTTGGAAAGCTGATCTAAAATCCTTCGACCATGGACTATGGAAAGAATTTCTGTGGATCTGGATTTTTCGTGGTGGATTTTTCAATGGACTGGCTGACAGACTCAAAAAACTCAGGACAGAAATAGAGTTTCCTGATAAGTTGCGTTGATCGTGACTCAAACCTCAGATTTGGAACTTGGACATTTCACAAAAGTTGTAGAGGAAGAAACAAGGAAGACGGGGATAATTTTTGTAGAATTTCTAGAGGAGGTTTGACAGGGGAAAATGATTTTATACTAGATAGGGGTCGGATCTGAACTGCACAGGACAGAACAATTTAGGGACAAGATAGTGATTTTTAAAAATAGTAAAAGGGCTCCGGAAATTCCAAGAAAATTCCTGGATGATGGGTGCGGTGGAAAGAACTTCCAATAAAATTAGTGACTCAAAAAAATAACGGAAAAGGGGTCGAACTGAGGAAAAATAGGGTTGTTGTGACACAAAATTGAGTACAGATAGAACTGGAAGACTGAAGAACAAGAAAATGGAAAAATAGAAAATGAAGGTTAGAAAATAGGACAATTTTTTTGGGAGAGGGTATTGACGTGGTGAACCTACCCTCAAATTTTGGACTCCAGAAGATCTGTGGATCTGGAGCTAAAACTCGAACTTGGAACCTCTGTCCTGATTTGGACAGAACTCCGGCGATGGTGGCTGCGGCGCGATGGCTGTGCGATGGCAGCGGCGGCAGAAATAGAAATCAGAGGGGTTGAGGAGAATATAGAAGGGCATCACACCCTAAGAATGGTAGAAATCCATCTGCAAGAGGGAGAGGAGAGAGGAGGAGGGCGCACCCTTCTTTGGCTCCAACCAAATTCACAATTTTTTCATCATTCATCATTAAATTGGTTTATATAGAAGGGGAGGAAGGGGGAGGGGGTTGGAATTTTGTCGGAGAGAGGGGAGGGGTAGCATTTTCTTCCCCCATGTGGTCAATTGGCCTAAAAAAAGAAAATACAAAATGTCATTTTAATGGGGGGGCACCCCCTTGACTTAAGGGGAGGCATCATGGACATTTTTCACCCATTGTCCCCTTGACTTGTCCAAGAAGGAAAGAATCCTTCTAAAAGCCACCTTGGCGTTTGACCAGCCCCACATGGACCCCTAGGACTTAGGTGGACCAATGGAGAAGGAGTGAGGGGGCCCCTTGCTAGTCCTATTGGACTTTTGCATAAAAACCCACTAAAACCTAAAGACTCACAGTTTGGCTTATAAAGCCTTACAATTGCACATATGTTTTCCCAAGGATATAAAAATAAACTAAAAGGACACAAATGAAAAAATAAAAGTAAGTGTCCGATGTTGATTCCCATCACATTCTCCCCCTCCCTGACCTTGGTTCGCCCCCTCCCAGACCCCCTCATAGGTAGGGGTTGCCCCCACACTCAACCACCCCATTTCCCCTCCCATATACCCCAATTCCCATCATTTATCACCACCCTGTTCATGCTAGTTCACAGACATAAGTAAGGGTCCGAGTTGTAGAGGATGCCAAGTCTTCATCGTGCATTTTCAGTTGGTGTCTCTTATATTTCTGGAAAGCTCGTCTAGAGAGCTTCGTAGGCGAGGTGGTCTCGCATCCATCGGACATCTGTGCTGCCCATAAGAACCATTCTCCCTCAACTACCCAAGGCTGGTCTAGCAGGGAACTTGAGCCCGAGTGCAGGCATGATCACGACGGCTCCTATGCGAGTTTGGACATTATTCTTTTGCTGAGATCTTCTCCTCCAAGCCCCCTATCAGCACCAAAAAGAAGGGAGTCATTTGGAGCCCGGAGCATAGAGTTCCTATTTTTCTAGCCGGAGTGTGCAGGTCAGCTTCCTCTGAGCCAGATACGACCCTCCTCACCATTCTAGTTCCCGTGGTCTACTCTGGCCTTCTACGACATTCTCGCCAGTCTCTGATCGAAGGGGATCCATCCACAATCGTAACGTCACTGATCCCGCCCTCATCGGACCTCGGGAGTGTTCGTGGCTGCCACTTCATCTAGCAATAGCAGTTCTGGGACAACCAGAGTCAAGTCTGACCGCTCTGATCCTGACTCCGCCTCGGCCACCGTTAGCATCATAAAATTCCCCAATAATTTAGGCATCTTCCTGGGCCAACCCAGGGAATTTTGGCGCTGGTCCCATCTTCTTCTGAAGTCGATGGAGTTCGTGGCAGCGTCGTCATCGACCCCCTGTCCTGCTATTCTTGAGAGGATAGAACCGGCTTGGTTCGGCGAATCAGGTTTAGCTTAGCTCCGCCACCCCCGCCTGGCCAGCTTAAAGCCCCTCCCTGCGTGGAGGTAGTGTTTGCATGTAATTCTCATTACCCCACCCCTAGTTCAACCCTCCTGTGTGGAATGTAGTGTATGTAATTGACTGCTACAGGTTGAAGCTTCATCAGCGTAGCGTGCGGGTGGCGTACCCACGCTTCCCCGCTCGCCTCATCTCTGGCCGGGATCGCCGTCTTCACGCTGATCAGGTGAGCTCCTGGTCACTTCCTCTGCTGGTTTATCATTGCTTAATTAGTATTATCTTTTAGCTCTGTCGGACAGCGAGTGAGCGCCCGATCCAAAACCAATCAAATTGAGTGACCACTACGGATCGAGTTATGAGAGAGCACACCTTACAACCCACACCATCGGTGTGCCGGCCACCTGTTGGATTGGGCATCCCTGGCCCATTGGGGTCCTCCCCAAACTATCCATACCCCTGGAACCCCAAGGTCCAACCACGGACCCTCACCATCATCGTCGGTCCACCTACGAACCCCGGTGTGCGCGATGTGGGTGAACCTGCTTGAGTGAATCCAGCATTCGGTTTAGTTGCTTGCATAGATAGGTCCAAGGGGCATTGTTCGAGTGGCTGCCACCCCCAAAGTCGTTTCACATCAAAGTGGTATTAGAGCAAGTCTTTGACTTGTCTCTACAAGTCAAGTCCTAGGGCACGCTTGCATTGGAGTCATCATCGGTCCAACCCGTGCATTATCCACCCACCATTGTCATCATTGAGTCTAGGGTCAAATGGCCCCTCTCCCAATCATATCCCATGCATACCTACCTAATTTAGAGCCCACAGAAATTGATTTCATTAACTTAGAGTCTGATAATTGGGTATCCCCCGATATCGTTGCCTCTCTTTATAGGACTGGACAAATTATGCACAATGGAGATCAAGTCTTTGTTGAATTCCATAGATGGTTCGGGAAGACTAAGTATTTTGATGGGGCTTAGTGTCAAGTAGGAACATTGGCGGGTCCATGCGTAATCCTAGGTAAGAAATGGTTAGATGAAAGGAATGTCGACATCGACCCGACACGTCGGACTTGCCTAGTGCATCCGCCACACCTTTCGGGAGCCTTTAAATTCAACAACCTTGTACTCTCCCATCCGCCGGAGTCCCGCCCTTGTTCACCACCCCGGGTGCACCACACACCGGCTATCATCACCCCACCCTCAAAAAACCTTCCCACCCCATTAGCCTTAGAAGAAGTAGCCCACCCACTTAGCCACATGGAGGCAAATGGCCCTCCGGACCCTATCCCCTCCATGGAGGGCACCCATGTCCAAATTGAAGGGGAAGCCTCCCTACACCACCCTCTCTAGTTAAGGCCGAACTCATCTTAGAAGAACCCCTTGTTAGGTGGCTAAGGGAAAGCTCGATTAGAGATATCATGGCCCATACCTACCTACCCATGGAGCGAGACCTCCCTTTAGTGCCCATCCACAACACTCACACCACGATCCAATCCTACTAAGAGGTAGAGGGTTTGGATGACCTCCTCAAAGGCCTAGAATGGCAACTAGAGTTGACTTGCTTGTTGACTCTAGGGACGGCCCACCCAACCAACCTTAGTCTCATCCACCCATGTGATGGGTCTATCACCTCGATCTGCACCATTGATTGCTACACTGGCGACCTCCTTTTCCTTCTCCCCATGGTGGAAGAACTTATCTCGGTCCACTCCCCTACCATTGAGATCCCAAGAACATTGGCCAACCCATCCAATCAATACACCGACCCAATCATTCCAATAGAGGAGGATGACTCACCGATGTGTGAGGGTCTTGAGGACATGGAGCCCCTCCCTGTAGGTAGCCTTTTCCATGACCCCTTTGACCCCTTCCTATGGGAGCCTAGAACCCCATGTGATCCACCCACCCGTATCACCACCCACCTTACCCTACCTCCTCCCATCATATCAAACCAAGCTCCTCACATCCTAGACCCATGTTACACTATGAAAGCCGTGACTTTGGGTAATATACACATAGGGAGTTAGGAAGTACCCCTCTCAAAGATGTCCACCTTCCAAGATCCCATCGATCCCTTCAAGTTGAAGCTCAAAAGCCAACCCACAAACCCACACATGGAAGTCAACTTTGAGGTAGGAAAACATATGTCTTGGCACCTCGAATCACTTGGCATGATTAGTAAGTCGGGTCCTTTCATTCATGACACCCACATGTCAAGTCGGATGCATGATTGGTCCCTATTTGGGTGTAACGGCCCTCCCGCATTCATCAATGCTCGAACGCTTGTTAGGAGCATTCACGGATGTCTGGGTCCCCCGGCATTTACCACCCCCATGCATGAAGAGATCACATATGGATACCCAGAACCTCCTAAGCCCACCCAAGTCTACATGGCAGCATTGCATGATAGGTCCACTTATGGTTGCTCCGGTCCACCTTTGCACACCATACTTTTCACCCCCACACCGCATCGTAGTGCATGGCATACGCATTCATGCAAGCATCTAGCAACGAGCAGTGAGGTTCATGATAAGCGGGTAAAAGCTCACGAGTGCCACTTGGAAATCCATGTAGGCAACTTGGTGATGATGACTTTGGAGTCGCTCTACCCTAGGGTCACCTCCAACTTGAGGGCACGAGGACTTGGATCTTGTCAAGTTCCGAGTGGCTTTGGCAACCCGGCTTACGAGTTAGACTTACCGATAGGTTTTGGGATATACCCCACTCTCCACGTGACGGATCTAGCACCCACTAAGGGCACCGCGGTGGAACCATGTGAGCACCTTGAGCCTACCCCCACCTTTGTGAGTGACACCCTCGGAGATCCTCCACATATCAGCCTGAGAGCCCGACGTGTGCACACGGAGGCAATACTAGGCAAGCAGGGTACCATCGCCAGCAAGAGGTTGTGCCCGAGCCACCTTGAGAGGCTGAAGAGCCGTCCCCCAGCTAAGGACGCGAGGTTGAGTTTGGAGGTCGTGACTCGCCCGGAGCTGCTTTGGAGGACCACTTCCCAGGCGGACCCATACTCGACGGAGTCGAGTTCTTCACACCCCGGGGATATGATTGGGGCATCTCCCGCCCTTCACATTTTTCCACTGCTCCGTTTGCTCGCAAGCATGGCTACATTGGGCCCGTCACATTTTTCTGAGTCGAGTCATGTAATTTTTATATTTTTTTGAGTCATAAACTATGTAATTTTCCTTTTATTTGAGTCATCTACTTAAGTGTCATAGGGTTGATTAGTTTGGTTATTGGGCCCAATTCTGTGGGCTAGGCCCAGGGGCGCCCCCTTCCCCCTTGGTTATTTGTCAATGGCCCAAAAGTTAGGGACTTGATTTAAATTATGGTATCCCTATAAATAGGACCCCATTCCCCCCATTTTATGTTAATGAATGAATATTTGAGAAATTCCAGAAATTCCTTGTGTGTTTCCTTTTGTGAGAAGCCAAAAGTGTGAGGGTGAGAAGCCTTCCACATACCCCCTCTCTCACTCCTGCACCACTTTCTCTCTCTAAAAGCTACGCCCCTTTCTCTCTCCTCTCCCCTCCACATCACCCTCCACCTCATCCATAACCCTCCACCTCATCTAGAGACCCTTCACCTCCCTAGAGAACATTAACTCCACCCATTACTCCCTCCCCCTTCCAAAGCAACCTTTCCCCTTCCCAACACACCCCTTCATTCTCCCAAGCCACCCTTCCACCATCCCAAGAGAGAATCCCTCACCCCAAGCCACCCTTTCGCTCCCCAACACAACCCTTCCCATTCCCAAGGTCCCCATTAACCACCCCATTAATCCGTATTCAAAACTTGGAGAGAGATCTCTCCCTCCCAACCCAAATTTGCAGCTTCACCTCCCACCACTTGCTAGACCCCCTTCCAGCCCCCATTCTCCCCCTACCTCACCTCGGTTCGCCCCCTCCCAGACCCCTTCACAGCTAGGGGTTGCCCCCACACTCAACCACCCCATTTCCCATCCTATATACCCCAATTCCCATCATCTATCACCACCCTGTTCATGCCAGTTCGCACACAGCAATAAGGGTCAGAGTTGCAGAGGCTGCCATGACTTCATAGTGCAATTCACTTGGTGTATCCTATATTGCTGTAAAGCTTGTCAAGAGAGCTTCATAGGCGAGGTGGTCTCCCATCCATCGGACGTCCGTGCTGCCCAGAAGAACCATTCTCCCTCAACTACGCAGGGCTGCTCCAGCAGGGTGCAGGAGCCCGAGTGTAGGCGTGACCACAGCCACTCCTGTGCGAGTTTGGATGTGATTCTTTCGCTGAGATCTTCTCCTCCAAGCCCCTTGTCAGCACCAACAAGAAGGGAGTCATTTGGAGCTCGGAGCATAGAGTTCCTATTTTTCTACCCGGAGTGCGCATGTCTGCTTCCTCTGAGCCTGATACGACCCTCCTCACCATTCTGGTTCCCGTGGTCTACTCTGGCCTTCTCCGACGTTCGCACTGGTCTTTGATCAAAGGGGACCCATCCACTATCACAAAAGCGTTGGTCCTTCCCTCATCGGACCTCGGGAGTGTTCGTGGCTGCCACTTCATCCAGCAGTAGCAATTCTTGGACCACTAGAGTCAGGTTCGATCGCTCTGATCCCGACTCTGCCTCGGCCACCGTCGGCATCATAAAAGTCCCCAATAATTTTGGCGACTTCTTGGGCCAACCCAGGGAATTTTGGCACTGGTCCCATGTTCTTCTGAAGTCAGTGGTGTTCATGGCGGCATCGTCATCGACCCCCTGTCCTGCTATTCCTGAGAGGACAGAACCGGCTTGGTTCGGCTAATCGGGTTTAGCTTAGCCCCCCCATCCCCGCCGGGCCGGCTTAAAGCCCCTCCCTGCGTGGAGGTAGTGTTTGCATGTAATTCTCATTCCCCCACCCCTAGTTCAACCCTCCTCTGTGGGGTGTAGTGTATGTAATTGACTGCTATAGGTTGAAGCTTCATTGGCGCAGCGTGCGGGTGGCGTACCCACGCATCCACGCTTGCCTCGTCTCCGGCCGGGATCGCCGTCTTCACGCCGATCAGGTGAGCTCCTGGTCACTTCCTCTGCAGGTTTATCATTGCTTAATTAGTATTATCTTTTAGCTCCGTCGGACGGCAAGTGAGCGCCCGATCCAAAACCAATCAAATTGAGTGACAATTACGGAGCGAGTTGTGAGAGAGCACACCCTACAACCCACACCCTCAGAGTGCCGGCCGCCTATTGGATTGGGCATCCCTGGCTCATTGGGGTCCTCCCCAAGCTATCCACCCCTGGAACCCCAAGGCCCAACCTCGGACCCTCACCATCATCGCCGGTCCACCTACGAACCCGGGTATGCGCGACGTGGGTGAACCCGCTTGAGTGAATCCGCCATTCGGTTCGGTTGCTTGCATAGATAGGTCCAAGGGGCATTGTTCGAGTGGCTGCCACCCCTAAAGTGGTTTCACATCAAAGTGGTATCAGAGCAAGTCATTGACTTGTCTCTACAAGTCAAGTCCTAGGGCACGCTTGCATTGGAGTCATCATCGGTCTGACCCGTGCATTGTCCACCCACCATTGTCATCATTGAGTCTTGGGTCAAATGGCCCCTCTCCCAATCATATCCCATGCATACCTACCTAATTGAGAACCCACGAAATTGACTTCATTGACTTGGAGTCCGATAATTGGGTATCCCCCGATATCGTTGCCTCTCTTTCTAGGACTGGACAAATTGTGCACAATGGAGATCAAATCTTTGTTGAATTCCATAGATGGTTCGGGAAGACTAAGTATTTTGATGGGGCTTAGTGTCAAGTAGGAACATTGGCGGGTCCATGCGTAATCCTAGGTATGAAATGGTTAGATGAAAGGAATGCCGACATCGACCCGACACGTCGGACTTGCCTAGTGCATCCGCCACACCTTTTGGGAGCCTTTAAATTCAACAACCTTGTACTCTCCCATCCGCCGGAGTCCCGCCCTTGTTCACCACCCTGGGTGCACCACACACTGGCTATCATCACCCCACCCTCAAAAAACCTTCCCACCCCATTAGCCTTAGCAGAAGTAGCCCACCCACTTAGCCACATGGAGACAAATGCCCCTTCGGACTCTATACCCTCCATGGAGGGCACTCATGTCCAAATTGAAGGGGAAGCCTCGCACGAGGATCTTCACCCTACACCACCCTCTCTAGTTAAGGCCGAACTCATCTTAGAAGAACCCCTTGTTAGGTGGCTACTGGAAAGCTCGATTAGAGATATCATGGCCCATACCAACCTACCCATGGAGCGAGACCTCCCTCTAGTGCCCATCCACACCACTCACACCAAGATCCAATCCTACTATCATGTAGAGGGTTTGGATGACCTACTCAAAGGCCTAGAATGGCAACTAGAGTTGACTTGCTTGTTGACTCTAGGGACGGCCCACCCAGCAAACCATAGTCTCATCCACCCATGTGATGGGTCTATCACATCGGTCTGCACCGTTGGTTGCTACACTAGCAACCTCCTTTTCCTTCTCCCCATGGTGGAAGAACCCATCTCGGTCCACTCCCCTACCATTGAGATCCCAAGAACATTGGCCAACCCATCCAATCAATACACCGGCCCAATCATTCCAATAGAGGAGGATGACTCACCGATGTGTGAGGGTCTTGAGGACATGGAGCCCCTCCCTCTAGGTAGCACTTTCCATGACCCCTTTGACCCCTTCCTATGGGAGCCTAGAACCCCATTTGATCCACCCACCCGTATCACCACCCACCTTACCCTACCTCCTCCCATCATATCAAACCAAGCTCCTCATATCCTAGACCCATGTTGTACTATGGGAGCCATGACTTTGGGCAATATACACATAGGGAGTGAGGAAGTACCCCTCTCAAAGATGTCCACCTTCCAAGATCCCTTCGATCCCTTCAAGTGGAAGCTCAAAAGCCAACCCACAAACCCGCACATGGAAGTCAACATTGAGGTAGGAAAACATATGTCTTGGCACCTCGGACCACTTGGCATGATTAGTAAGTCGGGTCCTTTCATTCATGACACCCACATGTCAAGTCGGATACATGATTGGTCCATATTTGGGTGTAACGGCCCTCCCGCATTCATCATTGCTCTAACGCATGTTAGGAGCATTCACGGATGTCCGGGTCCCCCGGCATTTACCACCCCCATGCATGAAGAGATCACATATGGATACTCAGGACCTCCTAAGCCCACCCAAGTCTACATGGCAGCATTGCATGATAGGTCCACTTATGGTTTCCCCGGTACACCTTTGCACACCATACTTTTCACCCCTACACCGCATCGTAGTGCATGGCATACGCATTCATGCAAGCATCTAGCAACGAGCAGTGAGGTTCATGATAAGCGGGCAAAAGCTCGCGAGTGCGTCTTGGAAATCCAAGTAGGCAACTTGGTGATGATGACTTTGGAGTGGCTCTACCCTAGGGTCACCTCCAACTTGAGGGCACGAGGACTTGGACCTTGCCATGTTCCGAGTGGCTTTGGCAACCCGGCTTACGGGTTCGACTTACCGATAGATTTTGAGATATACCCCACTTTCCACGTGGCGGATCTAGCACCCACTAAGGGCACCGCGGTGGAACCCAGTGAGCACCTTGAGCCTACAACCACCTTTGTGAGTGACACCCTCGGAGAGTCTCCACATATCAGCCTGAGAGCCCGACGTGTGCACACAGAGGCAATACTAGACAAGCAGGGTACCGTCGCCAGCAAGAGGGTGTGCCCAAGCCACCTTAAGAGGCTGAAGAGCCGTCCCCCAGCTAAGGATGAGAGGTTAAGTTTGGAGGTCTTGGCTCGCCCGGAGCTGCATTGGAGGACCACTTCCCCGGCGGACCCATACTCGACGGAGTCGAGTTCTTCACACCCCGGGGGTATGATGGGGACATCTCCCGCCCTTCACATTTTTCCACAGCTCCGTTTGCTCGCAAGCATGGCTACATTGGGCCCGTCACATTTTTCTGTGTCGAGTCATGTAATTTTCATATTTATTTGAGTCATAATCTATGTAATTTTCCTTTTATTTGAGTCATCTACCTAAGTAAGTGTCATAGGGTTGATTAGTTTGGTTATTGGGCCCAATTCTGTGGGCTAGGCTCAGGGGCGCCCCCTTCCCCCTTGGTTATTTATCAATGGTCCAAAAGTCAGGGACTTGATGTAAATTGTGGGATCCCTATAAATAGGACCCCATTCCCCCCATATGTTAATGAATGAATATTTGAGAAATTCCAAAAATTCCTTGTGTGTTTACTTTGGTAAGAAGCCAAAAGTGTGAGGGTGAGAAGCCTTCCACATACCCCCTCTCTCTCTCCTACACCACTTTCTCTCTCTAAAAGCTGTGCCCCTTACTCTCTCCTCTCCCTTCCACATCACCCTCCACCTCATCTATAACCCTCCACCTCATCTAGAGACCCTTCACCTCCCTAGAGAACATTAACTCCACCAATTACTCCCTCCCCCTTCCAAAGCAACCATTCCCCTTCCCAACACACCCCTTCATTCTCCCAAGCCACCCTTCCACCATCCCAAGAGAGAATCCCTCTCCCAAAGCCACCCTTTCACTCCCCAACGCAACCCTTCCCATCCCCAAGGTCCCCATTAACCACCCCATTAATCCACATTCAAACCTTGGAGAGAGATCTCTCCCTCCCAACCCAAATTCGCAGCTTCACCTCCCACCACCTACTAGACCCCCTTCTAGCCCCCATTCTCCCCCTCTCTCACCTTGGTTCTCCCCCTCCCAGACCCCCTCACAGCTAGGGGCTGCCCCCACACTCAACCACCCCATTTCCCTTACCATATACCCCAATTCCCATCATCTATCACCACCCTGTTCATGCCAGTTCACAGACAGCAGTAAGGGTCCGAGTTGCAGATGCTGCCACATCTTTATCGCACATTTTCAGTTGGTGTATCCTATATTTCTGGAAAGCTCGTCAAGAGAGCTTCGTAGGTGAGGTGGTCTCGAATCCATCGGACGTCCGTGCTGCCCGGAAGAACCATTCTCCCTCAACTGCGCAAGGCTGCTCCAGTAGGGAACCTGTGCCCGAGTGCAGGCGCGACCACGGCCACTCCTATGCAAGTTTTGATGTGATTCTTTCGCTGAGATCTTCTCCTCCAATCCCCTTGTCAGCACCAACAAGAAGGGAGTCATTTGGAGCTCGGAGCATAGAGTTCCTATTTTTCTACCCGGAGTGCGCATGTCAGCTTCCTCTGAGCCAAATACGACCCTCCTCACCTTTCTAATTCCCGTGGTCTACTCTAGCCTTCTCCGACGTTCCTGCTAGTCTTTGATCGAAGGGGACCCATCCACGATCGCAACAGCGCTGGTCCCGCCCTCCTCGGACCTCGGGAGTGTTCGTGGCTGCCACTTCTTCCAACAGTAGCAATTCTTGGACCACCAGAGTTAGGTCCGACCACTCTGATCCCGACTCCGCCTCGGCCACCATCGGCATCATAAAATTCCCCAATAATTTGGGCGTCTTCCTGGGCCAACCCAATGAATTTTGGCACTGGTTCCATCTTCTTTTGATGTCGGTGGAGTTCGTGGCGCCGTCGTCATCGACCCCCTATCCTGCTATTCCAGAGCGGACAGAATCGGCTTAGTTCTGCGAATCGGGTTTAGCTTAGCTCCCCCACCCTCGCCTGGCCGGCTTAAAGCCCCTCCCTACATGGAGGTAGTGTTTGCATGTAATTGTCATTCCCCCACCCCTAGTTCAACCCTCCTGTGTGGGGTGTAGTGTATGTAATTGACTGGTATATGTTGAAGCTTCATCGGCGCAATGTGCGGGTGGCGTAACCACACTTCTCCGCTCGCCTCATCTCCAATCGGGATCGGCATCTTCACGCCGATCAGGTGAGCTCCTGGTCACTTCCTCTGCCGGTTTATCATTGCTTAATTAGTATTGCCTTTTAGCTCCGTCAGACGGTGAGCGAGCGGCCGATCCAAAACCAATCAAATTGAGTGACCACCATAGAGTGAGTTGTAAGAGAGAACACCCTACAACCCACGCCCTCGGCGTGCCGGCTGCCCATTGGATTGGGCATCCCTGGCCCATTGGGGTCCTCCCCAAGCTATCCATACCCCTAGAACCCCAAGGTCCAACCTCGGACCCTCACCATCATTGCCGGTCCACCTACGGACCCGAGTGTGCGCGACGCGGGTGAACCTGCTTTAGTGAATCCGCCTGATGTGACACACCATTGGACCTAAACAAACAAGAACAATTCGCAAGTCAAACGGGACGATATCGACGGCCTACTCACCCGGCACTCACCCAAACCCGGGGGTAACTCGGCGATGCCGAGTCGAGATTGTGTGGGCTGAACCCTTGCTGGTAGAGGGCCAGCAGGGCTAAGGGACTTCCCAAGGGTATGGAGGCCCAATTCAAAGGGGTCAACCGGGTGCCAATGGGCACGGGTCACACTCTCTCCTACGGCGGTCACTCGAAGCAATGGGGCTTGAGGACCGGGCGCTCACTGTCACGGACCAGCGGAGCTTATGAACTAATGTTGGGACCCGGAAGGTGGCAATCAAGAGGGGAGGGGTGAATTGATTGGCCAATTAAAATTAATTACCCCGCGATACACAAAATGCAGTAACAAAGGATACAAATGAACTCAAAGCAAACAAGCACTCAAGCTCACCGAAACAAGGTCTCTCTCATTAGAACAGAATAAGACGTGAGTGAGGTATGGCACTACAAGATAACACTCAGCTAAGCGTGTAGCCCACTCGAAGCAAACCATGAAAAAACAAACCACAGAGGAGGCACAAGATTTTTAGGTGGTTCGGGTACACACGTGTGTCCCCTACGTCCACCCCTCACTCGGAGGATAACACTCCACTATGAGGTGAGCCACACACATGCTGTATCAATAGCCAACACACACTCAATGGCCGTTCTTGGCCACTACACACACACACACACTCTCGTGTCACAGATCACGAGCACACACTCACAAATCTGTTTCAAGATGATTTAAAGTACAACAATTTTCCAGATTCGACAATAAGCACTAAAGAAGATCAAAGTAGAGAAGATTTCTAGATAGAACTCCCCCTTTGTCTTCTTCGAATCTCCTTTGATACTTCAGCAGGATGATGAACGAGTTTGGATGAAATATGAGGCAAGGCAGCACGATTGGATGTTGAAGCTTGATGTCCGATGCAGCTCTTCGATGTATCTGAACTTGAACCTTAATTTCAAGCTCCTTCCTCTCGATTTTGGCTTCAGATCAAGGTGGAGGTCGAGCTTGGGTCTGCAGCTGCGAACCTGCACACACTTAGGTTAGAACTCCAAAAGACACTCTTCTCACTTGCCTCCTTCGGTTTTAGATCCAAGAGAGAGAGTTATATCCCTCTAGGACGGACAAGGGATGATGTTGGGACAAGATCCGTAATTCCTGGAGAGATTCCAGGCGGAGGGATGAAGAGATTTGACTTGGAAACGGCGGACGAAAGAAGTCCAAAAATGTGGCTCCGTGAAGGTGTCGACACCTGGTGTCGACACCTGGGGCATTAGAACGAGAAAACAGCCGAACAGAATCTCTGGGCGCTGGGTGTCGACACCTGGTGTCCTGGCTTGCTGCCAGGTTTCCAACAGGTAGGTGTCGACACCTCCTAGACTGTCTGCTGGAAAACTCAATCTGGAACAGATGTCGACACCTGGAGTCGACTCATGCCCTGCCAGAAGGTTAAAAAGCCTAGAAAGCTAAGGATTGAACCATGAACTCCTCCAAGGTTGAAGACAAGATAAAATGAGATAGCTAGGTGGTCTTCCAACCTGTAAAAACACCAAGTAATCATTAGATTGGTAAAACATTATAGTGCTCATAAATTAACCATACTTTTCAACTCTTCTTCAATGAAAGTAGGACTTAAAAGATATTGCCAAGGTAGGCCAATAGAAAACTTATTCCGTTTCCCATTTGAATGAAATATCCATAACAAACCACACACTATATTCATAACGCATGACAGATGTTGCCATCACCAGTTTACCTTGACTCATCAATGTCTTCAGTTTACTTGCTTACATGACCATCCACAAAGCCTTTCAAGTAACCAAACTTAACCACATTATCAAGAAGATATCCTCAATAGTATCAAGTTAGTTCACTGTGAAACAAGACAACACATTGCATTCATAAATCATCAAAACATATATTTCCACACATCATACCCTCGGGGTCAAACAATCTCCTCCTTTTTGATGATGACAATGATGCTATGTGATATGATGAAAGCCCGGTGACTAAGGCTTAGTCTTTGTTGCAATTGAGAGCACTTCCATCACATATAAATGGTTTCCATGCTAGAAAGCACACATAAAAACACGAATGAAAATATTCATTGAATTGAAATGACATTCACAATCATAAAGAGGCATTTCACAGCCACACTTAAGAAGCCTTCTTAACAACGTTGAGTGGGATTACAAGAGACAAAATGATCATGTATGATAATGCAACAAGTACATCACGATCACAGGACCCACCACGGACAAGACGACTAGACATGCATGCAAGCAACACTATCTAGACAGGCAACAAAAGCAACAAACATGCAGGAACACATAGGCACACATACATAACATAGATACTATAATAGCATATAGCTAAAGCTAGTAGCTAGATAACTCTCCCCCTTTGGCATCAGCAAAAAGAAAGGGGAGTCGGGAGTACAAATAGCAAGCGCCATCTAGTAACATTAGGACTTAATCAGACCCTGAGGAAGGCGGCGGAGGAGGTCGGCGAATATAATCCACAATGTCTTAGAACTACTGGGTTTGAGCATCCATGGCGGATTTAAGAGAATCAATGGAGGTGTTGATGGACTGAAAAGCCTGGAGATATGTGGCATGATTAAGCTTCAATTCGGCCACATCCTGAGTAAGAACATCCATAGTTTCCCTCATTTCACCGACATCACCACTCAAAGTCTCCAAAGTCAATTGGATCCCATGATCATCTGAGAACTCAGCAGAAGTCCCAGAAGTGCCACCCAGTGCAAGTGGTTCATCGTCCTCATCGTCTTCTGCATCAGAGTCAAGTACAGACTCTTTTGCTTTCACTGATTTTAGATGCCGAACCAATCAGCCTTGTGCATTTTTCTCATAGCACATATTATGGCAAACTGAATGAACTGTATAGATGTCTCCGTCACGCAAGGTTTGATAAGGTTCCTTGCTCAAATCAATAGAAGCCATTCGAAAAATTGTAGTTAGTGCTGCGGCATACGGGAGTGTGCGATTCCGATTATGGAGACAAGCTGTAATGTGCTGGAACAAAAGGACTGGAAAATTGATCGATTGTCCTAGCATCAAATTTGCAAGTATAAAAACATGTTGATCAGTGACTTTCTCTCTCCCTCCTGCTTTGGGAAGTAGGATGGTAGTAACCATATGATGTAGAATGCGCTGCAACGGGGGAAAATGATTGGCGTTTAAGCCACTAACAGACCAGTTTTGCATTTCTTCACCGGTTAGGAGTTCATTGGCCACGTCTTCATCAATCATGGCCTCGGAATGAAGTTCACATGTAGCGGGCATTTTGAATGCACGGGCTAGCTGTTCTTCGGTAATCCCCAATATGTGTCTATTGACCACAGTCATATATTTGTTGTTCTTGAGAAACATAGTCCCATAAAATTGAAGAACAAGGGAATGATATTGTGAGCGACGTCACATGGAATTAATTACCGAGGAGGAGAAAGTGGAGCGCATGAGGGGCTCGTTTTTGTTTTATCTGGCTTTTGCTGCAATACAAAAATAAGAGAAGAGAGAAGGGGCCACCACGGGAGATTGCTCCGGTGGGACGAGCAGGACAAATGTAATATGCACAAAAATAAGAGGAGAGAGAAGGGGCCACCACGGGAGATTGCCCTAGTGGGGCGAGCGGGACAAACGTAATATAACAAAGAAGGGGATTAAACGGCCATAGCGGGAAGTGACTCGCCGCGGCCTCGGGGGACGGGAATGGTGCAGAAATTAAATAACAAAAATTGAAACGGTCATTGCGGGAAGTAACTCGCCGCGGCCTTGAGAGTACAGCAGAATAGGAATATAACAAGATATAAAAATGAGCAAGATTTAAACGGCCATTGCAGGAAGTGACACGCCGTGACCTCGAGAGTATAATAGAAGAGAGATATGGCAAGATATAAGAGATATAGCAAGATATATAGATGACAGAATTCAAACGGCCATTGTGGGAAGTGACTCGCCGCGGCCTCGAGAGTATAGTAGATATGGAGGCAGTTCAAGATATAAAAAGGAGCGGAATTCAAACGGTCATTGTGGGAAGTGACTCGCCGCGGCCTCGAGATTATAGCAGATATGGAGGCAGTTCAAGATATAACATGGAGCAGACAAAATTCAAATGGCCATTGCAGGAAGTGACTCGCCGTGGCCTCGAGAGTATAGCAGGTATAAGAGCAATATAAAGTATAAAAACAGAAATTTAAACGGCCATTGCGGGATAAGACTCGCCGCGGCCTCGAGACTATGATGTGATCGCCAGGGGTCGAGGACCCCAAAATGAAAGAGTGATCGCGCCTACCTCACTAGCAGGAACGCCAGGGGTCGAGGACCCCAAAATGAAAGAGTGATCGCGCCTACCTCACTAGCAGGAAGTGGCAGGTTGCTTCTTCCTCCCCCTTCGACCGGCCGATGGAGAGGGCTTTCTTTAGTTACCCTTGCAAAATAACAGACAGTAGATGAACGGAATTAGAAAATGGTAGTGTAGTATCAAACTCTTGCAATGAAAGTAATGATATCGTGGCGGGACACACACCTGGTTGGTGTGGTTTTAAACCCCTCTCGGACACGAGTAGGAGGAAAATGCAATGATGAATGAAATTATGCAAAGAGGTATATAAAAGAAGGCTCCCTTATGAAGGGAGATGGAGGATACGAGATGATGAATGTAAAAGAACTACGAAGAAAAGGAGAGGATTGGCTTATGGATGGCTGGTGGCGAGATTCGGCGGAGCTTCGGCAGAGTAGGGATGACGTGGAAGCACGGTGGATGAAGACGGCCTTCCTCCTGCGAGTGCGGGCACCCGGGAAGCCGGCAGAACCTCCTCCTGAAAAGAACCTACGGGTTAGAAAAGGCTCCGGCAGCCTCTGGGCTCCAGCAGCCTGTCGGACCTCTCAAAAGCTCTCCCTCGGACTGAGGAGGGACTGCTATTTATAGAGCTCTGGAGGATGGAGGCGTCTAGGGGCCTAGACGCCTCCATCAGGGCAAAAGGAATATTTTATTATTTTTATTATTTTTATTTCAAATATTTTCAAGAAGGTGTCCAGGCAACTGGACGCCTCCATAAGAGCCCATCGGAACCCCGCCCAAAGCCGCAGGCGGTTTGGCACAACGCGTGATTTTGAGCGGCACCTGTGACTCACGAATGGGCGCGTCTAGTTGCCAAGACGTCTTCACAAATTGGATTTTTTTCTCAAACGACAAACCGATCGGCGGATGGGGGGCACCCGTGAGCAAGACGATGAAGGCGTCCAGGCACCTGGATGCCTCCATTAAATTATTTTTTATTTTATTTTATTTTATTATCATTATTATTATTATTATTATATTTTGCATTGATGAAGGCGTCTAGTCAAGTGGACGCCTTCGTGATTTTATTATTATTTATTTATTTTTTATATTTTTGTATATTTCAAAGTCATGGAGGCGTCTAGGCCCCTGGATGCCTGATGCGGGATGAGACACGGACACGACAAGCTCGTGACTGTCCCTTAACGAGGGAAGCGTCGGACGTGCGCGGTTGAGAAACCGGCAGTGAGCTAGGGTGGTCGGCTCTCACTTGTGCCCGGATCAGGTCACGGGACGGTCACGCTCTCTCTCGCAGTAGCGGTGATATGAAAAATATAGCGAGCTAGATCCTGAAACATGCTCTCTAGCAGCGGCATAAACAAATATATATGAAAATAAGCAAATGCTGAGTGTAGGGAGCGAGAACGATACCTCCACGCGCTCGGCGTGGGGAAGACGGGCCCGGCCGAAAGTCGTACTCCCGGAACGATAATACACAGTATTACAGCAATACAACTCCCTGTCCACTCCATGCAGGGAGGTAAAAGGATACACAATGGGGTCTGGGAGGACCGAATTCGGGTTGACGGGCGGCTTCTCGCGTTGATTCGGCAACACCCGAACTAGTGATGGTGGGGCCCACGTGCTGTCCGGAGGGGCCGTGTGGGACCCGGTGGCACCGATGTAGTGGAGACGCTTGGGGAAGCATTCCCTGGGCTGGCGGCACGCTGGTTAGCCAGCCGGAGGCCAGGCGGCTCCGTTCGGCACCGGTCGGAATGATCGGCCATGGATCTGCCGGTTTTGTTTTCCGGCACGCACTCCGACGAGAACGGACGCTGCGATCAACCCCGACGTCAGAATGCGATGAAACTGGCACCGTTGGAAAGCTGCTTCGAAGGGCTTTAACTCTCTGTGATTACAGAAAAATAATAAAGCCTGCACTTCCAAATGGCGAATTTTGAAGGTTGCTGTTGTACAGTGGCTTAACTCTCAGATCTGCAGGGCTATCCTCTGAGAATTGTCATTGACCGCAGGGTAGATGTCCGATTCAGCTCTTGAGGTCTTCACCAAAGGTGTAGGAAATTGAGCTAGGAAGACGGAAAAACTAGTTTGGACAAGTTTGGATGTGGCTACGAATTGATAGGGTTTTTTCACTAACAGTGGGTCGTATCTGGAATCTGACTAAAGGCACTGTAGCAGAGATAGAACATGAATTTTGAAAAATGGATATAGGGCCGATAAAAATTCAAGAAAAATGGTGGATGTAGGGGATGATGGACAGAACTCCCAGTAAAATTGGGACGGTTTGAAAAATTCAAAAAGGTGGTCGGAGATGGGAAACTCAGAGTTGTTGTCACTGTAGACAGAGACAAAATAGATCTGGGAATGAAAAATGAACGAAAATGGAAAATTACTAAATGGAGGAGTTTGGACGTGAAAATTTAAGTGGAGGTGGGGATTCAAGGCAAGAACACACCCTCAAAATTTTAAATCCATCTGAGCTCATGGCTGGCAGCACGAATTCACGAACTACACCTCTGTCCAGCAGGACAGAAACTTGAAGACGGCTCCGCGGCGGCTCGAAGGCGGCACGAACGGCGACGGCGGCGGCATAGATGAAGATCAGAGGTTGAGAGGGGGAGATAGAAGATTGATACACTCTAGAACTGGAGGTTTGAGGAGAGAAAACCAGGGGGAGAGGGCTGGGGCACAAGAGCCTTCTTGGCATTCAACAAAATTTCTGATTTTTCACTAATTTTCACATGAAAATACAAGCTTATATATGATTCCAACCAAATTCAACCTCAACCCTTGGATCTAGGGGTGTGAGATGGATGGTCTGGATTGCATGCCACCAATCACACAAAAATAAAATTAATATATATGGGGGGGGGGCGGCCTATTGACCAGGAATGGCAAGGGGGACAAGTTTGACATGGTAGGTAGCCTACCATGGAAATTCTTACCCCCTTGTCTACCCATGTGGCATATGACTAGTCCAACCTTCTAGATGTCCACCTAGGATAGTTGACCAGCCCCACAAGGTGACATGGACCAATGGGAGAGGGCTGAGGGCCCCCTTGATGGTCCTACTGATAAATTACATAGAAACCCACACAATCCGTGGGAATGACGCATTGGCTTATAAAGCCGTACAATTGCGCATATACTTTCCCAAGGATATAAACACAAACTAAAAGGACATAAATGCAAAAGAAAATGTACGTGCTCGACATCGATTCCCATCAATGCCTCCATGAAGACTACCCGGATTCCCCGAAAGGGCGTCGGTAGCCGTCTGCCGGACAATTTCCTAGTTTCGGATCCTTCTGATACGTCTGATTGGTGTAGATGCCGTCCGAATGCCGCATGATTTTCACAACGAGACAGTTTCCATATGCCGAAAAGGCGAAAGAAGACTCAAGAATAGGAAGCACTCAAGCAATTCAAAAATGCGAAAGCCGTTGCGGGGCGTCGCATAGTAGTATGAGATTTTCTCAGGGGACGTCAGGAATAGCGTGTCTATAGTTGCCTCGCCTTGGCGTCTGCTTTGCAAGGGAGTGACACATAATGTAATGGTATCGAAGTGGAGTGAAATGGAGTGGGAATGGACTGATAAGTTGATGTGATGAGACACACTTTTGACATTACTGTTTGGAACCTTTCCTGTAGTTTCAATGAGGCGACCTTGAAGAAGGTCTTTCAAATTTGACGATTGCTTGGACGGAGATCAAATAAGGGAGGGTGAGATGTGCGCTCAGGCACAAAAATAAAGGAGACCAACTTCTTAGTGTGGAAGTACCTGGGTGGTAAACCTGCAGGTTTCACCTTTGGGGAGCGGTTACCAGCCAATGTGGAAGTGTTGCGGCCAAGGTGGGTCAAACAGGGTAAAAAGCAAAGGAATATCTGAGAGTCTGTCCAAATAAGGGTCTCCTTTGGAAGAGCAGCGTAGGGCCGTTTCAAGGAAACTCAGAATTTCATTTGGAGTGGAATATCTCATATTTGTAAGAATTGAAGCACAACGGCTTTCACAATCGAATCACTTGAATGATCTTCCGTAATAAATTTAAAGTCCTACATGAATGCATGTTAGGTTCAAAGGAAAATTTAAAACAAACTAAAATAGAAAATAGCCGAGGATAATATTGTCAACTCATTAAGAATGGGTCAGGATACCAGTTCGGTGAACTGATACTGAGCCGGGGCCCGTTTGTCCACGCACCATTTCACTGAATGGAACCGTCGTCCCCACGCTATCACAAATTAACGGCCTATCCGTGCAACCCACATTCTTCTGGAATCATCACCATTTTTGTTGAAGGGGAACTCAAATCCCAGATTCGTTCGGGTCGCAAGGTCCTTGACGCTTTCTAGTAGTGTAGGTATCATATAATATGATGCATGACATGGGGGGACCAAACACCGAAGGACGGTACACAAGATAGGACAAAGACGTCCGTTAGTAAAACCTGCACAGACCAACATAGATTCAATACATCAGAAAGTAACAGAATTACAATAGAATCGCACCATAGTACAAGGGGATCCAGACAAAACCCTGACGATTGACCACTGATGTGACGTGTTTCGTCATGTAGCGCCTCTCCTTTCCTATAAGTACCTCCCCTAAGCTAGTTCATCCAAATGCACCAAGGAGAGTTTTGAAAGCTCAGGAGGAGAAGGAGAGGAGAATCTAGGGATCTCAGGATGGAAGGAGAGTCTTCCCGCGTTATGAAGAGGAGCAGGCCTAGCAGCGAGATCAGGTGACTCTCCGACCTCGAGGGTCATCTGAGTGGGATGATCCAGTCGCATATGGTAAGTTGATTTATTTCAAATTCTCCACGTGAACTCTCTTCTCACTTCTTTTCTTTCTTCTTCTTTCTTTTTCTCTTCCAGTCATATCCACTCTTCCTAGGCCCGAGGAAGTTTTCCAAACTGCAGCGAGATCAGGTGACTCTCCGACCTCGAGGGTCATCTGAGTGGGATGATCCAGTCGCATATGGTAAGTTGATTTATTTCAAATTCTCCACGTGAACTCTCTTCTCACTTCTTTTCTTTCTTCTTCTTTCTTTTTCTCTTCCAGTCATATCCACTCTTCCTAGGCCCGAGGAAGTTTTCCAAACTGCCATGGCTTTCAAAGCTAACTTCCAACATCTCCATCGGCATGAGGGTCATACTCTCGAAGTGGCATCTTCAGGGGCTCCTTATTCATGCCAAGCATTATGAGAGGATTTGCATGGACTGGGCGGCTATGGGCGCACTAGTGGAGATCTGGCATCCCCAGACTCACACTTTCATCTTCCCGACCTTCGAGGCGACCATCCTCCTCGAGGAGGTGGAACTTTTGCTCGGATTGAAGAAATTCAAGAGTGACGGGAAGGTAAAGGCTATGCGGATGCTGACAAGGGGGACTTCCGAGAGCATCCTCGGAAGCTTCATGCCATCCTACGCAGCCAGAAAGGTCCGCACTCAAAAGGGAATTGATTTGCAAAGACTCGCGGAATGGGTCATGGATGCCCTGAGAGGGTCACTAGATGATGACCACTTGGAAGGAATTATGAAAGGGTTCACTATTTGTCTGGCGGGTGCTCTCTTGTTTCCTTATACCGACAACATAGTGGAGGAGGACCAACTGAGTGCCATCTGCGGGATTTGGAGTGGAAAGAGGGTGGGACCCGCTGTCCTTGCCTACCTCTATAGTGGCCTTACTGCCTCGAGCATGGGTAAGACTCCTTTCGGTTGCGCACTTGTTCTGAATTGCTGGTTTGATTTTCACTTCAAATTTGACCACCGTGAGGGGAAGCCGACTGCTTCGAAGCTCTTCCAACAAAGCCCCCTTTATCACATAGCCGATGTGTTAGGCTTCGGTGGCACGGTGGCAAACCGTGTTCCGTGGCTGAAGAAACGTGAAGACTGGCGGTCTCACTTTCGAACCATGACACAAAGCTTCTTTACTTGTGCACCGGCATGTCTACTCTCGCTTGAACTCCTCATGAGGTCTTCTCCCGGAGTTGAACTCCAACTGATCGGCGCGACTGAGTTTGTCCTTTACAACGCACATCGGTGCTGCCTCCAGATCGGCATTTCACGCCACTCGTTCCCACCGCTAACCAGCATCGTTCCTTTGAAGAAGAGGAAGTTGGGTGCGGAAGTGGACGCGAAGGTAGCGAAGGCCATTAAAGCACCCTGGAAGACAAGCGTTGCGGGAAAGGCATTAGCGCATGTAAGGGAAGAATGCGAGCTATGGAGGGCTTATGTAACCGAACTGGGGAAGTTAAGGCCTAAAGCGCCTAAGCCCTTAATGTACCTCAATCTGTTTTCTTGATGGAATAAAATCTGGAATTGGCATTTTGGACCACTATTCCCTTTTGTTATCATTATTATTATTATTATTATTTTCCTTTTTCTTTTTTCCTTATTTATTCATATTATGATTATATATATATGTATATATATATATATATATATACATTTTTTTATTTTAATGGGGGCGTCCAGGGGCCTGGACGCCCCAAGGATTTTTTGAATTTTTTAATAAAATTTTTTTTTACAGGGGCGTCCAGGGGCCTGGACGCCCCAATCTTTTTGAATCTTTTTTATTAAAATTTTTTTATGGGGGCGTCCAAGGGCCTGGACGCCCCAAACTTTTTGAATCTTTTTATTAAAATTTTTTTATGGGGGCGTCCAGGCGCCTGGACGCCCCAAAGAGGGACAAAAACTTATAAAAGGGGGGCTCCCACCCCCTTTTCTCTTTCACTGTTCATTCTAACGACCCATTCTGCTCTGAACGACCCATTCTCAGTTCCTAATGGAGCAAGGAGGCCTGAGCCAAGGTGGAGAGAAGCGGAAACGACTTGATCGTCGTCCGAGGAGGTCGAGGGATCATGCAGAGGAGGCTGCCGTGGAGGAGGAGGTTGCCGCGGAAGGGGAGGCAGCTCCCTTGGGCGTGGAGGGTCCTGAGGGCCCCGACGACGCGGGAGAGGATGAGCATGACCCGGTAAGCCCCTTAGGACTTCACTCTGTTGATTTATTAGGCGTGAAACAGTGTGAGAGACAGTGTTCAGAAGGCGGGGGAAGGTGAGGGAAGGAGGCGTCCAGGGGCCTGGACGCCTCCATCCTTCCTTTTTTATTTTGTTTTGTTTTTTATTATTATTTATTTTTTTTATTACGTAAAATAATAAAATTAAGGAGGCGTCCACATATTTGGATGCCTTTATTAAATTAAAATTTATAATATATACAAAAATAATAAAAAATAAAATAAAAAAATAAAAAATAAAGAAGCGTCCAAGGAGTTGGACGCGTTCAAAATTATATTATATATTTTATTAATAATTTTTTTAAAAAAAGTAATAAAGTCTGGAAAATAATAATAAAGTAGAAAGCGTCCAAAGGCCTCGACCCCTCTAAAAAAACATTTTATTATTATTATTTTTTATTGAAAATAATAAATAAAATGTTATGCACAGTGTTGTTTATTATTCATGACTCTGATGTGTTCCTCTTTTTATTTGTTTTGTGGTGTGTAGGGCGTGATGAAGAGTCGGATCAGCTGGTCCCTGGTGGTGGCAGCGTACCGGGGACTGCCGGACTTCCAGAGGGTGCGGGTGGACGCCATGGGTTTCGGAGCATTTCTGAGGATTGAGCCCTTCCGGCTTGACCTTCCTCTTATCCAGGCGCTGCGGGAGCGGTGGCACGTGCCGAGTCGGGCGTTCCTGATGCCCTGGGGGCACATGGTGCCGACACTGGAGGACGTAGCTCGGATCACCGGGCTACGAGTTGACGGAGAGGCAGTCAGCGGGGTTACTTGCCCCGATTACTGAGAGAGCGCCCTGGACCTGCTGTGGCTAGAGACGAGCGCGACTGCCAGAGACAGCAGGGTAGTTGGCCGGGTAGAGATTATGAAGGCGCTCGGATTCGTTGACCCGCGCCAGCGGGTTAGCGAGACTGGAGCGGAGTTTCTGGCACGGCTGGAGGGAGACGCCCGTGCAGCTTTTACCTAGGACCTGAGCGAGCGGGAGCTGGTGGATCTAGACCTCCGGAGGTTCCTCTTCTTCTTCCTGGGCTACCTTATGCTGGGGACGAAGGGGGACGGCATCCACTGCCGCTTCCTTGGGATCCTGGCGGACCTGGACAGAGTGGGGGACTATGCGTGGGGAGCGGCTCTACTTTCCCATTTGATCGCCTATCTCTCCCAGACTTCAGAGAGGAAGACGACAGTCTGCGGCTTTGCACCTTTTCTCCAGGTAAATATTTTATTCATGCATTTTACCGTAGTTAAATATGCAATTATTCGTGCTAATGATGTATGATGGATGCAGGTGTGGAGCTACTACTACTTCCTGATGGGAAGAGCCAGACAGGGGAACAGGAGAGCCGTGCCTCTGGCGCGATGGTGGAGGCCGGTCATGGTCGCGGTACCCCACGGGTACCAGCTGGCGTCGCTTCGTCGGGAGCTGAGCGAGTACCCCGAGGCTATGGCATGATGCGTATGATTTTTGTGTTTTTATGCATGTGACTTAATGGAGTAAAATGGCAACTAACATGATGCATGTATGGTGATGCAGGTGGTGTGGAGGCCCTACCTGGGCATGGCCGACGCTGGCCAGCCTTGGGTTGTAGCGGGTCATCCTCGTTTCGGGCGGGACGTGTGGGTCCATTGCCTGAACGAGATCGAGCCGCTGCGGCTCAGGCTGGTCATGAGGATGTTGGGGCTAGCCCAGGAGTGGGTCGACGTAGATGAGCCGGTCCGTGTCGGGCAGAAGACCAAGGGGAAGGCAAAGATCGTGGACTAGCGTATGCGCTTCCCTACACAGTACCAGGACTGGTGGTAGGGCGGAGTCCCAGTGGTGTCTACAGGACATCACCGATTACCTGAGACGGTACTAGGCTACGTACGGGGAGCGTCTCTTCCTCGGTGGGGCGGCCGAGGTAAGTCTGAGATGAGACTTTTTCCTCTCCTATATGCATATGCATGTGACACTAACCTATGTGCAATGCAGGATGCGCGTGATAACATCATTGCCGACCTGCGGGCCCAGCTGGCAGATGCCAGGCAACAGTTGACGGCCATCCGGCAGGAGTTGGAGATCCTGGTGAGCTATGCAATGTATTATGCATTTTTTTGGATTTTCGATGCTTAGCCTTTTACTATCGTTTGCTATTGCGTTTCAGCGGGCCCATCAGGCAGCGGCAGCCGGGATGACTGGTGGAGCGGGTTCCAGTTCGTGGGGCCCTCCTCCGAAGGTTTCTGCCCTTCAGGAGCAGCTGGCGTACGCGGTGGCCCGGGCTGAGGAGGCCGAGCGCGACCGCACAGCTCGAGTGAGTTCTTGCTTCGCCCCGACCCTCTTTCCAGTTGCTCTTCTTCCTTCACTGTTCTCTTATGGGGTACGTGGCCTTTGGCAGGTGGCGGAGATTCGGGATGCCCTGGCTCGTGCTGTCCATGCCGAGTAGGAGTGCGACGCCTGGGTGGCAGAGCGTGATGCACGGATAGCAGAGCTAGAGGAGGAGCGACGATGGGAGGCTGAGGAGCTTCCTCACGACGTGCTGGAGCTACGATTTGCCCTTGAGCTGTCGAGGAGAGAGGCGATGAGAGAGAGAGAGAGGAGAGGGAGAGGGAGATGGAGGACAGGAGGGTGGAGCAACAGCGAGATTGGGACGAGAAGAGGGCTCTGGAAGCCCAAATGATGGAGCTCCGATTGAGTCTCGGCTCAGCAGAGGGGAGTCTTCGAGAGAGTGAGGAGCGGTACCAGAGGGCGAAGGAGCGTGGGGCGTGACTTCGTCAGTCTGGATCCTTCTCCATGGGTAGCTTCCTGGTTTCTTCAGCTGAGGAGCATCGTCGCACCTTCAAGGCTGGCGTGGCACCACGGGGCGAGGCGAGCACCGCCTCTCAGGGCTCGCGGAGGCCCCCTAGGGATCCTCGTCAGAGGGGGGAGGAGAGAGATGATCAGGAGGGTGGTAGCGACAGTTAGAGAGTTGATTATACACCCCACCTTCCTCATTTTATGATGTATAACTGACTATTTGCTTATGTGGAATGAAATGGTCCCTTTTGTTGTGCACTTTTCCTTTCCCACACTTCTTCTCTTGCACCAAGTTGTTTCGAGGCACGTTTCACGAGACCTTACCCCAAAAAGCAAGAAATTATACTTTGCACGGAGGGATCCTCCCCTTTTCTTTGGGCACGTCCAGGCGTGAGGACGCGTCTTAACTTTCAAATTCAAATTTAAAGCGCCGTGCGACCCTTCTTCTCCCGTGCCTTGCCCGTTAACGAGCCCGCCTCTCGCCGCAATTTGCTCGCCCATCTTCGTCTTCTTCCACTCTCGACCGATGGAGTTCGGTGGGCCAAACCGTGGTGAAGGGAGAGAACGAGGAACTCCTCGCCCGAGGAGGGACGCACAAGAGCACGGAGCGGCGTCCATGGAAGAGGAAGGGCCACTTTGGGCACCTGAGGGACCCGATGGCGTGGAGGGAGGTGAACACGGTCTGGTAGGTCCTCCGATCTCCTTCTCTTTGGTCCATTTGGAGCTTGGAGCGAGCCATGCGAGGTTGGAAAAGGGTTCGACGAGTGTTGCCTTTGAATGATGAACGCGTCTTCGATAGGAGATGCGTTTTAATGTGCAGGGTATGACAGGGATCCCGGGCTAGGCCGATGAATGGGCGAGCGCGGATGAGCCGAGCCGCATCAGGAAGGAGAGTCGCGGCAAGGCGAAGCTCGAGGACTGGCGCATACGTCTCCCTGGACAGCAAGGGAGCGTACTGGTGCAGGACAGTGTCGACTTCCTGGGGAAGCGGAGGGGGGACCGAGTGGGGGCTCTTCAGCTTGGGAGACGGACAGAGGTGACAACAGGGCCCCAATTTTTTTATCTTTATCATGAAATCTTGGAGTTTAGCCAACGGTTGTTATTTATTTGTTCCAGCGTGCCCAGCAGGCAACGACGGCAGGGATGGCCGGGGAATCGTCTCCCAACTCTTAGGCTCTTTTTTTGGAGATCGCCTCCCTCTGGGAGCAACTTGCCAGTGCAGTGGCTCGCGCGATCCAAGCGGAAGAGGAGCGTGATATGTGGGCGGCAGCTGTGGCAGAGCTGTGGCATCAGGGTGAGGAGAGGCCTTCTCCAGACCTCCTAGAGTTAAGGGTCCTCTTCCAGGTGACGAGGAGGGAGGCAGAGAGAGAGAGAGGGAGGAGAGAAAGGCCGAGCGACAGCAGGATCAGGCCGAGAGGAAGGCCTTGGAGGCCCAGGTGAGGGAGCTCCAGCTAGGCCTTCGAGCCATGGGACAGAGGCCAGAGAACATGGAGGCAAATTATGAGACGGCCCGAGAATTCGGGGAGCGACTCCGCCAGTCTGGCCGCTTTTCTATTGGTGGCTTCTTCGAAACGTCAGGGGAACATCAGCAGGATGCCGCTGCCGAGCAGGCGCCACAAGGCGAGGCGAGTGCTGTTGCACGGGGATCCAGAAGGCTTCTGAGGGACGAGCATGAAGATAATGGCGAGAGTTGGTGAGCCAGTGGACCCGCCTCCTTTCTATGATTGTGATGTTTATGACAGCTTATGTAGACTTATGAATGGAGTGATTTGACTTCCTGCTGCTTGTTTGTTCTCTTGTGTGTTCCTTCTTCCCTACGCTTCTTTTCCTTTGCACTGTTCCCATGTGATGTGCTTGTCCAGACCCTATCCGAAATGGAGAATCGTATCTCGCTCTGATCATCTTTCACACGGAAATCTGCCGCAGAAGTCAACAATGACGGCTCTAGCCCCTCTTCCCGGGCGATCTTTCAACCTTTGCGGATGACATCTATATCGTAACAGGGCATCCCTAACAGTATAGGGAGCGTGTCATCACATTACACAGTCCAATCAATCAACTTGTGCCGGCAGTGAATTGACACATTGGACCGCAGGGCAGGTGCCCTATTGTGAGGGCTATCGTTAAAGGTGACGGAGGTGATCTTGGCCCGCACTTCTCCCATTCCCATAAATACCTGCCTCTTTCATTCTCCCTGGGACATCGAGAGCCAACTCGAAGAGTACAAGTTCCCACGGAAGAGGAGGAACTCAAAATTCTGAGGTCGAGATGGAGGGCGAGTCTTCCCATTCTTCGAAGAGGAGCAGGTCCAGCGGTAGCAGTTCTAGGAAGCTTTCGGACCTTGAAGGGCACTTCGGCAAAACGACCCAGTCACAACTCGTAAGCTGAGCTTTCCTGCCCTTTTTCTCATTCTTTCTTTCCTCCTCTCTTTACTCCTTTCTTTTGACAAAACCCTTCTCAATTCCTTATGCAGGCGTAGAGTGTGATGAAATCACACATTTCATGAGAGTTAGTAGTGGCAGCATACAGGCGCCTCCCAGATTTTTAGAAGGCTAGGCTAGACGTGATGGGATTTGGTGCCTTTCTCCAGATCGAGCCGATCAAGCTCGATCTGGTCCTCATCCAAGCCTTGCGAGAAAGATGGGATCCAGTGAGTCGGGCATTCTTGATGCCCTGGGGGCACATGGTGCCTAGCCTGGAAGATGTGGTCCGAATCACGAGCCTCAGGGTGGATGGCGAGGCAGTGACCGGAGTCACCTATGCGGACTACTGAGAAGGTGCCCAGAAGCTACTGGGGTTGGACCTAGATGGTCGGAAGAACAGGTCAGTAGCCAGGGTATCCATCATGGAGGCGTTAGGGCTCACTGATACTCGTCGACGGTACGACGAGTCCTCGGAAGAATTGATGGAAAGGATGGAAAGAGGATGTCGTGCTATGTACTGCACAGATTTTGACAATTGGGAGAGTTCCAATATGGATTTGAGGAGATTTCTCCTCTTTTTGCTGGGAAGATTGATACTGAGCTCGAAGGGAGATGGTATCCATTGTCGTTTCTTGGAGATGTTGTTAGACGTTGAAAGAGTAGGATAGTACGCCTGGGGAGCTGCCATGTTGGCGCACTTGTTTACAGGTCTGTTCCAAGAGACAGACCGTGAGATGACTGTGAGTGGTTTCACACCACTCATCCAGGTATTTTTTTTGGTTTTTGTCTATTTTTATTTTTTGTTTGTTTTTGTAATAGTCCACTTAAGGTACTGATGGCAGATGATGTGTGGAGCTATTATTACCACCCGATGGGGAGAGCTCGACATTGGCGACCAGTGATGGTGCCGTTAGCCAGGCGGTGGCAACCAATCATGAGTGCAGCACCTTTAACCTACCAACTGATGGTGCTAAGGCGTGAGCTACAGGAGTTCCCTGCAGCGATGGTGAGATTTTTTTGGAATTATTTTCATTTTGTTTTATGTTTTGACCAGCTAAACGGGTATGTACAACTTAACCTAGGTAAACTTGAGACCCTACTCAGTCATGGTCGATGCCGACCAACCATGGGTTTTAGCAAGTCGTGCCCGATTCGGACGGGACCTCTGGATGCACTGCTTGAATGAAATCGTGCCGCTTCTGCTACGATTGGTTATGAGAACCCTAGGGCTAGCCCAGGAATGGGTGGATATGACTGCGCCACCTCGCGTCGGGAGAAAGACATGGGGACCGGCAACTTGCATTGATTGACATGTGTGGTTCCCCGAACAGTATGAAGACTGGCAACGGGGTGGCACAATTGTGGAATCGCATGCGCAGGATAGTGAAGACTATCTGTGTCTGTATAAGGCAATGTACGCAGAGCGGCTCCAACCCTGGGGACTCGTGGAGGTAGGTCTCCCTCTTTTTTTTCTTTTCTTGCTTTTTGGTTGTTTGGTTGTTTTTGTGGAAATGCTGACTCCTATGGCTGCAGGACGTCCGTGATACCATGATAGCAAACTTACGAGCTCGCTTGGCAGAGACGGAGCAATAATTGGGTGACACCCGTAGAGCCCTGAGTGCCTCGGTGGGTGTACAGTGCACACTCCTAATCAAGACCCTAGATTCATGGTGTTCGGCCACTAACTATCATCCCATGTGGTTGCAGCGCGCCCAGATTGATGCGGCTTCCTCAGCGATGGGAGCAGGCGGTGTCTCTTCCAGCTTATGGATCCCTACCTCAGAACTTGATTTGCTTCATGAGCAACTTGCTCGTGCTACACAGCGTGCCGCGGAGGAAGAAGGAATGCTCTTTATACAGGTAAGAGTTTCAGTGTTGAGTTCTCCTTGTTTATGCCTTGCCGCATATCTGAGATGGTACATCTGGCAGGAAAAGGAGACGCAAGAGGCACTTGCCCATGCTGCGTAGAGGGAGGCTAGCATAGCAGAGCTGGAGGAGGAATTGCGGCATCATCCTGATGACGACTCTTCTAGGGATGCCATGGAGCTGAGGATCACTCTCTAGTTGGAGAGGGAAGACCGTGAGAGAGAACGGGCAGAGAGAGAAAGAGATAGAGAGAGAGAAAGAGCCGACAGATTGGCTGAAAGGGAGGAACGAAGGGCCATGGAGGCCCAGCTGTTCGAACTCTGAACCAACCTTGGTCTTGCTGAATAGTGGCTGAGAGATGGTGAGGAGCGCTACCGAAGAGCACGAGAGCGTGACTTTCGTGTTAGTAGCTTTTTTACTGCCCCCACGGATCAATGTCGGGGTGTGGGAATAGGAAGAGGAGTACAGAGCGGTAGGAGTACCGCTTTTCATAGTTGGGTAGCACCCTTGAAAGCATTTTGCCCGGAGAGTAGCGGATAAGTAATGTAGAGAGAGAAGGTGGAACTTGATGTACAACTTCTTATTTTGGAATAGAATAAAAGGTTCGATTTTGTTTTGTTTTCACCTCGCTCTTGTTGCCTTGAATCCCTGCACACATCACTGAAACAAACAAATCATAATTTCTGCTCTGACTTGCCCCCTTCCTCAATAAGCAGATGGTCACTTTGACTGTCCTTGAAAACGGGTCAAGGGGCCAAGCCTTTATTAACGAAGGCAAGGGAAAGATGCGGTGATGAATGCGACAGATAAGCACACGAATGCAAGCAAAATTTAAAGTGAAATGCTTCATACAAATGCAATCATGCAAAATTGATTTGTTTTTCTTTTTATATTTGGTATTTTTTATTGTTTTGTTATATTCAATTTTTTTGGCTTACAAATATGTACATTTTCTTTTTTTTTCCTTTTTTTGTTTTTTTTATTTTTGCTGCTAACGCCCGATAAGCACCCATATGGCACCTAACCTACATGAGAAGAAGGGTTTCTTACTAACCTCCCAGGCATCCTAAGTGTACATCTAGGTTGATTCGGGCCTCTAGACCCCTCGAATGATAACCCTGCCGGCTATGACTTACCCTGATGACAATACTGTTATGCCATGCTTAGGCTCCCAGTCGCTTCCGACCACATGGATTCACCCAAAAGGTGTTCGAGGTAAATGATTTGCCCGACCTGGGTCTATTTCCTTACAACTCTAGACGGTATATGATGGAACTCCCTGGAATCCTAACGACCAATCGCGCGACGCTGACCCAGAATTAGATGCCGTCGCACCCATAGGTGACGCGCTTGCATTGGCCTAAGCCCAAGGTTAAATAAGAAGACATCAAGGTGGTAAACAGGGGTCTTGACCGGCCAGAAACACAGAGACCCCTTCACAGCGATAGCTTTTACTCGTTGAAGTGGACAACCATATGTTTGTGTTAAAATAAGGTCGCAGACCTTGGCGGGTTTCACCGTTCAGACATTCCATCGAGCTTTCATCTTTAAAGAAAGAAAGAAGAGTGTGGGGGATAAACTTCCTGAGAGGACCGACAAAACCGTTAACCTGGCGAGCCAATAAGGGCCCATTTAACTCTTCCCTTTCGGTCAACTTCGGACCAAATCTCGAGCATTAACATTCCATGACCCCTTTTGTGGATTCAGACTTTTGCTTTGAGGGGTTCCATTTATCGCATCAGGCACGATCATGACCAGACTTTTCTCTTGATTTTGATTTTGTGCTTCTTTTTTTGCAAGGGAGATATAGTCATTTGATGCTGTAGGCTCCCTTTTGTATGCCTGCGGGGACACTGCCCTCTTCTCGTGCTCTGACCGATGCTCGAGGAAATGGATCCTACTCTTGCCTTAAGAGGTTTGAGTTTTGGTTTCTCATGCTCAGTGTTTTAAGGGTGCCGGCTGTCTCATTTGGTCGAAGAGAAGAGCATAAAGATTACAGCTTCTGGAGATCTTCTGGGCGCGGCCCCACCGTAGGTGATGCTACCAACGTTTTTGGATAAAATACATAAGTGAGTACATGTTGGCTTCCTTTGAGCGAGCATAGGCCGATGTGGCCGGACAGGGATCTCCACGGTTCTGGCAGACCAAGACCCGGTGCCTACCAAGCCTTAATGGGCCCTATGCTAACATGGAGGTTGGATGCAGCGACTTAACTACACGGTGACCACCAGGCATCGGCATTTTGAATTTTTCATATTTTTAGTGATTTTCAATATTTTTATTTTTTTTGATGTTTTCTTTCTTTCATCATTTTTTGTTTTTGACATTTTGGCACTATGTTAAGGGTAGTATTTTTTATGATAAAGCCCATTCCAAGGGTGGGATAACTCGGTCCCTTCGGCGTTGACTAGCTTGTAAGCGTTGCTAGGGTGCACGGCTTGAATCACAAATGGTCCTTCCCAATTGGGTTGGAGCTTAGAACGCGGCCCCCCAGGTTTGACAAAAAATCTCTTCACTACCATTTCACCAACCTTAAACTTTCTCTCAACTACTTTCTTTTGGTAAAAACGTGCGAGTCTATTTTGATACACACGCGCATGCTCGGTAGCGGCCAGCCGCTTCTCGTCTAAGAGTTCCAACTGGGCAAGGAGTGAATTACAACATTCGTCGAGGGGAAACTCCTCATACAATTGTACCCTGAGAGAATGGATTAGAGTCTCGTACGGGACTACCGCTTCCATCCCATAAGTAAGGGCAAACGGAGTCTGCCCGGTGGGGGTACGGATTGAAGTGCGATAGGCCCATAGAGCTTCGATAAGCTTTTCTGTCCAGTCTGAAAACTTACTAGACTCGCTGGTTTTCTTTATGATTTTGATCAATATTTTGTTGGTGGCCTCTGCTTGGCCATTACCTTGTGGGTAATAAGGTGATGAATGATGCAATGCAATTGCGTACCTTTTGCAAAGGTCCTGAAGGTCCCGAGAAATGAATTATGGCCCATTGTCGGTGACGATTGTGCTTGGGACGCCAAACCTGGCAAGGATGTTCTTCATGATGAACTTGCAGACTGTTGACGCCTTGATTTCCGCATAAGCTTCGGCTTCGGGCCATTTGATGAAGTATTCCGTCGCAGTGAGGATGAAAGATTTCTGCTTGGTGAGGGAATTAGGATCACCTAGGGGACCAATGATGTCGAATGCCCACATGGAGAAAGGACATGGGGAGGATATTGGATGAAGTGAGGAAGATGGTGAATGAATCTTGTCGGCGTGAAGCTGACACTTGACACACCTATGGATATAGATGGTACAATCCTCTTCCATAGTGGGCCAGTAAAAGTCTTGCCGAATGATCTTCTTAGCGAGCATTTGGCTGTTCACATGGCCACCACACACACCTGAGTGTGTGTCCTCCACACATTTCCAGACCTCATCGTCATCAAGACATCTTAGTAGAACACTAGTAAGGCTTCTCCTATATAGTAGACCTCCAACCAATGTGTATTTCTGGGCCACCCTTCTTATGGCTTTCTTATCCTCTGTGGTGGCCCCTTCAGGGTAAGACTGATCTTTGCAATATTTGACAATTTCATAGAACCAAGGTTTCTCCTCGTCGGTCAGTTCTTCTTCAAATTCTGCCAACATGATTTCCCTCTTCTCAAGAATTTCTCCTTCCTGGATCTTCCGTAGGACTCTTTCTTTGACCATTAAAAGGTAAGGGTCCTAAACAGCAGGGACGAGACGTTTGTAAATGTGGATAGATTCAAACCATACACCTAGAGGGAATTTGAAAGATGATACCAAGGAGGCGAGGGCATTGGCCAGAATGTTCTGCTTGCGAGGAACATGGACAAAGATCAGCTTGGTGAATAATTTGGCATAAGCGGAGACCAGCTCTTGATAGGGCTTGAGCTTGGGATCAAGGGTGGGATATTTGGTAAGCACCTGGCGGAGAACAAGTTGACTATTCCCCACGACTCGCAACTCAGTGATATAGAAAGAATGGGCTAGTTCCAGACCAGCTAGAAGAGCCTCATACTCAGCGATGTTATTGGTGACTGGGAATGCGAGATGAAATGCCTATGGGATGGTAACCCCCTCGGGCGTTAGAAGGACAATGCCAATACCCTTCCCTTGGGAATTCAAAGCTCCATCAAAATATAATATCCACATCGGCTCATCAGATTGAGTGACGGACATTAGTTCCTCATCTGGAAACTCCGATTGGACAGGATCGAGCTTGGGAAGAGGATGGTGGGCAAGATGCTCAGCTATAGCATAGCCTTTAATCACCTTTTGCTGGTTGTAGGTGATGTCGAATTGAGATAGGAAACTCTGCCAGTGTGCTAGCCTATCAGTCAGGATGGATTTCTCCAGAAGGAACTTGATAGGATTCATGCGAGCGATCAGATGGACCTCATGAGCCAGGAAGTAGTGCTTCAACTTCTACACTACCCAAACGAGGGCAGCACAGGTTTTCTCCACAGCTGTGTACTTCTGCTCATAGGGATTGAGGAGTTTGGACAAGTAATAGGTTGCCCGTTCCTTGCCTTCTTCATCGGCTTGTGCGAGGACAGCTCCCACGGAGTCGTCCAAGACTGAGATGTAGAGGATCATCGATTTTTCTGGTTTAGGTGGAATGAGAACAGGTGGACTAGCCAGATATTCCTTTAACCCTTAAAAAGCTTTTTGGCATTTAGAATCCCAATGGAATTCTACTCCTGGCTTGGTCAACTCGTAGAAAGGTCTACACCTCTGTGAGTGCTGAGACACAAACCGACGAATGAATTGTAGCCTCCCAATTAGACCTCGGACTTCCCTCAAATTCTTGGGAGGCGGCATATCTCTGATGGCCTTAGCTTTGTTGGGATCTATCTCGATCCCCCTTTTACTCAAAATGAAACCCAGTAATTTACCCGATGATACACCAAACACACACTTCTTCGGGTTCATTTTCAATTGGAACTCCCTTGATCTTTGCAACACCTTAGCCAAAACTTCCAGATGTTCCACCCTGGTTTTTGATTTCACCAGTAAATCATCCACATACACCTCCAGATATATATGCATCATGTCATGAAATATGGCCATCATAGCTCTTTGGTAAGTAGCTCCAGTATTCTTTAACCCAAACGGCATGAACACGTGACAATATGTTCCCCATGGTGTAGTGAATGACGTCTTCTCCTGATCCTCTTCTGCCAGACGAATTTGATTATATCCATAAAATCTATCCATGAATGAGAGGGTCTCTGTTGACACTGAAAATATTCTTAATACTTCCTGACTTCTGCTTCTGCAGGTCGTAAGTTCTGATCGGGTGCTCCTATGCCGACAGAGAAGAAAAGAAAGAAAAGAGGAGAAATAATGGCGGAAGCCGAACAAAAGATGAGACCAAAGGAAAGAAGAAAAGAAAAGATGCTCGGCTCCAACGGACAGCCGCTAAAGCAAGACCCGAGAGCTCAGAAGAGTATTTGGGACCATCCCCGAAGAAGTAACCAAAAAGCTACAAATACAAGTGAAGCCAGCCCGGCAGCACAAATTACGGTGCCGAAGGCCATGTGAGCAGAAACCCGAGTGTCCGAACCAAAGGCACAAAAGGTCCCGGAATTGGGCATTCAATGGCCCAAAGGCTTTACCAATATTTCTCGGAGCAGTTTTACGAGGCCGTGACGATATGAAAGAACAGAATAGTGCTCGGAGCTAGTCCGAGGCCCATAGTCTGAACCACACCCAAGCAAGTGCAACAGAGCAAGTTATCCGGTGTGCCCCCCTTACCCGGCGCACCCCTGCACGGCGCCCACCTTCACGGCGCGCAAAGGTGAAAGCCCCCTTATCCGGCGCGCTATTTTCCACTCCGGGTGAAGTCATGCTCACGGTTCTGCTATATAAGCTAACCTTCGGCCAATAGAAGAAGGGGGAACGAAGAGAAAAAGAAAGAGAAGCCAATCACCTGAGAAGATGAGGATTAGGGAACAAGAAAGTGGCCTCGCTGAGTGAGAAACGAGAGGGAGAGAGGCCATCACTATCTGTCTCCCAAGAAGAGCTCGGCACCGGAGAGGAAGACTCTTATTATCCGATACTCTGTTTCGCCAAAGTCATAGGTGGGTTTCCAATGGTCGCTCCCTTTACTATTTCCCCCTAATCTGATGTAATTGGGAAGAGGGCGATGATATGAGCCCATCTCCCTCTCGCTGTCCCTTTACCTCTTCCTCTTTTGTAGCGCTTCTATAATCGGGTCATGCTCCCGTTTGTGTAATAAGGGGGGACGGCCTCCGAGCGACAACGCGGGGCCATGCCGATTGTATGTGATACCCAATTTTGTCTTCTTTCCAGCTAACGGAGTGAATGATGTTTGATACGGCAATGCCTCCATATATGCTTCTTCTCTCCCTTTCTAAGTCTATATATATCCAGCCGTCTCTTATGCGCAATCGTGGGGTTTTTGCTTCGTCAATGAATGAATATGCCCTGGAGCGATCATGGGCTATAGAAATGGCATCCCCTCCCCGGGGCTTCCCTTTTAGTTTAATGGCTACACCAGATTTACGTTGCGAGTCTTACGGCTGGAGGCACGTTCACATGTGTATCTCTGTATTTTCCTTGCCGAGGCCAGTCTCCTCGACACCCCTCTGCCCTCGTTCATGGGCTAGAGGGAACAGGATCATCCCTACAATATGTATGTTGGGCTGCTGGGGACGACCAATCACCGCCTCTGGATTGCTCGAATGTTTGCCCCTTCCCCCGTTGCAATCTCCTTAATTCGCTAGCTAACTTGCTAACTCCCTCCGTGAGTGCTAATCCGCTAACTCCACTAATGATTAACCTGTTAGCTCCATGAATGTCATGCTACAATATCCCTCCTACCCTCCATGTGAGTTATGTTATCGTACTTCATTGTGTAGAGAATGGCCACGCTGATACCCTGGGGAGGGGAACATTCCCTATGGGGATACCTGAATCACCATGGGGTCAAAGGGCTCTGTCTGCTCATGACGAGTACCCTATGGGCCGCCATAAGGTGAACATTGATAGGCCTTTAGCCCGATATCAAATCCACTATCCTTAAGGATATTGTGGTGGCCATGGGTTGGAAACCCCTCGTAGGCTAGCCCTCAGGGCTTCCCTTCCCTATCGGTCGTCTCTTTTCGGATTGCGTTTGACAACGGGTTGCGTGCCCCTCGTAGGCTAGTCCTCGGGGCTTCTCTTCCCTTATTGGTCATCTCATCCGATCACATTTTAACCCACGGAGCCATGGTGCCCCTAGTAGGCTAGTCCTTGGGGTTTCCTATCCGCCTGGGATCCGCTGGCCGCCGTTGTGCCGTCCAGCTTGTTAGGGGCTTACTCCACGCGTGAGTATGACCCCACTTCTCCCCTGCAATCTTTCAGGGATGGGGGAGATGCTGCCCAATTTTTTCTAGGCTTTGAAGACTAAGTTACCCTGGTGATTTGGACTTAATAAAACATGTGCTTTCAAACAATGAACCTCTGTGCTTGAGTATGAATCTCGCACGAGCTTTTTACTCTGCCTCCGGGGCATCTAGGACTCCAGTTCAATAATTAATTAACCCAATTAACATTAGGGAAGCCAACAAACAACTTTGGAACTCAAACAGATTGAAAATAGCTATAAAATAGCTTAATCTGGCGCACCCTAATACGGCGCGCTACCCCCCTACGCCGTATTAGTGTTAGACTCAAAATGAGAAATTTTCAAGTGGTCCTATTCCGGCGCGCCCTATTCCAGCGCGCCCCAAACCCATCGCGCCGGTTTAGCCCATTCATTCAATACCACGCCGTTTTAGCACTTTACCTACGCTATCCCGCGCCGTTTTAACACTATAACTACGTTCAACTGTGTCGGATTTGAATATGATGTTCCCCACGCCGGTTTAATCGCAACTGCGCCTTCTTAAGGCTTCGTTTCTCATGCCGTTTTAAATGATCACTCTCCGAGTGAATATTAAGCCGCCTTAATGGCGAACACTGTCCCGATTTGGGTAACCCATGGATACATGGGAACCCCTCGTAGGCTAGCCCTCGGGGACCGTCCATTTGGGTGTTTGTCGGATTTACGATTACGGGCTCGTGGAACACCCGTACCCCTCGTAGGCTCGCCCTCGGGGTCTCCGTCCATCTGGGTCCGCCGGTCGCCATGTTTGGCCTCTCGGTATTTAGGAGTCCGTCATCAAGAGTGGACCTCTGCTTATCCCCGCAACCCTCCGGGTCCAGGGGAGATGCTACCGGATCTTTATCAGGACATTTGCAAAATCGGGAATAAAAATAATAATCATAATAATAATAAAATAATAATAATAGTAATAATAATAATAATAAAACAAATAATAAAAAATAAATAATAATAATATAATAAAAATAATAATTAAACAAACAAATAAATAATAAAAATAAAATAATAATATTATAATAAATAATAATAATTGAATAAATAATAATAAAATAAATAAATAAATAAAATAAATAATAAATAATAAAACAAACAAACAAACAACAAAAAATAATAAAAATATAAAATAATAATAAAAAAATAAAAAAATAATAAAACAAACAAATAACAACTAAAAAGGGTAATAGTTTAAAAAATAAGTAAATAAATAAATAATAAAAATAACAATTACCAAGTAATAAAGTAAACAAACATAATAAAAACAAACAATAAAGAAATAAATAAAACAAAATAAAACAAAAATAAATAAATGATGTGTGACCAAATGATAATAAAAATAATAATATAATAATATAATAAAAATGGGAATAAAAAAATAATAAATGAACCTCAAAGCATTGATGAATGAATAATTGTCCAATAAATGCCAGATAAATGTCAATAAAGGGAATAAAAGATAAATGTATCCAATATAAAAAATATATAATAATAAAATAAAACAAAAGAAACAAATAAATAATAAATAAAATGCGTTCATACATTTAAAAATAATAATAAGAATAAATAAAGAATAATGAACATGATCGTGTCTGCTCCGGAGCTGTCACCTCCTCTAGACCCCAGACATGAGAATATTGATGACCCCATGACGGGTCATGTCTGCACCTCGGGATTAATCCCATTATGGCCACGGCATGACCTTATCCTGGGCCGATAAGCCGTTGAGTTCAATTCGTCTCGACCGGGTTTTAACTGCATCCCCTTAACTTTCAAATATCAAATTTGCCATACCCTGGCATACATTGTCCCGATGATACACGAGTTTGCCCGAATACGGTCATACTCGGCCCACCTCATGGGCCCATATGTATGCATCATAACGCTATGTGCAGTCTCAAAATAAAAAGGCAATGACTAATCGACAGTCCTGCGAGTGACAGGGCTGCCAAAGTCTTCCCTAAATCTACAAATAAATGACCAAATAAACAATAAACAATAAACCTAAATATTACCACCTTGGATGCTTGCATGATCCGACTCTCCGGTATATCGAATGGTGATTAGCTGAAAGTCGGGCTACGCTCGGCCGGAGGCTTTCACTATGCGTGATGATGGCCTCGGGCCTAGGTTCTCCGCCCTGTACCGGGAGCCGGCCTAATAAACAAATACTACCATATTGTGTGCTTGCTTGCAATCACATCTTTTACATATTCTACGGGCCCCATGGCCTTTCTATTTTGGCGATTAATCAAGGGTTTTTTCTCTTCTGGAGAGATGTAATTAACGCCGTAGCCTTTATGGTATGGCGAGTTTTGGGTCCCGACACGATCACCCATAATTATCTGATTAGTCAGATGAGCGCATAATAAATTTGTCACGACAATGACTGGCACGCCTAATTAATAAACCAAATAAATAAGCAAAATAAACAAATAAATAAATAAATTAAATATTCTAATAAAATCCATCTCCCACAAGCTGGCACGCCCGGTGGGACTCAACCTCCCTTCATCTTTTCACCAAAATAGAGGGACCATGGGGCCCCCATTGAACTATTTCAAATGCTAATTATTCATTCATCTTGTTTCTCTTCTTATTAGATTGAAGCAATGGCGGGTGGACTGTCTGGACTTGTTTTTGATTCCCAGATCGTGGCCGACCATGCTGCCGATGGCTACCTTGCCGTACCTACTACCTTCGGCAACTTGCCCCCGGTCGTTCGCTTCCCCAACTTCCTGGGAGTTGCATTTGCGGATCTCCTAGACATGGAAAGTTCTGAACCGGCGAAGCTGAAGAACGACAAAATTGTGGCTCGCAGAAGTGAGGGCCATGTCGAGGAAGCTTTGCTGAAGAGCCCGGTGGTCGTGAGCTGCCACATCTACCATACTGTTTGCCCAACTGCGGCACATGAGAGGAAGCCTGCTGCGGGTAACAAGAAGAGCTCCAGAGGAAGAATTGCTGCTGATCCTCAGAGCCAACTTTCAGCCTCTGGGAAGTCCATGTTGATCGGGGGCATCCGAGTCTACTTCAATGGCCGTGGCGCCGAAGTTCTGCCAGATCGGATCATCCCGACTGTGCCCACTCACAACGCCTTCCAAGTGCTAGCAGGCCGGAGGGTGAATTTCGACGATAACAAGCAAGGGAGGCCAACCCCAAACTTGCCAAAGTTCAAGCAGATCTGGGTTCCCAAGAGGATCCGAGGCCCTATACTAGCTTTGCAAGGCTTCATAAATTATACTGAGATCCCCAAGAGAGGGGGCAAAAAGCCTATACATGCAGAAGAGACCGTGGTTGCAACTCCTCCACTTGCCATCAGGGTCTCCGCAAGACAAGCCCACATCTCCAAATTATCAAGGAATTCCATTCTAGCTGCCAAATTGATACGGCTTTCACATACGCCATCTGCCCGAGTCCAAGTGTTGCCTCCTGCTATTTCTCTAGAGTGTAGTCAAGAAGACATGACAAAGATAGTCTAGGAATACTTCCATAGCCTCGGGAGTCCTGCCCTGGGCCGACAAAGGTCGCTTCATGTCATCAGGACCGAAGAGGAAGAAAAAGACAAAATATCACCCGTGATGCCGAATGAAGAAGAGAAGCAACCTGGGGCTAGAAGGCCTGAAAAGCCTCCACAAAATGAAAAGATGAAAAGAGCTTCTATATATGAAGAGCCGACTTTCTCCCATCAGGACCGAAGGGGAGTCAGAAAGCACAAAAGAAGAATGCAAGTTCTTACTTGCAATATGATAGGGGTAATGAGTACACCTGGTCCCCTACCAAATGAACAAGAAGAGTCGGCCGAGATTGCCAGAAGAATAGACCCGGTGACAAGACAGGGTAAAAACGAGGCTAAGCTACTACTAACCACAAAGGGCAAGCAGCTTGCTGAAGAAAACATCACTACCACCACCGCTAGAATAGTGGCATCTGAGCAAGAAGGAGCATCTCTACCTCCTTTAATTGAAGGTCCTTTGGGTAACACGCTCGAGGGCATTAGTAATAAGACAACAATAGGCCCTGCCACCCTGGTGTTGCTGCAAGCATACCAACAAGAGATAAAACTGCTGAAGAGAAAATTAAATGAAAAGGCTGAACATGCTGTAGCACCCGAGCAACCGGGGGTACAAGATGGGCCATCACAAGAAGGTTTCAACCTCGGGGGTGCTCCTTCACCGGCCATTCTACAAACTACAGCTCAGAACTGGGCTACTTCCCAACATTGTTCCCAACAGCTCTAGCCAGCACCGCCAATGCCCCTTCAGATGCAGTGGCAGGCTCCCCTATCAGAACCTTTGCCACCCAATGCTATGACTTCGGCCACATTATTGATGCAGCCCACCCACCTCTGCCCTCAATCAGCAGATCCAGTTATGATGAACAAGCTGATGGTGGAGCAAATGATAGAGGCAAGGCTGGCAAAGAGGGATGGTGATGATTACGCCCCCTTTGACATATATGAAGTGCCATATCTAGCCCACCATGCTGTCAAAGGACTACCAGTCGGTGTCAATAAACTCCCAAAATTTGACAAATATGATGGGCAGGGCTCCCCGAAAGAACACATTGCACACTAGATAGCAGTTATGGGTGACTTGGCGATGGACGAGTCGTACCTGCTCAAGTTCTTAGGGTCTTCATTGACAGGACCTACCTTTGAATGGTACTCTGACCTGCCAGATGGGTCTATCAATGACTGGTCAGACATGCAGCATAAATTCAATAAAAGATTCCACATCATCGAGGCAGAGGTGACCGTGGCTGAGCTACTGGCAGCCAAGCAAAAAGATAATGAAACGGCTGCAGAATATATCAAGAAATGGGAGGATCTCAGCATGAGGTGTCGGCGTCCTCCGCATCCAGAAGATGCAATACAAATATGCAAACAGAACTTAAAGAAAGAAATCCTCCAAGAAATAATTGGAATAGAAATCCGGTCTTTTGACCGATTAAGTGATATTGCCACAGAGGTTGAAGATTTCTTCACAAGATATCCCTCCATTTCTAGCGGCTCAGGTCATCAAGTCAGGAAGGTTAATAAATGACCGATGCTGAAAGCAGTCCATGCTGTTAGCCTAGGGCTGAAAAGGCATAAATGGATGCACAATCCTCCTCTCAATGAACCTGCTGGACGTCAGGAGAGGCCTCCTCCGCAGAACAAAACAAAGAAGCTCTATGCCTTCCCCCGGGACAAGACTCGAGCATTGTTCGAGTGGGTTGTCAAATATAGCAAAGTCATCCTTCCGAAGCCAAAGAGACCTGGTGACGTCAAAAGAAGAGATGATCCTTATTTCTGCCCCTACCATCAAATCTTGGGGCACCCTATTGAAGATTGCCAAATATTCAAAGACATTGCCCAAGGCTTAATAAAAAGAGGGGAGCTATAAATGGGGGAGGACCGAGTTGATCCTCCACGCCCTCATGAAGTGCCTGCTACGGGGGCATCAATTAACATGATATCTATATGCCAACAGCTGCCTGAAGAAATGTCAGAGGGCTGCGCCTGGCACACTCATGAAGACTATATCCCGTCGCATGGAAGAGAGTGAGAGAATTGGCGAGCATCGCCAACAAAAAAGGCACAAAATCGGCTTCTCGCCCGGCATTGGAGACCCAAATTCTCGGCACCATGGACTGGCCTACTCTACCCCTTGCAGTCTCTGCCCGCCTTCAAACAACATCTCCAATGGCTGTCAAAAGGTCAACTAACCATAAAAATAAGAAACAGACCCCGTCACGGGTACATGAAGAGGCTAGCTCAGCCATGGAGCGGCCACAAGCTATTATAAGTGGGCTTGATAAGCATGAGCAGCTCAAGAGTCGACCTATGCAACTCAAGAAGCATGCGCCTCAAAGACACAATGAATCTCATGGGCTCAGAAAAAGGATTAAAGAAAAGGCAAGGGTGTTCAATGCACCGAACGACCCACTGTGGGGGCAGATGCCAGCCATATGGGAGAAGGAAAATGAGAATACAAAAGCTAAAATAATATGTTGCTCTCTCTTGCAACATGCTGTCAGCACCGTCCAGTGTAGCTCAAGCTACTGATGAAGAAGATGAAGAAATTTGCTTTATGCCAAAAGGAGCCAATCAGGCTAAAGCTTCTGCCTCCCATCATGCTGCTGGACCCAAGAGGATATCAAGACACCCGTCAGCCAACAAGGGGGGGCAATACCATGTTCCTCCTCCATTCAAAGGTATAAAACCTAGGGAGTTCATCTCAAAGAAACCAGACGCGTCCAGCAACAATGACGTGATGCCACTCACCCTAGTCAGACTGGAGGCGCAAGATAGCACTCCCGGCCCCTCTTGGCAAGGCCCCGCTGTGATGGCACTGCTATACTAGAAGCAGTAAGAAATTGAAATGCTGCAAAGGCAGCTGAATGAAATGAATCTAAGTCCACCTATGACGCAACTGGTAGGACATCTACATGAGGCGACACAAGGTAATGCTAGCTCACCTGAAGCTTCAGCATAGCCAGTCATACCCCGAATAGCACATGATCTTACATGGGATATCCTCCCTCAACCACTCAAACATACAGTCTCCTGGGCATGTTAGGGGGCAACTAAAGCATCTCCAAAGATGGAGCTAATGAGACCGCGCATGCAGTCAGATGAGCTAAAGGCGGAACAAATAATGAATATGAAGACGGCCGAAGAGGAAGTCACTGAGGCCGAATTACAAGTAGCCAAACAAAAAGATAATGAGTCTGTCATGGACTACATAAGAAGGTGGAGGAATCTCCGTGAAAGATGCAAACATCCACCGAGCTACGGGGACTCTGTTCAAATCTATAAATAAAATTTGAGAATAGAAATTCTACGATGGGTCATTGACATTGAAGTCACGACCTTTGAACAGCTAAGTGATGTCGCAGCCAATGCCGAAGCAGTTCTGGCAAGGCTTTGTTCGGCCTCTACGACCTCGAGCCAAAAGAATAAACCAATCAACAAACCTCTGGCACAAGAAGAAGTTTACGCCTCGAATTTTGAAGCCTTTAAGCAACAGAAGAAGAAAATGAAAGAGGCATCTTCCGCCGATCCGACAAAACAAGGGCCCTCATTAAGGGGTAAAACAATGAAACTGTATTCCTTTCCAAGGGACAAGACTAGGGCACTTTTTGAGTGGGCCCGTGAATACGGCAAAGTAGTGCTTCTGAAGCCGAAGAAGCCAGGCGATGCCGAAAGAAAAGACGATCCACGATTTTGTCATTATCACCAAATGTTGGGGCATCCTATTGAGGATGGCTATGTGTTCAAGGACATTATTGAAGGCATGATCAAGAAAGGCGAACTACAGATGGGCGAGTATAAGGTGGACCCACCGTGCCCTCATCAAATATCTGTCCTTAAAAGAGCAGCCCCGCGCGGCATTACCACCTCAACTGCTCCTCACAAATCTGGCTGAAGCCGATGTCTAGCAAGCCCGCATAGCTTGAATGCGGATGCTTGCCAACAAAAAGAAGAATGGCAAATGAAGCAAAGAAAAAAAAGAGAAAAAAAAAGAAAGGAAAGGTCATGTTCTGGGGGCAGGCACCAAAAAAAAAGAGAAAAAAATGAGCAAAAAAGAAGGAGGGCAAATGAAATTTGCACATATAGACATAGGGCTCGCCTATTGAATCTGAGATGTCGTCTATCAGAAGGTCGGGTCTTCCAAAAAAAGGAAGAAAAAAAAAGAGAAAAAATCAAAATAAAATGAAGGAGGCCTTGATGGCTACATCTGTCAAGGGAGATGTCACTCCCCTCATGTCTTGGTCCATGCCAGATAAAAAAATTATCATTGTGGGGGTAGGTATGGTGGAGTGAACCACTCATCCCCTCTCTAAGGGGGTGAGTGCTCTCCTATCCACCCACCTTTGTATGTTTAAAGACAAATAGGTGAAGGGTGACGGCTCTGCACTGCATTGCACTGTCAGTGCCATCCGAGCTGTCCATTCAAAAAAGAAGAAGAAGAATGAATGGAGAAGAAAAAGAAGAAAGGAAATTATGAGGTCAACAAGGCCTCCCCATCTTCCCTATAGGCAGAAGGCTCCCTAGTAGCATTGCATGATGAATGCCCAAGGGGGAATAAAATGACTACGCCATCTGCGGAGGTGGGAAGACCCGACAGCCGCAGCCTCTAAGAAAATTGCCAAGAGAATGACACTTGGTGGAAGCATCGGAGGCCCGAACCGAAGCTATTTGGAGCATCTCCTAAAGAAATCAATGCAAAAGAAGATAGTTGTTGATCTGATGCATAGCTATCACTGAATATCCCCAGGGGGACTATGCGATCAACAATCCCGCCGACAGTAAAGAGCCCTCATTAGCCACTCGGCCGCCCGTTTTGAATACGGGTCCATGCCCATTGAGGGGAATGAAAAGAACAAGTTTTGCCGGGTTGCCTACACCCTCGACTCCCTATCAAGATAGCAAATAAGTGCCTTTCGGCTTCTAATGGCCTATCTTAGTACCCCTTGGTCCCGCCGGGATTCATGGTGCCTTGCCTTCTTCCCATCCTACAAGGGTACTCCCCACTTGTCCCACTAGGACCGACTTTCCTCCCTTGATCTGGGACCTACGCTCCCAGTCAATGCACTCTCATTGCCTTTTGGCATGCTTCCATGACAATGCCATATTTGTCCCATGGGACTCTCCTATTACTGCCGATTTGGATTCCTTGCCCAATGTCGGCCCAATAAAATCTCCTTTTCCTTGTCATAAGGCACTCTGCCCTTGTCGAGCTCAAAATTTGCCCATCAGCCCCGCCGGGCTGTGTCCACAAAGCTTTCCCTTGGCCCGGGATGCTCTGCCTTAGCCGAACTCGAAAATTACCTTCTGTCCCGTCGGGCTGGGTCCACAGAGCCCTCTTCCTTGGCCTGAGGCACTCCGCCCTTGCCGAGCCCCAAAAGTATCCTTTGTCCTATTGGGCAGGATTCATAAAACCCTTTTCCCTGGCTTGAGGCACTCCGCCCTCGCTAGGCCCGTCAGGCTCTTGGACATCAATCCCTAGCCCCACCAATAGAATAGATAGTCAAATTCATCAATAGTCCCACCGGACAAAATATCCCGCATCGCAGACGAGACTGCGTCAGGGAGCCCAACAAAAAAAATAAATAATAATAAATAATAATAATAACAAAAAAGAAGAAAGAAATCAAAATGATGAAGGAATGAAAACAACGGTTTGAAATGAACTTAATAAGTCAGTAAGACCAATAAAATCCAACAAACCCAACAAAACCAATAAATCCAATAGATTCAGCAAGCTCAATAAACCCAATATACAAAACAAATCAATCACCAAAATAAATCAGTCGATCCAATAAACTAAATAAATTTTGATAAACCCAATCAACTCAATAAATCAAATAAGCCAAATAAACTCAATAAATCAATAAACCCAATAAACTCAATAAAACTAATAAACTCAGTGGAATCAACATAATCCACCAGACCTAATAAGCCCAACAAGTAAATCAACCCAATGAATCAATAAACCCATTAAACCAAATAAACCTCAATAAACTTAACCAATAAATCCAATGAACTTAACAAACTCAACCAAACCAACAAATCCTATAAAACCAATAAACTTAACAAATTCAATAAACCCAACCAGTCCAAACAAATAAACCAACAAAAGGATTCCTTCACTTTATCTCAGACTGTCTGTCTGAGCAAGGTTTGTTGATCCCGACATCTCCCCGGGTCAATGTCCATATTCTATCTTGGCTTAGACCCCACGTCCTCGCCAAGTTGGTCAGCTTCGACATGACGTCGGGTTGACATCTGCCTCTACAAATCCTGCCCTTGTTTCAGACCTTCCGTCTAAGCAAGGTTGGTTGACTCCGATATTTCATCGGGTTGACATTGATATCTAGCCCTGGGTCTGGGCCTCTCATATGTCTGCATTCTAGTCAATTCTCGCCCCCAAATCTTCTGTCCGGGCAGGGCCTGTTGACTTCGACGTTTCATCGGGTCAACACCTATTTTATATTCTGCCCTTGGCTTAAGCCTTACGTCTCTGCCAAGTTCGTTGACTTCGACAGGACGTCGAGTCAACACCTATCTTATATGCTTCCCTTGGCTTGGGCCTCACGCCTTGGTCAAGTTCGTTGGCTTCGACAGGACATCTAGTCAACACCTATCCTACATTATGCCCTTAGCTTAGACCTCACGTCTCTGCCAAGTTCATTGGCTCCGACAGGACGTCGAGTCAACAAATATCCTATATTCTTCCCTTGGCTTAGGCCTTACGCCTCTACCAAGTTCGTTGGCCTTGACAAGACGTTGAGTCAACATTTATACCCTATATGCCCTTGGCCTAGGCCTCACGCCTTTGCCAAGTTCGTTGACTTCAACATGACGTCGAGTCAGCACCTATCCTACATTATACTCTTGGCTTAGGCCCCACGCCTCTTCCAAGTTCGTTGGCTTCGACATGACGTCGAGTCAACACCTATCCTACATTCTATCCTTGGCTTAGGCCTCATACCTCTGCCAAGTTCGTTGACTTCGACATGATGTCGAGTCAGCACCTATCCTACATTATACCCTTGGCTTAGGCCTCACGCCTCTGTCGAGTATGTTGACTCCGACACGACGTCAGGTCAACATCCATATCCTACATTCTTTCCTTGGTTCAGGCCTCACGCCTTTTCCAAGTTGGTTGACTTTGGCAAATTGTCTAGTCAACAACCATATTCTGCCCTGGCCCAGACCCTTTGTCTCTTCTAGGGTGGTCATTTTCAACATAACGTCGAGATGACAACAGTGTTTTATGTCTGCCCTTGTCTTGGACAGGCCATCTAAGCAAGGTTTTTTGGCTCTGACATCTTGTTGGGTCAGCACTCATATTCTATATTCTGCCCTTGGCTTAGGCCTCACGTCTCTGCCAAGTTCGTTGGCTTCGACATGACGTCGAGTCAACACCCATTCAACATTCATATCCTACATTATACTCTTGGCTTAGGCCTCACGCCTTCGCCAAGTTCGTTGACTGCGACAGGACATCGAGTCAACACCTATGCTACATTCTGCTCTTGACTTAGGCCTCATGCCTCTGCCAAGTTCGTTGGTTTTGACAGGACGTCGAGTCAACACCTACCCTATATTACACCATTGGCTTAAGCCTCACGTCTTTTTCAAGTTCGTTGACTTTGATAGGATGTCAAGCCGACACCTATGTTATATTCTACCTTTGGATCAGGCCTCACGCCTTTTCCAAGTTGGTTGACTTTGGCAGTCTATCAAGTCAACAACCATATTCTGCCCTGGCCCAGACCTTTCATCTCTTCCAGGTTGGTCGTGTTCGACATGACGTCGAGACGACAATAATGCTTTATTTCTACCCTTTCCTAGACATACCGCCTAGGCAAGGTTTGTTGACTCCGACATCCCGTCAAGTTAACGTTCATATTCTACCTTTGGCTCGGACCTTTCGTCTAGTCAGTCAACAAAAGGACCCTTTCACCTTTGGCTCGGACCTTCTGTCCGACCATACAACAAAAAGACCCCTCTACCCCTGGCTCGGACCTTTCGTCCAGTCAGTCAACAAAAAGTCCCTTTCATCTTTGGCTCGGATCTTCCGTCTGACCATACAACAAAAAGACCCCTCTACCTCTGGCGTGGACCTTTCGTCCAGTCAATCAACAAAAAGACCCTTTCACCTTTGGCTTGGGCCTTCTTCCTAGCCAGGAAACAAAAAGATCATTTCTGCTTGTGACTCTACCCTTCCGTCCAGTTGAAGAACAAAAAGACTCCTTCTATCGACGGCGTCATGACTTTATGTCTAAGCCGTTAGATATTCTTGTCTGGCGTCATGGCTTTTAACCTAAGTCGGTAAATATTCTGCCTTGGCGTCATGGCCTCCAGCCTAAGTCAAGTTGTGCGGCATCATGACTTCATGTCTAAGCCGTTAAATATCCTTGTCCGGCGTCATGACTTTTCGCCTAAGCCGGTACATATTCTGCCTTGGAGTCATGGCCTCCCGCCTAAGCCAAGTTGTACGGCATCATGATTTTACGTCTAAGCCGTTAAATATCCTTGTCCGGTGTCATGGCTTTCCGCCTAAGCCGGTAAATATTATATCTTGGCGTCATGGCCTTCCGCTTAAGCCAAGTTGTGCGGCGTCATGACTTTATGTCTAAGCCGTTAAATATCCTTGTTTGGCATCATGGCTTTCCGCCTAAGCCGGTAAATATTCTGCCTTGGCATCATGGCCTTCTGCCTAAGCCAAGTTGTGCGGCGTCATGACTTCATGTCTAAACCGTTAAATATCCTTGTTCGGCATCATGGCTTTCCACCTAAGCCGGTAAATATTCTGCCTTGGCGTCATGGCCTTCTGCCTAAGCCAAGTTGTACGGCGTCATGACTTTATGCCTAAGCCGTTAAATATTCTTGTTTGGCATCATGGCTTTCCGCCTAAGCCAATAAATATTATGCCTTGGCATCATGGCCTTCTGCCTAAGCCAAGTTGTACGGCGTCATGACTTTATGTCTAAGCCGTTAAATATCCTTGTCCGGCGTCATGGCTTTCCGCCTAAGCCGGTAAATGTTCTGCCTTGGTGTCATGGCCTTCCGCTTAAGCCAAGTTGTACGGCGTCGTGGCTCTATGTCTAAGTCGTTAAATGTTCTCCCTTGACGTCATGGCCTTACGCCTAAGCCAAGTTGTATGGCATCATGACTCTATGTTTAGGCCGTTAAATGTTTTGCCTTAGCGTCATGGCCTTACGCCTAAGCCAAGTTGTACGGCGTCATGACTCTATGTCTAAGCCGTTACATATTCTCCCTTGGCGTCATGACCTTACGTCTAAGCCAAGTCATTTGACGTCATGACCTTTGGTCTAAGTTGACAAACCTCTTACCCTTGGATCGGAACTGTTGTCCGAACTAACGAACGAAAATACCTCCTTTGGCTTCATACCAACCCGTGATCCCTCTAGGGATTTACCACCACATATGACACCTGCCCTCCACTGCCATGGCATCGGGCTCCCGACGCCAGAATCATTGCGGGCATGCCCATTAAGCCCTTTAGAAAAGAGAAAATAAAAAGAAGAAACAAAAAGAGAAAGAAACAAAAAGAAAAAAAGAGAGCAAAGAAAGAAAGAAGAAGAAGAAAAAAAAAGAAAGCAAAGAAAGAAAAATAAGAAAAAAAAATGATAATCATGACGTGATTTGTGTGCTTGTTTGCCTCACGTGCATGTCTGCCTGAAATATAGTATTAACACACTTCATTCAAATTTCTAAGGCCGCATACTCCTTTGCTAAATAACATTGTCCTGATGTAGGATATGTGTGCATCACGGCATACACTAAGGAATAAAAAGCCAATTCTCGGTGAGTGCATACGACTATGGGAAGAGTCGTAGCCATGTCGCTAGCATAACTCGCTGAATACACCCTATACAAAACTCCTACACTTCGTACATAATATGAGCAATGGTCCTTAGTCATAGGGACGACATAAATTCTTCTTAACACTTCATGGACACTTAAATCTCTACACTCGAGCAAAGGGTGATCGTGAGGAAAAAGCTGCCTGCCCCCTTTTAAAAAAAGAATAAAAAAAATAAAAAAATGATGATAACGGTAAGTGGAATGTGAATCTAAGTAGTCGGGAATCCTCACTGAGACAAATGAGGAGACTCGAGCGAAAACGGTGGAGCAAATTCCACAATTAAAATAAGGATGAATCCTAGTAGCCGGGAATCCCCACTGAAACAAATGAGGAGACTCGCGTCAAACGGTGAAATTCACAATAGTATCATAATAAAGGATGAATCTTAGTAGCCGGGAATCCCCATTGAGATACATGAGGAAACTCGCGTTGAATGGTGAAGTTTGAAATTAAGAATAAAAGGGGGTTGTGCGAAGATACCAAAAGCCGAGAGCCCCGAATGTATGTGTAGGAGATAAAGTAATCCTCGAGTGTTACTCAGAACGTCTGCACGTCCCTATGTCTAGGGTTCACTACCCATATAATTGCACTTTCACACTATGGAGGAATAGTCCTGGGTGTAGATTGTGGTTTATGCTATGCATATGTTCTACGCGGCGTCCCGTTTACGTATGCACATCACTCTTAGTTGTGCTTCGTAAGCCGCACTCTGTCCGTGCATCGTGGGCGCTGTCCTTATCCTATCCCTGTTATAGGGGATCTATGCTACATATATCTACTCTATGCTTGCAGTCGATGAGTGCCTGCGTGCTTGGATGAGGTTATATATAAAAAAAAGAGATAATAAAAATGAATGATGAAATAAGAAATGAATGAATGATGATAAATAGAAATGGAATAAATAATAAAAAGACCCATGCAATATTTTCAAACGGGCTATGGGCTACACCCGCACGTCCCGCTCTTTCGTCGCTTTGCCGCGACACCCATGGGTGGGGGGCATTTGTTGACACTGAAAATATTCATAATACTTCCTGACTTCTACTTCTGCAGGTCGTAAGTTCTGATCGGGTGCTCCTATGATGACAGAGAAGAAAAGAAAGAAAAGAGGAGAAAGAATGATGGAAGCTGAACAAAAGATGAGACCAAAGGAAAGAAGAAAAAAAAAGATGCTCGACTCCAATAGACAGCCGCTAAAGCAAGACCCGAGAGCTCGGAAGAGTATTCGGGACCATCCCCGAAGAAGTAACCAAAAAGTTACAAATACAAGTGAAGCCGGCCCGGTAGCACAAATTACGGTGCTGAAGGCCATGTGAGCAGAAACCCGAATGTCCAAACCAAAGGCACAAAAGGTCCCGGAATTGGCCATTCAATGGCCCAAAGGCTTTACCAATATTTCTCGGAGCAGTTTTACGAGGCCGTGACGAGATGAAAGAACAGAATAGTGCTCGGAGCTAGTCCGAGGCCCATAGTCTGAACCACACCCAAGCAAGTGCAATAGAGCAAGTTATCCGGCGTGCCCCCCTTACCTGGCGCACCCCTGCACGGCGCACCCCTGCACGGCGCACAAAGGTGAAAGCCCCCTTATCCGGCGTGCTAATTTCCATGTCGGGTGAAGTCATGCTCACGGTTCTACTATATAAGCTAACCTTCGGCCAATAGAAGAAGGGGAAACGAAGAGAAAAAGAAAGAGAAGCCAATCACCTGAGAAGAGGAAGATTGGGGAACAAGAAAGGGGCCTCGCTGAGTGAGAAACGAGAGGGAGAGAGGCCATCACTATCTGTCTCCCAGGAAGAGCTCGGCGTCGGAAAGGAAGACTCCTATTATCCGATACTCTGTTTCGCCAAAGTCTTAGGTAGGTTTCTGATGGTCGCTCCCTTTACTATTTCCCCCTAATCTGATGTAATTGGGAAGAGGGCGATGATATGAGCCCATCTCCCTCTCGCTGTCCCTTTACCTCTTCCTCTTCTGTAGCGCTTCTGTAATCGGGTCATGCTCCCGTCTGTGTAATAAGGGGGGACGGCCTCCGAGCGACAACGCCGGGCCATGCCGAATGTATGTGATACCAAGTTTTCTCTTCTTTCCAGCTAACGGAGTGAATGATGTTTGATACGGCAATGCCTCCATATATGCTTCTTCTCTCCCTTTCTAAGTCTATATATATCCAGCCGTCTCTTATGCGCAATCGTTGGGTTTTTGCTTCGTCAATGAATGAATATGCCTTGGAGTGATCATAGGCTATAGAAATGGCATCCCCTCCCCGGGGCTTCCCTTTTAGTTTAATGGCTACGCCGGATTTGCGTTGTGAGTCTTACGGCTGGAGGCACGTTCACATGTGTATCTCTGTATTTTCCTTCCCAAGGCCAGTCTCCTCGACACCCCTCTGCCCTCGTTCATGGGCTAGAGGGAACAGGATCATCCCTAGAATATGTATGCTGGGCTGCTGGGGACGACCATTCACCGCCTCTGGATTGCTCGAATGTTTGCCCCTTCCCCCGTTGCAATCTCCTTAATTCGCTAGCTAACCTGCTAACTCCCTCCGTGAGTGCTAATCCGCTAACTCCACTAATGATTAACCTGTTAGCTCCCTGAATGTCATGCTGCAATATCCTTCCTACCCTCTATGTGAGTTACGTTATCGTACTTCATTGTGTAGAGAATGGCCGCGCTGATACCCTGGGGAGGGGAACATTCCCTATGGGGTTACCTGAATCACCATGGGGTCAAAGGGCTCTGTCTGCTCATGACGAGAACCCTATGGGCCGCCATAAGGTGAACATTGATAGGGCTTTAGCCCGATATCAAATCCACTATCCTTAAGGATATTATGGTGGCCATGGGTTGGAAACCTCTCGTAGGCTAGTCCTCAGGGCTTCCCTTCCCTATCGGTCGTCCCTTTTCGGATTGCGTTTGACCACGGGTTGTGTGCCCCTCGTAGGCTAGTCCTCGGGGCTTCTCTTCCCTTATTGGTCGTCTCATCCGATCACGTTTTAACCCACGGAGCCATGGTGCCCCTAGTAGGCTAGTCCTCGAGGTTTCCTATCCGCCTGGGGTCCGCTGGCCATTGTTGTGCCGTCCGGCTTGTTAGGGGCTTACTCCACGCGTGCGTATGACCCCGCTTCTCCCCTACAATCTTTCAGGGATGGGGGAGATGCTGCCCAATTTTCGCCAGGCTTTGAACACTAAGTTACCCTGGTGATTTGGACTTAATAAAACATGTGCTTTCAAACAATGAACCTCTGTGCTTGAGTATGAACATCGCACGAGCTTTTGACTCTTCCTCCGGGGCATCTAGGACTCCAGTTCAATAATTAATTAACCCAATTAACATTAGAGAAGCCAACAAACAACTTTGGAACTCAAACGGATTGAAAATAGCTAGAAAATAGCTTAATCCGGCACGCCCTAATACGGCGCGCTACACCCCCCCCCGACGCCGTATTAGCGTTAGACTCAAAATGAGAAATTTTCAAGTGGTCCTATTCCCACGCGCCCTATTCCGGCGCTCCCCAAACCCATCGTGCCGGTTTAGCCCATTCATTCAATACCACGCCGTTTTAGCACTTTACCTACGCTATCCCGCGCCGTTTTAACACTATACCTACGTTCAACCGTGCCGGTGCCAGTTTAATCGCAACCGCGCCGTCTTAAGGCTTCGTTTCTCACGCCGTTTTAAATGATCACTCTCCGAGTGAATATTAAGCCGCCTTAATGGCGAACACTGTCCCGATTTGGGTAACCCATGGACACATGGGAACCCCTCGTAGGCTAGCCCTCGGGGACCGTCCATTTGGGTGTTTGTTGGATTTACGATTACGGGCTCGTGGAACACCAGTACCCCTCGTAGGCTCGCCCTCGGGGTCTCCGTCCATCTGGGTCCGCCGGTCACCATGTTTGGCCTCTCGGTATTTAGGAGTCCGTCATCAAGAGTGGACCTCTGTTTATCCCCGCAACCCTCCGGGTCCAGGGGAGATGCTACCGGATCTTTATCCGGACATTTGCAAGATCGGGAATAAAAATAATAATCATAATAATAATAAAATAATAATAAAACAAACAAACAACAAATATAAAATAAATAATAATAATATTAAAATAAATAAATAAATAAATAATAATAAAATAAATAAATAATAATAAAACAAACAAATAAACAATAAAAAATAATAATAATATAAAATAATAATAATAAAATAAAATAAATAAAAAATAATAAAACAAACAAATACCAACTAAAAAGGTAATAATTTAAAAAAAGTAAATAAAAAATAAAAATAATAAAATAATAATAATAATAACAATTACCAAGTAATAAAGCAAACAAACATAATAAAAACAAACAACAAACAATAAAATAAAATAAAATAAAATAAAACAAAAATAAATAAATGATGTGTGACCAAATGACAATAAAAATAATATAATAAAAAGGGGAATAAAAAAATAATAAATGAACCACAAAGCATTGATGAATGAATAATTTTCCAATAAATGCCAGATAAATGTCAATAAAGGGAATAAAAGATAAATGTATCCAACATAAAAAATATATAACAATAAAACAAAACAAAAGAAATAAATAAATAATAAATAAAATGCGTTCGTGCATTTAAAAATAATAACAAGAATAAAGGAAGAATAATGAACTTGACCGTGTCTGCTCCGGAGCTCTCACCTCCTCTAGACTCCGGACATGGGAATATTGATGACCCCCTGACAGGTCATGTCTTCACATCGGGATTAATCCAATTATGGCCACGACATGACCTTGTCCTGTGTCGATAAGCCGTTGAGTTCAATTCGTCTCGACCGGGTTTTAACTGTATCCCCTTAACTTTCAAATATCAAATTTGCCATACCCTAACATACATTGTCCCGATGATACACGAGTCTGTCCGAATACGGTCGTCCTCGGCCCACCTCATGGGCTCATATGTATGCATCATAACGCTATGTGCAGTCTCAAAATAACAAGGTAATGACTAATCGACAGTCCTGCGAGTGACAGGGGCTGTCAAAGTCTTCCCTAAATTTACAAATGAATGGTCAAATAAACAATAAACAATAAAACTAAATATTACCACCTTGGATGCTTGCATGATCCGACTCTCCGGTATATCGAATGGTGATTAGCTAAAAGTCGGGCTACGCCCGGTTGGAGGCTTTCACTTTGCGTGATGATGGCCTCGGGCCTAGGTTCTCCGCCCTGTACCGAGAGCCGGCCTAATAAACAAATACTACCATATTGTGTGCTTGCTTGCAATCACATCTTTTACATATTCTACGGGCCCCATGACCTCTCTATTTTGGTGATTAATCAAGGGTTTTCTCTCTTCTGGAGAGATGTAATTAACGCCGTAGCCTTTATGGTACGGCGGGTTTTGAGTCCCGACACGATCACCCATAATTGTCTGATTAGTCAGATGAGCGCATAATAAATTTATCATGACAGTGATTGGCACGCCTAATTAATAAACCAAATAAACAAGCAAAATAAATAAATAAATAAATAAATAAAATATTCTAATAAAATCCATCTCCCACAGTCTCATAACCTGTTGTGTTATCGATTAACACATCAATGTGAGGCAAGGGAAAATCATCCTTTTGACACGCGCGGTTAAGGTCCCGGAAGTCGATGCAAATCCTGACTTTTTCATCCTTCTTCATGACCGGGATAATGTTTGCCACCCATTGAGGATAGAGGACGACTCTAATGAACCTAGCTTTGTGGAGCTTGTCGACCTCTTCTTTCATCTTCAAAGCCATCTGAGGGTGGAAACACCTTAACCTTTGTTTTACCGAGACGGCCCCTGGTTTTAGAGTTAAACGATGTTCGACCAAGGTTGAATCCAGGCCCGCATATCCTCATAGCTCCATGCAAACGTGTCCTTATATTCTTTAAGAACTTCGACCAATGCCCCTTCTTCAGAGGGTGGTAGATTATCACTTATGAGGATGATCCTAGGGTCTTCCTCAGTTCTCAAGTTGACTTCTTCGGTGGACTCTTCTACGGCGGCTGACAGCTCATCGAATCTCCTTATTCCATTAGCATATGCGCCAGCCGCATCCTCATATTCTTCATCCCCTTCTTCAATAGGGTATTCTTCATCGGTGATTTCATAAACCCCATATCCTTCATCAGTCACGTAATTATCCTCACATTCTATCTCCGGCAGTTGGATGGGATCCTCTAGCAACTGAGGGATGGCAAGAAGGACCTGACACCTGGTGGCTAAATCTAGAAGGAATCGACGAGGGATCTGCTTACCCCTGGACTTCTTTGTGGATACTACCCTTGACTCATTACTCCTAGCTTGACTCACCTTATTTACAGAAGGAGAAGAGGTTGAGGGGGATGGTGAAGAATGTACAGGGAAAGACTCCTTAGAGGAGGGGTAGAAAAGGTCACTCATAGGACCTTAGACGGGTGACCCGCAGGGCGGGGCGTACCCGTGGGAGATGTAGGAGGTTTCCTCAACGATGATGTGTTGTTGGGGAGTTTAAAAATCGACATTTTTTTTTCGTTTTCATTTTTGATGACAAAACAGTGAAAAGAGATCGGAGGAGAGAGAAAAGTGGTTATGGCTAGAGGATTGGGAGGCTCGTAGAGCAGATCATGATTGAAAACCTGGCACGGGTTGAGAAACCCGCGCAGGTATGTAAGTAGAGAAGGGGATCTCGGAAGATCATCAGACAACCGTCTAGCCCAGGAAGAAGACAGCAACAAAGGTTGTGACGAGTGAGTGGAGAAGATGATGACTAATGAGTCGTCGCAGGTGACAAGGTCCTTCTGGTGAGGACGAGGATAGTTAGGAACCTTGGCAATAGTAGTGATGTTCTCTGGCATCTCAGAGATCAACGGCGGTCCTTCAAGCTGTGGAGGCGAGAACATCCTTTCTAGTGCAACGAAAATGTCCCGTATATCAAACCATTTGTCCCATTTGCATTCTGGATCTTTGACCTTGCCTCTTTTGGTGACTCTCAGATATTTTTCAGCCGAATACACAGCATGTGATCCCCCATGTGCTTCTTGCGGGTAATCCCCCATCTGAATAACGGGCCCTTTGTCGAAGTGGTTTGATAGGGTCCACGTGAGGGGCTTCCAATCCTCCTTGAGTGGACCCTTGAAGCCTAGGCCAAATCTGCAGTTCGGCCTGATCTCCCTTGGTGGTTTCAGCCTACCTTGTAGTTGCGCACCCAAGCCTTTGCCCTGTTGATAGCCGATATTCCTCATAATCTCCCAACCTTTGGAATGAAAAGGGAGATATGGCGTTGTTGCCTTGATCGGCTTCTTTGGTGCTAGCGGAATGTGAGATGAATGACACACGTCCAGCAACGACAATATGGGCCGATGAGACGGCCAAACAGAGGGCATAGAGGTGTTGATAGCATCCACTGTGTGAAGGACAGGTGTACTGACCACTTTAATAATTCTCCAATTGTAAGGAAACTTCAAGCACTGATGGTTGGTGGAAGGTACAGCATCCAAGGCTTCAATGTAGGGGCGACCCAATATAGCCTTGAATGTGGGGTCCATGTTGAGAACATGAAATTCCGTGGAGACTGACACGGGGCCTAGCTCTGCCCTCAGGATAATCATCCCTTGTGGCGGCCTTTTGCTATTGTCATAAGCTGTAACTATGATCGAGGAAGGTCTTATCTGTTCCTCGTCGACCCCACACAACTGAAGGGTGCTCATGGAGATCACATTTATGGATGCACCCGTGTCCACAAGGCATGGGTTTATGGATACCCCGTTAATTTTTATTGAAATGCACAATGCATATTTCTGAGCTTCCTTAGGAGCGAGCTTGTAGTTGTGGAACATGATGGCCGGTTGTGTGTCTGTTGGCGTTAGAACGGCCGAGATCTTCTCTACAGGGAGGTCTTCATTCACCATGACCTTTTGAAGATATTCCATTAAGGCCGCCTGATGGGACGTGGACCTTTGAAGCAGCTCGAGGATGGAGATCCGAGCAGGTGTTTTGTTCAAGTGTTTCAACAAATGATACTGTGTTCCAGGGATAGATTTTTCCGGCTATTCTCCATCGTCCTTTTCTGGCTGAGACTGCTCAGGATTCTGACTGTTCTGGGGAAAAACCCTGTGGAAAATCCTTCCACTCCGGAGCACCATTGCCTGCAGCTTTTGTACCTCTATGGGGGTAGCAGTGGGATTTAACAGAGGTTTGAGGGGTAGTGGTGGAGGAATGGTCGATGAAGCAGGGGTGATGATGGGAGCAGGCATTCTGATGAAGGGTTTGTTAGGTGGAGGCATGGTGGAGGTAGAGGGGATATCATACGGGTTATGAAGGCTAAGGGGTTTGGAAGGTGGAGGTGGAAGCAAAGTGGAAGTGGGTAAGGCTTGAAGCGGGTAATGGTTTTGAGATGGATGGTGGGTGATGAGTGGTTTTGAAGGCATTAGGGGTGGTATGGTGGAGACAAGCGGGGTCCCGTACGGTTGACGGATGAGAAGAGGCTTGGAAGGCATAGGGGAAGATGTAGTAGAGGTGGATGGTAAAGTGGAGGAGTGAGAGAAGATCAGAGGGTGTGGGGGCATAGTGGAGGGTGTCGGCTGATAGGTTATTGGGGTGCGAATAAGAGGGCGTGATGGCAGTGAAAATGGTGAAGGCGGCACTAACGCGGGTTGATGAGAGAGAGGTGCTACCCGGGCTAGGCGAGGGGGTTGCATGACGATAGGGTTGGCGGTAGAAAGAATAGAGGTACTTTTTGGGTGCTACACCTGCTCTCTCCCGACTTCCGGGAAGGAGGAGATGGGGTTGACCTGGTGATTGCGCTGTTGGTGCTCCGGTAATAGATTCTGGATTATGCCCATGTTGGGCTGTTGTTGTTGTGCCTACTGAGGCTGTTGCTGTTGTTGTGGTTGTTGCTATGGTTGTTGCTGCTGTTGGAACTGTGGTCTAGGAGGAGGTATCCTGGCTTTGAGAGTGGCGACGTATCGCCTCATTTCATCCCAGTCAATCCCGCCTTCATCATTCGTATCGTGGATGTAATCTTTAAATTGGAAGCAGTTGTCTACTGTGTGTCCTGGCTGCCTATGGTAGACACAGTATCTAGAGGTATCAACATTTGGGGGCCACGCTGGCCTTTCCCTGGGTAGGACGAGTGTGTTTGAGGCCATGAGGGCATTGAAAATATCTGCCAAGGTTTCTGGTAATGGTGTGTAATAGGCTCTCTTGGGGCCAATCGGCCTCCTTTTGCTGTAGGAGTGATGTGACACAACCTATGACTTACCAAGCAAGCACAATTGCATTCAAAACAGACCGATAATGGCGACCGCACACCCGATGCTCACCCAAGAACCAATGGTAACTTGGCAATGCCAAGGGGAGGATGTGAGGGCTGGGCCCTTGCTGGTAGAGGGCCAGCAAAGCCAAGGTTAACTCCCAAGGGTTATGGCAGCCCAATTCAAGGGAGCCGACGTCGTGCCGAGGGCACGGGTTACACTCTTTTCCCACGGTGATCTCTTATAGCAAGGGAGCTTAAGGATCAAGCGCTCACTCACGGCCAGTGGAGTTATGAACTAATATTGACTGATCAAACACTAAATGGAGCAAAGTTTGGAGCACTTACTCGACCGGTTTGAAGAAACCGGTCCTGCTCGGAGACGAGGGCAAGCGGGGAGGCGAGTGTTCCCCACACGCCGCGCCGGAGAAGCTTGACCTGCTCAAATGACTACAAAACTACACCTCTCGCAGGAGGGGGGATCTTAGGGTGGGGGTTAAGTGACACTACATCCAAAACTACCTCCACATAGGGAGGGGCCTTCAGCCGGCCAAGCAGGGAGGGGTGAGACCAAACTAAAGATGAACTAGGAAGCCGATGTCGATTCTATCTGCTGTCTGTGCTTTAGGACTGACTGATGGTTTTCACGATGCTGTGGCCACTCCAGAATTTTTTCGAAGACGAGATCACTTGGAGATTCTTCGTAGCTGGATCAGGATGACGCTTGAATTTTTTTGATTTCTTCGGGCACCACTTCTAGTCGGGGTAGGGGCTTGAACAGGGTGGCAGACCCTCGGTTCTGACAGCTTCAGGTTCCCAACAGCAGGAAGAAGAGAATTCCACGATCGCTCCCGAGCTCAGAATCAGGTGCCGCCAGAGTCGTTGGAACCGTTGACGAGTCCTCTTCGAAGCAAGACTAACGTGATGCCAACTGTTGTCGGGGTCTGCCAGTAGACTCTGAACACTGAGGGAGGGTTGGTGCAGACTGAGTGGAAGTAGAACCACGTACCCGGGGATGAAAATTGATAACGTTCAGGTCCATTCGCCAAACTGGGCTCTGCTTCTTGGAGATGATAGAAGACTTGTAGTAGATGATTTTTTAAGAAGAACTCTCGATCCGATTCCCAACAGGATAGTCGCAGTCGAGCTTCCACTCCGGCTCTGGTCTCTTGCCAGGGAGGCTTTGTGCAGTCGGGGAAGAATGGCTCCCCTGAGCGATCACAAACTCAGAACGGAACGGGACCACTTTCGTTGCGAAGAGGACGGAGACACGGTTCCAACAATGTCTCTTGGACTTCTAGGAACGTCCGGAGGAAGCCGTGATCGCCTTTGCAAGCTGGTACTCTTCTGCATATCTTCAACTGAAATTGGTTCGCCGATGAAGATCCCGAATGACCACTGAAGGAGCTAGGGAAGAAGTGAATGGGGAAGGGGAGAGGTTGAATGGTGGGGGAAAGAGTGTGGGGGAGGTATGGAGGGAGGCTAGGGTAGTATGGAGGTGGAGAGAGAGGGGGAGGGCGCAAGGTTCTGCTGGTTCAGCCAAAGGGGAGGGTGAGAGGAGGGTGGAGGGTGTAATGGAATGGTGGAGAGAGGAGGGAAGGAGAGGGGCGGCCTGGGCTAATGGAAGGGCTGGGGGGGGACCTAGGGCTGGAGATGGGAGGGGTTTTCAAATTCAAATGGGCCTAGGGAAGTGAAGGGTTGCATGGGAGAGAGGGCAAAGTGTGTTGGGAAAGGGATGGGGTGGTTGGAGGGTGGAGTGGGGATTGGGGGTTCTACTCTTGGGACTAGGGGAGGTGGAGTAAAGGGGTTGTGGGGAAGTGGAGTGGCCTTAATGGGGTAGGTGGGAGAGTGGAGTTGGTTGGGAGAGGGAGGAGAGAGAGAAGGGGGCGAACCCCTCTTGGAAGGAGAGAGAGAGAGGAGAGGGGGGGTAGGTGGGATTCACTCCCTAGGGCTTCTCACCCAAATAATGGATTCACTCCACTAAGAAAATTTGAACTCTCAAATGGCAATTTTCATTCTTTCATTCATTAGTTCCAAATGAGGGGAATGGGGCCCTATATATAGGCAACCCACATTTTACAAAAAGACCCTAACATTTGACTCAATGATAAATAACCAAGGGGATAGGGGTGCCCTTGGGCCTAGCCCAATGAATTGGGCCCAATAGCTAACTAATCAACCTAATGACACTCAAACTTAGGGAAATAAGCACAAGACCTAGGGACATGACTCAAATAAAATAAAAATTACATCAAATGACTCAAATAGAAAGCACAAAATGGATAATTGGGCCTTTATAGAGAGAGGCCCGAACTCAAATGTCACCGGAGTGTGAGGAAGACCCGAGACAAAGGGAGTCATGGGTGATGCCTCATCAAATCCCCTGGGCTGCAAAGAGCTCGACTCCGTCGAGTAGGGGTCCATCTGGCTGTGATACTTCTCGAGAAGGTCGGGATCCAGCTGCTGGAGATCCTCCCGACTCACCCCTGAATCCTCCGAAGGAGGCCGATCCTTCCACCTGACGAGATAGCGCTCGTATACCTTGCACCGAGTGGTAGTGACTTGTTCATCCAATATTCGTTCAATGCGCTCACGCTGGGCTCTCTTGGCTGGTGGTCTCTCCTCGCAGGTGGGTGCTCTCTCACAGAAGGAATAGGCTCAATATCCTCACTGGGTACCACCGTGGGTTCCTTATATGGCACTAGGTTGGCTACACTAAATGTGGGACTTATCCCATACTTCTCGTGGAGATCTAACTCATAGGCATTAGCACCAATGCGCCTCAGGACCTGGAAGGGACCAGCCCCACGTGGCCTCAATTTGGAGATGGCTCCCAGGGAGAGCCTCTCTGTCCTTACCATCACAAAGTCACCCACATGGAATTCTTGGTGACGCCGATGAGAGTCGGCCAGCCTTTTATAAGTCTCATTCTTCTTGTTGATGTGCTTGCGGATCTCTTCATGTAATTCTTTAATATGTTGTGCAAAAGACTCGGCTGAAATGGACACTCTAGCATACTGGAAAAGGGGAATGAGATCGGAAGGTTTTCTTGGTTTGTACCCATGCACGGCTTCGAATGGACTCATCCCTAAGGACTTATTGATGGAGTTGTTATTTGCAAATTTGGCCTGTGGTAAGATGAGATCCCAATTCCCAAGACAATCCTCAACAAGACACCTAAGAAGGTTCCCAAGGCTCCGATTGACAACTTCGGTCTGGCCATCAGTTTGAGGATGGTAGGCTGTGGAGAATTTGAGTAGGGTACCCATCAAGTGCTTAAGAGTCTTCCAAAAATATCTAGTGAACTTGACATCCCTATCGGAGACTATAGTCTTGGGTAATCCATAGAGACGAACAACCTCATCAAAGAACAATCGGGCCACATGGGAGGCATCGGAGGTTTTGGAGCATGGGATGAAATGGGCCATTTTGGAAAATCTGTCAACTACCACATAGATTGAGTCATGCTTTCTTTGAGTCTTGGGTAGTCCTAGTACAAAGTCCATGCTTAAGTCTTGCCATGGCCGGTCGGGGATGGGGAGTGGGGTATATAGGCCAGTGTTTTGTTTCACCTGTTTGGTCGAAGCGCATGTGCGACATTGGATAAGGGCGCGTGGCTTCCACATTTCTCGCCCAAAGCTTCTGGACCACATGGCAGCATCCAGCAGGCTTTCAATACACGTGTCATCATCTGGGCACCTCATCCTTCCTCGGATCACGTGCCCTTCATTAAGCTTCACGAGCAGAGCCTGTCAGACAGAGTATCGAAACTTGCACGAACTATACTCTGAGGGTATGAACTAGCAAGTAAAGACTGCATCGATGCAGTACTGTTCATGCACAGACAATGTGAGCGCCAAGGCACAGACTTAATATGGTATATGTATAGGAGAGTATGCACGGACTTGGTCAAGCATAGAACGAACCCTGCACAGACTTAGTCGATTTCCGCAATAAAGGCTGCACCGACTATATGAAAACATGAAGTGAAAAGGTGCACCAAGTATGTATGTGTTTCAACAAAAGTTGCACCGACACAAACAACACCTTTTACTATGATGCCCAAGCTGCATCGAGTATCTATATGCTGGCAAGCAAAAACTGCACCGACCCTGAGTGTGCTTGCAACAGTAAGAAGTGCACCGACTTTCAATTGCATTGCTGCATGCATGCGAATGCACGGACAATGTATAGACTCTGCATGCAACAATGTGTGGTGTGCAACTTGAGAATGCACCGATGCAGAGTGCGTGTAACTTGAGAATGCACATACACATTGTTTAAAAGATGAGCGATGCACCGATGCAGAGTGTGTGTAACCAGAATTGCACTGATGCAGTATATGCACAGAAGAAGCAATGCACCGATGCAGAGTGCGTGTAAACAGAATTGCACTGATGCAGTATATGCATAGAAGAAGCAAGCACCGATGCACTACCATTCATGCACAGACTATGAAGCTCGTACTTAACATGAAATGCACCGATGCAATACTGTTCATGCACCAACGATTGTATAGACTGTATGCATAATGCACAAACTATGCGTGTGCATGTATGGACTTTGTATGCAATGAATGAGCCGATGGATGCACCGACTGTACAGACTATGATTGTGACGTAGGTAAAGGTCCCAATGTATAGACTTTGAAGTTCAACTGGTGAATGTACAGACTTCACCGATGTATGGACTTTACCTGAAACAGTCCGATGTACAGACTTTGCCTGGAACAGTCGGATGTACAGACTTTGCCTAATAGCCCAATGTACAGACTTTACTTCGTGCAAGCTACAGTTGCAATGTATAGACTTTACATATGCAGACCAGTCCGATGTACAGACTTCATGAACAGTGCATGAATGTATTGACTTGCAAATGATGCATGCACAAGACACCGATGCATAGGCTTACAAAACAAATGATGCACAGTACAGACTTGCAAGATGAATGTATAGACTTGCAAAACAAGCGATGCACATAAGGGAAACAAAGGCTAACATGCTTATTTCTGAGTATGAAGCTTTCAAAATGAAATTTGACGAGACCATTAGTGATATGTATGGCAGACTCACACAACTAACCAATGGTGTTAAAAGTTTAGGGAAGGTTTATACTGAGTATGAGTTAGTTAGGAAAATACTTAGATCCTCACTCCCATTTGGCACACCAAGGCAACGGTTGTAGAAGAATGCAGGAACTTAGCTACCACTACGGTGGATGAACTAATAGGGTCTCTGATGACCTATGAAATCAACTTCAAAAGAAATGTGGAATAAGTGAGGAAAAAGAAGCCTCTCGCATTGAAAGTCACTCCATCCAACCAAGGTTCCTCTGGTGAGAGTGAGCCATCTAGTACTGAGCAGGACTCTGATGAATTTGCCATGTTAACCAGGAAGTTTAAAAAAAAATTAAGAAGGGAAGGTAAGGGCCTTATGAAGAAAAGGCCATAGGTAAAAAGATTTTCCAAGTATAAGTCTGAAATTGCAAAGAAAACTGACAAACTTACATGTTACCATTGCAGGAAGGCCGGGCATGTCAAGTCCGAATGCCCAAGAGTCGTAAAGAAAATCCAACCCAAATGGAAAGGAAATGGGCTAAGGCAATGGTGAGCACTTGGAGTGACAAGGAGGAGGATGAAGAAGAAGAATGCACCTCCGAGGAAGAAAGTGAAGGAACGATTTATTTGATGGCTAAGGGAGACGATGAGGATGAGGTAACCTCTCCTTTTGAAAATTTTACTTGTAATGATTGGGAGGATGCTTATAGAGAATTGCTGGACAAGTATGATCATATCATAAAGGAAAACAAATCATTGAAGAAAAGGATTAATAATCTTGCAAATGATACAACACTAAATGAGAAAAATGTAGAATTAGAAAATGAAATTGCTACTTTGAAGAAAAGGCTTGCTGAATGTGACAGTGATAAAGTTATGGTTAAAGGCCTAAGGAAGGAAAATGAACATTTAATGGAAGTGATTGATGAGCTAAAAATAAGGATGCAAAGATTTGAAGATGAGACAAAAATTGCTAATGAGAAATTTGATGTTGTCAAGGAAGTAAATCGAAAACTTCAAGAAGAACTCAAAAATCTCCAGAAAGAAAATGAGAACAATCAAAACTCCCTTGAGAAGATGGTTCAAGGAAAAGAAAATTTGAAAGCTATAATGGGAGTTAAAAGCAATTTCAGGAAAGGTCTCAGATTCAACCCAACAAGCAAAAATGAGTTTGGAATTAAAACAGTTACCTTTGTTTTTGAACAAGGTACCTCTAAGCATAAACCCTTGATAAGAATGAACTTCAGTGAAAATGAATCGGGAAAAATAGTGAAGAAGAACACACACAAAATTGGAAACATTAGGGACAAGGGCAAAGGAAAAATGGACATGTCTAGGGTACAGGGCCAGCACCCATCTGTACAAAAGCCCAAGCCTTCAGTTCACACTAATGCCCAAGTAAGGCCTAAGTTGTACCAGACTTAAAAGGGTGTTAAGTCTGAGTGGTATAGGTCTTCAAGCAGGGAATTCCGTAGAAAAGGAAATAGAACTTAGTATAGGTCAGGGCCTCGCAATGTGCAGCATTGGTTTCAAAACCCCTTTGTCCCTAGAGAACAGTGGTCATGCCCACACTACCAATATCCGAGACAAATGCAGACCATGTCAAGACCTTTCAGTTTTCATACATCATATAGGTCTGATTAGTTAAGATATCCCAGTAGGTCAATTTCTTCCAATGCCACTTGGAAAAATAAATGGAACAAGAAATCTAACTTGTCAACTAATAAAAGGGGATCAAGAAAATCAGAAATCCAAAAACAACAAGCCTTTGTAAAAATAGAAAATCAAAGCAAATCTGTCAACTCACAACCCACCAGGAAAATGTGGGTCCAAAGCAAATTTTATCATGTTTGAATGACTTGACTGGTCTTATAGGACCCAAGTGTTTTGGGTTCCAAAATTCTATGCTTGATGTGCTTTATAGAAAGGCCTTGCAGCCAAACATAATAGATGGTATCTCAACATCGGCTGCTCAAGGCACATGACGGGCGATAAGGCTAAATTCTATTTTCTGATTCAGAAGAAAAGTGGACATGTTACATTCGGAGGTAACAATAAAGGAAAAATCATTGAAAAAGGTAAAGTTGGTAAGAATCTTTCAAATTCTGTGGATGATGTTCTTTTGGTTGAAGGTTTGGCATACAACTTGTTAAGTATCAGTCAATTGTGTGATAAAGGCTATAAGGTAATGTTTGACTCTCATGCTTGTACCATCTATGAGCAAAACTGTGATTCTGTTAAGTTTGTTGGTAAAAGAGTCAACAATATTTACATGGTTGATCTTGATGATCCTTCACATAACAACATGTGTCTAGCTACAAATAAGAATGATTTAATATGGCTTTGGCATCGTAGACTAGGGCAGGCTAGCTTCAATGTCATGTATAAGTTAGTGAAATTCAACATGGTTAGGGGTCTACCTGAAATCTCTTTTAAGCACACTGATAAAACTTGTAATGCTTGCACCCAAGGGAAACAAACTAGAAAATCCTTCAAAAATGGAATTGAGAATCAATCTATAAGACCACTTGAACTTGTGCACATGGATTTGTTTGGTCCCACTCGAACCACAAGTCTAAGTGGAAGAAGATATGGTTATGTTCTTGTAGATGATTTTTCTAGATTCACTTGGGTCTTCTTTTTGTCTCATAAGAGTGATGCATTTGATGAATTTCAGGCTTTCTTCATGAGAATAAAGTAGGAAGGAAAGTTTAAAATTTCTTCTATTCTTTCACATCATGGAGGTGAATTTGATAATGCAGTCTTTGAGGATTTCTACAGGGAGCAAGGGATAATGCATAAGTACTCCTCACTAAGAACTCCGAGTAGAATGGATTAGTGGGGAGATGCAACAGAACTCATGTAGAGATGGCTAGGACTACGCTCATAGAAGGTCAGCTTCCAAGGAGATTTTGGGCTGAGGCCATGAACACAGCTTGTTACATTGTAAACCGAGCCATGGTAAGACCTTCTCATAAAAAGACTCCTTATGAGCTGCTCAAATGTAAAAAGCCATCACTTGCTCATTTTAGGATTTTTGGAACTAAATATTTTATTCATAAATATCATAAAAAGGAGATGGATAAATTTGAACCGAAGAGTGACCCAGGTATCTTCCTTGGTTACTCTGATCATTCTAGGGCCTATAAGGTCTTTAATATCAAAAACTAAGTTGTTGAAGAAACCCCCCATATTACATTTGATGAATTCAGCACTAAATCTGAAAATGATGCTTCTTGCAGAAAAGAGGATGATGCGGTGTTTTTGGAATCAAAAGACGAGCAAACTCCACAAGAAGGGGAGATAAAGTCAAATGAAGATCTAGGTGAGTCCAGTGAATAAGGGAACAACAATGCCAATGAATGTAGCCCTCTTATCAATATAAGATTGCTCAAAAATCATCCCTTAGGCAATATCATTGGTAGTTTCCATGACCCTACAAGAACTAGATCTCATTTTAAAGTAATTGAAGAATCTGATCAATTGGCTCTTGTCTCCCAATTAGAACCTAAAAATGTTGAAAATGCCTTAAAAGATGAATTTTGGATAAATGCAACGCATGAAGAGTTAAATCAATTTGATAGAAATAAAGTATGGCATTTAGTTCCTAGACCCGAATCACATCCTGTCATTGGTACAAAATGGGTCTTCAGAAATAAGTTAAATGAAGAAGGTAAGATAGTTAGAAATAAAGCCAGACTTGTGGCTCAAGGATACAATCAGAAGTTAGGAGTTGATTTCGAAGAATCTTTTGCTCTTGTAGCCAAGTTAGATGCCATTCGGTTATTGCTTACATTTACATGTAGTCATTGTTAGTGTGCTACAGGCCAATTTCGGGTCGGGTAGGCCCAACAGTTGTACGATCTTGTTCATTATTAAAGTGATGTTTGAGCATAAACATGCGATTGTGTTACTTTACATTGTCCCTAGGATATGTGGTTGTAAAGTCAACTCAAGATGGGATCTCGATTATGAGATTGACTTTATATGAACACATACCTTAAACTGTTCCTGGTTGGAGGGTAATCACTCGGGGACTTTGATTACCTATTAAACCAGTACACATGATATGTCATTGACCAGTCTCATGGTCATTGGTGCGGGACACCAACACATATGTGTAGGTGTATGTCCTTGGAGGATATACACTGAACTGATCCGCTATTGGATCTTCAGATGGTTGATTATACCTAATGTCAACTGAAGATCCAACTGTCTCAGTAGCATCGTTGGTCCTTTGACCTGAGACATTGATCGGATCTTACACGAGGACTGGAATGGTTTAATTACTTAGCTAAGTGACTTTAACCATAAGTCATGAGTTGCCGAGTCATTAATCACTCCAGGATACGTGTGAAGATCATCAATGGTCAAGAGGGGATCGCTCACTATCGGGTATATATCAGACAGTTAATGGGTAATGACATTGATGCTCCGTTAAATCCCTGGCCAGGGTCGTGTGAGTTCGTTTAGAACTGACGTCATACACTTTAAGGAGATCATAGTCAAATGGCACGATCATGGGGTTTGACAGCAACCGTACCCTCGATCGTACCAGACTCATAGAAGGAGCGAGGGATTATATCGATGCGGTAACTGTGGACTTACAGGTACCAGATAGGTTGGTTTAAACCTGGGGTCCTCTAGCATCACGCGGATTTACTTGACCCAACGTGATCAAAGGTTCGGAATAAATTAAACTATTGTTCGGCTCTAGTAGAAGCGAAGAATACGTTTAATTTACTTCTAATTGGGAATTAGAAGTTAATGGACCTTAAACTAGAGTGACTGTGGGCCTAGAGGATCACACACAATGGATTCTTGGGTGACGGATTATTATTATACAAATGTATGTATTATTTCTTTTAATTCCTTTTGGAAAGGAGTGTAAATGGAGCTTAATACATATGTATAATAGTAGAAAGGATATATATACAGTTTCGGTCTTTTGGAGCCCTTTTAGAAATGGCCAAAACTCTATATATATGGTAACTTACGAGAGCTCTTCCAACTCTTTGGCTTAATCAAGCACATAAGCTTAAGAGAGGAGGATTAGCTCCTCCCCTCTCTCTCTCTCTCTTGCACTCTCTCTCTAGAAGCTCTCTCTCTAGAAAGGGAAGCTAATGAAAGATCGGGGCTGGGAGATACCGTCGCTGCGCAAGGATCCGTGTGGATCAGCTCTAGAGGCCGTGCATATGTGCGGCTCGGTATTCTGCATCGGGCTTAGCGGGCAGCGTCGTTCCGCGATAGGTGAAATACGCAACCCGTAGTTAGGGGGTTGGGGCTTAGAAACATAGATTAAAGCACAGATTAAGCTTTCCATAGCACCGGGATTAGGCAAATAAATTTTTGTTATCCGCTGCGTCGCCCATAGGTGCTGTGCGAAACCTTATAGTAGTATCAGAGTCAGATTGACGCTCTGGTCGGTGTTTAATCGTCGTATAGAACCATGCTTTAGGGGATTAAAATCTTCAATTATTATTAGAAGAATGGGATGCTGGGCATCTCTACTCTTCCTAGATGCTGGGCATCCTCACAGTAATTTTTTAAAAAAAAAAATTAAAAAAAATGGTGGTGGGCGTACTGCACTGAGATGGGCGTAGTGCGCCTGCCCGGGTGCGCCGCGAGGCGCAAGCGGGGCGGGCGCCCTGCGGTGCGTGCGGGCGGGCGCCCGCATGCGTGGCGGGCGCCCGCATGCGTGGCGGGCGCCCGCATGCGTGGCGGGCGCCCGCATGCGTGGCGGGCGCCCGCACACAGGTCAGCGCCCGGCTCGCCCGCCGCGGGCGGGCCCGCAAAGTTTTTTTTTTAATTTTAAATTAAAGTAAAATTTGCAAATTTTACTTTACTGCAAGAATAATAATATATATATTAGATATATATATAAAAATTCACAGTAAATTAAATCAGATTTTATCTAGTAGGTTAATTGTGTTATCTCGATGGTAAATGTCAAATGTTAAATTTTATTTAATCGTGTTGAATTTACCGAGGTGAGATAATTACTATTTACCTTGAGATAAAATGGTAATAATTGAAGTTATTTCAGTAAAATTTAAGTTTTTGAATTTTTAATTATTAGATAATTAAAATTTTCAAATTTTAAATTTTATTGAAGATAAATGTAGAAAATTCAAGTATTTGAATTTTAATTATTAGATAATTGTTAAATTCAAATTTTTAATTTTAAAAAATTGCTAATTGAGCATAATTACATTATTTTAAATTTATTTTCAAACAAAAGTATTGGATAATTAGTTTGAATTTAAATTATTGACATGTTTAAATTTGAATTTAAATTTGATTATTGGATAATTAAATTTAAATTTGAATTTAATTAATTATCTCAATTACATGCCCCTGTAGAAAATGATGGTTCTTTACGTGCACTACTTTGTTTACCTTGTATTGGCCTGCTTGTGTGTTTAATTTTAGTTAATCATGCTTCGATTTTTAAAATTAAACAAAGCTAGCCTATTTTGTTTGCACATCCCATTTTTAAATTCAAAAGTATGGATTATTTTCAGAAAATAACCCTTGATTGATTTTATTTGAATGGGTTGGCAAGTGATCATGGACTTGGATTAATGTAATTAATTGGGGTCTGCAAACCTCCTTTTTCACTATGTTAAAATTCTAATGTACTTCTATCTTCCTCTATTGTTGTACTCGCCCTAAGGGCTGCTAGAATTTGAGTCACATGTAATTTAATTTTTCCGGCCTGCGTGCCGTGTAAAAGTTATAATTTATGCGGCGTCAGAGTTTGAAAGCGTGGAGCACACCCGACGAGGACGATCCAGCTGCTTCGGAAGCGGGCCGGATGTCTTAGTTACATTAGGGTTAAAGTCCATGATCACTTACGTTTAATTTTGCATTAGATGCATTTACTTTGTGCAAACTACTAGGTACGATAAATATATTGGATATATTTATATTACCACCTAGGGTGAGATCAAGATAAAATTAAATTCCCTCGCGATTAAATTTTAGATCTGGTAAGCGTGGCTCTAGGAGTCGTCGTGGCCCTCCATCATTATGGAGTAAATGAACGTCTTCATTTCATGAATTTGTTGTGCTTTCCACAAGGTCCATGAGTTTGGAGGCAGGATTAAACTCCAAGGCTCGGCCTCAATGGGGTGAGGAATTGAACTCGGCTTTGTTGTGCTTTCCACAAGGGTCGGGTCATGAACTCATTGCTATTTAGTAATGATGGTTAGATCTAACCGAGAATATCCTTTGTTGTGCTTTCCACAAGGGGATGATTTCTCGGGAGCCGAATATCGGATATTGCATTAGATGCAAGTGCTAGTTGACTGCCCTTGAGATGGTGTATGGCTTGTTGTGCTTTCCACAAGGTCGTACATCAGTCTCGTTGGGATTCTGACCCACTAGGTTGATCTCGCTGATCTCTCGTTCTATATACTGAGGGTTATATAGTTTGATCGAAAAATAGTGGGACTAACTAAGATAGAAAACCATATCTAAGTTAGAATTTGAACACATGCTAAGTTGTATTTTATTTCTTATCCAGATTACAATGTCGTCGTCCAACCCCCTCCGCGGCATCTTGGATGCAAATAGATTAACTGGACCGAACTACTCGGATTGGCTGCATAATCTACGCATAGTCCTTACCACCGAAAAGATAGCGTACGTGTTGGACACGGTTCATTCTGAGTCAGCTCATGATGCCGACGAGGGTGAGTTACTGGCTTATGCCAAATAGTTTGAGGACTCCTCCCTTACCCAATGTTACATGTTGGCCTCTATGGCTCCTGAGCTGTAGAGGTAATTTGAAAAGACTGATTGTATAAGCATACTTCTCAATCTACGCCAGCTCTTCGGGGAGCAGAGTAGGATTGAGAGATATGATATCTCAAAAAGACTTTTCAGGACACGGATGTCTGAGGGTTCATCAGTACAGGCCCATGTACTGAAAATGATGGAGTGGATTGAAAGATTCAATGCATTGGGGTTCAAGTTGGATCTTGAACTATGCATTGATCTTATACTCCAGTAATTGTCCGATTCCTTTTCTTCCTTCATCATGAACTTTAACATGAACAGGATTGAAGCAACTCTCCCAGAGCTGCTCAACATGTTAAAGAGTGCTGAAGGAACTATGCAGAAAGATAAACCATCTTCGTCTGTCATGATTGTTGGCCGGGTCAACAAGAAAAGGAAGGCCACCCAAATATCCACCACAAGTAACAAAGGGAAGGGAAAGAAAAAGGCCACGGGTAAGCAACTCGCCAAAGTTGACAAAGGGAAGGGCAAGAAGAATGAAAAGAAAGACAAATATTTTCGATGCGGGGAAACTGTGCATTGGAAGAGGAATTGCAAGGCAATTCTAAATGAAGGTATTTTTGTCATAGACCTTAATTTGTCATATATGGAATCCACATCATGGGTATTGGATACTGGATGTGCATCTCATATCTGCAATTCTGTGCAGGTGCTGGCAAATAAAAGGTGGTTGGGCAAAAAGGAGATTGAACTGAGGATGGGCAATGGGGCTTTAGTTTCTGCCAAAGCTGTCGGGACTGCACGCCTCAGTTTACCTTCAGGAGTCATTCTGGAGCTGAATGACTGTTATTATGTTCGTAATATTATTAAGAACATTATTTCAATCTCTGACTTGTATAACATTGGATATACATTGGCTTTTAATAGCACTAGGTGCTCTATAATGAATAATGGTTTGATTATAGCCAATGGTTCATTAGTCAATGATCTTTATGTATTAGATACACATTCTAATGTTATGCAAATTTCCAATGCTGATGAAGTGAATTCTGCATATCTATGGCATTGCAGACTTGGTCATGTAGGTGAGAAAAGAGTCTCTCACTTACACTCAAATGGGTATTTGAATTCGTTCGAATACAAGCCATTTGATACCTGTGAGTCGTGTCTTATGGGGAAAATGACCAAGGCTCCCTTTGGTGGACATGGTGAGAGGGCTGTTGACCTTCTCGAGCTCATACACTCGGATGTGTGTGGACCCATGTCCATAGAAGCAAAAGGAGGTTATCTCTATTTCATTTCTTTTATTGATGACTTCTCTAGATATGTCTATGTGTATTTAATGAGACATAAGTCACAAGCCTTTGAGAAGTTTAAGGAATACAAGAATGAAGTAGAGAAATAGACAGGCAAAAGTATTAAGGCTCTTCGATCGGATCGAGGAGGTGAATACTTAAGCCATGAATTCACTTCTTATCTTAAAGACCATGGAATCGTTTCTCAGTAGACTCCACCGTATACACCACAACACAATGGTGTATCCGAAAGGGGAAACATGACCTTGTTAGACATGGTCCGATCTATGATGTCTATGTCAGGACTACCCTTGTCTCTAATGGGGCTATGCGTTAGAGACTGCAACTTATTTATTGAATAGGATATCAAGTAAATCAGTTCCTTCTATACCATATGAGATATGGAAGGGCAGGAAATCAAATTTTAATCACATTAAAATTTGGGGGTGTCCTGCTCATGTAAAGAAGAACGAAAGTGATAAGCTTGAGTTGAGAACCGATAAGTGTAGGTTTGTGGGATATCCAAAGGAGACGTTTGGATATTATTTCTATCACCCTTCTGAGCAAAGGGTCTTAGTGGGCAAGAGAGCTGTATTTCTGGAAAGAGAATATCTACTCTAAAAAAATAGTGGGAGCCAAATAGAATTGGACGAGGTCCAAGAACCACAACCCATAGACACAAGCTCATTAGATGAGACTGTATCGGTTGATCCTATTCAAAGTGAAACACTGACACTGCAGAGATCCGGTAGACTACCGAGAGAACCTGAGAGATATGTTGAACATGTCTCAGAGGGGTCCTCTAAGGTATGTATCGATAAGGATGATAATACTCAGTCATACCAGGAGGCGATCTGTAGTGTAGACTCCGAGAAATAGCAAGAGGCAATGGATTCAGAGATCCAGTCGATGTACACCAACAAAGTTTGGAACTTAGTTGATGTACCCGAAGGGAAGGTCCCTATCGGCTGCAAATGGATTTTCAAAAGGAAAATCGGTGTAGATGGACAGGTTGACACATACAAGGCTAGACTAGTGGCGAAAGGATATCGTCAAAGGTAAGGTATTGACTATGACGAGACTTTTTCACCGGTAGCTATGGTTAAGTCAATCAGAATCCTCCTTGCCATTGCTGCATACCTGGATTATGAGATCTGGCAAATGGATGTGAAGACATCTTTTTTTAATGAAAATCTGTCAGAAGAGGTGTACATGATACAGCCTGAAGGATTCACCTCCAAGCTACATCCTAATAAGGTATGCAAACTTCAAAGGTCCATTTATGGATTAAAGCAGGAATCTAGAAGTTAGAACTTAAGATTTGACGAGGCTGTCAAATCTTTCAACTTCATTCGGAATGAAGATGAACCCTGTGTTTACAAGAAGGTCAGTGGGAGCTCTGTGACCTTCTTGGTCCTTTATGTTGATGACATCTTATTCATTGGGAATGATGTAGAGATGTTGACATTAACCAAGTCTTGGTTGTCCAAGACCTTCTCCATGAAGGATTTGGGAGAAACATCCTATGTGCTGGGCATAAGGATCTATCGAGATAGATCTAAAAGGATGCTAGGATTATCCCAATCCGTGTACATAGACACTATCCTCAAAAGGTTTAGGATGAAAAATTTCAAGAGAGGTCTCATTCCCATGAGACATGAAATTTGCCTATTCAAGGGGATGAGTCCTAAAACTTCTGAGGAGGTGGCACACATGAATAAGGTACCCTATGCTTTGGCGATAGGGTCAATCATGTATGCAATGCTATGTACACGGCCTGATGTTACCAACGCTTTAAGCATTGTCAGTAGATATCAGGCAAATCCAGGCGAAGAGCACTGGAACGCAGTAAAGGGTATCCTTAAGTACCTGCAAAGGGCTAAGGATCTTTTTCTGCTTATGGAGGAGAGAACCTATAGCTTAGAGCTTACACAGATTCTAGTTTCCAGTCAGATCCAGATGACTGCAAATCCATGTCTGGATTTGTATTCATATTGAATCGAGGGGAAGTCAGTTGGAGAAGCTCCAAGCAAGATACGACTGCAGATTCGAAGACGGAGGAGGAATATATTGCTGCAGCTGAAGCTGCTAAAGAAGTCGTCTGGATGAAGAAATTCATCTTGGAACTTGGCGTAGTTCCTGAGATATCAGCTCCCATCCCATTATTTTGTGATAATAATGGGGCCATCGCCCAGGAGAAGGAACCGAGATCTCACCAAAGGTCAAAGCATATTCTCAGGCGCTTTCACCTTATTCGGGAGATTGTTGATCGTGGAGATGTGGCGGTAGAGCGTGTACCGTCAAAAGACAACATAGCAGATCCACTGACTAAGCCTTTGACACAGACTGTATTTGAGCGTCATCGGGATAAGGTGGCCCTCAAAGTTGTGGGCAATTGGCTGTAGTTCAAGTGGGAGATTGTTAGTGTTGGTGTGCTACAGGTCAATTTCGGGTCGGGTAGGCCCAATAGTTGTACGATCTTGTTCATTATTAAAGTGGTGTTTGAGCGTAAACATGCGATTGTGTTACTTTACGCTGTCCCTAAGATATGTGGTTGTAAAGTCAACTCGAGATGGGATCTCGATTATGAGACTGACTTTACATGAACACATACCTTAAACTGTTCCTGGTTGGAGGGTAATCACTCGGGGACTTTGATTACCTATTAAACCAGTACACATGATGTGTCATTGACCAGTCTCATGGTCATTGGTGCGGGACACCAACACATATGTGTAGGTACATGTCCTTGGAGGATGTACACTGAACTGATCCGCTATTGGATCTTCAGATGGTTGATTATACCTAATGTCAACTGAAGATCCAACTGTCTCAATAGCATCGTTGGTCCTTTGACCTGAGACATTGATCGGATCTTACACGAGGACTGGAATGGTTTAATTACTTAGCTAAGTGACTTTAACCATAAGTCATGAGTTGCCGAGTCATTAACCACTCCAGGATACGTGTGAAGATCATCAATGGTCAAGAGGGGATCGCTCACTGTCGGGTATATATCAGACAGTTAATGGGCCATGACATTGACACTCCGTTAAATCCCTAGCCAGGGTCGTGTGAGTTCGTTTAGAACGGACGTCACACACTTTAAGGAGGTCATAGTCAAATGACACGATCATGGGGTTTGACAGAAACCGTACCCTCGATCGTACCAGACTCATAGAAAGAGCGAGGGATTATATCGATGCGGTAACTGTGGACTTACAGGTACCAGACAGGATGGTTTAAACCTGGGGTCCTCCAGGATCTCGCGGATTTACTTGACCCAACGTGATCAAAGGTTCGGAATAAATTAAACTATTGTTCGGCTCTAGTAGAAGCGAAGAATACATTTAATTTACTTCTAATTGGGAATTAGAAGTTAATGGACCTTAAACTAGAGTGACTGTGGGCCTAGAGGATCACACACAATGGATTCTTGGGTGACGAATTATTATTATACAAATGTATGTATTATTTCTTTTTAATTCCTTTTGGAAAGGAGTGTAAATAGAGCTTAATATATATGTATAATAATAGAAAGGATATATATACAGTTTTGATCTTTTGGAGCCCTTTTAGAAATGGCCAAAACTCTATATATATGGCAACTTACGAGAGCTCTTCCAACTCTTTGGCTTAAGCAAGCACATAAGCTTAAGAGATGAGGATTAGCTCCTCCCCTCTCTCTCTCTCTCTTGCACTCTCTCTCTAGAAGCTCTCTCTCTAGAAAGGGAAGCTAAGGAAAGATCGGGGCGGGGAGATACCGTCGCTGCGCAAGGATCCGTGTGGATCAGCTCTAGAGGCTGTGCATCTGTGCGGCTCGATATTCTGTATCGGGCTTAGCGGACAGCGTCGTTCCGCGCAAGGTGAAATACGCAACCCGTAGTTAGGGGGTTGGGGCTTAGAAACACTGATTAGATCACAGATTAAGCTTTCCATAGCACCGGCATCGAGCAAATAAATTTTTGTTATCCGCTGCGTCGTCCGTAGGTGCTGTGCGAAACCTTACGATCATGACATTAAATTATACCAAATGGATGTAAAAAGTGCTTTCCTAAATGGGGTAATAAAAGAGGAGGTGTATGTTGAACAACCCTCTAGTTTTGAGCATGCTGAATTTTTCAACCATGTGTTTAGATTAGACAAAGCTCTATATGGTTTGAAGCAGGCCCCTCGAGCCTGGTATGAGAGACTGAGTTCTTTCCTCATAGACAAAGGCTACTCACGAGGTACGGTGGACAAAACACTCTTCACAAAGGTACACAGAAATGATATTCTTGTGGTTCAAATTTATGTTGATGATATAGTGTTCGGTTCTACCAAATCTGTGATGTGTGAGGAATTTGCAGTTTTAATGACTATTGAATTTTAAATGAGCCTAATGGGTGAGTTGCAATTCTTTTTAGGTCTTCAAATCACCCAAGGCAAGGAGGGATGTTTCGTCAACCTGGCCAAATATCTTTCAGAACTGTTGAAAAGATACAAATCGAGAACTGTAAGACAATTACCACACCAATGAGCATAGGTGCAACTCTAGATATTGATCAGACAGGTAAATCTGTGGATGTAAAGTATTATCGAGGTATGATTGGCTCACTCCTCTATCTTACTACATCTAGACCTGATATCTAGTTTAGTGTGTGTTTGTGTGCAAGATTTCAGTCTGATCCTATAGAGTCCCACCTGAGTGCTGTCAAGTGTATCTTTAGATACCTTGCCGGGACTTAGATTTGGGAATGTGGTACCCAACATCTTGTGCTTTTACACTTGTTTCTTATTCAGATGCTGATTATGCTGGCTGTAAATTATATAGGAAGAGTACTAGTGGCTAATGCCAATTTTTGGGAGAGTGTTTAGTATCTTGGGCATCCAAGAAGCAACACTCGGTTGCCCTCTCTACTGCAGAGGTAGAATATGTCACTATAGGGAGCTTTGGTTCCCACGTGCTTTGAATAAAACACCAACTCCAGGATTACCTTGTTGATCTTTGGTGTGTCCCAATTTTGTGTGATAACAATAGTGCTATCAATTTAGCTAAAAATCCAATTCAGCACTCTAGGACCAAACACATTGAGATCAGGCACCACTTCTTGCGTGATGAGGTCAATAAAAAGAGTTTTGAATTAATATTTGTTGACTCTGAAAATCAAATTGCAGACATCTTTATCAAGCCTCTAAGCAATGATAGGTTCACCACCTTGAGAAGAGAACTTGGTCTGTGTAGACCTCATGATTCTATTTTGAATTGAAAATTGATTTGTTTTTGATACTATGCTCATTTGATGTGGCATTTCAGCTTGAAATGTGATTGGTCTTGTCTGAAATGAAACACATGGAATTTTATATGTCTTGCTGAGGGGGAGGTTGCATATTGCACACTTGCATTGCATTGCATATCATGTAAACGACTAAATGGTATATCAAATGGTTACATGAGGAAGGGCAGGTCAGCATGTCTGGAAACTAGTACTATGCATGAAGGTGATCTACTGATCTAAGTTCTCCGTCAAGTACCATTAGTCAACTTGCATATAGCATAAAAGTGCATTTAGGTAGGGGGAGTCATAACATGTAGTGGTCTGCTCATGCATACAAAAGTTTCAGAATTAACTACATACCACTTGAATCAAATATTTCTAATAAAGTTTTGAACAATATGCATACATTGAGGGGGAGTTTCATCTGAGATAGTTTTGATCTGAATTGTCTAAGGGGGAGAGTTTCATTCTCTCTTGTCTCATATTTCCATGAGATTTGATCTTCTTGTCTGCACAATGTCCACACATTCTTGGAACCTTATGTGCCCTAGTTCTTTTGATGGCTGCCCACTCATTGTGCCTATTCATATGAACTTTTCTGCTTGCTGCATAATTGAACATCCTTGTCATAATCTTGATGTCTGCCCATTGATGTGCTTTTTATTAAAGCTTTCTTCTTTCTTGCTGCTCGACTGAATTCAATTGTCCTCTCAATACTCATGAAAATCAGTGAATTCTTTGTATGCTTACTAAAGTTTTGGCTGCCTCTTCAACTTTCTTGAGCTATCTCAAAATGTCGGAAGGTTCCAATCTATGTACCATGACCATAAATCAGAAAACAACTTAGATAAAGAATCTTCTATTATACAGGTTTATGATTGTCCAGAATAATTAGCTGGTTTAAGTTTAATGACTTCATTGAGTTTAAGGATAAATGTCTTGAAAAATTCTATGTTCAACTTTAATAGGCCTTAACCATCTTTTGCATGTTGTGCCCTGGTAATTTTTCTGAAATCTGAAAACTCAAATAGTATGGCAACTTTGGTTGAGGTACTTAGTTTAAGTATTGTCTTTAAACAACAAAAAATTTGAAAACTCTTTAAGGGTAAATATTGACAGAGCAATGACAATGGTCCACTAAGAAATCATGTTTCTTGACCTTGAAGTTTTGTGGACTGTGTCATGAAGTGCCGCTGTTAACTCTGTAGAAATTTATTGAAGAATCTAGGCAGAGCAATGGTAGGATCACTGAGAAATATATCTCACTTATCAATGAAATAAACTGAGATATGTCATGAGGTGACAAAGCTACCTCTATTCAAAATGAGGCATGTTAGTTAGTCACACTAAATTATTAGGGATACTAGCGTCTAAACAATGTGTATCCTCTAGATACAAAGTATGCACTCAACTTAATTGCTCTTAAAACTCTGATGAACAAAATAAAAAAATTCAAATGGTAGCAAAAGATGAAAAGAGAATTGTTAAAACCCAAGAAGAGATAAGAAAATCTTGAATATTTAACCTTAATACTAATCTGAGTAACTTCTAAGGGAGTCATTGCTTTTGAGTAAGTAAGATAAAAGAAAGTTAAACAAGGTTTTAATATGAAAACTTTGTTCATTTCTATTAAACATGAATGCAGAATTTTTTTTTCAGAGAAATTTCATTGATAAACTCTGAACTCATTAGATTTGAACCATGTAAATCAATAAGGCACATATCATAAGTTGGTTATAATGTAAGAATCTGAACTTAAGTCATTTTTGATTTATGAGAATTGGTATCAGATTGAGAATTTTTCTTGCAAACTTTGACTGGCTTCATCCTTGTATTCTGCTGAAATCACTCTTTGGTATCAAGAACACCATTCTCTACATGTTTTCTCCTTGAGTTCTGCTATAATCTGGCTATATTTTTCTACTCATATGTCAACATGATAGCTTGTTTCTACTGACCATTCAGAGCCTTCTTCATTCAATCTTTCCAAATCCCCCATATGATGTCCAACTATATTTTTTTTGCTGATGTCAAAGCGGGAGAATGTTTGAGCGTCATTATATGGGAGATCGTCATTATATGGGAGATGCATCGAGGCATACTTGTGCATACATTGAATTATATTGATCAAAATGACTCACAGTATTGCCATCATTAAAAAGGGGGAGATTGTTCTGCTCTTATGATTTGATGAAGTCAACACTATGACTCATCATTAAGTTTCATGTGTTTTTGATCCTTGAGTTTCATACGTCTTTGATCCTTGAGGTTCATACGTTTTTGATCTTTGAGTTTCATACGTTTTGATCCTTGATTTTCATATGTTTTTGAAGCTAACAAATGTTTTTGATAATGTTAATACATCAATATACATGTGTTTTGTAAAGACATGCTCGATTTTGGACAAAGGAATGGCCAGATGTATGAAAATCAAGCCAGATGCATGAAAATCAAGAAGGAGAGTCGACTCCATATGAACTGGAGTCGACCCCACCAAGCAGAAAAATACCGCAAGTTATCACTGACATATGTCCAGTTAAGGGTGTAAAATATCGGCTAAGGGTGACAAATAGGTCCCTACGGGTGACAAATAGCTCATGAGGCTGAAAGGAGCTCAAAGCATAGAAATTGTAGAAGAGGAGTCGACTCCAACTATAGATGGAGTCGACGTAGTCACGTTGGTTTTTCAAAGAATGGAAGAGCTATCAAAGGCGACGACTCCCAATGGTTAGTGGTGACAAATAGCTCGTTAGAGCTGACAAATGGCCGATAGCAGTGAAAAATAGCTTCCTAACGGTGACAAATGGCTGATAGCAGTGAAACATGAAGAATGATCAAGCTTCTTTGTTGAAAATAACTATGCATGGGTTTCTAAACCCTATCATCTCAGATTTGGAGCTTCCTTAACATTTAGACGACGCTGATAAACTCCTTCAAGATCAAAGGAAAAATTTCATCCTTAGTTCAAATGGAATCCGACTATGATGGGTTCTAGCATTAGCAACACTGGGAGTTTCGTGAAGCTCGTTCCAGCACAAGAAGAGAAGAAAAGAGAATAAGAGGAGCTGATTTGGTAGCAGCTTCACAAGAGAGCAGTCTTCTAAGCTTCAAGGATGAAATGAAGTCACTCAAGGGTGACAAATAGCTTTCAACAGCAACAATTGGACCTGCTAAGCCTTCTATGGTGACACATGTTCAAAGGCGACAGCTTGCAGGAGATAAGGGTGACAAATGCAAGGGCAAGGCAGACAAATGGGCATTAGTGATGAAAAATAGCTCGTTAGAGTTGACAAATGAGAGGATGAAGAAACCGGAAGAAGGAGAGTCAACTCCAAAGAGCCAAAGGAGCCGACTCGATGGCTGTCTCACAAGAAGGCGGAAAAATGAAGATTAAAAGCTACAAAAGGCCAATAGGGGCGACAAATCAAGACTACGGGTGAAAAGTAACTTCTCAAGGTAGACAAATAACCAATTTTGAAGTATTCAAGCCTTCGCTATTCAAGTGGAGTTGACTCCATTCTGCTCTGGAAGTCAACTCCAGCCAACAGTGTGTAAGGTGATCAAGGGCGACGGCTTATGTCCTGAATCCGTGTGCAATCATTGGTGATCCCGTCCGTACGAGGTGGCAGCTCCTTGAAGCACATTTTTGGAGGGAATTATTCCCTGCCTCTAGCATGATCCGCAAGTGGACCCCATGAGGATATTTGATTCTCTTTTTGATCTGGGCGTATGGAGTGTGCATGAAGAGCACGAGAAAAGGGTGTACGAGGAACTTGCTTGGAAAAAAAGGAAGAGCCCCCATTCGGAGAAGGAGAAGAAGAGAGGTAGGAAGAAGACAAAGAGAAATAGAGGGAGAGGAGAAGAGTTTCTGTAGCTCCAAGAAGAAGACTCTCCATCTGATTGTAGCCCATCAGTGAAAAGAGAAAGGACCATCTCCAACTTTCAGCGAAGAAGAAGAAGGTTCATATGGCAGTCAGGAAAGCTACCTGGAGAGGAGGTCACAAATCTAGAAGACGTCAAGGACCTCTTCCAACTTTCAGACAAGGACTTTCTTATTTGATCTTAGTTGATAATATTTGTTTGTTCTTTCAACATTTTTTTTTGCTTTTCTTTTGATCTTGTAACTAGAATCTTGTGAATCGTCCCTACCTTGTGAGTAGGAAGACATATTGAGAAGCTGTCTCAGATCTATGGTGTTTGGGCCTTGTGTGCCCGATCTCAAGCTGTTTGGTAGCGGGTTAAAGGATATGTTCCTCTTGATATCAAGCTGTGAGGCTCAACAATAGCAAGCTGTGAGGCTCAGCGTTTGTTGAGGATCCCTTCCTTATTTCAAGCTGCGTGGCAGTAGGGATCCTCACTGGTTTAGTGTGGGGTGGACGTAGGTCTCTAGATAGAGACCAAACAACCTAAAAAATATTGTCTCATTGTGTGGTTTACTTGTTCTTCCTTGTGTGATCTGCACCGCTAGATGAATGCTTAGGCTCACTTGAATCATATCTCAAATCTAGCATTTCATCTTTCATCAATATTCTGATTATCCAGTCATTTAGGTAGCACATTTGCAAAAAGTGGGTGATAATCTATTCACCCCCTCTAGATTATCTATTCCACTATATATATCAACACAAAGCTCAAGGAGTGTTAAACTCTAGTTTTCTTTTCTTATTTCACCTTTATGGTTTTCTTACTTTAGTTCCTTTCTTTATTCTTTAAATTTTCTTTCTTTTGTGTCTTCTTTGTGTATAGCATTCATCAATGCATGATTTGTTTGTGCAGGGAATGCAGTGAATGCTTTTGCAAACATCAACATGGCAGCATGCAGGGTTTTATCGATGCTTTTATGCAGTGTGACCTTGGTATAGGGTGGAGGCATGTACTTACGCATCGTGGGAGTGTCCAATTGGGCATAACCCAATCATTCTCAACCCACCATTTTATATATCATAGGTCGTGGCATGCAAGCATGCATGGGTGGTATGTGCACACATATGCACATAGCATAGGAGGAAGGGTAATCATAAGGAAGCTACCAGAAGGCAGTCAGCAGGCCAACGAATGGGTGCGTCGACCCGATCTACCTTATGCGTCGACGTGCTCAGGATTTGGTCGACCGAAATTGTAAATTGGTTGACTGAAATTCGAAGTCGGCACATGCAGGGGGTTCAACTCACACGCATGATGCATGCATGATCCATTGGGATATTAATGAACTGCTCAATGCCAAGGAATGCGTTGGGGAATGAGTTTGCTTATGCTCATGAAGACTTGGAAAGTGTTACTATGAGTTTAATCATGCACCTTAAGGTGTTTGGTTCATTCCTTAGCAGAATACAATTACTAGATAGTGGCCAGACTAAGGGGGAGTTGACCCTGGGAGTCGACTCCTGGGTCAGGTCTGCTGCATCAGACAGCGGGCAGAGCCCGGGCAAAAGGGAGTCGACTCTGAGAGTCGACTCTTCCCACAGCTGGTCCCAAAGTGTCCAGCGTTCAGAAAATCATACAAAGATGTATGCATAATGCATGCTCTTCAAATGCATAATCTGTTTGATTAGTTCATTAATTGCCATTCATTTGTTTTATTCTTCCTTCCTCTTTTCATTTCCTTGAAGCAAATTGTCTTTTCTTTGTTTCTACTGCGAGAACAACATTTCCTCAGATAGTCATTATTCTTTGCATCTGATTATATCAATCATTCAATTCATCTTTTAGTTCGTTTTGGTTAAGTCCACAGCCTTGGCAAAAATTGGGCAGCACCTCCCCTAGACCTAAGTATTTGGGGGGGTGAAAAATGGAAGCACATCGACGGAAGTTCCGAGATGGCCCCTAAAATCAGAGTTAGCCAAGAATGGCTACTCCATATCCCAAGTTGGGTAGAGAAAACCCTGAGGACTAGCCTACATGGGGAACTCTACTGACCCAGGGATTACTTCATTTCCAGCTGCATTATGCATTTAATTATTGCCGACTCCATGGCCTTTAATGTCCAACCCCTCAATGAGGAGTCCTCCAGAGATCATGCTATGAGGCAGCAGATCCCTGGGGACTTGAGGGTGGTCAGATGAAACTTTAATCGGTGTAAACCATAATGTACCCCTTCCCCATGGTAGGTCCATTAATTAGGAGAGCTTTCGATAGAATCAAAGAATATTCATTATTGCCCAAGCATATGAGATCACGGGCCATGCTTAGAGACTTAGCAAACCCATGTCCCAAGTGGGGACATGAAGCTATGATGCTTCAAGCATTGACATGCTGCAGACTACAGAAATTCATGAACTGATCAAAAACATTACTCATACGAGATGCTAGCCCACACAAGGATGAAAACCAGAGTTTGTTGCGGTGCAAAAAGGGTAGGGGGGAGAGAGCATGCTGCAGACATGCAAGTGTAGGAGTTCTTTTAGTAGCACTTTGCTAGGCATTGACGAGAACAGAAAGGTGCTTGTGTGTAGCTAGCATGGCGGCCAAGATGGTTTCCACGCAATGCACAACAACTTCTTAATAAGCTGGGAGTGGGTGAAAGGCAAAGCAGAAAAGATGGAATTCTAGTGATCTTTGAGACTGAACCAGAGCCTCCAGAACCCATAAATGTGGGTAAAGAGGCTGATGGTCATTTCCACGAACATCTCATATATCGAGCAGTAGCAAACATATGTATCAAAAAAAAGCATGCATATAGGATACATAGAGGAACTGGGGATCAAAATAGACAATATAGACATGTCCAGGGGCATTGGGGAAGGGTTTTGTTGTCCCTAGATTCTCGTATAGACAAGAAGGGGGGTTGAATTGTCCCCACCAAACGCAATGGTAGTTTTTAAGATTATGCAGTAGAATGAAACTAACTACCAACACGAGATACAATCAAACGAAATATACGCTATGAAGAATTCAGTTCTCTCAAGCTTGCCACTGTCACACGATCAATATGAAAAATATAGACAAGCAAACCACAATCAAACAAGACGCGAGATAGATTTTTAGGTGGTTCGGGACCACGATCGGCTCCCTACGTCCACCTCTCACCAAACCTGGTGAGGATCCACTCGCTTCGAAATGAAGCACACAACTTTCGCTCCAAAGACACGGAGACGTAACGATGGGGACATCGAAGCAAGACCGTCTGCATTTTATTTTGCATTTATGTCCTTTAGTTTATTTTTATATCCATGGGAAAGTATATGCGCAATTGTAAGGCTTTGTAAGCCAATGCGTCATTCCCTTAGATTATGTGGGTTTCTATGTAATTTGTCAGTAGGTCCAGCTAGGGGGCCCTCAGCCTTTTTTCATTGGTCCATGTCATCCTTGTGGGGCTGGTCAACTCTCCCAGGTGGCATCTAGAAGCCTTGACTAGTCAATTGTCCACATGGGGGACAATGGGACCAAGAAGTCCAAGGTTGGCCACCAACCTTACACCTAGTCAAGGGGGCGCCCCCATCCACTTGGGTTATTTTAATTTTTTTGTGTGTTGGTCACATTTCATCTAGGCCATTCCTTCCCCATCCCTAGATCCAATGGTGGAGAGTGGATTTGATGTGTAACATATATATACTTGTATTTTTCCATTTAGAACAATTAATGAATAGAAAAAAAGCATTTGGAGCTTGTGAGATTTGCGCCCCCTTCCTCTCTCGTGGAGTTCTCCCCTCAACCCCTCTGTAATTATAGAGTGGATCTACCTTCTATCATCTCTTCTCTATTTCCGGTAATCATCGGTGCCGCCGCCACCGCCGTTCGTGCCGCCATCGAGCCGCCGCGAAGTCGTCTTTGGTATTCTGTCCATCCAGGACAGAAGCATCTTCCCCGAATTTTTGCTCCCACGTCCCACCTCCTCTGGAGCTGAAACTTTCAGGAGTGGTTTGTTGTGCCTCTTAGGCACAAGCATGTGCTATGTCGCCCTGATGATAGCAATGCTATTTAGTTTTGATGATAGCAAGACAGTGAGTGCATTTGAGTGCATTTGATATTGTATTTTGATGATAGCAATGTTATTGTGCATTGATGATTGCAATAAACAAAGTGCATTTCTATGCATTCTTATTCTTGAGCATTCTGCATATTGATAGCAACATGAATGATGATGTCTAGCATTGATGGCATTTACTCTTTATATATGTGCATTGCATTCTGTCAGATATCATGTCTCTGCATATATCATGTCTGGGTAGCATAGTCTATACGCTGGACTGTGTCATTGTGCATCATGCTAGTTTATACATTGGACTCTCGTTCAAGCCTATGCATTGCATTGGCTAAGTATATACAACGTCAGTTCATGCATTGTCTTAGGCTAAGTGTGTACAGCGTCTTAGGCAAAGTCTGTACAGCGTCAACGCACTTCATTGGAAGTATGTACAGCGTCAACGCGTGAAGTCTGTACAGCCGTGTCATATGCTCCTAAGTCTATGCATTACTGTTCATGTATCGGTCTTCATCAAGTCTGTACATTGACACGCCAACCTCCTTGAAGTCTGCACACTAGTCTTCACTGTCAAGTCTGCACATTGGTCTTCGATTTCAAAGTCCATACATTGGACTGTTCTTCAAAGTCTGTACATTGGCTTCACATCTTCAAGTCTGTACAGCCGTTTGCTTTGAATTTCAAGTCTAGACATTGCACTGTAGCATCCATCGTCTTCGTGTTATTTTAGTGTCTATGTCTTCGTGTTGTGTTTACGTCTTCGTGTTGGTCTGTCTTCGTGTCTTCGTGTTGTTTTTGCATTCGTGTCTCCGTGTTGCTACAGTGACACTTTGTGTCGTTCTCGTTTCACCTCGTGCTGTTCTCACTTACTTCGTGTCGGTTTCTATTTTTTGTCCTTGAGTTGTTGTCAACCCGTGTCGTTTCACCTCGTGCTGTTCTCACCGTCTTCGTGTTGTTTTCAACTCGTGACGGTTTCTGTTATGTGTCTTCGTGTCGTGGTCAGCCCGTGTCGCCTCGTCTTCGAGTCGTTCATTCGAGCTATTTTATGCTCGAGTTGTTTCTCTTATGTTTTCAAGTGTTGTTTCACTTCGTGTCGTTTCCGTATTATGTCTTCGTGTTGTTTTTCCTAAGACCTCGTGTCCTTCTTGTTTTGTAACCACACTTCGTGTCAGTTTCTGTTGTTTCTGTGTTTGTGTCGTCAAGTTGTTTTTATGACTTCGTGTCGTTTCCTTATTGTGTCTTTGTATTGTCTCCGTGTCTCCTCGAGTCGTTTTTTCTTCTGGTTTCACTGCTTCATCACGTGTCGTGATAGCCGTGTCTATTTTTCTGTCCTCGTGTTGTCTTTCCTAGACCCCGTGTCTGTCTTGTCTTGTGACCACACTTCGTGTCAGTTTTTGTTTTCGTATTCGAGTTGGTTTCAGTCCATGTTGTTCTCGTGCCGTTCTCTTTGCTGTTTATTATGTCGTGTCGTTTTCTTTACTTCGTGCTGTAGTCATCGTATGTATCTCGTGTCGTTCTCTCCTTACTTCGTGCTGTTCTCATCCTACCTCGTGTCATTCTTTTCGTAGTGATTGTTTTGTTACAGTGACTTCGTGTCATTTTCATTGTAGTGTTTGTTTTTGTCACTACTGAATGTTGTGTCGTTCTCAGTGCATCTAGAACTGCTACCACATACCTCGTGCAGCTTTAGTTATTGTGGCCCTCAGTTTTAATGGTTCGTATCTCCTTGCAGGTTCGAGGAAGAATATTCCCAAGTGACTGGGCAGCACGTGATCCGAGGCTGGAATGGAGCCTGCTGAGAGACTGCCACATGGTCCGAATACTTAGGGCTGGAAATGTGGAGGTCACACGTCGGGGAAACAGCAGACTCAGTCTGCAACATGTGCTGCCACACAGCTTGACCAGGGGAACAACCTCCCCTCTTCCTCCCAACCGGAGGGAACCACTAGTGACACCAGTCACTAGCAAACCAGAGACGTAAGTCTCTCTTCCTCCAGACCGGAGGGAACACCTAGTCTTGCAACCCACAAGACTAGAACCGGAGGACCAATCCTCCCTTCCTCCAAACCGGAGGGAAACCACAAGTAGCTCCCAGCTACTTACAAACGGAGATCAGATCTCCCTTCTCCTGATCCACAGGAGGAACCCGATCCCCAACAGGGCAATCGGAAGACCAAAGGTAATCAGAAAAACAAAGGTAAAATAATAAACGAAAATAATATTCATTCACCCCCCCTCTGAATACTGCACCGAACCCAACATGGTTCCCCTCTCTAACTCCTATTTTCACAAAAACATTCAAGTCAAAATTCCTTCTTTTGCTATTTTCCCATTTTCGGTCTTCAGGTCATCCCAGATCTGCCAGGATTCTATCTACAGTGACAGCAACCCTGAGTTTTCCAGATCCGGACCACTTTTCGATTTTCCCAAGAGCTCCCAATTGTAGTGGAAGTTCTGTCCACCTTCCTCTATCACCATGAATTTTCTTGATTTTTAGTTTGCCCTCTACATATTTTCTAAAATTCGTCTAAATTCCCAAATCTGTTCTGTCTACTTCAATCCAGATCCGACCACTAGTCAGTGCAAAATTCATAGTAAATGGTAGCCTCCACCAACCCTTCCACAAAATTATCCCTGGTTTCCTCTCTTGAATCCCTACAACTTTACTGAACAACTCAACTTCAGATTCGGAGGTCTAACCATCAGTCAATGCTAACTCTCAGGAAAAGAAGTTTCTGCCAGAGCAAATCTGAAGAGAAGAACAGCAGCCTTCAAAATTCGTCCACCAGAAATACAGAGCTGGTGATTTTTCTGTGATCCCATAGGGTCGAAGCCCTTCAAAGCAGCTTTTCAACAGCGTCAGTTTCGTCGCATTCCGACATCGGTGCTGGTCGCAGCAAGCGATCTCGTCGGGTCGCGCGCCAGAAAATAGAACTGGCAGGTCCGTGGCCGGTTATTCTGGCGGGTGCCGATCGGAGCCGCCCGGCTTCCGGTCGACGTTCCAGCATGCCGCTAGCCCAGGGAGTGCATCCCCAAGCGTCCCCACCACAATGGTGACATAGGGTCCCACACGGCCCCTCCGGCCAGCACGTGGGCCCTAATCACGAGTTCGTGTGCTGTCGAAGCTACGCGAGAAACCGCCCATCAACCCGAAATCGATCCTCCCGGACCCACTTGTGTAGCCCTTTACCTCCCTGCATGGAGTGGGCAGCAAACTTGTATTGCTGTAATATTCATGTATTAACTGTCCCGGGAGTACGAGTTCGGCCGGGTTCGTCTTCCCCACACCGAGAGCGTGGAGGTATCGTGTCCTCTCCTTCACTGGGCATTTACTTTTATTTCATATATGCTTGTTTGTGCCGCTGCTAGATATCATGCTAGGATCGTAGCCCGCTATATTTAGTGATATCCCCACTGCTGCGAGAGAGAGCGTAACCGTCCCGTGACCCGATCCGGGCACAGGAGAGAGCCGACCACCCTAGCTCACTGTCGGTTTCTCAACCGCGCACGTCCGACGCTTCCCTCGCTAAGGGACAATCACAAGCTCACCTAGAGTCCGAGGATAGCATATCCAATTGGAGTCGTGTCCGTGGTCCATCCCGCATCACGTCGTCTCCTACACGATCTGCCATGGATTAAGACACACACACACTCACTGCTACAGCCACAGTACAATATACCACAACCATACACAGACGGTTCAAATCTCATAGAGTCTGAGTTTGGAAATAAAGGATATGTTCAATACATGCACATGAACTAAATGGAAATCACTGGTGAAGAGGGGCGATCTCGCGCTGATCCTGAGCTGGAGAAGATGATCACTGAACAGTGAACTGCAAGGAAGGGAAAAGGATCAGGGGGCCCAGGGGTGATTCCCTGGGGAAAACCCTCCGATGCCTAAGTCAGTAGAGCAGTGGTGGAAGCTATGAAGGGAGGAGGAAGGAGATGCACGAGATCTCTCTCCACTAAGGTGGTGAAGTGGTTCCTGCTCAGGGAGTGTAGGCATGAGTTGGCCTTACCTTTCGCTGGACAGAGTCCCAGGTTTAAATAGTGCACCGGCCTCATGAGTCCCATAAGCTGAGGAGTTTTAGGCGGGAGTTACGTCCTCAACGTTGGCTCTTTACGTCCTTATCGTGGGATCTTTATAGCCTTGAGGGGTCGTGGGTCCCTTATCCTTGTGAACTCCTGCTCATAAAGGGCTCTCAACGGTAGCGTGGATAAGCAATCGTCAGTCGATCCAAGCATGAAGAGTGCCAACCTTGTCCGAGCGATAGGCATAGCTCGAATGAGGATCGGTCGGAGTGGGCGCTGAGCGCTAGCCTTTATCCCGACGAGGGGATAGATCGGGCGTAGGTCTTCCTCCGACCTGACCGATGCTCGTGCCTTCCAAGCCTGATAGCCGCCGAGGAAGTGCTTGATCTTGAGTGATTTTATTGGGATTTTATGCTATGTGGGCCCTGTGGGCAGTCACTTAGATGAGCTGGGCCTCATTTGGTCTTGATGGACCTAGTTCGGCCTGCTCTTAAATGGGCTATAGAAATCCCTCTCTCCACTTGTCCCCCTCCTACTCCCAAGCCTTGGCAGGCTCGGAATAGTAGTTGTTAAGGTTTTGGACCAGTGTGGCTCGGGTGGGTGGAGATCTGGAGGTGTTAAGAAGCCACATTTCATGTTCACCTGGGCCCGTAATAATGATAATCCTAATGGATTTGAAATGAAGGGGCCCCCCTTTCTCGGAGGTCGGAACGATGTGCCGCCTTCTGCGTAGGAATATAAGCATTGTGCGCTTGTTGTCGTTCCAGACTCCCTCCGTTTTAGGGTTTTTCTCTCCTTCGTGCTTACTTTTGGGGCTCTTTGACGCGTCGTGAGGACACGACAGAAGAGTAGAGGCTTGCAGCGGCGTTTGCAGAGTTGGCGGAGACAACCGCGGAGGTGGTTCGACAGCATCCTCTTCATCCAGAGTCTTCAGAGTCTCGGGAGCATTTCTCTTCAAGTTCCTCTTCAGGTTCCATGGCGGATCAGCGTTTGGAGGTCGAAGAGCGGGAGGGTGAGCCTGAGGCGAGGGCGATGGTGATACCGCCGACTCCAAGCTACAACGAACTGGGGGAGGCAGAGGTGAAATGGTTGGAGCACCAGTTTCGCCTGCCCTATCAGTTTTACTTCCCTGCGGCTGCCCCACATGAGACGAGCTTGGATTCTCGTACGGGCCATTTCTGCTCCTTCCTTCTGTTGTGGAAGGGAGGGTTCCGTCTTCCCTTCGAGCCTTTTGTTCTTAAGCTTCTCGATTTTTTCCGGTTGGCTCCCATATAGTTGGTGGCCAACTCTTATCTTCTTCTCTCTGCCTTCCGCATCCTTTGTCGCCAATGCGGGGTTCCTCCTTCCTTGGACCTCTTTCATTATTTTTTCGAGTTGAAGGCACATTCCTCAGCCTGGAAGGGCTTCTATTTCATCCAGGCGAGGCGGATCAAGAGCTGTGTCTCCTTAGCCGCGAAGGACTCCTCTCACAAGGGATGGAAAACTCAGTTCTTCTGGGTGGGGATTTTTTCGGTGGAGGACACTTGGAGGTGTCCCGTAATCCCCAATTTTCACCCAAACATTCCTCCGAGGTAGGATGAGTTCTCTTTGGATGTGGAGGAGTACGCGGTCATTCTGATGAGGCATTGCCAATCCACAGAGGAGCTGGTCACTCTGGAGAACATGGAGCGGTGTCTTCTCACGCGGCTACGGCCGACAGGTACGGGCGCCACGAATCAGCTTCTTTGTCAGATGATGAGACCATTTTCTTTTCCTGACCATATCTTCTTCTACGCAGACGCCAGGCGGCCGGCTGAGGTGGAGGAGCCTGCGATCGAGCGGGAGGTGATCGACCTAGGCGATGACTCGGCTGTTGATGAGTCGTGAGCTCCAGAGTGTCGTTCCCGAGCCCGAGTTAAGGGCAAGGGGGTGCCATAGGAGGGGTCTTCCTGGCCGTGGGGGTCCAAGTGCAAAGATCCCATGGAGGGCATGATACAGGATGCCGTGAAGGCTAAGAAGCGGGCCAAGAAGGCCGGGGGCGTCCCCGTAGATGAAGGTGACTCTGGCTCGGCTCACCCCTCTGCCGAGCGTAATAGGGCCGACCCTATTGGGCTGGCTCACCTATCCGTCGAGCAAGAGGGGGCCGAGGAGGCCAGGGTCACTTCTGTGGTTGGCGACGGTGATGGATTGGCTCTCCCCTCAGCAGGAGCCGAGGGGGCCGGGGCCACTTCTGCTGGTGACGGTGACGCTGGATGGGCTCTCCCCTCAGTAGGAACCGAGGGGACCGGGGTTAAAGCGGGTGACTCTGGGACCGCGACCAATACTGGAGCGTCGATCGAGGCAGGTGGTGCTCCAGGTGGCGACGTCGGGCCCGAGCTTATCGAGGCCGGGGGGTCGCGAGGAGCCATGATGCAGCCCCAACCGATCGAGGCAAGAGGGGTGGATGAAGTAGCGGTTTGATCCGGGTCGGCCAGTGGGGCTCCCGAGGGGATGCCGCACGGAGGGGAGGCCCCTATTCTGGCGGCTCTGGAGAGGCTGGGCATCTGGGGCCCTCTGTATCAAAGATGTTGCAGCATAGCTGCGAAGGTGGTGAAGGGAGGAGACATGCAACACTCCCCGCACGCGGCCCTCGAGCTGGTTATCGAGGGCGGCTTGGCCTTGGCCCAGATAGGGCCCTCTCTGGCTGAAGCTTACGCTCGGTCAGAGTAAGAACATGCAAACCTTGCCTGGACCCTTGGCACGTCTGACAGGAAAGTAGCTCGGCTTATCGAGGAGCGTGACGGGCTTTGGCGGGAGCTCTCCTCAGCTAGATAGCTAGCGAGGGCGAGCCAGGTGGAGGTCCGGACGCTGTCCGAACAACTGGCTCGGGCCCGCAAGTCACTCGAGAGGAAGAACAAGCTTCTGGAGGAGGAGCGCTTGGCCCGTGTCAAGCTAGATGGCCAGTGGGAGGCTGAGCGCGCCGAGCTGGTGGACCGGGTGGAGGAAGCCGCGCTTCTTCGAATAGAGGCCAAGGCTGATCGAGCCGAGGCAGAGAAGCAGATGGCTGAGGCCGAGTGGAGGTTGGCCGAGGCGGAGCGGGAGAAGGTCGAGCTCACTGGTAGGGTGGGATCGGTCGGTGCTGAGGCGCTCGAGAAGTACAAATGCTTAGAGGCCTACCGGGTCGACCTTAAGGAGGCTTCCCTCCCCTACTATGAGTCAGCACTTCGCCGGGGCATCTGCAGGGATTCAAGCAAGGCTACAACCGGGCCATCTCTTATGCGGAGGAGCAGGCGTCCGAGACTATCAATTTCCCGTCTGAGCAACGTTATGACTTGGATTTGTCATCCTCCGGTTCCTCTGGTTCGATGTCGGGCGGCGAAGGAGACGAGCGGGACTCGTCTTCGTCCGAGGGGTCGCCAACTCTGGATGCCTCGGGAGGGCGCGCAACCGAGGCAGTTCCCACACCTGTGGAGTCAATGCCAGGGTCGGCCGTCGCCGAGGGTGCCAGGGGAAGACCACCCGAGCCTTCCGCTTTCGAGCCTCAGGATGGGCCAGAGGTCTAATGTATCTATTTTACTTTTTCTCCTTTTTTTGAAGAAGAAACTCCTCTTTTGTGTAAAGGAAGGTCAAAAACGTAAGGCAGTAGCATTATGATAAAGACTTAACTCTTTTGTACCACCGTTGCCATGGTTTGACCAGTGTATCCGCAGTAGTTGGAAAGTGCCGATACTTTCTGTGTGGATCTCGAATGATGGTTAGGCGGGCGTCTAACATGGTATCTTTCCATTTTCTCATGCTTTAAATGCCCGGCCGCTTTGTGTGTCCCGCTGGGATGGAACTGAGGAGTTTGAGGTGACCGTTCACAGGGAGAGGTCCCTTTAGCGTGATTTTGAGGGGTGAATCATTTAAGGCAAGTAGCCTCCCTTCACCTATAAAAGGTCTGAAGGGCGTCCCTTCCTCTCCATTGCTTAGGGTTTCCCTGACAGTCTTTCCTCCTCCTTCTTCATGAAGTGTTGTGCCGTCAGATTTGAAGCATGCAAGACGCCCTGGAAGACGAAGCTGCAGGCGACAGAGGGCAGAGAATCTTTTCAGCTTCGGGTTTGAAGGGAGTTCGACGGCTGGCGGGCAGGTTAGAAGGGGGTTCGACGTGCGAAAGCACGTCGCCTTCTTTTATCAGTTCTGATCACACTTGCGGGGAGGTTACTCGGGAAGAAGGTTCGACATGCTGGGGCATGTTGAACTCCTGTCCCTGAGCAACTTGAAAGGTAGCCTTCTTCTTCCTAATCCCTCTATCACCTTTGTTCCGAGTTACCCGAGCCAACGGGGTCGACTATCCTTTATCCGAGCCAGTTTCTGCATGAGGCAGAGTCAGTGGCTGGACGTAGGGAGGTTGACCGAGTCAGCCGAGCGATGGGCTCGTATGGCGGTGGCAGATGGATTTTTACTTTTTTGACATGTATTATATCGGCTACGGCCTACTTGCTGTACATCACAGTTTAATAAGAAAAGAAGAATGTCATTTATTCTATTTTGCTTACATGTGTATGCTTGCCAAATGTTTAAAAATAGAACTTGCATAATGTAGTCGCGTACCACGTCCTAGGGATGAGTTCCCCTTCCATAGTAGGTAATCGGTACGCTCCTTTCCCGAGCGTCTCGACCACTCGGTAGAGGCCTTCCCAATTAGGGGATAACTTGCCCGCCGCCTCAAGTGGTCGAGAGGCTTCGGCTTTCCTGAGAATGAAGTCTCCCAGCTGGAAGTGTCTGTCCTGGACTTTGGCATTGTAGTATCGAGTGAGGTGGCGTTGATATTCTGTTGCTCGAATGCTGGCCATCTCTCGGAGTTCATCCGCTAGGTCGAGGTTTTTGAGCAGTTTCTGGTCGTTTGCCTTGGGCGAGAAGCAGATGACTCAGAGGGAGGGATTGGCAATCTCCAACGGGATCATGGCCTCGGTGCCGTACACCAGCTGAAAGGGACTCTCACCGGTTGCTGTTCAGAGAGTCGTTCTGTGTGACCAAAGTACGCTCGACAATTCCTGGAGCCAGTTGCCCTTGGCTTTGCCGAGCCTGGTCTTGATGCCTTTTAAGATGGTCTTATTGGCATTTTTGTCCAGCCCGTTAGTCTGAGGGTGGGCGACCGAAGTGAAGTGATTGTGAATGTTTAGGTCGGCACATCTGTCTCAGAAATAACAAGAATCAAATTATCGGCCATTATCGCTCACTATCACCCGGGGGATGCCATAGCGACAGATGATCGATTTCCAGATGAAAACTCCAGATGACTGTCTTGGTGATCCTAGCTGTGGCTTCGGCCTCGATCCACTTGGTGAAGTAGTCAACGGCGAAGATGACGAACTTCTTCTGGGCCTGAGCCGTAGGGAACGGCCCAAGGATGTCGATCCCCTACGAAGCGAAAGGATAAGGCTCGGCTAGGGTGATATGCTCTTTTGCCGACTGATGGACCAAATGGTCAAATCTCTGGCATCAGTCACATTGTTGCACGTAGGCCGAGCAGTCGCGCTGCAAAGTGGGCCACCAATAACCCTGCTGAAGCAAGATCCTGGTGAGTGACCTTCCTCCTTGATGCGCTCCGCATAGGCCTTCGTGAACTTCTTGAATCGCTCGGATGGCTTCGTCGGTACTGATGCACTTCAGGAGGGGACTGGAGAAGGATCTGCAGTATAAAGTGCCGTCCAGATTGACGAATCACCGAGCTTGGTACTTCAATCTTCAGGTCAAGAGAGGAGGCCAACCGAGAGAGGGCGTCCGCCCGGTAGTTTTCCTCCCGAGCTATTTGGACTACCTCAAAACTCTTGAACTGTTGTGCCATGGTCTTGACCACTGGAGGTATTTGACCATCGCTTCTTCCCAAGCTTCATAATCACCATTGACCTGGCTAGCGACTAGTTGGGAGTCAATGTGGATTCTGACTCGCTCAGCCCCCAACTGTCGGGCCATGCGGGATCCCGAGATAAGGGCTTCATACTCGGAGGCGTTGTTGGATGCCTGGAAGTTGAACTTCAAGGCGTATTGCAGCTCTGCTCCTTCAGGGGACTTAAGGAGGATATCGGCACCGCTCCCGGCCGAGTTGGAGGGTCTATCGACGAACAATTCCCAGGTTGGCCCGGGTGCAGGTGGAGATTTTTCTTCGATCGGGATGGTGCTCTCGACGATGAAGTCAGCGAGCACATGTCCTTTGATAGCCGAGTGAGGCCGGTATGATATATCGTAGGCCCCGAGCATAATGGCCCACTTGACGAGGCATCCCGAGGCTTCAGGGTGAGTGAGGATCTTCTTCAGTGGTTCGTCGGTCAACACGATGATGGAGTGCCCTTGGAAGTAGGGTCGAAGGCGCTTGGCCGAGGTAACCAATGCTCGCACAAGTTTCTCGGTTGCGGGGTACCTTCTCTCAGTCTCGTTGAGCACCTTGCTGGTGTAGTAGACCAGTCTCTCGACTCCCGAGTCATTTCTGACCAGGACCGAGCTAACTATGGATGGAGTTACCAAGAGGTAGAGATGTAGGGCTTCACCTGGAACGGGCTTGGACAGCAACAATGGTGAAGCCAGGAACTCCTTAAGCTCAGTGAATGCCCTTTGGCATTCCTCGTCCCATGCGAACATAGCAGATGCCATTTTGGGCCCCCTCAACAGTTTGAAGAAGGGTAGGCATCATTCGACCGCGCGGGACAAGAATCAGCTGACCGCAGCAATGCGCCCGGTAAGGCGTTGAATGTCCTTGGTGCAGGTGGGGGGCTGCATGTCCAGGATGGCCTGGACCTTATCGGGGTTGGCCTCGATCCCACGCTGGGTGACTAAGAAGCCCAGGAATTTCCCGGACCTTACTCCGATGGCACACTTGGTGGGGTTGAGCTTCATATTGTACCTCAGAAGAGTGTCGAAGGTCTCTGCTAGGTCGGCGAAGTGGTCCTCGGCCTTGGGGGTCTTGACGAGAATGTCGTCAACATAGGCCTCGACGTTCCGGCCGAGGTGTCCCTCGAACATATGGTTGACCAGCCGCTAGTACGTTGCTCCAGCGTTCTTCAGCCCGAAGGGCATCCGGGTGAAGCAGTGCACGCCAAAGTTGGTGATGAAGGCGGTCTTCTCAATATCTTCTGGGTCCATTCTGATCTGGTGGTAGCCTGAATAGGCGTCCAGGAAGCTGAGTATCTCGTTGCCTGAGGTTGAATCAACCAGTTGGTCGATGCTCGGCAACGGATAGCAGTCTTTTGGTGTGGCTTTGTTCAAGTCGGTGAAGTCCACGCACATTCGACTCTTTCCCGAAGCTTTTGGCACCAGGATGATGTTGGCCAGCCACGTCGGGTACCGGACCGATCTGAAAAGACCAGTCTTTTGCCCTTTGGTGACTTTCTCCTTGATGACCATTTGCTTCTCTGGCGCATGCTTCCTTCTGCGTTGTTGTACGGGCTTCACGGTCGGGTCGAGGTTGAGCTTATGCATCATTGTCTCTTCCAGTATCCCTGGGAGTTGATCATCAGACCATGCAAAGACTCGAATGTACCTGGAAAGGAATTCTTTATATTACTACTGAACCTCGGATGGTAGGTCGGCTCCAATCTTTACTCCTAGTGTCGGGTCATTGTTTAGGAAAATAGTTATCCCTGACTTCCCGGGGGCCCTTGTTCTTCCCGTCTGGCCTTGTGGCTTCAACCGAGATATTATACCACCATCTGGCCATCGCCTGGTTGCCCCGGACTTCCCCTACCCCATGTTTAGTGGGGAACTTCATCTTTTAGTGATAGGTAGAGGGCACCGCTTTCGTTCAGCTAAGGATCCCTCGGCCGAAGATTGCGTTGTATGCTATCATACCCTTGATCACTATGAAGTCCACCATAACCGTAACAGTTTTGGGTGGGGTGCCGAGAGTAACTGGCAGGCTTAGGGCTCCCTCGGGATAAGTGGACTGGCCATTAAACTCGCAAAGGGGGGTTCGGATCGGGTGGAGTTTAGACGGATTCTCCCCCATCTTAAGAAAACACTCATAAGATAATACATCAGGGGTGCTTCCATTGTCAACTAGAATCTTTTCTACATTACAATGGTTTATCGTAGCCGATATAACTAGGGTGTCATCATGCGGGGTGGTCAGCCCTTCCTGGTCTTGGTCGGAGAAGACTATGACCTGGGGCTCACTTGGCGGGGCCTTGGGAGGCTCGATGGCTCGGCTCGTCTGCTCAGCATGACGCTTCCTTCCTCGACCATTGTCTCCTCCTATTGCGGCTCCTCCAGCGATGACATTGATGTGGACCCCGCGAGGGGCATTGTCGATCTCCTCTGGGGGGCCTCGGTCTTCCTTATGTCTGGCCACGAACCGGGATAGGTGTCCCTGACGGACGAGGCGCTCGATCTCATCCTGGAGCTAGTGGCAATCGCCGGTATGATGCCCGTGATCGCTTTGGAACAGGCAGTGCTTACTACAATTGCAGCTCTTCGATCTCATTGGCTCGGCTTAGCGGAGGAGGCCCGAGCCTTTGATGTCTTCATAGATCTCATACACCGGAGCGGTTAAGGGAGTTTACCGCTCGTACTTCCGGGACAGTTCTTTGTGCTCCCCGTCTCGGTTCTGCCTTTTTCCTTGGCCTGAGCTTGGCTCGGGTGCTCGCTTCTTGTCCCCCTCCCGACCCCAGCCGGTTGCGCCTCGGCATGCGCTGAGAACTTCTTCGCACTTAGCATGGCGTAAAGCCAAAGTCACTAGCTCGGAAAGGGTCGAGAGAGGGTGGAGGACAAGTTCACGACGGAGGTTCTCGTCCCAGGTGCCTCTAGTCAGCGTGGTTATGGTCGAGGCTACATCCAGACGGGGGATTCTCAGGGCTTTCAACTTAAATCGGTTGATATAGGCACAGAGTTTCTCCCCTCGCGCTTGTTTGAGAGCCAATAGCCCCGCTACTGACCTTGGGGGGCCGCTGCCGGCGAAACTCTCCTTAAATACTCGCCCAAACTACTTGAAGTCTCGGATGGATCTGGCGGCGAGGGCCCGGAACCATGCTTGGGCGCCTTGGACCAGGGTGGTCACGAAGGCTCGGCATTTGATGGCGTCAGACGCCCCGTGAAGAATCATTAGGGCATCGAAGCTGTCGAAGTGGTCGGCCGGGTCGCCCTGGCCGTCGTAAGGCTCGAAGGTTGGAATGGAGATTCTGGGAGATACCTCTGCCTTCAAGATATAGTCAGAGAACAGGGATTTATCCTCGTCCTCGGCTGGGGAGGTCTTCTGCAAGGCACGTAAGGCGCGCTCCTGCTCTACGAAGCGCCTCTCGAACTCTCGCAGACGGACGGATAACTTTGGCCGTCGTTGTGCCGTGGGGCTAGGGGGACGCGATGGCATGCTGTCCTGGCATTCCCTGGGGACTTCGGTCTCCGGGTGCGGAGGGTGTGCCCTAGGTTTTCCCCTTTTTGGCGTGGAGGAGGCCTCTTGCTCCGGAGGAGGGGCTTGTGAAGGTCCTCCTGACCTGTTGCGAATAAGTTGCCATCCTCGGAGGGTGAAGCGACCTCCGACAGTGTGTTGGGACGCGTCTCCGCGGGGAGGGCTTTTCGGAGGGACGCGTGACCTTCCTTCCCTGGCCGCCTGGGTTCTCATGAGTTCTACGAGGACATCCAGTTTTGCGTTGAGGGCTTAGAAAGCATCAGTGCCCTCGTTGGGTGGTTGCCCTACCACCGCGGGCGGAGGTGGTTCATCGGCTGGGGTGCTGGTGTGGTAGGGGGGGTCTTGTGCGGCCTGAGAAGGGCCTTCTCCCCCCGCCACCATGGCCTTCCCCCTATCACCGGCGAACTCCTCCCTGTACTTCTTCGCACCATGCTGGCTCTTTGATCGTTTCCCACAGATGGCGCCAGATGAAGAGGGGTGATCTTGCGCTGATCCTGAGCTGGAGGAGATGATCACCAAATAATGAACTGCAAGGAAGGGAAACGGATCAGGGGGCCCAGGGGTGATTCCCTGGGGGAATCCCTCTGATGCATAAGTCAGTAGAGCAGTGGTGGAAGCTATGAAGGGAGGAGGAAGGAGATGCACGAGATCCCTCTCCACCAAGGTGGTGAAGTGGTTCCTACTCAGGGAGTGTAGGCGTGAGTTGGCCTTACCTTTCGCTGGATGGAGTCCCAGGTTTAAATAGTGCGCCGGCCTCATGAGTCTCGTAAGCTGAGGAGTTTCAGGCGGGAGTTACGTCCTCAACGTGGGCTCTTTACGTCCTTATCGTGGGATCTTTATAGCCTTGAGGGGTCGTGGGTCCCTTATCCTTGTGAACTCCTACTCGTAAAGGGCTCTCAACGGCAGCGTGGATAAGCAATCATCGGTCGATCCAAGCATGAAGAGTGCCAACCCTATCCGGGCGATAGGCATAGCTCGGATGAGGCTCGATCGGAGTGGGCGCTGAGCACTAGCCTTTATCCCAGTGAGGGGATAGATCGGGCGTGGGTCTTTCTCCGACATGACCAATGCTCGGGCCTTCCGAGCCTAATGGCCACCGAGGAAGTGCTTGATCCCAAGTGATCTTATTGGGCTTTTATGCTAAGTGGGCCCTGTGGGCGGTCACTTAGATGAGCTGGGCCTTGTTTGGTCTTGATGGACCTAGTTCGGCCTACTCTTAAATGGGCTACAGAAATCCCCCTCTCCAACTGGAATAGATGTAAAAAGGATGAAGAAATAGAACCTCAAGAGCTAAAAGGGCCAGATGAGATCTTTGTTGAAGAACAAGTTGGAGGGTTGTCGAATGTTGTCGATTTGAACATCACCGCGATCCTCTCTTCGAACCGCTCCACTTTATCTTCTTTCACGATCACAAAATCCTCCCGGATGTAGATGATATCCACAGATTTCTTCAGCTACTCTCCTTTCCCTTTTTCTTCTCCTACAAGAAAGATAGAACATGAACACTTAGAACATTTCTCCCAAATTCATAGCTTATTTATACACCCACAATAGAAAGAGGAAAAGACATCAAAACTCATGCTAAAACCCCTTCAATATGTATCTAACATGTGTATGAATGCCCTAGGGGTAAGAGTGTCATATATGAGCCAAAACAGATCTAGAATAATGGGTTTCGAACACTATGAAAAGGGGCCGTCCGCCGTATTCGGTCGACTAGAATTGAGGGTCGATTGACCAAAATTTCACAGGGTCTGGACTGGTGCAGTCTGGGGATTTCGGTTGACCGAAGTCCCTTGGTCGGTCGACCGAAGCCTGAGAAAATTTCAGACTGGTGAGCACTGTTAATTCTGGTCGACCGAAACTCCTATCTTGGTCTACTAAACACAATGCAGAAATGAAAAACAATGTTTAAGTTGAGAGTTTAAACACCAACAACCCGACTATAAATCCATGATGTATGAAAATGAAAAACCATTAGAAACACATGAAAGATATATATGCATGTAGGTCCTTTGCAAACTCAAGTACATAACTAAGCACCAAAAAACTATGACTATGCATTTGAGCACAAGAGTGAGCATCATGAACCCAATTTCACATTTAAGATTTGAATACATGTTGCTTTCACAAATGCATGTATGATATGCATAAAAATCAAATGCACAAGTTTCAAACAATTTGATCAAGATTAAAACAAAACAATCATCAAGAATTAAAACCACATGATTGATGCGCTCGGCACCCGTCGTTTAAAAATGCCGTGCCACACAATTTCAAAATTTATAAAATCGCACTCACTCACTTAAATGACTTTGAAAATACAAGTAAAGTGGTAAGAACGGGTCGATCCCACGAGGAGGAAATATTTTCAATTGAGCATGAGTTGAAAAATTCTTATATTTGAATCTGTAAATTTTGAGTGAAATTTATGAAATGATTTGTTTATTGAAAATTATAACTATATAAATCAAAAAAATAATTTAAAATTAAAAGAGTAAGGGAAGAAATATAGCCGGAGAATTGGAAGAGTGACGCCATCCACGCCGTTTGGTAGGACGCCGTCGGGAGACGACCGAGAAAGAACGACCGCCTTGGGGTGTGTGAAGGATGTAAAGAAAGGGAAATGGATGAAAGAACTACGAAAAGAAAATTATAATAAAATTAGGGTGACATTAGAATTAAAATAACTTTGAAACTGACGTGAATTAGAAGAAGTGGCAGAAGATAAAGTTGAAGATCAGAGGATTAGGAATAACTTTTATGAAGAGTGTAGAGAGGGAAATTGAGAGGAAGGAGGTGAAAATTTAGAAAACACGGAACCTATGCGCGTGGGTGAACAGTAAAAACACTAAAGATAGAATTGCGAGAAAATTAAAATAACTCAAAAATGAAGAAGAATTAGAGACAATGGTAGAAGAAGAAAAGTTAGATATACAAGAGAGGAACAACTTGTATGAAGAACTCAGAGACAAAAGATGACTGGAAGGGCATGAACAAGCAGAAATGGCAGAAGGTATCAACTCGGATGAACAATAATCGACCAGGATAGAACTTAGAAAAATATGCAATAACATAAAAATGGAGAGGAATTAGAGAAAATGGTATAAAGATAAAATGTATAGAATTGAAATATGAACAACTTTACTGAAGACAATAAATTTAAATAAAGATCATAAACATATGTAAATGGCTCACAAAGGGCTAAAGATCTTAAGAACTTATAATAACGACCACTTAAACATACAAAACCCAACAACTCTTAAACAAAGCCTACTTATCTATTCTTCCCACAACTCTCAAAATCACTCTAACAAACTCTCTCTCAAGAACAACAAAGAAAACACTCAAAAGTACATATGGAACTAACCCCCAGCACACCTCAATCCCTCCATTTTATAGACCTCTAACTCTCACTATTCCTTTGAACATTTTGATTTTGAATTCTCTTTCTCTCTATTGTCGGCTGTGTGGTGCTTGTGTGAAGGCCACCCAAAGTATGTTGGTGTGATGCCCGCGTCTACCGTTTTGACCATGTCTGCCGACGTGTGTGAACCAAGGGCTGCATGTGTGAAAGCCGCAGCCTGTGAAAGCCCCCACATCCATGTGGATTGAAGCCACAATGGCCACTTTTGAGTCTACCGTGTGAACCATGGCCAAGTGGACCCACCAACCTTCTTTGAAGCCTGAAGCCACGTTGAAATGCTTGCAATGGATGGCTGTGTGAGAACCCACGTTTGAAGCTTCCATTCCAACGCCAAGGCCTTCACGTTGCTACAAACCCAAACCTGCATGTGTGAAGGCTGCTCACATGAAGTCCCTGGTGTGTTGCCTTGTGCATGGCCCAGCATGTGGAGAATCTCCACGTTGAAGCCTTGGCTTTTGTGTGAAGAAGCTTTGTCTTCTTGATGATGCCTTTAGCATGGCCCCACGTGAAATGCATGGCCCTCCAATTGAAACCATTTGCCTTGCTGCCACTTATCCTGTAACTTTGCATGCATTATCACCTTGTTGCATGTATTGAAGCCTTTTGTCTTCACGTGATGAAGCTTCTTCAAGTGAAACTCATTTGGTGCCTCTCCTGCAAAGCATGCCAATGCATGCAACCAACGTAATTATTATATACATATATAATATACATATATGTATTTATATGTATATATAGAGTCATATATATGTTATGGCTTATATATATATTATATATATATAATATGTATATCTGAATACATATATTTATATGTATCTATATATGCATAGTATATATAATATATATATATAGATATATTTATACATATATATATATAATATATATATACTGAAAGTTATTTATTTTTATTATTTTTTTCTTCTTTTCTTTCTTTTTTTATTTGAATTAAGATTGGGCATGGTCGACCATGGGCTTTTGGGCTTTATATTTTTTTTATTTTTTTTATTTTGATATTTATTTCTTGTCACTTCCCTCGTACTGAGTGCCTGTATAAATAAGTAAATATCGTTATTAAAATTTTTTAATTCCATAAAAGTAAACATTTGATTCTAACTTAAAAGTAAGTGTGATAAGTGCATATTTATTATTATTAAAGCTCATAACAAATATGTATAACATGAATTAATATATAAAAATACACACTTATCACACCCCCCAACTTACTAATTGCTAGTCCCTTAGCAATGCAAATAATTAACAATTTATAGGACCAACAAGAGTTTTAAATATTCATGCTCCATTTCCAGATCATCTTTCATAGAGTCAACTAAAGATTTGGAATCTGAAATCATTAACACATATTAGCCTTAGATTTGGAAATTAAGGTACATGATCAAGAATTCTAATCAAAATTCAGTAGCACTTGTGCATATGGAATATTAAATTCACAGTGTAGATAATTACGTCCCCCATTTGCTATTATAAGCAAGTGCCCTTCAACCCTGCACTTCTGAATCAGAGCATTAAGCATAATAACTTTTTGTCTGTCTTATTACTATGTCCCTTTTTGGGATCTCTTTTCCTTTTTTTCCTTTTTCTTTCTACTTTTTTTTCTATACACACATGATGCTGCACTACCCTTCACTATTTTACGCGAATCTCAATACGTCTTAGGTGAAGTAGGCCCAGTTACACAGATCAAGGTTTCCTTTTCCTTTTGACGTGAACCTCAACACATCTTAGGTGAAGTAGGCCCGGTTACTCAGAATCGGAGCAGTTTTCATGGTATTTTTCTCAAACAAAGATTTTTTAATAGATAACATGGCAGAAAGCTTATAAAAGATCTCTTCTTCAAGAAGTGCCGAATATCAGACAACAGACCCAAAATAGCAGAAGACTTGTCCTACTTGTTTCATTAGCGTGCAAAGTGATTTTTATTTTTCTAAAGTGCATATGAACTTTAAAAAGATTCTTATATCAGTTTTCCATGGCTAGATAAGTTAAATTTTCCATCATCCTTATCTAGTCATTTCTATTCTAGAATTACTTTCAATGGAAGCATGAATCATGAAACTCAAAATGAGTTGATTTTGGGTATTTTCTAATTTTTTTTTAAAAATGTGGTTATATGAATGCAACATGTGCAACATGATTTCCGTCCCCCCAACTTAAATGACATTATCGTCAATGGCATGAACAATAGAGAATAATGAACAATGTAGATATGAAATTTGTGTAGGAACGGTACAACCTGACGGAAGTGAACTTCAACGGGCATCCTTGCCGACTAAAGGTGGTAGTTGACTTTAAAAATCAAGGCAACAATACAAGCAATCATATCTTTCTCCCTCCAACTTATCTTTTATTCACATCTACAAAATAGAACCACAAACATAAGAAAGACTTGGGTTTCCTCCCAAGAAGCCATTTATTAGCATACAAGGAGTTGTAACTCACCGTGTCCGTGATTTTCAAAGGGAAACGACCACCGATTTCAACAATGTCAGCCCGTGGTCCTCTTTTCCCACGCGAACGTCCCACATTTCCTTGTTTGCACTAAAAGTAGTCGCAATAGGACAAGGGACACGGGGAATCTTTAGACCGAATAGGAGGACGAATCAACAAATCACGGCTCCACTCCATTTACTCCACATGGCGAAGTGGCACACGAGGGTACCGTGGCCATGATTTCAAAGGAATCTACCACCAATTTCAACGTGGGTCACTGATCCTATTTTCCCGCATAAATGTCCCCCATTTCTTGTTTGTGCTAAAGGTAGTCACAACGGGACAATGAACACAGAAATCTTTGGACCAAATAGAGAGGACAAGTCAATAAATCACGCCTCCGACTCGATCACTCCACATGATAGAGTGGGCGCGAGAGTAAAGGGAGGGTGACTTGTCGCAAAGGTTGTTGCTAGGGGTGATGGTGATAGATGCAGAATACCTTCTTTCCAATCCTATAAATACCTCCCTTTTCACTCGACTTGGGAACACCGAAGTCGTGAGAGCAGATTTGAGGAGTGAAAGTTTGTAAAGGGGAGTAGTGAGTGTTGGTCAAATTTCATAATGGAGGGTGAATCTAGCTTCAGAGCAGAAGGTGAGTCTTCTTGCTCCTCGAAGAGGAGCAGATCGAGTAGCAATTCTAGGAGACTCTTAGAAGTCGAAGGACAACTGAGTCAGAGGACCCGATCACAGCTTGTAAGTGGATCCTTTCGCTCCTTTCTTCATGTTTTCTTCTCCTTTCTTCCTTTGCAAAGATCCCATTTCTCACTTCTTGTGTATGTGCAGAGCATGATGAGATCGCACATCTCGTGGGAGCTGGTAGTGGCGGCGTATGTAGGTCTCCCGACCTTCTAGAAGGCGAGGTTAGACGTGATGGGGTTTTGGACTTTTCTCAGAATCAAGCCGATCAAGCTCGACCTTGCCCTGATCCAAGCACTACGTGAAAGATGGGACCCGGTGAGTCGGGCATTCCTGATGCCGTGGGGGCACATTGTGCCTAGCCTGGAAGACGTGGTCCAGATCACGGGCCTCAAAGTAGATGGGGAAGTAGTGACTGGCGTCACCTACGCGGACTACCGAGAAGGTGCCCAGAAGCTGTTGGGGCTGGACTTAGACGGTCAAAAGAACAGGTCAGTAGCTAGGGCATCGATCATGAAGGCGTTAGGGCTTACTGACATTCATCCGCGTGATGACGAGTCCCTAGAGGAATTCATGGAAAGGGCAGAAAGAGGTTCCCGTGCTGTATATTGCGTGGATGCCAGCAACTGGGAGAGGACCAACATGGATCTGAGGAGGTTCCTCCTCTTTCTATTGGGCAAGTTGCTACTGAGCTCCAAGGGAGACAATATCCACTGTCGCTTCTTAGAGATGCTTGTAGACTTGGAAAGAGTAGGACAATACACCTGGGGAGCTGCCGTGCTAGCACATCTGTTTACAGGTCTGTCGCAAAGGACAGACCGAGAGGTGACAGTATGTAGGTTTACGCCCTTCATCATGGTAAAAAATTTTTTTGTTGTTTTTGTTTTATGCTTTTTTTTGGTATTTGTTGATATCGATGACACATGATGGTGTAGCTATGGAGCTACTATTACCTTCCAATGGGGAGAGCTCGACACTGGCGGCCAGTGACGATCCCGCTGGCTAGACGGTGGTAACCCATCACGAGCACAGCACCTCTATCCTACCAACTAATGGTGTTAAGGAGGGAGTTGCAAGAGTTCCCTGCAGCGATGGTAGGATACTTTTTACATTTATATCATTTTTTTTGGCTAACCAAGAAGATACGTACAACCCATCAAAGGTGAACTGGAGGCCTTTCTCGAACATGGTCGATGTTGACCAGCCGTGGGTAATTGGAAGCCGCGCCCGGTTCGGACGGGACCTCTGGCTCCATTGCTTGAATGAAATTGAGCCCCTCAGGCTGCGATTAGCTATGAGGACCCTAGGACTGGCCCAGGAATGGGTGGATATGACCACATCACCTAGCGTCAGAAAGAAGACGCGTGGACCGGCAACCTGTGTTGATTAGAGGGTGCGCTTCTCCGAACAATATGAAGACTGACAACAGGGTGGCACGCTCATGGAATCACAAGCACAAGACAACGAGACTTACCTACGCCTCTACAGGGCAATGTATGCAGAGAGGCTCCAGCCTGGAGGGCTTGTAGAGGTAAAGTAAAAAGAATCCATTTTTTCATTTTTTTATTTTTTTTTGTGAACTCATAAGCCATAACTGTAGGATGCCCGTGATATCATAATAATGAACTTATGAGCTCATTTGGCAGACACGGAGCAAGAGTTGAGTGACACCCGAGCAGCTCTGGATTCATCAGTAAGTGTTTATATACACACTCCTGGTATGATTTGAGATTCATGGCGCTAATCACTTAATGTCACCTCATATGTGTCGCAGCGTGCCCAGCTCGATGCAGTTTAATCGGCGATGGGGGCAGAGGGCGTTTCTTCCAGTCTATGGATTCCTACTTCAGAGCTAGATCTACTCCACGAGCAGCTTGCTCATGCCACACAACGGGCTGCGGAGGCAAAAGGGATGCTTTCTGCACAGGTGAGGGTTTCATCATTTAATATCCCTTGATCAAGCATTGCCATATGTCTGAGATGAAATGTATGGCAGGAGAAAGAAACACAGGAGGCACTCGTGCATGCCACCTAGAAGGAAGCTAGAATAACCGAGCTGGAAAAGGAACTACAGCGTCGTCCCGATGAGGACTCTTCTAGGGACGCTGTGGAGTTGAGGATCACCCTTCAGTTGGAGAGAGAAGACAAAGAGAGAGAACGGGCTGAGAGAGAAAGGGACAGGGAAAGAGAGAAGGTCAAGAGATTGGCCGAGAAAGAGGAGAAGAGGGCCCTGGAGGCCCAACTATTTGAATTGGGGACCAGTCTCGGCCTTGCCTAGCAATGGCTGAAGGATGGCGATGAACGCTATCGAAGAGCACGAGAGCATGGCTTTCAGGTTAGTAGCTTCCTTGCTGCCCCCGCGGATCGGCATCGGGGAGTGGAGATAGAAAGAGGACCATAGAGCAGTAGGAATACCGCTTCTCACGGCTTGGGAACACCCTCAAGAGTTTCTTGCCCAGAGAGCAGCAAGACGAGTAATGTGAAGAAAGAGGGTGGAACCTGATGTAATTTATTTGTTATTTGTTTTTTTGTTGAGAGTGGAATAAGATGTTTTATGCTCGGTTCTCTGCTTCTTTCTGGTCTCTCGAATCCCTGCACACATCTAGCCTCCCAAAAAGCGCCAAGTTTAACGTCTTCAGCCAGACACAAAGCTCTATAACCAACGAGTTGATTTTAGAATGAGCCACCAAAGAATTTTCTCCTTGCCAAAATTTTCTTTTTCATGCCTTGAAGAAAATGAATGTGGCTGGTGAATGCAAGGGCAAGACAGATATCAGGGTGGAGGTAGTTCCAAAGAATCATCCCGATTAAAGAATAGAGGATGAACATTGGGAAAAATCATGTCATCAATTATGAAATATTCCTCCTTAGATTCCGTGGGATCAGATAAATCAACATATAGAGCAAGATTGGACCAATCGGCTGGAAGAGTTTTAAAAGAATCACCGTGGTCAAGAATTAGCATAAGCTCTACCCTCTCCTCTACATTGAAATTATCATGCGGCACACTCAAATCATTCAATTCCTCATTTACCCCAACTTCATTGTTCAAATAAATGTTCAATTCTTGTTCCATCATCACTGCGTCTTCCTTCCCATCTTCAAAAAGAATTTCATCAAATTCGGGGAGAGACATGTGATTAAAGAGTTGAGGCTCAATATACTCTTCCTCTCCCCCAAATTGGAGATCATCCACCTTTCTAACACTATCCTCACAATAATAATCAAGCATAGGTTGATCATTCAATAAGTCATTACCTTCATCAATATCTTTTTCAAAACATTCCTCATTCCCCTCAAATTCCTTAAAGTTTTCATGTAAAATATGCTGGCAATTTCTCTCCATAATCCCTTCATCTGCGGAATCAAAATTTATTTGAGTGTTATGAGATTGAGGAATTAAGGATTGATTATAGTTAGTGCGAAGGACTTGATGAGTAGGATTGGATTTAGAGTAATCAAAGAATTGATCTCCCTCCATGTTTTTGACTTCCTTGGTAAGTCTATTGATTTGTTCTTGGAGGGATTGACTTTGGAGAATTAACTGATTGAATTTATCATTTGGGTTATTATCTGAGGGTGGAAGAGATGAATAGCAAGGAGGGAAATAATTTGTATGTTGGGCTGGATCATAATAGTCATTAGAGTTTGGGGCCCAAATATGATTTTCATTATTCCCTTCTTCTCCCCCCAACTTAGACTCCTCATTATTTTCCTTGGCCATTACAAATTGAGATTCATTAGCTTCCCCCCAATTTTCCTGATAGGGATGCTCCATATTATCCTCATTATCAAAAATTATTTGAGAGTTGTTGAATTGAGGATTGATAGATGGATCATTCAACGTGATATTATAATCAGGAAATGAATTTCAAAGTTTTCCATGGAGAGGCTAGTATGTTGGTCCATTTCAAGCTCTCTATCACATTAGTCAAGCTGGGCTTGAATGATTTGGCTCTGAGCTTGAAGGGATTGCTGATTGGCCAAAATGAGTTGAGTCATTTGATTAAACCTGTCCTCGAAATTAGACTTTGGAGGAGCTGGATAGGTTGGGTTGTACTCAGACTGTGATGAGTAATTAGAATGAAAATCAGTCTGGTACTGAGGTGGTGAGGAGTAGATGGGTTGTCCTTCATATTGGGCTTGATTGTAAGGATCATTTGAGTAAGAAGCCCAATCTGAAAAGTGTGAGTTTGAAGGACTTTGAATGGGGTCTTGATAGGGTACCCAAGAAGAAGATCGCTGGTTTTCCCACCTAGGATATGGGTTTGTGTAGGAGAAAGAGATGAAAAAATCCGAAGAAATTGATATTGCTCTTGGGTAAGAGATGAATTGTAAACCTCATTGTGGAAGAGTGAATGATTTTGACGATAATAGGCAAATGAAGGAGTTGAATTCAAATTGCCTGCATGGTTGAACATGAAAGAATCTATTAATGGGTCTGAACAAAATTAGATGTGTAAAAGACCCAAGAAAGAGTGATGTTTTTTTAATGATTTTTTTTTCTATTTTGATTTGTTTTGTTGTATTTTGTAGGAACATCTTTTTATTTTATTTTTGTTTTATTATTTTTTTTTGACGTACACAAACAAGTTGACACACCATTTATATAATCACCTAGATGTGACCTAGACCTCCAAATAGGGTTTCACAAAATGACTAAAGTGTAACTTAAGTTCACCCTCAATATTTCTATCGGCCAGGTAAGGGGTGGGGTAGTGGGAGGCTCCCTCTACTTTCGTAGGGACCTAATTATGTCAAACCACAGTCCCGCTTAAGGCGTTTACCGTCCGACCGTCTTGCCTTAGGCACCGGTTTCCACAAGAGGGTAAACTCAAATCGTACTAAAATCACAGTGTGATCCTAGGGCCAATGTCTATTGACTTTTATTTATGGCTTAGGTCATGTAAAGATGCAAGGGAAATGTGGTTTGTGGGCTAAGGAAGGGTGATGAAATCCCCACCTTATGTTATTTAGGGGTATCGCCCTTAAAGTGTTTTGAAATGAAATGCACACTAAAATTTTAAACAAAGGGTTCTTATGCAATATATATGTCAGAATAGGATAAGTAGAACGTACCTTGCCCCTTTCAATCTCCAAAATGCAATGACAAAAATTAAACAAGAAAAAATTCTATACTAAATGATGCATGACCTAGAATATAGTGGGTGCAGTTTCTATTCTTGAATGAAGTCTTTTATTTTGGTGCAAGTGAGTTGTTATTTTTTTTAATTAATGAACCTATCTAGCCAGCACAATTTTTTTATTTTGATTTTTAATTCATTTTGAATTTTTCAATAAGAGATGAATGCAAGAAGGTAAAAATAATAAAATGACAAAGACACACACATTTATTACAAAATGAAGCCTAAAATGATATTTTTATATTTTTTTAAATTTTTTTAATTTTTATATATTTTCAGAAATTTTTCAGATTTTCAAAAATCGGAAAAATAGAACATGTTCCTACGTTTCAGCCCTTTAACGACGCTTGACTGCTACAATTCTAGGCTTTCAGCGACGCTTCATTTTCTGAGAATTTCAAGTCCAATTTTCCTCTTTCTTTCATTTTTTGATTTTTTTTCCTGTAAAATAAAAAATATAAAAAATTAATATACACATATACACATCAAACACAAGAATATCCAACTATAAAAATAATTTCCATCCCCGACAACGGCGCCAAAAATTTGATGCGCTCGGCACCCGTCGTTTAAAAATGCCGTGCCACACAATTTCAAAATTTATAAAATTACACTCACTCAATTAAATGACTTTGAAAATACGAGTAAAGTGGTAAGAACGGGCCGATCCCACGAGGAGGAAATATTTTCAATTGAGCATGAGTTGGAAAATTCTTATATTTGAATCTATAAATTTTGAGTGAAATTTATGAAATGATTTGTTTATTGATAATTATAACTATAAAAATCAAAATAATAATTTAAAATTAAAAGAGTAAGGGAAGAAATATAGTCGGAGAATTGGAAGAGTGACGCCGTCCACGCCGTGATGAGCCTTTGATTGTCGCCCCGCTTTGGTAGGACGCCGTCAGGAGAGGACCGAGAGCGAACGACCGCCTTGGGATGTGTGAAGGATGTAAAGAAAGGGAAGTGGATGAAAGAACTACGAAAAGAAAATTATAATGAAATTAAGGTGACATTAGAATTAAAATAACTTTGAAATCGAAGATAATTAGAAGAAGTGACAGAAGATAAAGTTGAAGATCAGAGGATTAAAATAACTTTTATGAAGAGTGTAGAGAGAGAAAATGAGAGGAAGGAGGTGAAAATTTGGAAAACACGGAACCTATGCGCGTGGATGAACAGTAAAAATGCTAAAGATAGAACTACGAGAAAATTAAAATAACTCAGAAATGAAGAACAATTAGAGAAAATGGTAGAAGAAGAAAAGTTATATCTACAAGAGAAGAACAACATTCATGAAGCACTTAGAGACAAAAGATGACTGGAAGGGCATGTAAATGGAGAAATGGCAGAAGGTATCAACTCGGATGAACAGTAACCGACCAAGATAGAACTTAGAAAAATATACAATAACTTAAAAATGGAGAGGAATTAGAGAAAATGGTAGAAAGAGAAAATGTATAGAATTGAAATATGAACAACTTTTCTGAAGACAATAAATTTAAATAAAGAACATAAATGTATGTAAATGGCTCACAAAGGGCTAAAGATCTTAAGAACTTATAATAACGACCACTTAAACATACAAAACCCAACAACTCTTAAACAAAGCCTACTTATCTATTCTTCCCACAACTCTCAAAATCACTCTAACAAACTCTCTCTCAAGAACAACAAAGAAAGCACTCAAAAGTACATATGGAACTAACCCCCAGCACACCTCAATCCCTCCATTTTATAGACCTCTAACTCTCACTATTCCTTTGAACATTTTGATTTTGAATTCTCTTTCTCTCTATTGTCGGCTGTGTGGTGCTTGTGTGAAGGTCACCCAAAGTATGTTGTTGTGAAGCCCGCGTCTGCCGTTGTGACCATGCCTGTCAACGTGTGTGAACCAAGGGCTGCATGTGTGAAATCCGCAGCCTGTGAAAGCCCCCACATCCATGTGGATTGAAGCCACAATAGCCACTTTTGAGTCTACCGTGTGAACCATGGCCAAGTGGACCCGCCAACCTTCTTTGAAGCCTGAAGCCACATTGAACTGCTTGCAATGGATGGCTGTGTGAGAGCCCACGTTTGAAGCTTCCATTCCAACGCCAAGGCCTTCACGTTGCTACAAACCCAAACCTGCATGTGTGAAGGCCGCTCACATGAAGTCCCTGGTGTGTTGCCTTGTGCATGGCCCAGCATGTGAAGAATCTCCACGTTGAAGCCTTGGCTTTTGTGTGAAGAAGCTTTGTCTTCTTGATGATGCCTTTAGCATGGCCCCACGTGAAATGCATGGCCCTCCAATTGAAACCATTTGCCTTGCTGCCACTTATCCTGTAACTTTGCATGCATTATCACCTTGTTGCATGTATTGAAGCCTTTTGATATATATGTTATGGCTTATATATATATTATATATATATAATATGTATATCTGAATACATATATTTATATGTATCTATATATGCATAGTATATATAATATAGATATATAGATATATTTATACATATATATATATAATATATGTATATATGTATATTGAAAGTTATTTATTTTTATTATTATTTTTTCTTCTTTTCTTTCTTTTTTTATTTGAATTAAGATTGGGCATGGTCGACCATGGGCTTTGGGCTTTTATATTTTTTTATTTTTTTATTTTTTTATTTTGATATTTGTTTCTTGTCGCTTCCCTCGTACCGAGTGCCTGCATAAATAAGTAAATATCATTATTAAAATTATTTAATTCCATAAAATTAAACATTTGATTCTAACTTAAAAGTAAGTGTGATAAGTGCATATTTATTATTATTAAAGCTTATAACAAATGTGTATAACATGAATTAATATATAAAAATACACACTTATCAATGATCAAACACCTAAGGGCATATTCATAGCATATCAGTCCATGTCAACTTCTGTAGTGCCCCTAAATTTATCATTTTTGGATTATTTTTAGAATTTTCTAGAATTTATTAGGAATTTATAAAGGCCAAAATAGATTAATAAATGAATTAATATTGAGATTATAAGGCCCAATTATATTAAATAACTAGTCCAGCCTATTTAATTGAAACCCAATATGTTTATGGACCAAGCCCATTAAGCTTGACCCATATTCTAGAAGGTTATTTAACATATTCACGAATTTTAAGGATAAATACCATTTTTATAGATAATTATATGGATAAACAAACATAAGAGTTTGAATTTTATTGAATTCTACGCACATGGGATGTAGCGGTCTATCGCGCGACCGCCACAGTCATGTAATGCGCCTACCTTCGACCGTTACTCTCTGTTAGTTCCGTGAAGTGAAGAAAGAGCAAAAGATTAGACTTTTGCTAGTCTATCTCTTAGGGATCGAGATGGGTAGACTAGTAGAGGTGTTAAGGACTCTTAAAAGTCGATCTAAGCTTTAACAAGGACTCTAGAATCGATTTAATCCTAAAACCCTAGCAAAAATCCTATAAATAGGACCTAGTTTTGACCTGCGCGACCCCTATTTTGACTCGCGTGGAATCAAGGTAAGGAGTCGTAAATTCGGGTAAGTTCTTTAGAACTTTTCGTTTATAATACTTTAGACTAATAGCTCTCAAAATTTCGTGCTAGGAGATCAACTACACAAGAAGTTAGAAGCTTCCAAAGTTGCTGGTACGACCTTAGCAACCCAGGAATCTGAGCAAAGGTCCACTTAAGATCAGGGAATTAGATCATCAAAACGAGGTATTTAGGGTTTGATTCTTTAAAACTTTTTGTTTCGCTTAGTTTCATCTTTTTACCCTCATAATTTCACGTCCTTAGGTCAAGAGGTTGAGGAGTTAGAGCGACGTGAAGTTGCTGTAAATTCACAAGAAGGGAAGGATTAGGGCATGTCTTGTTGCCCCAAATTGGAATATTAAACCCTAGAAAAGAGGTAGGTCATCTCATGAATGGCAAGAACATCATGTTGGGGATAAAAGCCCTCTGATTTTGATTGATTTCATGCATTCTAGACCATGAATTCATGTTTTGTTTGAGCTATGCATACATGCATGTCTTGAGCCTTAATCAAAGATAAAAGATATTATCTTGTTCAAATCACTGCAACCTATGCATCTAGATAGCCTCTATATTTCATTCTCATGACTGGAATAGTCTAAGTATTTTGACATCCAGCCATGACATATTTTCAGTCTTTTACGTTCTATATCCTGTCAGCAGAAGCTCTGACGGATTAAGGTAAGACCGTCACATGATTGTAACGGCCTTACGAACAGCCGTCACACCCTATGTTATATTTAAATTTCTCCGTTGTCTCTGACGGACCAAAGTCAGTGCGTCACAATACTGTAACGGCCCCACGATAAACCATCACAGATGTATAACGCGTCTCTCTTAGACCGTTAGAGTGTTATTTTCTGTCAACCCAAGATAGGACTCAGGACAGTCAAATTTACTTTTAAATAAGCCTAGTTATCTAAGTTTTGACATGTTTTCATGACCTTGAGTTTATTAATTGATTCTTGATAGGAAATTGCATGTTTAAAGTATCTTGAGTTATTTTAAGTTATGATAATTTCATTGCCTAAACTCTATAGTTTTTAATTTAAACTATGATTTTCAGTATTGTATTGACAAAGTTTTATCATGGTTTCACATCATTACACATTCTTTCTCTTTTATAGAGTCATTTCTTTAAGTACATGGCATATATTCCGATATATGACCATTAGTTCACACTTTGCACTATAGGAACATATTCTTGAACTTGAGGACCTCTATATTGGATATTCCTTCCAATGGACTAGGAAATCTTATTTTAAGGCCTCCGTAATTCTCCGCGAGCCTAGGATTCCTACTAGGATGCCGAGTTGGTTGTACCAAGAAAGTCCAATTGTTAGAAAGCACTATCGAAGTTTCTGGTTCTAGATGTGTAACGGATCCATATTAGACCGTCATGCTCATCTAACGGCCTAATATATGACCGTCACATTTACTGAGTCCGTTTTATTGTTTCTGGATTCAGTCGTTCTAACGGTTCAATGATAGACCGTCACGATCATGTAACGGCCCATTCATTGACCGCCACAGTTCTTGAGTGTTTTAACCCGAGGTTTGACCCAAGGGTTGATATTCTAAAGTTCCTAGATGGACTATTGATGGTCTAGGACTTGTCATATTGTTCAAGATACTTAATTTAATTTATGAAAAATAAGGAATGTACCGTTATGCTGCCGAATTATTTCCATGAGCATAACCTTGTTTTAAGTCATTCTTGACCTTGCATTTCTTAATTGAAGCGTTCATTCATTGAACTATTGTTATGATGAACTTATTTGAACTTGCTATATTATTGGCCATACTTTATTGTTTGAAACGTGGAAGTAGCTTGATTTATACTTGAAGATACGATCGAGCACTGATTGTGTTCAAGGGCTCTATGCTAGTCCCCTCGGTTGATTGCTGGAAACATACTATGGTAAACCATGGGGTATGATGCTACTAGCGTCGCATTGCGCTGGGAGTACTTTCTCTATAAATAAGTGAAGATCCACGGGCATCATGAAAATACTTGTACATGACTTTCTTGCTTGATACGTGATATTCCACAGAAATTCACCAAATACTTGCTCATAAGCAAAAGATGTTTGGATGATGACTACGTGGTATTGCTAGTACTTTCTCGTTACATTCTTGTTCATGAAGGGCCATATCATGTTCTTGTTACATTCTTGCTAGTTCATACTTGCTCATTCTATCTTAAATGATCATTTTTTGTTACTTTGGTTATTCGCATGATTTTTCGCAGTCGCATGATTTTATCTTATTCTTTAGAGCCAAAATGTTAATTATTTAGATATTACTAATCATGTTGATGCGAAGATACCTACTAGGCAAGTGTGCTCGTTACCTATTTCCAATCTTTTTAGGAGATGGAAGTGAGTCGGGATCGGATTCAGAACGTTCAAATAGCGGGTCCGAGAGTGAATGAAGAATGAGTGAAGACTTAGGAAGTCTACATTGTTTAGATTGAGTCTATGTAATTTTCTTATTTCTTGAGTCTAGTATGATGAAGAAAGTTGAAATAGTGATTGTATTTGAATATTTGATTTAATTATTAATGAAATAAGTTGAAGTTTGAGTAAATATTATGTAATTGCATTTTTGTGTGTGATTGTCTTACGCTCTGATCGTTCTTGCTTGCAAGAGGCTTACCATGTCGGCTGTTCACGTTCCTCGAGCGAATCTTCCGTTGTAATAAAGGGTCGGGGCGTGACTGTTAAGTTGGTATCAGAGCCTAAGTCTCATGACCTAGGGAGAAGAATCATGTCATAGGATAAGTCCAAGGTTAAGGACCCCTACCTATGAACTAAAGAAGAAATTTCCATACCCATGTGAGAATTGGGTAGAGCCCAGGGTAAGATAGTTAATTAGCTTTAAGATTAATTTTCTTCCAATTTCACGAGAAATAACAAGTTGTTATATTTCTCTCAGGTACCTTATTTTACAAATGGCTCATCGCGTAGATTGGAATGGCATTCAACAAACAGTTGCTGGCCTTACTCAGGCATTGCAAACTATGACCCAGGCAGGCGCAGGGGCAAGGGCTGGCAACTTACAATGCAATTTCTAGAGTTTAAACCCTCCACGTTTCTATGGTTCTTCTAATCCGGACGAAGCAGAGAACTGGATTGACGAGATGAACCGTATATTTGACGTCATCCAATTCACCGATCAAGAGAAGGTGTGTCTTGCAACTTTCCAACTCAACAAGGATGCCCGTACATGGTGGAAGTCGGTTCCGGCACCTCCAGCCGATGCACCTCATACATGGGATGGTTTTATCACTTTGTTCCTTCCTAAGTACTTTTCTGAGCATGTGAAAGAAAGAAAGGCTATGGAGTTCGCCTCTCTTCGACAAGGAATGATGACAGTCTCGGAGTATGAACTTCAATTCTCTAGACTAGCACCTTATGCACCGCATATAATCAGTATCGATCTATTGAAGGCTAATCGGTTTATGGACGGGTTACGACCCTATTTTATTCATCAGCTCGGGACCCAAAACATCCGTACTTATGTGAAAATGGTACAGCGGGCATATTTATGTGACAGGACCTTAGAGAAGGTCGAGAAATTGAAAGAAAAAGGAGAAGGGTCCAGTCGACAATCTGATCGGCGTTATAAGAAAGAAAAATTCAGCATCATGGAACCTCACAAAAGCCGTGATAGTAAGAAGAGATCCAGGAGCGGGAACGGTGGAAGTTCCTAGAAAAATAAGAAGATTAAGGAGGAGGAGAAACAAGTCACCACGGCTTGCACTTTTTGCGAGAAGTTCGGCCATTTGGCGGAAGAATGTTGGAAGCGCCTTGGTGCTTGTCTACGTTGTGGAAGCAGGGAGCATCGTATGCCAAGTTGCCCCCTTATGAAGGACCAGTCATCTGGTGGTGGATGCAGGAGGCAGGCTCGCCTCAACGCTATTCTAGAGGAAGAAGAAGCGCCCAAGGATGGTAGACTTATGGAAGGTACTCTTCAAATTTATTCCCATCCTGCATTTGTGCTATTTGATACTGGTGCCTCTCATTCTTTTATCTCCACTACTTTTGCAAAAACATTACCAATTACATCAGTTCCCTTACCGTCCGATCTTGCTATTATTACACCCTTAGGTTCTGGAACAAAGCTTACCGAGTATTATCCTGATAGTGAGGTAATAGTAGAAGGTCACAATCTCCCCGCAAACTTTGTATGCCTTGACATGAAAGGTTATGATGCCATCTTAGGGGTAGATTGGCTTATAGATCATAATACTGATATCAATTGCCGAAATAGGATTATATCCTTCCAAAAATTAGGTCTTCCAAGGCTTTCCTTCCTTGGTATCAAGTATAGGAAACATCCCACTATCATATCCTCTCTTCACGCTTGCAAACTTATCTCGCAAGGATGTGAAGCTTTTCTTGCTTCTGTCATTGTTACCGAATCCAAGGAAATCATCTTAGCAGACATTCTTATTGTAAAGAAATTCTCAGATGTGTTTCCACCTGAATTACCCAATTTACCACCCGAGAGGGAAGTAAACTTCACTATTGTACTCATTCCAGGAGCAGCACATGTTTCTATAGCCCCTTACAGGATGTCCCCCACGGAACTTAAGGAACTAAAAAGACAGCTGCAGGAATTGCTAAGTAAGGGTTTCATTAGACATAGCATATCCCCTTGGGGTGCGCCAGTGCTATTTGTCAAGAAGAAGGATGGCTCTCTCAGGCTATGCATAGACTACCGGCGACTGAATCAACTTACAATCAAAAACAAGTATCCGTTGCCGCGTATTGATGAGCTCTTCGATCAGCTTTCAGGAGCAGAGTATTTTTCTAAAATAGACCTCAGATCAGGTTATCATCAGTTTAGAATTAAAAAAGAAGACATTTATAAATCAGCTTTTCGAAGTCGTTATGGCCACTATGAATTCGTGGTAATGCCGTTCGGGTTAAAAATTGCCCCAGCAGCATTTATGCAACTTATGAATAATGTTTTCCAACCATATCTTGACCAGTTCATCGTCGTCTTCATTGATGACATCCTGGTATATTCCAAGATAAAAAAGGAACATGAAGAACATCTGAGAATAGCTTTGCAAATACTTAGAGAACATAAACTCTATGCCAAGCTTAACAAGTGTGAGTTCTGTCTCAAGGAAGTTTCATTCCTAGGCCATATTATTTCAAAAGAAGGTATCGCTGTGGATCCTTCGAAAGTCGAAGCTGTTAGAAATTGGAGCTGGCCAACGACTGTATCAGAAGTACGAAGCTTTCTGGGTCTAGCTGGTTATTATAGGAGGTTCATTAAGGACTTCTCAAAGATTGATGTTCCTTTAATTTGACTCACAAGAAAAGAAAATACTTTTGTCTGGTCCAAGGAATGTGAAAAGAGTTTTCAAACTCTTAATAATCATCTTACTACAACTCCTATTCTAGCACTACCGGTAGAAGGTGGTGGATTCGAAGTATATATGAATGCGTCTGGCATTGGCTTAGGGTGCATTCTCATGCAAAATGGAAAGGTAATCTGTTATTCTTCAAGACAATTGAAACATCACGAGAAAAATTATCATGTGCATGATTTGAAATTGGTAGCTGTTATTTTTGCCTTAAAAATTTGGCGTCATTATCTCTATGGAGAGAAGTTCACGGTCTACTCGGACCACAAAAGCTTGAAATACTTATTCTCTCAAAAGGAGCTAAATATGAGGTAGAGGAAATGGTTAGAATATCTCAAAGACTTTGATTTTGCTATTCAAGTCTTATGATTAGTATGACTCATCCTGGCAAGGCTAATGCTGTAGCAGATGCACTTAGCAGAAAACCAATGGGAATGCTATCAAGTCTTATGATTAGTATGACTAATCTTATTTTTCAATTTGCTCAGCTGAACTTAGATATTGACAGGAAGGAAGAAGATTGTTTCATAGCCAATATCCGAGCTCAGCCTACATTGATAGAGGATCTGGTCAAGCTGCAAAATGATGATCTTGTATTACTGGAGATTAAAGCCAACATAGAACAAAGGCCGGATTTGTCTATTGCCAATGACGGAAAATTGCTATTTAAGGGCCGAGTGTGTGTACCGGATCATGAGGATACGAAGAAATTGATCTTGGATGAAGCGTATAATTCTAAATACGCCATTCATCCTGGTGGTACAAAAACATATCAAGATCTCAAAAGAAGTTTCTGGTGGCCCAATATGAAAAGAGAGATAGCTGATTTCGTGTCCCGCTGTCTCACCAGCCAACAAGTAAAAGCAGAGTATTTTAGACCCGTAGGTAAATTACATCCCTTGAATATTCCAGAATGAGAATGGGAGAGTATATGGATGGATTTCATCATGGGTTTACCTAAGACCAGAGGAGGACACGGTGGTATATGGGTGATCATAGACCGATTGACTAAATCCGCACACTTCATACCAATAAAAAGTCGATGGTCTGTAGATATTCTAAAGCATTATACATGAAAGAAATTATCAAATTACATGGTGTCCCCGTCACTATTATATCTAATAGAGATCCTCGATTCACATCACAGTTCTAGAAGGGCCTACAACATTCACTAGGGACTATATTGAATTTTAGCATAGCATTTCATCCACAAACTGATAGTCAGACGGAAAGAACAAATCAGGTGGTAGAAGATATGCTAAGGACTTGTGCTATTAATTTTGGAGGAAGTTGGCATGATCACTTGTCTCTGGTAGAATTTGCATATAACAATAGTTATCAAGCCAGCATACAGATGGCACCCTTTGAAGCTTTATATGGAAAAAGTTGTAGATCACCAATATGTTGGAATGAAATAGGGAAAAGGTAATTTCTAGGCCCCGACATTATCAAGGATTTTTCAGAGAAAATCAAGCTCATTCGAGAAAGATTGCAGCTGGCACAAGATAGGCAAAAATGTTATGCTGATAATCGAAGATGCGACTTGGAATTTCAAGTAGGAGACCATGTGTATCTCAAGGTTTCTCCAGGTCGTGCTATTCGAAGATTTGGCATCAAAGGCAAGCTAACTCCATGGTTCATTGGCCCATTTGAAATTCTTGAAAGGGTCGGTGAGGTGGCTTATAGACTGGCTTTACCTCCACAATTAGCAGGAGTTCATGACATATTTCACGTCTCTATGCTGAAAAAATATGTATATGATCCTGACCATGTTATCACTTATGATAATTTGGAGATTCAGAAGGATATGACGTACGAGCAAATGCCAATAAGGATTCTAGAACGGGAAGTGCGTCAACTAAGGAATAAAGTTATTCCTATGGTCAAGATTAAATGGAAGAAATAATGGTCAACCGAAGCAACTTGGGAAATAGAAGAAGCAATGCGGAAAAGATTCCCAGAACTATTCAACTATAAGTACACTCTCCACAATCCATGTATTGAATTTGGGGACCAAATTCTTCTAAGTGGGGAAGGGTGTAGTGCCGCAAAATTTATAATTTCTAGAATATTTTTAGAATTTTCTAGAATTTATTAGGAATTTATAAAGGCCAAAATAGATTAATAAATGAATTAATATTGGGATTATAAGACCCAATTATGTTAAATAACTAGTCCATCCTATTTAATTGAAACCCAATAGGTTTATGGACCAAGCCCATTAAGCTTGACCCATATTCTAGAAGGTTATTTAACCTATTCATGAATTTTAAGGATAAATACCATTTTTATAGATAATTATATGGATAAACAAAAAAAAGAGTTTGAATTTTATTGAATTCTACACACATGGGATGTAGCGGTCTATTGCGCAACCGCCATAGTCATGTAATGCGCCTACCTTTGACCGTTACTCTCTGTTAGTTCCGTGAAGTGAAGAAAGAGCAAAAGATTAGATTTTTGCTAGTCTATCTCTTAGGGATCTAGATGGGAAGACTAGTAGAGTTGTTGAGGACTCTTAAAAGCTGATCTAAGCTTTAAAAAGGACTCTAGAATCGATCTAATCCTCAAACCCTAGCCAAAACCGTATAAATAGGACCTATTTTGGACCTGCGTGACCCCTACTTTGGCTCGCGTTGAATCAAGGTAAGGAGTCATAATTTCGGATAAGTTCTTTAGAAATTTTTGTTTATAATACTTTAGACTAATAGCTCTTAAAATTTCGTGCTAGGAGATCAACTACACAAGAAGTTAGAAGCTTCCAAAGTTGCTGGTATGACCTTAGCAACCCAGGAATCTGAGTAATGATCCACTGAAGATCAGGGAATTATATCATCAAAATAAGATATTTAGGGTTTGATTCTTTAGAACTTTTTGTTCCCCTTAGTTTCATCTTCTTACCCTCAAAATGGCACGTCCTTAGGTCAAGAGGTTGAGAAGTTAGAGCGACGTGAAGTTGCTACAAATTCACAAGAAGGGAAAGATTAGGGCGTGTCTTACAGTCCCAAATAGGAAGATTAAACCCCAAAAAAGAGGTAGGTCATCTCATGAATGACAAGAACATCATGTTGGGGATAAAAGCCCTCTGATTTTGATTGATTTCATGCATTCTAGACCATGAATTCATGTTTTAGTTTGAGCTATGCATACATGCATGTCTTGAGCCTTAATCAATAATAAAAGATATTATCTTGTTCAAATCACTGCAACCTATGCATCTAGATAGCCTCTATATTTCATTTCTCATGACTGGAATAGTCTAAGTATTTTGACTTCCAGCCATGACATATTTTTAGTCTTTTACCTTCTATATCCTATCAGCAGAAGCTCTGACGGATTAAGGTAAGACCGTCACATGATTGTAACGGCCTTACGAACAGCCGTCACACCCTCTATTATATTTAAATTTCTCTGTTGTCTCTGACGGACCAAAGTCAGTGCGTTACAATACTGTAACGGCCCCACGATAAACCGTCACAGATGTATAACGTGTCTGTCTTAGACCGTCAGAGTGTTATTTTCTGTCAACCCAACACAGGACTCAGGACAGTCAAACTTACTTTTAATAAGCCTAGTTATCTAAGTTTTGACATGTTTTCATGACCTTGAGTTTATTATTTGATTCTTGATAGGAAATTGCATGTTTAAAGCATCTTGAGTTATTTTAAGTTATGCTAATTTCATTGCCTAAACTCTATAGTTTTGAATTTAAACTATGATTTTCAGTATTGTATTGACAAAGTTTTATCATGGTTTCACATCGTTATACATTCTGTCTCTTTTATAGAGTCATTTCTTTAAGTACATGGCATATATTCTAGTATATGACCATTAGTTAACACTTTGCACTATAGGAACATATTCTTGAACTTGAGGACCTCTCTATTGGATATTCCTTCCAATGGACTAGGAAATCTTGTTTTAAGGCCTCCGTAATTCTCCGCGAACCTGGATTCCCACTAGGACGCCGAGTTGGTTGTACCATGAAAGCCCAATTGTTAGAAAGCACTATCGAAGTTTCTGGTTCTAGATATATAACGGATCCATATTAGACCATCATGCTCATCTAACGGCCTAATATATGACCGTCACATTTACTGAGTCCGTTTTATTGTTTCTGGATTCAGTCGTTCTAACGGATTAATGATAGATCGTCACGATCATGTAACGGCCCATTCATTGACCGCCACAGTTCTTGAGTGTTTTAATCCGAGGTTTGACCCAAGGGTTGATATTCTAAAGCTCCTAGATGGACTATTGATGGTCTAGGACTTGTCATATTGTTCAAGATACTTAATTTAATTTATGAAAAATAAGGAATGTACCGTTATGCTGTCGAATTATTTCCATGAGCATAACCTTATTTTAAGTCATTCTTGACCTCACATTTCTTAATTGAAGTGTTCATTCATTGAACTATTGTTATGATGAACTTATTTGAACTTGCTATATTATTGGACATACTTTATTGCTTGAAACGTGAAAGTAGCTTGATTTATACTTGAAGATGCGATCGAGCACTGATTGTGTTCAAGGGCTCTATGCTAGTCCCCTCGGCTGATTGCTGGAAAGATACTATGGTAAACCATGGGGTATGATGCTACTGGCGTCGCATTGCGCTGGGAGTACTTTCTCTATAAATAAGTGAAGATCCACGGGTATCATGAAAATACTTATACATGACTTTCTTGCTTGATACATGATATTCCACAAAAATTCACCAAATACTTGCTCATAAGCAAAAGATGTTTGGATGATGACTACGTGGTATTGCTAGTACATTCTCATTACATTCTTGTTCATGAAGGGCCATATCATGTTCTTGTTACATTCTTGCTAGTTCATACTTGCTCATCCTATATTAAATGATCATCTTTTATTACTTTGGTTATTCGCTTGATTTATCACAGTCGCATGATTTTATCTTACTCTTTAGAGCTAAAATGTTAATTACTTAAATATTACTAATCATGTTGATGCGAAGATACCTACTGGGCAAGTATGCTCATTATCTATTTCCAATCTTTTCAGGAGATGGAAGTGAGTCGGGATCGGATTCGGAACATTCAAATAGCGGGTCCGTGAGTGAATGAAGAATGAGTGAAGACTTAGAAAGTCTACATTGTTTAAATTGAGTCTATGTAATTTTCTTATTTCTTGAGTGTAGTATGATGAAGAAAGTTGAAATAGTGATTGTATTTGAATGTTTGATTTAATTATTAATGAAATAAGTTGAAGTTTGAGTAAATATTTTGCAATTGCATTTATGTGTGTGATTGTCTTGCGCTCTGATCATTTTTGCTTGCAAGGGGCTTATCATACCGGCTGTTCACGTTTCTCGAGCTAGTGTTCCGCTATAATAAAGGCTCGGGGCATGACAACTTCCCTTAAAGGACTAGTCGACTTGCTTCCATCTCCCAAAGGCCTAAACTTGAAAATACCACGGGAAATCGACTTCCTCTTTATCAAGACTCGACTTGTATCATCATAGGTCATTCCATTGATTCTGCAAAACAAGTCAATCAAAGCATGAACACATTGGTTAGCAATCTTCAGTGAATTTTCTCAAAGACACATACACACAAGATTTGTCATCATTAAAACTTAACTACCAAAATCAACTAGGGGATCCAACAATCTCCCCCTTCTTGATGATGATAAAACGACGTATGCATGTATGTGCATGAATACTAAGAACAATTTATTGAACAAGTTAAAACCATGAACATGTATGAAACTATGAACATGTGACAAAACTATAAAGTATCTAGATTATATGCATATGAACCAAACTTTGCAAAGGAAACTACCTATGCACATTTTCTCCCCCTTTGTCATCAACAAAAAATGATTGACAATAGGGTTATTAAAATCTGATATGAACATGTATGATTGAGTATGAAATTCTTCAAATTATTCATGCAAGCAAGTAGGTAAGCATGAAAGACAATCAAGCATGTAAATATCTATAACTCCCCCTCAATGGGGTAAAAGGATAGCAAGTGAATAGTAGATTTAAAATCAAATTATGTCACATGAAGCATAATCAAAAAAGGTAGTGCATGCATATGCTAGAGGCACTGCATAAACCATGATAAGAACAAATTCAAGATACACATTCATCACAATAATACCCAAGAGTAAAATGTGCAGCAATGAACAATGAACTTCAAAAATATGGATTTAATCAGAATTTCTAAAGAACACTAGAGGGTTATTTCCTTTCTATAATTCTATTTCGATCCTCGACTTTTGGTAGCTTCGCACAACCCCTTTTTGTATCTTTTTATTAGATTTCACCGTTCGGCGCGAGTCACCTCATGTGTCTCAATGAGGATTCTCGGCTGCTAGGATTCATCACACATTGTGAATTTTTGTTTCACCTTTTGACGCGAGTTTCCTAATTTATTTCAGTGGGGATTCCCGACTACTCAGTTTGACATTCCAGTTATTGAATTTTTTATGGGGTAGACAGTTTTTTCCTTACGATTACTCTTAATTTTCATGTAGAAATTTGTTTCCCTTAAAGTGTTGAGAAGAATTTCTGAAATCCTTATCGATCAAAGTCATATGCATCATTTTGTATAAGCTGTGTGGGTAATTGCATTGTATGTTGAAAATGAATTTGTTAAAGCATAGTTATGACTCCCCCTAAATATATGCACAATTAGAAACAAATCCTCCTTCTTTGTATATGTCATTTTTCACAAAAGATCTAAATCACTGTATTTTATCTAGGAAGGAGGTGAGGCCTTAGAAAATTTTCAAGAGAAGGTTTTCTAGAATATATACATGCAGTCATATAAGGATTTGAAAGTAAATTCATGCAATATGATTTTCGGTACATGGCGGAGGTGAAGGTCCAAAGACCAAACTCACGCATCGAGAGTGTTTCTAGATGGACGTAATCCACCCTTCCACAACTCAAGATTTGAGATACCGAATAATCATGGTATTCAAGCAAGTAAGTATGTCAAGTATATACAGGCATATGCAAGTGAATGAAAAGATGATGACGAATTATTCCTTTTCACAAGTATGCAAAAATATATGCAAATCTGAAATGTTATTTTCAAAATAAGCAAAAGTGTTTATTCAAGCCTAATATGTGCAATTACTTATTCAAACAGCAAATTCCTAGTTCTTTCTTATTCTTTTGAAATTTTTAGGAGATAAGGGTTTTGTAAAAATATCTACAAGTTGGTTTTCAGTATTTACATGTATAAGCTCAAAATGACCCTTACTCACATGATCTCGCAAAAAGTGGTGTCGAATTTCTATGTGCATTGTGCGATAATGCAAAACTGGATTTTTAGAAATGTTAATGGCAGAGGTGTTATCACAAAGAATGGGTGTGTTATTCAAGGTAATACCAAAATTAACTAACTGTTGTTTGATCCATAGCACTTGGGCTGCACAACTACCTGCCGCCACGTATTCGGTTTCGGCAATTGACAATGCCACTGTGTTTTGTGATGGGGACATCACCGACCATCCCATTTTTTTTCGAGGATCCCGTTGTTCGCCAGCAGTGCTCCATGATTTTTGCCACATTTTTCTAAGTCATGGCATGTAATTTTCATATTTTCTTTGAGTCATAATTATGTAATTTTCCTTTTATTTGAGTGAAGTCCCTAGGTTAATGAGTCATCTACCTAAGTTAATTGTCATTAGGTTGGTTAATAGGCTCAATTAAGTGGGCTAGGCCCATGGGCGCCCCCTTCCCCCTTGGTTTCTTGTCATTAGTCTAAAACTCAGGGACTTATTGTAAATTATGGGATCCCTATAAATAGGACCCCATTTCTTCCATTTGAAGCTAATGAGATATTGAGAAAAATTTGAATTCCCAGAGAATTTTCTTCCTCGGAGTGAGAAGCTCCCTCTCTCCCTCTCTCTCTCTCTCTAGAAGGGGCGACCCCTTCTCTCTCTCTCGCCTCCCCTCCCCCAATTTTTGAAATTCCTTCTCTCTCCTCCCCATTCAACTCCCATTAGGAACCCTCTCCCCGCTCCATATGCCATTTAATTCCACCATTACTCCCTCCCATCCCAAGACAACCCTTGACACTCCCCATACAACCCTTCACTTCCCAACACAACCATTCCTTTTCCCAAGCCACCCATTCCCTTCCCCAATACACCTCTCCATCTCCCAACACACCCCTCTACATCTCCAAGACCCCAATTGACTACCCACAGTAAACCAAAATTCAAAAATTAGTGAAACTTCCCCTCCCTTGGCCATTTGTGCCTTGCTCTCTCCCACCCTTGGCAGACCTGTGACCCTAACCCTCCACCCTCTGCTAGATCTGCCCCCTCCCTCTCCCAACCACTTCCACCAACCCCTAATACCCTCCCCCATCCCCCACACCCATTAACCATCACCCGTTGTTGTATTTCGCCCCCCTCCTACTCCATTTACCATCACCAAGTTGCAGATCCTATAGCAGTTCGCAGATAGCAGAGAAGCTGCTGATTGTAGAGGCTGTCCTGTCGTCTCCACGAGGAACTTGGTTGCAAATCTTATATTGCTGGAAAGATCATCAAGTCAGCTTCGCAATAGAGATGGTCTCGCCGTCAACCCACTTCGAGGCTACCCATAGGAGCCGATCTCCCGAAACTGTGCATTCCCTCCCAGGCAGACGACCAGCAACAACTTGTACAGGCTTCCACGACCAGCACCCTGGGCTACTTGAGGCGCCATTTGGCTGAGGGCTTCTCCTGCAAGTCCCCAGCCATCTACAAGAAGCAGAACAATTTTTGGAGCTCGGAGTCAAGAATTCCAGTTTTTCTCCCCGAGGTGCGCAAGGTTAGCTCCCCAGAACCTGGTATGACCTCCTTCCACTAATCCAGCCATCACGGTCAGCTTCGACTCCAACGATGGTCCCGTTGGTCTCCGTTCGAATAAGACTCAACCACGATCGTAGAGGTTCTGGTCCCACATCATTCGGACCTCGGGAGTGCTCGTGGCGCCCTCATCTTCCTGCAGCGGCAGTCTAGGAACAGTCAAAGCCAGAATCATTTGGTCCTGTTCCAGCCCCTTCCCCAGCCATCGTCGACGCCAGAAAATTCCCCAAAAATTCAGACACTCTCCTGGGCCAACCCAGGAAGTTTCAGCACTAGTTTCATCTTCAGCTGAGCTAAGCATAGCCCGTGGCAGCACCGTAACTGACTGTCTATCGTGCTATTCCAGAAGCAGGCAGATTCAGCATCGTTTGCCATTTCGACTTTTGCCTAGTTCTCCCCACCCCTGCTTGGCCGGCTTAGCACCCCTCCCTGTGCGGAGGTAGTGTTTGTGTGTAACTCTAAATTCCCCACCCTTAGTCCACCCCTCCTGCGTGAGGAGTAGTGGTTGTTAATTAATTTCTTTTAGGTTGAAGCTTCATCGGCGCGGCGTGCGGGTGAATATCCATGCCTCCCCGCTCGCCATCGTCTCCAGCCGGGATTGGCGTCTTCACACTGATCAGGTGAGCTTCTGGCCCCTCCCTTTGCTGGCTTATCTTGCTTAGTTAGTATTGCGTCTTAGCTTCATCGGACAGTGAGAGAGTGCTCGATTCGTAAGTCATCTAATTGAGTGCCATCGCAGAGCGAGTTGTGAGAGAGATTGTACAACCCACGCCCACAGCGTGCTGGCCGCCCACTGAATTGGGCATCCCTAGCCCTTAGGGGTTCATCCCAACCTAGCCAACCCCCTGGAATCTCAAGGTCCAACCTCGGACCCTCATCCCCATCGTCGGTCCACCTACGGACCCGGGTGCGCGCTACGCGGGTGAACCCACTTGAGTGAGTCCGCCGTTCGGCCCGGTTGCTTGCGAATCTAGGTCCAAGGGGTCATCCCCGTGGCATCAATAGGTCGTTTCACATCAAGTGGTATCAGAGTAAGTTCCAGGCTTGTCCTCACAAGTCTAGTCCTTGGGCATTTCATCGTCATCGTGTCTAGAAGGGTCACCCCTCCCCGCTCCACTACCCCTTCCAAGATGAATGCATGGGATAAGCTTGTAATATGGATGTTGAAGAAGCGAGCCAATTCACACATAGCCTTCTACCAAAAATATGGCCCATGCGTGTGGCCGTCACCGTCCATCCCTTACCCCACCAAGCATGCCCCTTTCGCCCCTCAGCCGAAACCCCACCCGCTACCCATGACCCCTCAACCAATGCCCCCTAACCTCACGTCATCACATCCTCCAGCCCCACCCTCCCAAACTCCTACTAAAATCACCAATGTTGGAGACACGAGCTTAGTCATTAAAGTCCCAAAAGATGAGGGTGTTTTCCTCAACATTACCCATCCACTGAAGGACACCCACACTCAAACTAAGGAGAGACAAACCCCTGGTTTCCCAACCAACCATAAACTCCACCTAGTGTTAACTCTCCCCTTTGATAGACTAGTGATCATAGGAGAACCTCTAGTTAAATGGCTAAAGAAGGGCCCAATCCTAGGAAGGTCAAGTCCATACCACCAAAGCATAAGGCACCCATCCCAAGTTATGGCCCTCCGATCTTCCCCTCTTACCTACCGGTCATTCCATCTCATTAAAGCCATAGATGACTTGGTATGGTGCTTATGGGCCAACCTAGAGGAGGAAGTCACCTTACCACGTCACACTTTCCTTGATCCCTTTGACCCCACCAAGCGGGAGTCATGGTACCAACTTAACTTCTGTTGTGTATGTGATTTTGATGATTACAAAATGACTTTGTTGCTTGGCCTTGTGTTTTATTGATACTTCATGTTCTCATATGCTTAAATCCTTCTTGTTCTCTTACTATGGGGTCATGATCTAGAATGAGAATGAATTTGTGAAACATGCTTGAAAGAATGCATATGCCCTGTACTCAATGAGAATTCATGAGAAACTATGTTTACATGATTGGACATTCACTAATGTGTGTGATGCAAGTGATGTGTACTCAATGTGAATTCATGATAGAACACGTTTGCATGATTGAACACATGAATGATTCTTTATGCTCAATAGAATGCCCATTATGCTCATTTCAATATAGTGTGCTAATCTTCTTGCATTACAGGAACGAGTCATGATGGACATCATCCTATTGTCCACCATTCAGAACTTGTGTTAATTCCATCTCCATTCTTCAAAGAACTATTGGTAAGACTTTGCAATTCACAGATCTTCAGTTAAGTGAATTTTGGGTAAGAAAGCTATAGTGTGTTGACCCAAAGTACTTGTGCATAGATATACATGATGTGATTTCATGTACCTCTTACATGAGTCATTAAGGTTTGAGGATGTATGCCTCATGCATTTCCTACATGAGGTTTTGATGGTCATACATGTTATTCAAATGCATGGGTTATGTTGTTGACTTTTTGTTGAGATGTCTTGGGCTTTCATGCATAATCTTCTAAGTTGCTGTGAAAGAATTGCATGAACTTGGCTCTTATGAAGATGGCTTCAATTAGGTCTCAATCAAGGAGATTGTGTTCATTGAACACGCCCTTCTATTAGAATGGTATCATTCATGAGGTCATCAGGGTTTCAATGTGTGGATGCATTTGTGATGTCGTATGGTTCCTCATACCTGTGTGATTGCACATTATACGATCATGCCATTGGTCTTGAGCTATATATTTGCTTCTTACATGTGTAAATGAATATCCCTCATTTGATGCTATTTGATGTTGAGCATTTGGCAGATACAAGAATGCTAGTTGAAAGTTTGAGATCCCGTGTCAATATATTTGATTGAATGATAGATTCATGCTTATCATTTCAAAACATTGTCATTTGGTCATATATATTTTTGTTAAGTGATATGAGAAGCAAAATGTATGTTTGAATAGGTTCAATGATGTATTTTATTGTGAACATGTTCATAGAGTTAATGCTTGATGTAAAGATCTTGATTTTCAACTAACCTCTTGTTTTATCATATTTTTCAGGATGAAAAATCATGGTTGACCTTCATGGGATTATGATAATATTTAATCAATTATTTCCCATTGATTTGATGGAGGTTTTAGTTATTTTTCAGACCCAAACAAGAAGGGGTCGACCCATGGGGTCGACCCTCTCAGGTTCTGGTCAAAACAGAACCTATTTTTTGTGCCCTGCCTGAAAGGGTCAACCCCTGGGGTCGACCCATTGAAGGGTCGACCCCAAGGGTCGACCCCCGTAAACCAGATCCAAGATTTGGTTCTGTTTTGGGTTCTGTTTAGCCCGAGGGTCGACCCCTAGGGTCGACCCATTCCGGTACGGGGCGACGCCGTCATATTTGACCTTCGTATAAGCGTGCCAAAAATCCTCCCAATCTGGTCCTAAAGCCCCAAATCACTCCAAGATATCTGGATCTGGTCCCTAGGCTATCTTTTGACCGTCCTAAACACATATATACATCTTATTGGGTTGTAAACCCTAAGGAGCAACCAAGTGAGATCTGAAAATCATTTTTTTTCTAACCCTTATGTGTGTAGGTCGCAGGTAGCAGCTCCAGGACTTCTTCCACCTTGTTTTGAACGTGAATGTGAAGGGTATAAGCAGCATACAAGTCTCCAATCGATCCCCAACTAGAAGCTGCGTGGGAAATCAAGTTAAAACCTCATCTTCGCATGAATCGTTCATCTTCTTTCAAGAACCGTCCTCATCCTACAGAAGCATTCAAATACGTTCAAAGGAGAGAAAGGGGAGCTCTAATCACTGCAAAATCTTCCTCTTTCTGACTTCTCAATTTCCTTGTTGATAGAGCTTGAATATCTGCTTTAAGACATCTTAGGATGGTTTTATATGTCTTATGTCCACTCTCTCTTACATATATATATGAGCTGCGATTTTTGTGATACAACAATCTTAATGCTCATGTGTTCTTTCGTATAGGTTGAAGATGAAGAGGGGGATCTCTAAACCATTCATTTCTATATTCTTGTTTGAGATTAGCTTAAAGTTTGAACTTATTATTTCTATCTATTCTTTCAGGTGAAGAAGAGATTGGAAGAAGGAAAAGAGGAGCGTCTCGAGGAGAAAAAGAAGATGATGTCAAAATTATGATCATCCGTCAAAGAGCCAAGGAGAAACAGATTTTGTTGAAGAAGGGGGAGCCTTTTACTTGATGCATCTTTCTAGTTTTCATCTATAGAATTTGTTTGGGAGTTCATAGCATATATTTGTCTTCATTTCATATAAAAGAATACTTTGTGTGGGTGTTCGGAGAATGGGGTCTCTGAGTGTGTGTGTTGTCATATGTGTGTCGATTTGTGCGGAGTATATCCGCGTGTGTGGTTGGGAGTTTTTCTCCGGTGTGGTTGTGTAGGCATTGTCCTACGTGTGTGTGGACAGAGTTGTGTCTCCGTGTAAGGTATTTAGTGTGGGGTGTGTTCCCCAGCGGTGTGTGTGTGTGTGTGTGTGTGTGTGTGTGTGTGTGTGTGTGTGTGTGTGTGTGTGTGTGTGTGTGTGTGTGTGTGTGTGTGTGTGTGTGTGTGTGTGTGTGTGTGTGTGTGTGTGTGTGTGTGTGTGTGTGTGTGTGTGTGTGTGTGTGTGTGTGTGTGTGTGCATGTTGCTGTGGCAGCGGTTTGAGGCAAGGCCTCGTGTGTATGGATTACTGCAGAAGTAGCGTGTGTGGTGTTGGGGTTCGTCCCCGTGTTGCTACATTTTGTAGCGTGTAGTGAAGCCTCACCGGTTTGGTGAGGGGTGGACGTAGGGAGCCCGTCGTGGTCCCGAACCACCTTAAAAATCTCCGTGTCTTGTGGTTTGATCCTTGTGATTATGTGTTCACTATCCTATCTGTTTGTGCAATCGTGTGAGCTCAGTGAGATTGATTGAATCAAGTTTAAACCTATTTAGATTAAATTACTCAATCCTGTAAATTCCGTTGTGTGCTAGTTTGTGTTTTTAATTGGACATAGTTTTTAGTAGAAGGATCTATTCACCCCCCCTCTAGATCTGTGTTCGTACACTACGGGACCTAACAATTGGTATCAGAGCGAGGCTCTGTTATCCCTAGATCTTGCGATCTACAAAGTGATCCGAGTGCATTCTACAATCATGAATTTTTCTACTAAACACATCTCAATGAATTGTTTGCCTATCTTAACTGGTTCGGAATTTAATTTATGGCTAGGCAAGCTATGTGTGGTGATCAATTCTATTAATCATAGTCTTTGGAAATTGATTTATCATGGTCCACACATATTACCTCGAGATGAGACCAAGTGGTCTAATCAGGATAAAATGATGCAGCATGATAATGTTACTGCTTTGAGTTTATTGAAAGCTTCTGTAAGTACTAACAAGTATCCATTTGTGTCTTCTTGTAGGACGGCAACGGAGCTTATGGACCGGTTGATCAAAGCTCAAGAGAAGGAAAGGCAAAAATATCTCATGGCAGATGATGCTAATCAACAAAGTGACAAAAATGCAGCAGAGGTAAATTCAGATTCTGAAGAATTTACTCTTGATGATCTTGTTGATGTTTATGATGAGTTGGAAAAGTAATATAAGAAAATCAAGTTAGAAAATAAAAAATTGAAAAAGAAATCTGAAAACATGCTCCATGAAAATGGATCTTGTGATAAGTGTTCTGAGCTTGATAACTTGAATGAAATTTTAGAGCATGATGTTGAATGTCACAAAGAAACCATTGCTTGTTTGAGAAATAAAAAAGTTGTCCTCAAGAACAAAATCGATCAATTAGAGAAAATTGAAAAAGATCTATGAAACAAAATGGAATCAAACTCAATTGATCAGGATATTTGTAATGAATTGATTATGAATGATAAACTTACAAATGAAAATGAAGAACTTAAAAAAAATAGTGCTATTTTGATTCGGATCTCCCTGCTTGAAAGTAGATTGAAAAATCTTGAAAAACTTGAAAAAGGGAAATCTGTGATTGTTGATGAATCTGACAAGATGCATGTGTTAGAACAAAAGATGGAAAGCTACTAAACCATCAATGCCCAATTGAACGAAAAAATCATTTCTTGTGACAATGAGATCATTTCCTCTAAATTACATATTTCATCACTTGAAAAAAAAAATTTTGATCTGAAAGCTTCTTTGTCTAAGTTTGTGAATGGGGAAGAAAATCTGAACAAGATTTTGGGGACCAAGGTAAATTTTCAAAGAGAAGGTCTTGGGTATGAACCCACCAAAAAGAAAGCCTTTGCGCTAAAGACTCAAACATCTTTTGTGCATGCTTCTTGTTCCTCAAATATGTCAAATGTTTCTTGTGTTGAGAAATCAAATCCCAAGGCTCAGGCTCAACCTAGGAGAAATAGGATTCATACTCACAAAAGTCACAAAAATCATGCTCCAAAATCAACAAATGTCAATTGTCATTATTGTGGTAAGCATGGTCATTTGATGAATAATTGTTTCATTATGAAATCGGATGATTTGAAAGCATGCAAAAATGAACTTGTTTCCAAAAGAAAAAGAGTTGTTTGTTTTAAATGTGGAAAGCTAGGACACCGTGTGTCACAGTGTTGGCAAGTAAATGAAAGAAAGAATTTCAAAGTCAAAAATAATTATACTTTTACCAACCCATAAAAATTTCATGCTCATCCTGTTGTAAAGAAGAGAAATTTTAATGCTTATAATGATAACATTCATGCTAAATCACAGAAATTTGATTATCATGTTTATAAGAATTCTGTGAAGTCTTCAAAATGTTGTCATTATTGTGGAAAGGTTGGGCATACTATGCATGATTGTGATTTGATGAATTTTGATGATATGTTTGCCCAGAGAATATAGAAGGCACCCATTGGAGGTGCAACTAACCATCTGGGACCCAAGAAGGTTTGGGTACCCAAAACAACCAAAGGAGAACTTTGTTGCAGGATTGCCTTGAGGCCAAGAGGAAGACTTCAAGTCGACTTGGCTAGTTCTGGTGTGATGCCTTGGTAAAAATGAGTTTGTCCTTGAATTAAGTTTCTGATACTGCAGGCTGAGAGAGAGAGAGTCATATGTGATGAAAAGCCTTGAAGTAAGTTTCTTCATATGCTTTGGCTTAATTGGTTCTAGATGAATTTTAAACTGTAATTCAATGCTCATGTGTTTGCTAAACCCCCGATGTCATATGGGAATGCATTGTACTTTTCTGATCATCGTTTCAATGACTACATGGTATATAAAATACTGACATGTGGAAGGACAGGTCAAGTCTGTCTGAAAGCTATCACCATGCGTGAGAATGTGCCTCCGCCCGGTACCATGAATCATCTATACATATGGCATCAAACTTAAATGAATTTTCTGAAATCATACATTGATTATGGGGGAGTCTTGCAAGCTGAAAATTTTGAGATTGATGTTTTTCCATTCTCTCAGCATGATGGTTATTCTATGGCTAAACATTTTGAGAACGGAAATATGATCAATGTTTCATGATCTTTCCCAATGTGCTACTCATCCTTTTTGGATAAAAGTAAAAATGTTCTCAAAGAAAAAGTTCACATGTGATGATTTTGATGCTTTGAATGAATTTTCTAAATTCTCTTTTCAAAATAAAATTATGTTCTCATAATTAAAAAAAATTATTTCTGCATGTCTTGCATTGGTTGCATTTAGAGTTGTCTTGTGAAATTTAAAATCTTGCATCACATTACATATCTGCATATCACTTTCTGCATATCATTCTCATAGTGCTTTTGGAAGATGAAGCTCATTATGTGTCTTGTTGCACAATTGACATTTTCAGCATGCATATAGTGCATAGTTTGAAATGCATCATGTTGAACATTTCATGTTGCATAAATGCCAAAATGAATACTTCCAACAATGGTATCATATCTTTGGGGCCAACAATTCAAGAACTGAAATTGCATATCTTTGCATTCTGCACTGCATATGTGCATATCTCCATTGTATGTTTGCATGATAATATATGCTAAAACTCCTTCCTTGAAACTTCTAAGACCAAATACTCCATTGATAAATAATGATTGCATCTGAGTCTTAATAAGTGTGCTTCATGTCAAACTCTCAGGGGGAGCATTTTATGCTTATTGCATTTACATAGGGGGAGCTGCACTATCTTGTTTTAAGTTAAATTTTCTCTATACATGTTAAATCAAATTCGCACACTTCATGCACTAATGTGAAATTGAGTGTTATTCAAAAGGATATAAGGATTTCATTTCAACACTCTAAAGTAATCCAACTTGCTACATGAATGATAAAGAGACAGTTGAGGAAAAAGTTGCCTGCCTCCACATATAAAAAATGGATGAAATGAAAGGCAGAGCAATGCTAAGTCTCACTGAGTAAATTGAGCACATGTCACCTGAGACGTGATGTGGTTTATTTCTGAAAAGTGTTGACTAAAGTATCTTTGTTAAAATGAGGTGAAATGGTTCAGTATTCTGAGTAATCGGGGATTCTGGAATGAGCTCCATGTGTCTCCTCGCGTAAAAAGGAATCATTTGAACCTGATCCTTCTTAGAAAAATTCAGATTGTCAATGTGAGAATTTGTGATGTTATATTTGACTGAGGTAGAGCGAAGCCTCCAATACTCTGCTCTCTAGATTGAAATATAGTCTGTGCAATTACTATTGTGTTTAATTAAAAATCTGGTTATCCATATGGCTAGAATTCATTCTCTTGTTACTCACTTACACATGGTTGGATTTGATATGTATTCTGAAAATTTGATTAACTGCATGACCTGGTGTACGTCTTCTCCTATCTATCTGCACACTCCTCAAGGTGTAATTATGAGCACTTTGATCCTAATGACTCACCTGCACTTTCTGTACACCTATCCCTTCACTCTAACTAAGATGGGGAAGTTATGTTGCATGCATATATATCTATTTGCTTGTGTTCAATCATATTGGATCATTTTCCTTACATTTTGCATGTCCATATTGTCTACACATGCATTTCAATGTTGTGAACTTAGTTCATGCATATTGTGCATATTGTTTCTCTTCATCACCTCATTCACCCCATTATCTGCAGGTTTTTGTCTATAAACAAAACAAAAAAAATAAAAATAATTGGTATAAAAAAAACTGCTGCCATCATGGATTCCCTATCATGATCCCCATTTCTGATTATGTCAAAGGGGGAGAGAGAGCTTTAAAAGAGAGATTTACAACATAATATTTTGTCATCATCAAAATGTGAGAGATTGTTGAGTATGTGATTTTGATGATTACAAAATGACTTTATTGCTTGGCCTTGTGTTTTATTGATACTTCATGTTCTCATATGCTTAAATCCTTCTTGTTCTCTTACTATGGGGTCATGTTCTAGAATGAGAATGAATTTGTGAAACATGCTTGAAAGAATGCATATGCCCTGTACTCAATGAGAATTCATGAGAAAACATGTTTGCATGATTGGACATTAACTAATGTGTGTGATGCAAGTGATGTGTACTCAATGAGAATTCATGATAGAACACGTTTGCATGATTGAACACATGAATGAGTCTTTATGCTCAATAGAATGCCCGTTATGCTCATTTCAATATAGTGTGCTAATCTTTTTGCATTATAGGAACGAATCATGATGGACATCATCTTGTTGTCCACCATTCAGAACTTGTGTTAATTCCATCTCCATTCTTCAAAGAACCATTGGTAAGGCTTTGCAATTCACATATCTTTAGTTAAGTGAATTTTTGGTAAGAAAGCTACAGTGTGTTGACCCAGAGTACTTGTGCATAGATATACATGATGTGATTTCATATACCTCCTACATGAGTCATTAAGGTTTGAGGATGTATATGCCTCATGCATTTCCTACATGAGGTTTTGATGGTCATACATGTTATTCAAATGCATGGGTTATGTTGTTGACTTTTTGTTGAGATGTCTTGGGCTTTCATGCATAATCTTCTAAGTTGATGTGAAAGAATTGCATGAACTTGGCTCTTATGAAGATGGCTTCAATTAAGTCTCAATCAAGGAGATTGTGTTCATTGAACACACCGTTCTATTAGAATGGTATCATTCATGAGGTCATTAGGGTTTCAATGTGTGGATGCATTTGTGATGTCGTATGGTTCCTCATACCTGTGTGATTGCACATCATACAATCATGCCATTGGTCTTGAGCTATATATTTTCTTCTTACATGTGTAAATGAATATCCCTCATTTGATGCTATTTGATGTTGAGCATTTGGTAGATACAAGAATGCTAGTTGAAAGTTTGAGCTCCCATGTCAATATATTTGATTGAATGATAGATTCATGCTTATCATTTCAAAATCTTGTCATTTGGTCATATATATTTTTATTAAGTGATATGAGAAGCAAAATGCATGTTTGAATAGGTTCAATGATGTATTTTATTGTGAACATGTTCATAGAGTTAATGCTTGATGTAAAGATCTTGATTTTCAACTAACCTCTTGTTTTATCATGTTTTTCAGGATGAAAAATCATGGTTGATATTCATGGTATTATGGTAATATTTAATCAATTGTTTCCCATTGATTTGATGGAGGTTTTAGTTATTTTTCAGACCCAAACAAGAAGGGGTCGACCCATGGGGTCGACCCTCTCAGGTTCTGGTCAAAACAGAACCTGTTTTTTGTGCCCTGCCTGAAAGGGTCGACCCCTGGGGTCGACCCCTATAAACCAGAACCAAGATTTGGTTCTGTTTAGCCCAAGGGTCAACCCCAAGGGTCGAACCCTGTAAAACTGAACCAGAAATCATTCTGGTTTGTGTTCTGTTTGCCCGAGGGTCGACCCCAAGGGTCGACCCATTCCGGTATGGGGCGACGCCGTCATATTTGACCTTCGTATAAGCGCGCCAAAAGTCCTTCCAATCTGGTCCTAAAGCCCCAAATCACTCCAGGATATCTAGATCTGGTCCCTAGGCTATCTCTTGACCGTCCTAAACACATATGTACATCTTATTGGGTTGTAAACCCTAAGGAGAAACCAAGTGAGATCTGAAAATCATTTTTCTTCTAACCCTTGTGTGTGCAGGTCACATGTAGCAGCTCCAGGACTTCTTCCACCTTGTTTTGAGCGTGAATGTGAAGGGAAGAAGCAGCATACAAGTCTCCAATCGATCCCCAACTGGAAGCTACGTGGGAAATCAAGTTACAACCTCATCTTTGCAAGAATCGTTCATCTTCTTTCAAGAACCATCCTCATCCTACCGAAGCATTCAAATACGTTCGAAGGAGAGAAAGGGGGAGCTCTAATCACTGTAAAATCTTCCTCTTTCTGACTTCTCAATTTCGTTGTTGATAGAGCTTGAATATCTGTATTAAGACATCTTAGGATGGTTTTATATGTCTTATGTCCACTCTCTCTTACATATATATCTGAGCTGCGATTTTTGTGATACAACAATCTTAATGCTCATGTGTTCTTTCGTATAGGTTGAAGATGAAGAGGGGAATCTCTAAATCATTCATTTCTATATTCTTGTTTGAGATTTTTTTTTTAAATAAAGTGTCTATTAGGGTAATAGGAGAGTGCTCATCCCCTCAAAGAGGTGATAAGTGGATCGCTCCACCGCACACCCTAAAGACCAGAAATTTTTTATTCAATGAAATTTTAAAGTGGAGCTGCGGGGCATACCCCTGAATGAAACCAATTAGGAAACAACAAACAGAAAACGATAGCCTACTACAATCTAATAGAAAAGAGACCAAGTCGGTCTGCAACAAGTGCTCCAAAGCAACTCCTGGGAAGACTGGAGGATGAAGAAACACAAAGGTTTCCATAAGCTTAAAGTTTGAACTTATTGTTTCTATCTATTCTTTCAGGTGAAGAAGAGATTGGAAGACGGAAAAGAGGAGCATCTCGAGGAGAAAAAGAAGATGATGTCAAAATAATGATCATCCGTCAAAGAGCCATGGAGAAACAGATTTTGTTGAAGATGGGGGAGCCTTTTACTTGATGCATCTTTCTAGTTTTCATCTATAGAATTTGTTTGGGAGGTCATAGCATATATTTGTCTTCATTTCATATAAAAGAATACTTTGTGTGGGTGTTCGGAGAAAGGGGTCTCCGAGTGTGTGTGTTGTCATGTGTGTGTCGATTTGTGCGGAGTATATCCGCGTGTGTGGTTGGGAGTTTTTCTCCTGTGTGGTTGTGTAGGCATTGTCCTACGTGTGTGTGGATGGAGTTGTGTCTCCGTGTAAGGTATTTAGTGCGGGGTGTGTTCCCCAGCGGTGTGTGTGTGTGTGCATGCTGCTGTGGCAGCGGTTTGAGGCAAGGCCTCGTGTGTGTGGATTGTTGCGGAAGCAGCGTGTGTGGTGTTGGGGTTCGTCCCCGTGTTGCTACATTTTGTAGAGTGTAGTGAAGCCTCACCAGTTTGGTGAGGGGTAGACGTAGGGAGCCCATCGTGGTCTCGGACCACCTTAAAAATCTCCGTGTCTTGTGGATTGATCCTTGTGATTGTGTGTTCACTATCCTATCTGTTTGTGCAATCGTGTGAGCTCGATGAGATTGAGTGAATCAAGTTTAAACCTGTTTAGATTAAATTACTCAATCCTGTAAATTCCGTTATGTGCTAGTTTGTGTTTTTAATTGGACATAGTTTTTAGTAGAAGGATCTATTCACCCCCCCTCTAGATCCGTGATCCTGCAGTACGGGACCCAACAATTCTCTCCCCTCCTACCACACCATCACCCACCCAACACCACACACACCCACACCGATATGTCCATTTCACCCCACACCCCTCCTTAGGAATGAGCCATATGCCTCCTATGTTTTCCCCCAATCAAGGAACCCACCATGTATTAGTTTGAGAGTCATCACTAGAGCTACCTGAAACGGGGGAAAAATTGGGTGAGCGAAAGATCAGTAGGCAAAAGCTGGCAAGTTTAAGTAATTAACCAATTTAATTAGCTGTCATGCCTGCGAACTAAGAACGATAAACAAGTTAACATAAAAATAACTGGAGACAAAAATAATAGAATAAATTGAACCCAGAGATATAACAATGTTCCAGGGGTTGGCCGATCAAGTACACAACAACAAGTCGTATCAAGAGAAATTCCATGTAGGAATCTACTAAAATGTGCAGAGAAAATAGATGATGAATGTCATAGACACACACTAGTCATACACTCGGTGCAATGCCTCACCATGTCATTACAACTCCCCAGGGCACTAGTACTTTTCGGGCGCTCTTCCTAGGACCAGATCGGGCCCTTATGATGCATTGGTCGGGCGCTCTTCCGAGGACTAGAGCGGGCCCTTATGATGCGTTGGCATTGATTTGGTGGATCCAAGATCTCAAGTAATATCTAGACATTCATTGGAATTTGTCAAGAATTCCAAGGTCAAGCTATGTAAATCTTAATTTCTAAGATCAAGAGGTATTTCAATGATTGACTGAGAAGTCAAGAATTTAGGAATAGACCACGAGCAAGAAAACACTTGAAAACAAGTTCTGAATTTAGAAATAAACGGTCCAATATGGGCCGCCATCAGGACTAGACGATCCGAGCAGGGCCATTTCCAAACTAAGGTTGACGCACAAGTCTTGGCATAGCTAGACCTATGCAGTCACCAAAGGGATGCTTGAAGGGTAAACGGTCCGCTAACGACCGCATACATCACGGAGTCCAAAGGACTAAGGTCGACACGCCCACGGGAAGTTGACGCACAGTCGGTTTAAAAATGGTCTCCTAAGGACCGTTCAAATCTCAGGCGGTCATTCTTGGGCCGTGTACTTACAGTAACAGTCCTAGAAAGGCCGCGATCTATAGGACAACCCCGTTTCCGGGCTTGGCAAAAATAACGCGATTCGATCGAGTCCAAAGGTTCAGGATTTGGGGGTACAACCCGCTCGGCGTCCTAGTAGGAATCCCATGCTCGCAGGGGCTTACAGAGGTCTCATAATAGAGGTCCTAGTCCGACGAAAGGAATATCCGGCGGAGAGTCCCAACTATTACAAGAATTGAGGGTTTAATGAAACATCAAAAAATCATAGATGATCGGTCAGTCAGTACCATCGGAGTGGAGTGACTGTCAAACAATCCTAGAAATTTTCATATTGACATGTTAATACAAAGATCACTTTTTACAACCAAGATCATGTTGGAGCACGTAGTATGATGGAATGGAAGAGATTAATCATAACATAGTTAAATCATTCCATAATTTACAAATTTTTGTGTGGTTTCTATCCTACACATGCAATCTAGCCTAGGTAACCAACATAGTTAAAACATACAACAATGAATCAATGACACGAAATGGTCTAGGGAGGACCGCTAACAGAGGCTAGCGGTCTATCGAATGACCGCGTAAAGCGATGATCAATAGGGCTGATAAATAGGAGAAAACAGTTTGTCGTTCGACAGCTAGGGACCCTGGCGATTCCTGTTACGACCGCTAATAGGTTGACACACCCGGTCTAAGGCGATCCTTGATAGATGCTAGTTACGACGCTAAATCCGAATAGTACACTAAACGAAATTTGGGCAAAATGGAAGCAATAGAAAGAGCACAAAAATCCACACAAGTAGGCATGATTAATTTATCTTTAGCCTGCTATACAATCTAAATTTAAACAATGAATGGAAGCTATTGGGAACAGAACCCTAACTCGACATGCTTATACTAAAATCATGAATACGACCTCTACGCAGAATGAAATTTAGGGATTTTATTATGGATCAAGAGAGGACTTAGAGGCGCTTCCAATGGTATAATTTTTATTGGGTTTGGACTACGATTGCCTACCTTAATCGAAGGAAGAAGAGGGGACGACGACGATCGCGCTCACACCAGGAACACTCCAAAACCTCACCGAATCCTCTCCTACTCGAGCTCCTCGCCGGCCGCAGTTACCAAACGTCGAAGCTAGGAGGTCTTAGGGTATGTTTTGTAGAACTAATTGATTGCTAGAAGGATTGATCGAGAAGATAGAGTCCCACACCCGTGGTCACGCGAGACTCGCGTTTTGACCAAGTCGTGCGCCGCCAATTGCTCAAAATTGAATTCTAGGGTTAGGTTTAGCGCGAGGAACGATAAGGCTTATGGGCCACTCCCAAAGGCCGACCTATTGGGCTTGATTTGTGTTGTGCCCCTTGTGCTTTCATGAAAATGTTGTGTTTTAATGATAGCAACATAAATGAGTCACCATATTGTTTTGCTAAGAACATCACATTGAATGATAGCAACATGAATGCATATGACTGATCTATTCTATGGAGAATGCATGAGTGTGTTATATCTGATCTATTCTGTGGAGAATGCATGAGTGTGCTAGCTCTGTGGGTCGACCCCCCCTCTTAGATGGGTCGACCCCCCTCAGATTCGCATGTCTATACACCCTGCATTCTCAAGTCTGTACATCCTATGTGCGTCTCTATGCATTTCTGAAGTCTACACATTGATTAGTTGCACGCCACAGAGTTGAGAAAGTCTGTACATCGTGTGTTGCTGAAAGTCTGTACACTGTCTCACTTAGCGTCTTAGTGCATTCGGCAAGTTTGTACATTCTGCACACACACGCTCGTGTCTCACTGTTAAAGTTTATACAGACTTCAGCGTCTCATTCAGCGTCTCTCTTTGTGTCTCACTGCTCAAGTCTATACATTCGTCTGTGCAGGCATAACTAGCAAGCCTATACATTGTATTATTGTGTGTGTGCTCAAAGTCTATACAATGCATGCTCGTTCATTCAAACTCCATACATTGTCCTGTAGCATGCACAAGTCTGTACATTCTTCAGGTGCTTCATCTCAGCAAGTCTATACATTGGACTTGAACATATAGGAAGTCTGTACATCGGCTAGGCAGCAAGTCTGTACAGCCAGTGCATATGTCAAGTCTATACATTGCATCTTTACCTACGTTTTGAACTGAGCAAGTCTATACACTCCTTATCTTTACCGACGTTCAGAACACCAAGTCTGTACATTGGGCTTTCACTTAAAGTCTATACATTTGATTGTGCATTGTCCATGACTAAGTCTATACAGCCTTTGCATTACACTAAGTCTATACATTGCACTGTAGCATGCATTTCCTCAAGTCTGTACAGCGCCATGTTCACATGCTTAAAGTCTATACATCGCTGCTTTGGCCAAGTCTATACATCATGCACTCTCAAGTCTGTATAGACCTTGCTTTGCTCAAGTCTGTACATCATCCAACTGCTTTACCAAAGTCTATACATTGTGAACTCTCAAGTCTGTACAGACCTTGCTTTGATCAAGTCTGTACATCGTCCAACTGCTTTGCCAAAGTCTATACATTGTGAACTCTCAAGTCTATACAGACCTTGCTTTGCTCAAGTCTGTACATCGTCCAGTTGTCTTTGGCAAGTCTATGCATCATGAAAGTCTATACATTGGTTCTTCATGCATGGCACACAGAGTCTGCACAACGCTTTGTCAGCAAGTCTATACATTGCATAGCATGCACGCATGTCCAAAGTCTGTACATTGTGCATCCTTTGATTTGAAGTCTGTACAACGTGCATCTATTAATTCGAAGTCTGTACAGCATATGTTCTTCATATATTGTCAAGTTTGAACATTGCACATCATCATGGTTGCCTTGATGCCGTAGAAAGTCTATACATTCTATCATGCTTTTTCACTGGGATTCAAAGTCTACACATTATTGCACGTTGAGTCTGTCATTCAAGTCTATACATCCAATTGCAATGTACACACCTTGCTTGATGCATTCTCACTTAGTGCACCACAAAGTCTACACACTGCATTCGCATCTACAAAGTCTATACACTGGCTAGTCTGCACAAGTCTGCAAGTCTATACATTAGCTGTTGCATGCTCATGAAGTCTGCACATTCGATAGTGTAAGTCTATACATCGCCCAGTGTCATGCTTTAGAAGTCTGTACAACGTCTGCACTTTACACACTACAAGTCTATACATTGCTTCAGTGTTGCATTCACAAAGTCTGTACAATGCCTTAGTCTTCTACACATGAAGTCTGTACATGCTTCAGCGTTGCTTGCATATATAAAGTTTGTACAGGGTTTTAGACTTAAACTGATAACTTGATCCTCTATCTGATAGGTACTCTTCGTGAAGCCTAATGAAGGCACGAGATCCAAGGATAGGTTCCTAAATTGTGACATGTGGAAGCAGCCCAGCCAGGATGCTGCCATGTGGTCGAAATTTCTTCAGATATGGCGAATTCTCTGGGCAGGAATTGTGGAAGCCACACGCCAAATTCAAACTGCTGCTGGTATATATATGAGTCTTCTTCCACCAGAAGAAGGCTGATCGATTGAAGCAAAAGGATAGAAGCAGAAAAGCAGAGAGTGAACCAGCCTGCACGATCCATAGAGAGAAGAAAAAGAGAGAAGAAGTAGAAGAGAGCAGAGAAGAGAAAGAGAGAGCGTGAGTTGAGAAGAAGAAGATACAGAGCTCGTGAGGAAGAAGAAGAGGAGGTTATCTGAAGATCGTTCCTACTGGATGTTGGATCAGATCCACTCCAGTCAGCTCCTTTGAGAGCCACATTGTGCTATATTGTATACAGCTTTCAGTTGCTGTTTGTTTCCCATTTTCTTGTTTTCTCTTTAAACATTTCTTCAAGCTGTTTGTCAGCGTTTGCAGTGGAGGATTCCACTGGACGGCTATGCTATATTGCCCAGCGGAGCAAGCTGTGAGGCTCAGCAGGCGAGGAGGATTCCTCGGACAGCAAGCTGTGAGGCTCAGCGGTTGTATGGCAAGCTGTGATGCCCAGCTATTCAAGCTTTGAGTCAGTGGAATCTACACTCTGGTTTGAGTGTGGGGTGGACGTAGGTCTGCAGGACCGAACCACTTAAAAACCCTCTTGTCCACTGTGGTTTGAATTTCATATCTGACTGGCGCTAGATGCATGCATAGGCACGAGGATTGTATTCATCTCATTACTGTGCACATTAGATGTTTGCTTAGGATCGCTCTACATATCTGCAATAGTTTTTAATTCTGCATCTCTGATTGTATTAGATTTAATTTGAGTGAAGTTTTTAAAGGGGATATTCATTAACCCCCTCTCTGAATCCACCGCACCGAACCCAACAATTGGTATCAGAGCGAGTGTCTGCACAAAGGGTCCAACGACCTGCAGATCTGATCTGAAATTGGATTTGGTGCGATTAGGGGTAATTCACTCGCTTGGATTGTGTTTGATCTGTGTTCTATTTAGGATCCTTATTCTGTCTGAGCATGGAACTCACTGTTGATCCTCCGAAGATTGAAGGTTCGGGTTTTTACAAGTGGTTTAATGAATTTAGATAATATGTGATGCAGATTAATCCAGATCTGTGGATAATCATTGCACACAATTCTTATGAAGTTCCAAAGGATAAATCCTTATGGAAAACTTCAGACAGATTAAAATTCTCTGAGAATCAGATGGCCCTGGACCTAATAAAAATGGCAATAAATACTGATAAATTTTCTTGTGTAGTTAATTGCTGCAGTGCCTCCGAAGTGGTCAAGATAATAGCAAGCAGCAGAAGCCAGGGTAAAGTGAAATGTCTCTTAGCAACAGAAGAAGACAAAGATTATGTGGAGGATACTTTGTTACAGGTAAATTCAGACACTGATAATTTCTCTCTGGAAAGTATGATTGCATTGAATGAACATTTATTGAATAAATATGATAGACTTAAATCTGAGAAGAGGAAACTAAGAAAAGAAATGTTGCATGAGGTCAGAAGTCTGAAAGTTGAAAATGAAAACTTAAAATCCGACATGAACAGAGAAAAAGATGAATTGAACAACTTAAAATCTGAAAATGAGAACCTCTGAAACAAGCTCATAAGAAAAGAGGAGTGTGAAGAAACACTGCTTGAAGAAAATGCTCATCTGAAGGAACAAAATAAAAAGCTAATGGTTTTTAACATTATTTTCTCTGAAAGATGGCTGACGGTTGAAAAAGGTAAATCAATTTTGAATGACAAAGAAGCTAATGATAATCAGAAGATGATACAAGAAAATGAAACTCTGAAAAGGCTGAATGATGGTTTGCATAACCAAATAATTTCATGTGAAGATGACATTGTGTTATTGCAAACTGAGATTGATGATCTAAAAGCTTCTTTGTCAAAATTCGTTAAAGGAAAAGACAATTTAAATAAACTGCTTGGCTCTAAGGTGAATTTTTAGAAGGAAGGACTTGGGTATGTGCCTGTTAATAAGAAAGTGAATGAAAAGAAGAAGTCAACTGTATTAGTGAAAAGTTCTGAACAGGCTAACCAATCTAGTTCTTCTATCTTTCAATTCACTGCAAAGAAACCTGAAAATTCAGATAAGAATCAGAAAAAGATTCAAAACCAAAAGAGAAATGCTGATTTGAATAAGTCCAAATCTGTCCCTGATTTACATGTGCATACTGCTCACTGTTCATACACACATTCACACTCTCATGCGAATGTTAATTCTGTCAATCAAGTGAATGTGAATAAAAAGGATATAACATGTCACTATTGTGGGAAGGTTGGACATATTATGCATAACTGTGTAGCATTGATAAATGATGAAAGAAATGTTGTTAGAAAGTATCCTAGAAATCATCTTAGGAAACCTTCTACTGATCAGGAAAAGAAAATTCAATGTTATTGCTGTGAGAAGTTTGGTCACATTGCTGCCTTCTACTGGCATGCTCAGAGAAAGAAAACTAATTCTAGATTTGTTAATTTCCCTGTTAATAAAAACATTTTCGATAGAAAGAAGTTTGGTTCTAGAAGCAAGCACACTGTATGTTTTGAATGTGGAAAGTCAGGCCACAGAGCTGTTAACTGTTGGCTGGCTGGTTATGAAAAGAAAAATTTCCATGTCAATAACAGAATTAATCATGTTCACTCACACCATGTTCACGCCAATGCTAATGTATACAAAGAGAACATGAAATCTGTTATCTCTTGTTATTATTGTGGGCACGTAGGGCATTCCATGTATAATTGTCATATCATGTGTTGTGATGATAAACATGTGAAAAATTTGTTGAGAAAACCTGCTAGGAGTGTCATTGTCAATTCAGGACCCAAGAATTCTTGGGTTCCTGGAGGATCAAAATGATTAATCTTTGCAGGTGTGCCTTGGAAGTTGATGAATAAAGGGGTTAATAATCCAAGGCACTCAAGAATGAAACCCCAAGGATTGCACTGAACAGGTTAGTTCTGAAAACTCTGCTTAAATTCTGTCTTCTGAATTTGTGTGCTCTAAATGCCTGCATATCATGTTAATTCTTTTGTGCATCATCTAATTGAATCTAATTGAAAATCTAAAATGCATATGGAAATAATTGTAGTTTATCTCTGAATGCATTACATATCTATGTCATGATGCATGATATGTCAAACTCCCTAAATGTTGTATTGCACTGATCTGCATAACCTTGGTATATTAAATGGTAAGCTACTAAAAGACAGGGAAATCTGCCTGGAGGTTCTTACTATATGTGAGATGGTCTTTGAGATCAGGTTCTCCGCCTAGTACCATGGGTCAAGTCTTCATATAGGCAGGGAAAGTTGCATATCATGTTGATTTGTTGATGATTAAATTGAAACTCTCTGAAATGTGAACTGCATAATCATGCTTATGGTAATTCTCTTCTGTCTAATTTGCATGAATCATATCTGAATGCAAAATTTGATATCATGTGATGTGCTTTCAATACATTTCATGCATATAGTCAGGGGGAGTCCAACTGGTTTTGTTCAATCATATTCCTGCTTATGTTTTATCCTTCACATCATGCACTTAGTCAGTGGGAGCTCAACTAGTCTTGATTAACCACTCTCCTGCTCATGCCTTGCTATTGTCATGATGAATCTAGATAGAGGAAGTTTTCTGATCATCTCATTCACCTTCACCTAAAATCCCCCTGTCTAGTTTATTGGATATTCTAATGCTCTCAGGTTAGTTCAATTGAATTCTCTGCTGTCTTCACCAAAATAGCTGATCTGTCTGAATTCCAGACTTAGCTACTGTCTGTTGATAAACTCTCCTCTAATGCTCTTCTCTATTGGTGATTGACTCTTCCACCAGCTTATACTCATCCTTCATATATCTCTTAGCTGGTGTGACTGACTTGGTTCTACTATTGATTAGTTGGTCAGCTAAATTTATTGATCTGATCTGAGGAATACAAGTTGCATGTCATGCAATTCAGTCTGAGAACTTTATAGAAATTCCTATCATATAGGTTTAAGAATTACCACTGAATCAGACTGATATAAGATTAATGTATTCTCTGATTTGTAATTAAATGAATTGAAAATATCTGAATGATAAGCTTTAATAAATCTTAACCATCTGTGTCATAAAAACCTTAGACTCATTCATCAGATATCTGAAAATTTGATATCAGGGCTAATTTGGTTAAGATACATAGAGTGAGTATTGTTGTTTAACATTAACTTGAAAAATGTTGACTAAATGAAAAATTGTGAATTCAGAGCAATGACTCGGTCACTGAGAAACTGGGTTCTTTATCAATGAAATAAAGTAACTCATGTCATGAGGTACCATAATTATCTCTGATAAAAAAATTATCGAAAAACCTGACAGAGCAATGGCATTTCTGTGTTGAGTAACTGGGAAGTCTGGCCTCTGATCAAGGTATCTTCTCATGTAAAAAGACACTTATATTGCTAACTCTGTTCTTGAAGTTGAGAGGCAATTACAGTTATCACACTGAGTAACTGGGTCACTTCACCTGAGATGTGTTGTGCCTCATGTAAAAAGGTGTTGATCAACATAAATTGCTCAGGAAAAACATAATGTGCTTCAAATGAAAATATATTGAAAATTCTGTCAACTCATGTTCTTGTAAAAGTGTTTAACCTCAGTACTAATCTATGTAACTTTCAAAGGAGCTATTGAGATCATGTGTGTAAGATAAAGATGATTGATTTTGAGTGTTATATGACTAATTGGTTCACCTTTATTAAAACTTAGATTCAGATATGAGTATTGAGTTTAATTTGACAAATTTGGTATACATCAAAATTAAATCAGATTGGTTAAGTTGCCACTTCATAACCCTTTATGATAGAAGAGTCTATTCTTCTTAAGACTTATTGTAATGGTGCAAGCATTAAAATCCCTCATGATCAGATTCATTCCAGACAATCTGATCAACATAAATCTTGAGTTGTATTGTGCTTTGACTATTTCTCACCCCTACCCTTGGCTACATTTATCAGTTGATTGATTCTTGAAATGTACTCCTCTCCACACTGTTGAAATCTTCCATCTTGTTTTGCAACCAGTTCTGGTTCTGTGGATTTTCCACCTATTTCATTCTGTTCATGCATTTGTGAGGTGCCACAACCAGAGTTCAGTCCTGCGCTTCAAGGGGAGTTATGGGTTATCTACATTTAAGGGGAGTGTAGTCAATCATGCATGTTGATAGGGGGAGAGATGTTTTCCTGTCACAAGGGAGAACTCCATTTTAATGAACCATGTTTCATTCTCTGTCTTTGTGTGCTGAATTTTGTCTCTCAAACCATTTCCTCTCTTTTTGATTATGTCAAAGGGGGAGAATAGTTTGGCGAGTCAGTGTGGCTCATTATGTTGCCATCATCAAAAAGGGGGAGATTGTTGTACCCCTTGTGCTTTGATGAAAATGTGGTGTTTTAATGATAGCAACATAAATGAGTCACCATATTATTTTGCTAAGAACATCACATTGAATGATAGCAACATGAATGCATATGACTGATCTATTCTGTGGAGAATGCATGAGTGTGTTATATCTGATCTGTTCTGTGGAGAATGCATGAGTGTGCTAGCTCTGTGGGTCGACCCCCCCTCTTAGATGGGTCGACCCCCCTCAGATTAGCATGTCTATACACCCTGCATTCTCAAGTCTGTACAACCTATGTGTGTCTCTATGCATTTATGAAGTCTACACATTGATTAGTTGCACGCCACAGAGTTGATAAAGTCTGTACATCGTGTGTTGCTAAAAGTCTGTACGCTGTCTCACTTAGCGTCTTAGTGCATTCGGCAAGTCTGTACATTCTGCACACATACGCTCGTGTCTCACTGTTAATGTCTATACAGACTTCAGCGTCTCTCTTTGTGTCTCACTGCTCAAGTCTATACATTCGTCTGTGCAGGCATAACTAGCAAGTCTATACATTGCATTGTTGTGTGTGTGCTCAAAGTCTATACAATGCATGCTCGTTCATTCAAAGTCCATACATTGTCCTGTAGCATGCACAAGTCTGTACATACTTTAGGTGCTTCATCTCAGCAAGTCTATACATTGGACTTGAACATATAGGAAGTGTGTACATCTGCTAGGCAGCAAGTCTGTACAGCCAGTGCATATGTCAAGTCTATACATTGCATCTTTACCTACGTTCTGAACTGAGCAAGTCTATACACTCCTTATCTTTACCGATGTTCAGAACACCAAGTCTGTACATTGGGCTTTCACTTAAAGTCTATACATTTGATTGTGCATTGTCCATGGCTAAGTCTATATAGCCTTTGCATTGCACTAAGTCTATACATTACACTGTAGCATGCATTTCCTCAAGTCTGTACAACGCCATGTTCACATGCTTAAAGTCTATACATCGCTGCTTTGGCCAAGTCTATACATCGTGCACTCTCAAGTCTATATATACCTTGCTTTGCTCAAGTCTGTACATCGTCCAACTGCTTTGCCAAAGTCTATACATTGTGAACTCTCAAGTTTGTACAGACCTTGCTTTGATCAAGTCTGTACATCGTCCAACTACTTTGCCAAAGTCTATACATTGTGAACTCTCAAGTCTGTACAGACCTTGCTTTGCTCAAGTCTGTACATCGTCCAATTGTCTTTGGTAAGTCTATACATCATGAAAGTCTATACATTGGTTCTTCATGCATGGCACACAGAGTCTGCACAACGCTTTGTCAGCAAGTCTGTACATCGCATAGCATGCACGCATGTCCAAAGTCTGTACATTGTGCATCCTTTGATTTGAAGTTTGTACAACGTGCATCTATTAATTCGAAGTCTGTACAACATATGTTCTTCATATATTATCAAGTCTGAACATTGCACATCATCATGGTTGCCTTGATGCCGTAGAAAATCTATACATTCTATCATGCTTTTTCACTGGGATTCAAAGTCTACACATTGTTGCACGTTGAGTCTGTCATTCAAGTCTATACATCCAATTGCAATGTACACACCTTGCTTGATGCATTCTCACTTAGTGCACCACAAAGTCTACACACTGCATTCGCATCTACAAAGTCTATACACTGGCTAGTCTGCACAAGTCTGCAAGTCTATACACTGGCTGTTGCATGCTCATGAAGTCTGCACATTCGTTAGTGTAAGTCTATACATCGCCCAGTGTCATGCTTTAGAAGTCTGTACAAAGTCTGCACTTTACACATTACAAGTCTATACATTGCTTCAGTGTTGCATTCACAAAGTCTGTACAATGCCTTAGTCTTCTACATATGAAGTCTATACATGCTTCAGCATTGCTTGCATATATAAAGTCTGTACAGGGTTTTAGACTTAAACTGATAACTCGATTCTCTGTCTGACAGGTACTCTTTGTGAAGCCTAATGAAGGCACGAGATCCAAGGATAGATGAGATGCCCAAATTGTGACACGTGGAAGCAGCCCAGCCAGGATGCTGCCATGTGGTCGAAATTTCTTCAGATCTGGCGAATTCTCTGGGCGGGAATTGTGGAAGCCACACGCCAAATTCATACTGTTGCTGGTATATATATGAGTCTTCTTCCACCAGAAGAAGGCTGATCGATTGAAGCAAAAGGATAGAAGCAGAAGAGCAGAGAGTGAACTAGCCTGCACGATCCACAGAGAGAAGAAAAAGAGAGAAGAAGTAGAAGAGAGCAGAGAAGAGAAAGAGAGAGCGTGAGTTGAGAAGAAGAAGATACAGAGCTCGTGAGGAAGAAGAAGAGGAGATTACCTGAAGATCATTCCTATTGGATGTTGGATCAGATCCACTCTAGTCAGCTTCTTTGAGAGCCACATTGTGCTATATCGTATACAGCTTTCAGTTGCTGTTTGTTTCCCATTTTCTTGTTTTCTCTTTAAACATTTCTTCAAGCTGTTTGTCAGCGTTTGCAGTGGAGGATTCCACTGGACGGCTAAGCTGTATTGCCCAGCGGAGCAAGCTGTGAGGCTCAGCAGGTGATGAGGATTCCTCGGACAGCAAGCTGTGAGGCTCAGCGGTTATATGGCAAGCTCTGATGCCCAGCTGTTCAAGCTGTGTGTCAACGGAATCCACACTCTATTTTGAGTGTGGGGTGGACGTAGGTCTGCAAGACCGAACCACCTAAAAACCCTCTTGTCCACTGTGGTTTGAATTTCATATCTGACTGGCACTAGATGCATGCATAGGCACGAGGATTGTATTCATCTCATTACTGTGCACATTAGATGTTTGCTTAGGATCACTCTACATATCTGCAATAGTTTTTAATTCTGCATCTCTGATTGCATTAGATTTAATTTGAGCGAAGTTTTTAAAGGGGATATTCATTCACCCCCCCTCTGAATCCACCGCACCGAACCCAACAATTTGGACTCAAACGATAGTGATTTGGGCTCTAATTTGGCAATCCAAGGGCTAGATACTTTAAGTTTCGATTTTTTTAGCCTTAAAACCTTAATTCGGCTTGATTAAAAATTAAATTAGGGTTTACCTCAGAAGACAGATAGTCTACATAGTTTGTCCCCTACGTGATTATTTTTTTTTCTAGATTTTTATGAATTAGTTGAATTTTAGCCAAAAGGGTTTTTTAATTTTAAAAATCAAAAATTATTGAAATGAATAGAAGTTTTGTTAAAAATAATTCTCGAGGTGCTACACCCTCCCCCACTTTAAAGAATTTGGTCCTCCAAATTCGCTGCACTTATTGAAATGGGGATAGCAAGATAACTGATCTTTGAATAAATTGGGGTATTGCCTCCGAATTGCATCTTCAGACTCCCAAGTAGCTTCTTTGGTTCCTCGCCTACTCCATTGAACTTTGACCATAGGTATGGAACGATTCCTGAGTTGCTGTTCCTTCCGATCCAAAATCTTGATTGGCTTTCCTTCATACGACAAATCTTCTTTAATTTCCAAATCCACATGTTGAATAATGTGTGTGGGGTCATAAACATATTTCCGCAACATAGATACGTGAAACACATTGTGTACTCCAGATAATTGAGGTGGTAAAGCTAATCTGTAAGTAACTTCCCCAACTCTCTCTAAAATTTCAAATGGGCCAACGTATCTCGGACTTAACTTGCTACCAATACCAAACCTTCGAATTCCTCTCATAGGCGAAACCTTCAGGAATGCATGCTCGCCTACATGAAACTCCAAGGCTCATCTTCTATTATCAGCATAACTTTTCTGCCTCGATTGTGCCACTTGTAGATGATCTTGGATAATATGGATGTTCTTGGATGATTCTGAAATGAGATTAGGTCCCAACCATTATTTCACTCCTATCTCATCCCAACACAATGGTGATCGACAACTCCTCCCATAAAGGGCCTCGATCGGAGCCAACTGGATACTGGACTGGTAACTGTTATTGTAGGCGAACTCAATCAAAGCCAAGTGCTCAAGCCAACAACCTCCAAAATCAATCATGCAAGCCCTCAACATATCCTCAACGATTTGGTTAGTTCGTTCAGTCTATCCATCAGTCTGAGGATGAATTGTAGTGCTGAAATTTAGATGGGTTCCCAAGGTCTCTTGTAGTCCTTTCCAAAAATGTGAAGTGAACCGGGGGTCTCTATCTGACACAATGCTCACCGGTACTCCGTGCAGTCTTACAACCTCCTTCATATACAGGGCAGCCAAAACATCAACTGTCCATTTTGACTTAATAGATATGAAATGAGCAGACTTAGTCAATCTATCAATAATGACCCAAATTGCATCAAATTCACCACGAGTCTTGGGTAGACCGATGATAAAATCAATGCCGACACTTTCCCACTTCCATTGTGGTATATCGAGTGACTTTAACTTCCCAGCAGGTTTGAAATGTTCAGCCTTTACCTGCTAACATACCAAGCATCTACTCACAAATTATGCCACTTCCTTTTTCATACTCGGCCACCAAAAGGTCCTTTTCAAATCTCAGTACATCTTAGTACCTCTAAGATAAATAGTATACCTGGACCTATGGGCTTCTTCTAAGATCTTACCTTTTACTTCAGCTCCATCAAGAACACACGTCCTTCCTCGAAACAATAACCTGCCATCCTCGGCTAACATAAAATCTGGTCTATTCTTCAAACTTTCCCGAATCTCTACCAACATCGGATCATTCCCTTGCAAGGTCTTGATTTCCATCAACAATTCTGGACGAAACTGAAACTGAGCGATCATGACCCGATCCTTGCTAATCTTGAGATCTAAACTAGTCAACTGTTCCAACAGTCTCCATTCTTACAACATGAGACTCGACAATCTTGCTATCGGCTTACGGCTTGAAGCGTCAGCCACCACATTGCCTTTTCCACGATGGTACTCGATAGAGAAATTGAAATCCTTCAAATACTCGAGCCACCTTCTCTGCCTCTTGTTAAGTTCCTTTTGAGAAAACAAGTATTTAAGGCTCTTATGGTCAGAGAATACAATAAAAGTCTCTCCGTATAAATAATACCTCCAAATTTTTAGGGCAAACACTACTGCATCAAGTTCCAAGTCATGGACGGAATAATTCTCTTCATGCTTCCTCAATTACCTCGAGGAATAAGCTATAACCCTGCCATTCTGCATAAGCACACAACCAAAGCCATTGCCCGAAGCGTCCGTGTAGACCTCGAATCTTCCTTCTCCAGAAGGCAAAGCCAAAACAGGGGCAGCAGTCAAACAGTCCTTTAGAGTTTGGAAACTCCGCTCATAATCTTCCGACCACTCAAACCGGTTCTCCTTGTTGGTCAATCTAGTCAAGGGTACCACAATCTTGGAGAAATCTTTAATAAATCTCCGATAGTAACCTACTAGGCCTAGAAAACTTCTTACTTCAGTGACATTCGTTGGCCTATCCTAGTTTCTTACTGTCTCCACCTTCGTGGGGTCAACAGAAATTTCTTCCTTAGTGAAAATGTGTCCTAGAAAAGACACTTCTTGCATCCAGAAGTCACATTTACTAAACTTGGCGTACAACTGGTGATCCTTTAAGAATTGCAATGCCACCCTCAAGTGCTCAGCATGCTCCACTTCACTCTTAGAGTATATCAAGATATCATCTATAAACACCATGACCCACTAATCTAGGTAGGGCTGGAACACACTATTCATCAACTGCATGAAAGCTGCAGGAGCATTCGTTAGTCCAAAAGGTATTACCACAAATTTAAAATGCCCATACCTGCTACAGAAGGGAGTTTTAAAGATATCCTCGTCCTTGATCCGCAACTGATGGTATCTCGATCGAAGATCAATTTTAGAGAAATATGATGCTCCCGCTATTTGATGGAACAGTTCATCTATCCTCGACAATGGATACTTGTTTTTGACAATAAGCTGGTTCAATTGCCGGTAGTCAATGCACAGTCTCAACGAACCATCCTTGTTCCGTACGAACAATACGGGGGCTCCCCACGGAGATGTACTCGGATGAATAAACCCCTTCTCGAGCAACTCCATTAATTATCTCTTCAATTCTCTCAACTCTGCATGAGACATATGATATGGAGCCTTAGAAATAGGAGACGCACCAGGAATTAGATCAATAGAAAAGACTACCTCTCTCTCAGGCGGAAGTCCTGGCAAGTCCTCAGGAAAGACATCTGGAAAATCCCAAACAACAGGGATATCCTTAATCTCAGACTCCTTCTTATTAGTTAAAGAAACCAAGGCTAGAAAAGCCTGACATCCTTTCTTCATTAACTTCTTAGCTCGAAGAGCCAAAATGAGCGGCACGAACTTAGAGTGCCTAACCCAACAAAAGAAAGATCGGGGTGTCCAGAAAAAGACACGGAGCTAGTACTACAATGAACACTTGTCTCATTTCTAGCCAACCAATCTGCTCCTAGGATTACATCATAATCGTTCATTGCCATACAAACCAAATCAGCTGGCATATTCTGCCCACTAATCAGGATCTTACTAGAAGGGTAGTAATATTTGATTGCTGAACCCTAACCAATCGGAGTTGAAATTTCCAATGGAGAATCATCAATACCGGTTTCGTAGATATGGACTTAGTAAAATTCTGAGAAATAAAAGAATGCGTTTCTCCGATATCGAATAGAACAAAAGCTAGCTTATCAGAGACAATAAGTGTACCTTCAACAAGTCCACCCTCCTCAGTGGTTTCAGTCTCAGTCTCCTGTAGGGCTTGGAGCTTACCCTACCGCTTCTGGCCTCCTTGCGGCTTGCTCGGAGTAGCTTGGTCTGACAAGAGGGGACACTCAGAAATACGATGGTCCCGGCTTCTACAACGTAAACAGGCGCCTAGCTTGCGTCAACACTCCTCCATCTTGTGACTTGGCCGATCACAAAACCTGCAAATAGTTATAGGCTAGTCAGCCAAACCCGCCTTCTTATCGTCATTCCTCAACTTCTTATCCTGGGAGAAACTTGACCCGCCATTGGACGTCTTCTTGCCATTGTTGGGTTTGAAATTTCCCGAACTGGTCGTCTGCTCTTTCTTAGGGTTCTTTCCTCGGATCCTCTCAATCATCTCTAATGTGTCTTCCAGAACTTGAGCTTTTCTCAGCATCTCTGCATATGTCTGAATTTCCAAAGGTGCCAACTGGTTAATATAATGGAGCTTCAACCCATTCATAAAACGCTAGGCCTTCATCTTCTTGGTGGATATCAAGTGCGTTGCATATCGGGATAGCCTGGCAAATTGAGCTTCATATTCAGAAACTTATAGGTTCCTCTATTTCAAAGCAGCGAACTCTACCGCCTTTTTCTCTTGCACCCGGTCCAAGAAGTACTTGCTATTAAAATGCTCCTTGAATTCATCCTACATCGCACGCCTATTTCCGAGCGTAGCTTATAGAGCCTCCCACCAAGCGCGTGCATCGCGTTCTAGCAGAAATGTTACCAAAAGAACTCGATCCTGGTCATTGCACTGCATTACTCTAAAAACCTGCTCTATCTCCTTTAGCCAATTTTCGGCCTCATCGGGATCCGCCGATCCACCAAATTGCGGGGGATTCAAGCCTCGAATATTCCGGTGGAGATCACCGACTCCATGGTGTGCTCCTCTCCTTGGGCCACCTACTGGAGGGCTTGAGTCAAGCCTTGCACGGTTTGTTGCATATCTCTCCATTGCGCACGTTCTGTCGCCATCGAAATATACTCCTACATATGTGCAGGAAAATTAATTAAAAACATTTTAGCAAGAATCGTTTAGAGTTTTTTAGTTAACTCAACCCCAAGTCTCTACCCAATCTTTCCAGGTTAACCTTAGACTTTAACAAGGTTATGGGTTCTACGATATCACTTATAACCTCGGAACTTAAAAACCTAGGCTCTGATACCACAAAACTGTCACGCCCCGACGCGAAAAATCGGAACGCGACAGTAGAGTTAAATATATGTTGATTTCTAGACATGCTGTGCCTTGGGTTAGCATTTAGATAACTTAAAATTAATGCAATTGCAAAAGGAAAGAACAACTCCTTAATAGCCATTAATTACAAACAAATGAATCATAACCAGTTTCCATCCATCAACTAAATAAAGAAGTTCCCCCTTATCCACTGACATAACATCTTTACATAACAACTCAATAACAACTGAGTATCCAAATTTACAACTCCGAACAACTTCTTAACAGAATGATACATTGACTCAAACTATCTAGGGACACTCCGAGAGGCTTTCTAGCTGGCTCGCTCGAAGGACTTCACTCATGCCCTTCCCCATCAGTTTGAGAGTCGTCACCGGAGCTACCTGAAACGGGGGGAAAAACTGGTTGAGCGAATGCTCAGTAGGCAATAACAGGCAAGTTTAAGTAATTAACCAATTTAATTAGTTGTCATGCATGCGAACTAAGAACGATAAACAAGTTAACATAAAAATAACTGGAGACAAAAATAATAGAATGAATTGAACCCAGAGATATAATAATGTTCCAGGAATTGGCCGATCAAGTACACAACAACAAGTCGTATCAACAGAAATTCCATGTAGGAATCTACTAAAATGTGCAGAGAAAATAGATGATGAATGTCATAGACACACGCTAGCCATGCACTCGGTGCAATGTCTTACCATGTCATTACAACTCTCCGGGGCACTAGTACTTTTTGAGTGCTCTTCCCAGGACCAGACCGGGCCCTTATGATGCGTTGGCATTGATTTATGGATCCAAAATCCCAAGTAATATCTAGACATTCATTGGAATCAGCCAAGAATTCCAAGGTCAAGTTATGTAAATCTTAATTTCTAAGATCAAGAGGTATTTCAATGATTGACTGAGAAGTCAAGAATTTAGGAATAGACTACGAGCAAGAAAACACATGAAAACAAGTTCCGAATTTAGGAATAAACGGTCCAATATGGGCCGCCATCAGGACTAGACGGTCCGAGCAGGGCCATTTCCAAACTAAGGTCGACGCACAAGTCTTGGCATAGCCAGACCTACGCGGTCACCAAGGGGCCGCTAAAAGGGTAAACGGTCCACTAACGATCGCATACATCACCGAGTCCAAAGGACTAAGGTCGACACACCCACGGGAAGTCGACGCACAGTCGATTTGAAAATGGTCTCCAAAGGACCGTTCAAATCTCAAGCGGTTATTCCTGGGTCGTGTACTTATAGTAATGGTCCCAGAAAGGCCGTGATCTACATGATAGCCCCGTTTTCGGGCTTGGCAAAAATCACGCGATTCGATCGAGTCCAAAGTTTCAAGATTTGGGGGTACAACCCGCTCGACGTCTTAGTGGGAATCCCAGGCTCGTGGGGGCTTACGGAGGTCTCATAATAGAGATCCTAGCCCGACAAAAGGAATATCCGACGGACAGTCCCAACTATTACAAGAAATGAGGGTTTAATGAAACATCAAAAAATGATAGATGATCGGTCAGTCAGTACCACTGGAGTGGAGTGACTGTGAAACAATCCTAGAAATTTTCATATTGACATGTTAATACAAAGTTCAATTTTTACAACCAAGATCATGTTGGAGCACGTAGTATGATGGAATGGAAGAGATTAATCATAACATAGTTAAATCATTCCATAATTTACAAATTTTTGTGTGGTTTCTGGAGAGGGGAAATCTCACCGCCTGTATGGAGAGGCCAAACGAGGTCCAAACTGGACCGAACAAGGCACAACTCCTCAAAGTGGCAGCCCCCGGGCCAACTTATTATGAAGCCCCAAAATTCACTCAGTACAGGCAATTCCTAGGCGGCCTTCGGGTTGGGAAGTCCGAGCATCAGTCGATCGGGAAAGCTCCTTAGGAGCCCCCTATTCTTTGACCCGACCCAGCACTTATCACTCGGGAGACCCCTCCTGAACAAGTGCCATTATCTCGGGCTCGATGATGGAAGCTTATTAACTCGGCCATTGCGAATCCCTTAATGACAGGAAGCTCAAATGGAACAGGGGAAGCCAAGAGTCCGCGCGCCATAAGGAGCCCGCATAAAGGATGTAACCCCCCCTTGAACCTCTCTGCTTATAGGGATCAACTAGCACAACATGTCACTATTTAAACAGGACATGCCCTACTGTGACGAGAGAGCTTAAGTAAGCTTAAGCACGCCAAGTAAGCCTGAGCAGGAACCACTTCACCTTTTGGTGGAGAGGGATCTCGCGCTCCCACTTACCTCACATCTCTTCTCTTCGCATCAGTGCTCTACCACCTGTGCTGACTTAAGCGTCGGAGGGTCTTCCCCGGGGATCTATCCTTGGGCACCTCTGACTGATTTAACTTCTTGCAATTTATACTTCAAGGGTACGTGGTCATTCCCTTTCCGGCTCAGGAGCAGCGCGAGATCGCCCCTCTTCATCTGGCGCCGTCTGTGGGAAACGCACAAAGAGCCATCATGGTGCGAAGAAGTTCTAGCAGGAGGACTGTCGTCGATACTGGAAAAGCTCTGGTAATGGAGGAAGGCGCACCTTCCCTCCCCACGGAGCACTCCCCATCCGACAACCAAGCCAACGAGTTACCTCCATCGGTGGTGGGGGAACAGCTTCCTGGCGGGAGCACCGACGTGCTCCAAACCCTCAACGCAAAATTGGATGTCCTCGTGGATCTCATGAGGGCCCAGGCAGCCAGGGAAGAGAAGTCACAGCTCCCCAGGAAAACCCCCCATGTGGAGATGCCTCCCAGCATGCTGTTGGAGGCCGTTTCATCCCGGGGGCAGCGGCTCATCCACAATGCGTCAGGAGGACCATCGCACGCCCCTCCCTCAGAGCAAGAATCCTCCTCAACCTTGAGAAGGGAGAAGATCGGAGCACGCAAATAGTTCTTGGACACCAAGGCCCCTGAGGAGCATCGGGGTAGCAAGCAAGCGCGCCCTCCCAGCCCCTCGGTACACCGACAACTGAAACTCTCTCTCCGGCTGTGAGACTTCGAGAGGCATTTCGCAGAGCAAGAGCGCGTTCTCCGTGCCTTGCAGAAGATCTCTCCTGTGGAAGACGAGGAGTGATCCCCGTTCTTCGACTACATCCTGAAGGCATAGATATCTCCTAGAGTCTCACTTCCGACCTTCAAGTCGTACGACGGCCAGGGAGACCCGGCCGACCATTACGACAGCTTCGACGCCCTGATGACCTTGCATGGGGCATCCGATGTGATCAAGTGCTAAGCATTCATGACCACTCTGGTTCAGGGCACTCAGGCTTGGTTCAGAGCCCTCGCCCCTGGCAGCATCCACAACTTCAAGCAATTCAGGCGTGTATTCAAAGAAAGCTTCGCCGGAAGCGGTCCACCCCGGTTAGTGGCGGGATTACTGGCCCTCAAACAGGAACAGGGGGAGAAGTTACGGGCTTATATCAACCGATTCAAATCGGAAGCCCTGCACATCCCCCGCCTAGATGTGGCCTCTGCCATCACCACCTTGACTAGGGGTACCCGCAATGAGAACCTACGGCACGAGCTAGTGCTTCATCCCCCTACCACCCTCACCGAGCTAGTGACCTTGGCTCTACGCCACGTCGAGTGTGAATAAGTACTCAGTGCTTGCTGAGTCACAACCGGCTTGGGTCGAGACGGGGACAAGAAGAGAACGTCCGAGCAAGGGACGGGACAAGGTAAAAGGCGGAACCAGCACAGAGATCGAAAAGAGCCGCCCCGGATGTACGAGCGGTATACCCCACTTATCGCTCCCGTCTACGAAATCTATGAAGACATCAAAGGCTTGGGTCTCCTCAACCAACCCAAGCCCATGAAGACCAAGCATCGCAATCGTCGCAAGCATAGCCTGTTCCACGACGACCACAGGCATCACACCGATGATTGTCATCAACTTCAAGATGAGATCGAGCGCCTCATCCGCTAGGGACACCTATCCTGATACATGTCCAAGGAAGATCGAGGTGCCACTGAAGAGATTGATAATGTCTCCCACGATGTCCACATTAACGTCATCGCGGGTGCAACGGCATCAGGCGGAGATAGCAGCCGAGGACAAAAGCGTCACGCCAAGCGGGCGAGCCGTACCTCTTCTGAGGTAATTACGGCCCCACCGGCTAGCGAACCGCAGGCCCTGGTATTCTCTGACCAGGACCTGGAAGGGCTAACCACACCGCACGACGATGCTCTCATTATATCGGCTACGATAAACCATTGTAACATGGACAGAATCTTTCGACAATGGTAGTGCCCCTGATGTATTGTCCTACGAATGTTTCCTCAAAATGGGAGAGAATCCATCTAAACTCCACCCGATCCGAACCCCTCTTTGTGGGTTCAACAGCCAGGCTACTTATCCCGAGGGAGCACTGAGTCTACCTGTTACTATCGGCACCCCGCCCAAAACTGTTACGGTTATGGTAGACTTCATCGTGATTAAGGGGATGACGGCATACAACGCCATCTTCGGCCGAGGCATTCTCAGCCGAATAAAAGTGGTGCCCTCTACCTTTCACCAAAAGATGAAGTTCCCGACCAAATATGGCGTGGGGGAAGTTCGAGGTAACCATGCATTGACTAGACGGTGCTATATAGTCTCAGTTGACGCCACTAGGCCAAAAGTGAAGAATAAGGGGATAAAGGGAGCCGAGGAGGGACCTGCAACATCTAATCCTGGTGGAAAGTTGCTAACAGTCTTCCTTAACTGTGACCCGACCCTTGGAATAAAGATTGGAGTCGAGCTCCCACTTGAGGAATGAGAAAAATATAAAGATTTCCTTGCGTAGTACATCTGAGTCTTTGCATGGTCCGATGAGCAACTTCCTGGGATCCCAGGAGACGTGGGGATGCATAAGCTCAACCTCGACCCAACAGCAAAGCCAGTGCAACAGCGCAGGAGAAAGCACGCCCCAGAGAATCAAGTGGTCATCAAAGAGTAAGTCATCAAGGGGTAGAAGACTGGCCTCTTTCGTCCAGTTCTGTACCCTACATGGCTCGCCAATGTCGTAATGGTACCAAAAGCTTTTGGGAAGTGGAGGATGTGCGTGGACTTCACTGATCTCAACCAGGCTACCCCGAAGGATTGCTACCCGCTGCCGAGCATCGATCAACTGGTTGATTTAACCTCTGGCAACGAACTGCTCAGCTTCCTAGACGCCTACTCCGGCTACCATCAGATCAGGATGGTCCCGAAGGACATCGAGAAGACCGCCATCATCACCGACTTCGGCGTACACTGCTACACCCAAATGCCGTTCAGGTTAAAGAATGCTGGAGCAACATATCAAAGACTGATCAACCACATGTTCGAAGGACAGCTCAGTCGGAACATCGAGGCCTATAGTGATGATATGCTCGTCCAGACACCGAAGGCCAAAGACCACCTCGCCGACTTAGCCGAGACCTTTGACACTCTCCTGAAGCACAACATGAAGCTTATCCCGAGGGAGCCCTGAGCCTGCCAGTTACTATCGGCACCCCGCCCAAAACCGTTATGGTTATGGTAAACTTCATCGTGATTAACAGGCTGACGGCATATAACGCCATCTTCGGCCGAGGTATCCTCAACCGACTGAAAGCAGTGCCCTCTACCTTTCACCAAAAAATGAAGTTCCCAACCAAATATGGCATGGGGGAGGTCTGGGGTAACCAGGAATTGGCTAGACGGTGCTATATAATCTCGGTCGAAGCCACGAGGCCGGAAGGGAAGAGCAAAGAAATAAAGGGAGCCGAAGAGGGACCAACAACATCTGAGCCTGGCGGCGAGTTGTTAACAGTCTTTCTCAACGGTGACCCGACTCTAGGAGTCAAGATCGAAGCTGATCTACCACTTGAGGAACGAGAAAAATACAAGGATTTCTTTGCCCAGTACATCCAAGTCTTTGCATGGTCTGATGAGCACCTTCAAGGGATCCCGGGAGACTTGGTGATGCACAAGCTCAACCTCAACCCAACGATGAAGCCTGTCCAGCAACGTAGGAGAAAGCACGCCCTGGAGAAGCAAGCGGTCATCAAAGAGCAAGTCATCAAGGGGCAGAAGACTGGCCTTTTTCGTCCGGTCCTGTACCGTACGTGGCTCGCCAACGTCGTCCTAGTACTAAAGGCTTCGGGAAAATGGCGAATGTGCGTGGACTTCACCAACCTCAACAAGACAACCCTAAAGGATTGCTCCCCGCTGTCGAGCATCGATCAACTAGTCGATTCAACCTCTGGCAACAAGCTACTCAGCTTCCTAGACACCTACTCCGGCTACCATCAGATCAGGATGGACCCATAGGACATCGAGAAGACTGCCTTCATCACTGACTTCGGCATACACTGCTACACCTGAATGCTGTTCGGGTTGAAGAATGCTGGAGCAACATATCAGAGGCTGATCAACCACATTTTTGAAGGATAGCTCGGTCGGAACGTCGAGGCCTACATTGATGACATGCTCGTCAAAACCCCGAAGGTCGAAGACCACTTTGCCGACTTAGCCAAGACCTTCAACACACTCTTGAGGTGCAACATGAAGCTCAACCCTGCTAAATGTGCCTTTAGGGTCAGATTCGGGAAGTTCCTAGGCTTGCTGGTAACTCAGCGTGGAATCGAAGCCAACCCCAACAAGGTCCAAGCCATCCTGGACATGCGGCCACCCACCTACATCAAGGACGTTCAACGCCTTATGGGGCGCACTGCTGCGCTCAACCGCTTCCTGTCCAGAGCGGCCGAACGGTGCCTACCCTTCTTCAAATTGTTGAGGGGACCCAAAATGGCATCTGCTATGTTCGCCTGGGATGAAGAATGTCAAAAGGCATTCTCCGAACTCAAGAAATTTTTGGCCTCGCCTCCGGTGCTGTCCAAGCTGGTCCAAGGCGAAGCTCCACACCTTTTGTAGCAACCCTGATAAATTAAAAGACTAGAAAGTCTACATAAATTAAAACTAATAAATAGTCAAGGCCCAGACCCTGTACATAACCCCATGATCCCCTAATGAGTCTTACAATTGGATCTCGTGGACCCTAACCTTGAATTATGATGGTTAAGAATATAGTATCATTATTAAGCAGGTATTTAATTCATATTGTAATTTTATTTGAATTAATAATAATTAAACCTTGGAGAAAACATGAATTTATATTTTATTAATAATTTAGAAATTTTAATATTTCATATTTATTATATTATATTTTTATTTGAAGGATTGGGGGTATATAGATAGATTTAAAAAGGCTATATATGCAATTTCGGTTAGTGTAAGGTGGATGGAGAAAGGGCTCCAAAAGAAGTAGCGACCAAGTGATGGTCGTATACACCAAAATAATGACATATTGATGGTCATTATTCAATTAAAAGTAAACATGCAAATCTACAAGATATATATATATATAAGGTTTAGAAGGGCATACATACGATTTGTTGTGCCCCTTGTGCTTTGATGATAGTGTGTTGATGTTTTGATGATAGCAACTCAATGAGTCACCACATAAGAATGATGATGATGATGATGATGATGATGATGTTGATAGTGTGTGTTGTTGTTTTGTGCCCCTTGTGCATTGATGATGAAATGATGTTTTGAATGCATTATTCTGATTAAATGCTCATGCACAGGTTAAGTCAGTACAGAGTTTTGCCTAGACGTGCATATGTTTACTGCATGAACCTTGAGTCCGTGCAAGGTTGCTCTCATGTCGTTAAGCATGTACATGCATACATAAAGTCGATGCAAGCATGAAACAGAGTCAGTACATTGCTTAAGTCTCTACAGGGTTAAAAACTGTCTAGGCATGTGCATATCATACTTGTGTTTCATGGTGGCCATAAGTCCGTGTATGCCTGCATCTCACTTAGCGTCTATACTTAAGGTTAAAGCATGAAGGGTCAATACAGTCTCTATGTCTCACTCAGCATCTTAACCGTGTTCTTCATGCACATGCATACTCTGTGAATATTTTGTCTGTGCATTGAAAGTCGATGCGTGTACATTGCATCTGTCGGGTCTTTACATCGCTACATGCTATCAAGTCTGTACAGCCCGTGTTCTTCATGCATATACATAGTCAGTGCATCACTTTGTCTCATGCATACACAAATAAACAAAGTCTCTACATTCTTTTTGATATCATGCACTCATAGTCTATACATTATGTTGCATACCATGTACTCAAAGTCTATACATTCTATTGCATACATGCGTAAAGTTCGTGCATTTGAATACCAAGTCTTCACTCGGTTGCCTTGATGACTTAGCAAGTCTATACATTCTCGATCCAACTCAGTGCATCTTTTTGCATCGTTGTGCTTCACGTATACACATAGTCAGTGCATCGCTTTGCCTCACGCATACACATGCACACAATAGTCTGTACACTTCTTGGTGGCATGCTTGAGCATTCCTTTTCATTGTGCATACTTTCCAACATGCAAACTGCATTATATGCATCAAGTCTGTACATGCATAGTTCAACTTTCGAACTAACTCGGTGCGTCTTTCTTTCTTTCCTTTCAGATTAATTCAAACTGATAACAAGTCTAATCTGACATGACTACTGGTCGAGGAACTTAAGAAGGGCACGTGATCCAAGAATGGAGGATGTGCCAGGATCGTGACACGTGTAACGTGATATGCGCAGCGTAGAGTGATATAGAAGGGGGGATGAATAGATCACTCCCGAAAATTAAACTTCAGCAGAAAATCAATACTACAGTTTCTCAACCCCTCAGATACAGCGAAAGAGTCTTGCTAAAGTGATCAATAACTATGACAGAGTAAGTAAGAGCGATTGAGAGGGCTGTTCACAGTGAAGCAAAATGACGAGCAGAAGAAGTGCAACACAATAGTAATAAGCAAACCACAGAAGAGACATAGAGTTTTTAAGGTGGTTCGATTGTAGCCCACAATCTACGTCCACCCCTCACTCTAAACCAGAGTGAGGCTTCCACTAGCAACAGCTAGAAACCACAGACTCAGTCTGCAAACAGATGTTGCCTCACAGCTTGACAAACCAAGGGAAACAAATCCCTCAACCCAAGCTCTGCAACCCACAGAAGCTTGACACCTGGTCTTGCTACCCACAAGATAAGAACCGGAGACGAATCTCCCTTCCTTCAAACCGGAGGGAAACTGCTAGTGACAGCCCGTCACTGGCAAACCAAAGATCACAGATCTCTCTTCCTCTGAAGCCTAGAGGGAAAATGGAGAATCTCTCCCTTCCTCCAAGCATTGGAGGGTAATAATATGGAATCAGAAGGATGAAATGAAAAAATAGAAAAACAAGACAATCGATGAACGGCAATCTTTTCTAAGAAACCAAGAACAATGTAGCTTCCGAAGAAGTAGATCTTCACAATCACATACTCTTCTCTCTCTCAAGGACTTTTCTCTCAGATCATTTCTCTCAAATTCATCTCTCTGTCTTCTCTCTGGAACGTGGAGGCTCTCTCTATTCTTCTTCTGCTCAGGGACTAATTTTCTCAGCTTTCCTCCAGTTCTCTCCTTTTGTTCGCAGAAGACATCCTTTTATATGGATTCCGACCTGAATTCCCTGACTTCACTCATGTGGCGTGAGTGGGGCTCGTGCCCTCCTTTTCCAGAGAAACCTCAGATCACGTGCCCAATCATCAGCCTGTATAATGACAGAGTTACTTCAGTCGATTACAAGGTATACATATATAGCAAAGGGGATGCAGAGAAAGCATTATTCACTAACTGCTATAGTGTGTGTGTGTGTGTGCATCGACTTAATTGTGCAGCAACCAGAAGATGTATAGACTCTGAATATGCTTTGAACACGGGCTGCACAGACTTGAAGTAATGCATGCAACAGAGGATGTACAGACTTGGGTCTTGCCACCACAGGCTGTACAGACTTTGAAGGACGATGCATGCACAAGGAATGTACAGACTTGGTCTTGCAATGTATAGACTTTGTGTGTGCATATGCCAAGACCATGTACAAACTTGAAGAAATGCATGCAGCGATGTATAGACTTGCCCAATGTACAGACTTAGTGTATGCATTCTAGGCAAACGCTGTACAGACTTTAATAGACGATGCATGCACTATGGAGAGACGATGCATGAGACGATGCATGCATAGACTTAGTCTTGCAATGTATAGACTTGAAAGACGATGCATGAGAGAATGAGTGAGATGCTGGACGGTGTACAGACTTGTACAAGTGTTGCACAGACTTTGTGCACCGACTTGATCATGAATGTATAGACTCTGCGGACTTCAACATGCACAGACTAATTTGTGTTCAGCAATGAAGGTTGCACCGACTCAATCATGCAGCAACCAGAATTGCACTGAGGATAAGTGCAAGCAATCCAAGGGGTGCACTGAGTATGACAAACACATGTAATGCACGGTCCTAAGTGATGATGCATGAATGTATAGACTTGCTAAAAGATGCACACACACACACATAGCGACAATGTATAGACTTTATGCATGAACTGTGCACAATGAACACGGATTGCATATGCCTGAACAAGCCTCAAAGAATGTATAGACTTGTGTTCTTGCGAACACAAGCTGTACAGACTTTAAGTAATGCATGCAGACTTGCTGTGCATGAATTGATCTAGAGATAAAAACAGGTTGATTTATAGTGTAAGACATCATCAAAACCATAGGGATGCAACATAACGCAGTGAGCTGAATGCTTCCACGTGGTCAAGGCATTTGGGCGGGAATCATGGAGGACACACGCCCACCTATCTGCTGCTGCTATAAAGAGAAGACTTCTCCATCAGGAGAAGATGATCATGCAGTGTGGTAATCGAAGAAGAGCAGAAGTAGAGAGAGCCTGCACGATCCAAGAGAAGAGATGAGAGAAGAAGAGAAGGAGAAAAAGAGAGAGAGTAGCAGAGAAGAAAAGAACCGAAGAAGAAGAAGAAAGATAGAGAGAGAGATAGAGAGTTAGAGGAGAAGAAGAAAAGCTTCATCTGAAGATCTGTCCCTACTGGAATCTGGATCATATCCAATCCAGTCAGCTCCATGGGAGCCACATTTATGTTGCTATCTTTTACAGCTTTCAGTCGTTGTGTTTTATCATCTTTTGTTTTCATTTGAACTCTATTTCAAGTTGTTAGTCAGCAGAGCTAAGCTGTATTGCTCAGCATTGCAGAGGAGGATTCCTCTGGTCAGCAAGCTATGTTGCTCAGCGGGCGAGGTGGATACCTCAGACAGCAAGCTGTGTTGCTCAGCGGTTGCAGGCAAGATGTGAGGCCCACCGGTTTAAGCTGTGTATCAGCAGGAAGTCACACTCGGGTTTGAGTGTGGGGTGGACGTAGGTCTACGGACCGAACCACCTAAAAACTCTTCGTGCACTGTGATTTGAATGTTCATTATCTGCTTCCGCTAGATGAATCCTTAGGCTCGATCTGTCTTCATATGTCCATTGGGCTAATTGATTGCACGTTTACTGTTTGATTGAACACATCCAGTATTTATGATTCGGTAGAACTGAATCTGTCTTTAACTTCGCATCTCTGAGTGTTTTGAGTTTTTAATTAGGCAGAATTTTGAAGGGGAGATTCATTCACTCCCCTCTGAATCCATCGCACCAGTCCCAACAATTGGTATCAGAGCGGGTCTTTGTGCATTCAGATCCAACGATTTGCAGAGGATCCTGTTGTATTCGGTGCATTGTTGTTTCTACTATCTTGCATTCAGTGCATCACTGTTTTGTGCATCTTGTTTTGAGATTCCTTCTCGATCTGCATTCATGGATCATCCTTCAATCTACGATGGATCTAACTTCAGCAACTGGCTAGGCGGCCTCTGTGTTTACCTGAATTCCATCAATCCTAATCTATGGAATCTAGTATCAAGAGGCCCATATAAGTTACCTCACAATCAGACCAAGTGGTCTAGTGAGGACCGATCAAAGAACAGTGATAATATCACAGTTCTTAATATTTTGAGAAATGCAGTTAACGCTGACAAATTCCCCTTTACTCTCAGGTGTGCATCTGGAAAGGAGATCATGGATAAGATAACTACCACTCATCAGGAGCAAGAACGGATGTGCTTGATGGCCAACCGGAGAGATGACGATGAGGAAACTGCGTCTCAGGTAAGCTCCAGATCAGAAGAACCCTCATTTGATGATTTGGTAGTTATGTATGAAGAATTATTAGAGTTATCAAGGAACATAAAATCTGAAAATAAAAGACTGAAGAAAATGATCGAACAAAGTAAGTCTAAATTCACATGTGATGTTTGTCCTACATTGAAGCAGTCTTATGATACTTGCTTAATAGATGTTCAAAATTTTAAGGAACAAAATGGTTCTTTAAAAATTGAAAATCAAACATGTTTGAACAAGATATCAAAACTTGAGAATCAGCTGAATAAGAAGAAAGATGAGCATCTAAAAGGCATGCAAGAACTGATCGAGATTAATTCTGTAATGGACAAACTGAAGTTTGAAAATGCTGAAGTTCAAAAAGAAAATGAAACTCTCAAGGCTAGAATGAATGAAGTCAGTAAGGAAGCTGTACATATTTCCTCTGTAGAGTCAAGCTGCAACCAATGCTCGGTTCTTCGAGAACGTAATGAAGAACTCTACAGTAAAAATGAATGGTTGAATAAACAAATTGTCTCACTTAAAGAGGATCACAAAAATTTGCTTGCTAAGAAAATTAAAGTAGAAGAAAGAGAAGAGGAACTAATTGAGAAACTGGAGTTGATGTCTAGTAATGAAAAATGTGATGAAGAAGTTAAGAAGCTGACCAAAGAAAACATTGAACTGAAAGCTGAAGTTGAAAAATTAAAGTTGTTAAACACTGGTTTGTCTGAAAAACTTCTTACCATAGAAAAAGAAAAAACTGTCTGTGATGAAGAATCACAAATTTTGAACAATCTGGAACAAGAAATTGAGATGTATAAAACTGTAAACAAAGTTCTAATTGAATGTGTTAATTGCAGTGAACAGGAGATAGCAAGTTATGAACTTCACATTGCTTATTTGGAAAATAAAATTCACGATCTGGAAAACTCAGCATCCAAGTCTGCTAAAAATGAAGGAAAAATGAGGGCTGTCATGAAAGGAGAGGATGATAATTCAAGAAGGGGGATAAATTGCAGTTCTGATGTTAAGGAAATTACTAGAAACCAGCTACACACAACCTTTGTGCGAAGCTCTGATCTAGCTGGTACCTTAAATCAATCCCCAAAATAAAATAAAAAACAAAAATCACCTCCATCATCTGTATTTCAGTTCAAGGCACAGAAAAATGAAAAATAAACAAAAATTGTTAAGAATAATCAGAAAGTGAAAAAGAAGTGTCAAACAAAGAAGGTGAAGACTGTTCCTGATCATGCCCGAAAATCTGCTAGCTCGGTTGAATTCGATGGGTCAATGCACATTGCACATGCCTCATGTACTCATTCGTATGCATCTAGTCAATCTGTTAGTAACCATTCCACCAGGAAATCACAGATATCATGTCACTACTGCGGAAGGCATGGTCATTACATGGATGACTGCAGTGTAATGAAAAATGATGATATGGTGCATGATAGATCTCTTACAAATCATCATCATAACCTCAAAAGAAACACTTTTGTTTCAAACCAACACATCATCTATTATAACTGTAACAAACGTGGTCATAAAGCTGTTGAGTGCTGGTTTGGGTCTTCATGGGGATACAATGACTCAAGAGGTAAGCACCTAAAGTGCTTCGAGTGTGGGAAGTATGGCCATACAATCAAGGACTGTTGGCATGCCCAAGGAGGCCATGTTAATGACAAGAATTTCAAATTCTCTACCAAAAGACCTATGAATTTATCATGTTTTAACTGTGACAAGTCAGGTCACAAGTCTGCAGAATGTTGGTTGTCAGACAATAAGAAACAAAATGTCTATGTGAACAGCAGGAAACTTCATCCTCACACTCATAGGTCTCAAGTTGTTGTTGATATGCATCATAGAATCAGAAAATCTACTATCTTATGCAGATATTGTGGTAGAATTGGACATTCCATGACTAATTGTTATTTGATGGATTTTGATGACAATGTTGCTAAAGGATTGTTTAGAACACCTTTTAGGGCTAAAACAGGACCCAAGGCGGCTTGGGTTCCTGCAGGATCAAAATGATTGTTTTGCTGCAGGTGTGCCTTAGAATGAATAAAGGGGGTTAATAAGCCAAGGCACTCAAAATGAAAACCCCAGGATCCTACGCATCAGGTTAGTTATGAACACTCTGTTTAAATTCCATCATCTGAATTTGTGTGTATGAAAGATTTGAATTTCATGTTGATTTGATTCATGCTTAATTGAAATCCTCTGAAAACTTGAAATGAACCTGATGCTTTTGGCAGTCTTTCCCTCCGATTGAAATGCATGATTTTCATTTAAACATAAATTTTAAGACCATGTGCTACACTTTCACTGTATTTCATGCACTTAGTCAGGGGGAGTTTGATTGGTTATGCTTAATGTTATTGATGCTCATGATTAGCTTCATTGCATCTAGACAGGGAGAGTTTTATCAAGTTCATTTGTTCCTCACTTCCTGAATCCCTCCTGTTTAGTTATTTGAATTACTCTACTGTTCTCTAGTGGATTATCTGAATTTTCTGCTATTCTCATCTAGACAAGCTGATCTATCTGCATTCCAGACTTAGCTACTGAATTTAATCTAGCACAACTTTGATGCTCTTCTCTTGCTATTTGTTGCACTGCCAGCTTACCCTCATCACTCACATTCTCTTTAGCTGGTATGACTGATCTATCTTTGCTCTAGTGATGATAAGTTGTTCAGCTACTTTGATTGAACTGGTCTAAGAAATTCAAGTTGTGTACCATGTTATTAGTCTGAAAAAGGTAAAAGAAATTCCTATCGTACATGTTTAAGAATGACCATTGATTCAGACTGATATAAGTTTAATGTATTCTCAAATTTGCTCTTGAATGATTTGAAAATATCTGAATGTTAAGTTTTAATAAATTTTAACCACATCTGTCATGAAAACTCTAGACTCACTTATCTGAAACCTGAAAATTTGTCATTAAGGCTTCTTTGGTAGAGATACATAGAGATAGTATTATTTTTAAACATTAACTTAAAAAAAATGTTGACTAAAAGGACATTGAATTCAGAGCAATGACTTGGCCACTGAGAAATTGGATACTCTATCAATGAAATAGAGTAATTCTATGTCATAAAGTACCATAGCTATCTCTGGTGAAAATCTATTGAAAAATCTAACAGAGCAATAGCATATCTGTGTTGAGTAACTGGGGAGTCTGGCCTCTAATCAAGGTGTCTCCTCATGTAAAAGGACACTTCTATTGCTAACTCTGCTCTCAAAGTTGAGAGGCAATGACAGTCATCACACTGAGTAACTAGGTCACTTCACCTAAGACGTGTTGTGCCTCATGTAAAAAGGTGTTGATCAACTTAAATTGCTAAGGGAATATTGTGCTAATTGAAAGTGAATATCTTGCAAAAATAGTCAACTCTCGTTCTTGTAAGGGTGTCTAATCTCAATACTGCTCTATGTGGCTCTCAAAGGAGTCATCGAGGTCTTTTGAGTAAGATGGAAGGTGGTTGTTCTTGAGTATTGCTTGATTAATTGGTTCACCTTTATTAAAACCTGCCTTCAGATATGAGTATTGAATTAATTGACAAATCTGGTATACATCATGGTTAAATCAGTTGGGTCATGTCGATTAATTCATAACCCCTTATGATAGGAGAGTCCTTCATTATAAGGACTTATTACTGTGGTACCTGCCATACAATTTCCTCTGATCAGGTTTACCTCTGACAACTTAATCATCATGTCAACTCATCTATTGAATAAAGTGTGGCTTGCTTGCTGTTATCTACTCCCACTCTTGGCCACATCTACTACACTCTCCACACTGTTGGAATCTTCCATCTTATTTCTGTAACTAGTTCTGGTTATGTGGACTTTCCCACTGCTTTATTCTATCCATACATATGTGAGGTGCCACAACCATTATTGTTTTGGATTCCTTGTGATGGTAGATTTCAGATTGCTTAATTCATTGGTTAACCAGAGTTCATTCCTGCACTTCAGGGGGAGTTCTGAGTCATCTGCATTTAAGGGGAGAGTAGTCAAACATTCATGTTGATAGGGGAGTTCTTATATTTTATTGGTATCATATTTCATACATGCGTTTCATTCCACTCGCAAACCATTTCCTTTTTGATTGTGTCAAAGGGGGAGAATTGTTTGCTGAGTCTGTGTGACTCATTGTGTTGACATCATCAAAAAGGGGGAGATTATTGTGCCCCTTGTGCTTTGATGATAGTGTGTTGATGTTTTGATGATAGCAACTCAATGAGTCACCACATAAGAATGATGATGATGATGATGTTGATAGTGTGTGTTGTTGTTGTTTTGTGCCCCTTGTGCATTGATGATGAAATGATGTTTTGATTGCATTATTATGATTAAATGCTCATGCACAGGTTAAGTCAGTACAGAGTTTTACCTAGACGTGCATATGTTTGCTGCATGAACCTTGAGTCCGTGCAAGGTTGCTCTCATGTCGTTAAGCTTGTACATGCATACATAAAGTCGATGCAAGCATGAAACAGAGTCAGCACATTACTTAAGTTTGTACAGGGTTAAAAAAATGTCTAGGCATGTGCATATCATACTTGTGTTTCATGGTGGCCATAAGTCCGTGAATGCCTGCATCTCACTTAGCGTCTATACTTATGGTTAAAGCATGAAGGGTCAATACAGTCTCTGTGTCTCACTCAACGTCTTAACCGTGTTCTTCATGCACATACATACTCTGTGCATATTTTGTATGTGCATTGAAAGTCGATGCGTGTACATTGCATCTGTCGGGTCTTAACATCGCATCATGCTATCAAGTCTGTACAGCCCGTGTTCTTCATGCATATACATAGTCAGTGCATCGCTTTGTCTCACGCATACACAAATAAACAAAGTCTGTACATTCTTTTTGATACCATGCACTCAAAGTCTATACATTATGTTGCATACCATGCACTCAAAGTCTATACATTCTGTTGCATACATGCGTAAAGTTCGTGCATTTGAATACTAAGTCTGCACTCGGTTGCCTTGATGACTTAGCAAGTCTATACATTCTCGAACCAACTCAGTGCATCTTTTTGCATCGTTGTGCTTCACGCATACACATAGTCAGTGCATCGCTTTGCCTCGCGCATACACATGCACATAATAGTCTGTACACTTCTTGGTGGCATGCCTGAGCATTCCTTTTCATTGTGCATACTTTCCAACATGCAAACTGCATTATATGCATCAAGTCTGTACATGCTTAGTTCAACTTTCGAACTAACTCGGTGTGTCTTTCTTTCTTTCCTTTCAGATTAATTCAAACTGATAACAAGTCTGATCTGACAGGACTGCTGGTCGAGGAACTTAAGAAGGGCACGTGATCCAAGAATGGAGCATGTGCCAGGATCATGACACGTGTAACGTAGTGAGCTGAAATGCTTGCACGTGGTCAAGGCATTTAGGCGGGAATCGTGGAGGACACACGCCCACCTATCTGTTGCTGCTATAAAGAGAAGACTTCTCCATCTGGAGAAGATGATCATACAGTGTGGTAATCGAAGAAGAGCAGAAGCAGAGAGAGCCTGCACGATCCGAGAGAAGAGAAAAGAAAAGAAGAGATGGAGAAAAAGAGAGAGAGTAGCAGAGAAGAAAAGAACCGAAGAAGAAGAAGAAAGATAGAGAGAGAGATAGAGAGTTAGAGGAGAAGAAGAAAAGCTTCATCTGAAGATCTGTCCTTATTGGAATCTGGATCATATCCAATCCAGTCAGCTTCATGGGAGCCACATTTATGTTGCTATCTTTTATAGCCTTCAGTCGCTGTGTTTTATCATCTTTTGTTTTCATTTGAACTCTATTTCAAGCTGTTAGTCAGCAGAGCTAAGCTGTATTACTCAGCGTTGCAGAGGAGGATTCCTCTGGTCAGCAAGCTGTGTTGCTCAGCGGGCGATGTGGATACCTCGGACAGCAAGCTGTGTTGCTCAGCGGTTGTAGGCAAGCTGTGAGGCCCAGCGGTTTAAGCTGTGTATCAGTAGGAAGCCACACTCGGGTTTGAGTGTGGGGTGGACGTAGGTCTGCGGACCGAACCACCTAAAAACTCTTCGTGCACTGTGATTTGAATGTTCATTATCTGCTTCCGCTAGATGAATGCTTAGGCTCGATCTGTCTTCATATGTTCATTGAGCTAATTGATTGCACGTTTACTGTTTGATTGAACACATCAGAGTATTTAAGATTCGGTAGAATTGAATCTGTCTTTAACTTCGCATCTCTGAGTGTTCTGAGTTTTTAATTAGGTAGAATTTTGAAGGGGAGATTCATTCACCTACCTCTGAATCCATCGCAATAGTCCCAACACGATTTCGGTTATGAGGGGGTGGATGGAAAAGGCAACCAATCAATGGTGGGCCCCTTGTTTGGTCGTGTCTTACATATAAAACGACAACTATTAAGTTGTTATTTTATTAAAAGTGAATAGTGCATGAATAGTTCCACTTTTTATTTTAAGGGCCTCTTTGATTGAAGAATAGAGTGGGTTAAGGTGACCTTATTCACGCTAACCTCTTTGGTTGCAGAAATATGGTATTCCACCAAAAAGGTTGGTTAAGGGCCAAAAAGGTGGGTTAAGATGGGTTAGGCATATTCTAGCAAAAAGGTAGAATAAGCTAATCCGAATAAGGCCAAAGTAATATTCTTTATTTTTGGGAACACCCTAACCCATGTTAGCGTATTCTCCTTAACTTATTCTTCAATCAAAGAGGCCCTAAAAGAATTTTGCAAAACAAATTACATGAAAAATTAGAGAAAAATGGAAAGATCTTGACCATAAAATTTCATAACAAGACTCCATCAAACAAAAAAGATATAAATGTTTAAACATTGCAACAGTTAAAAAATGAATGTAAAATGGTGAATAACACTCGAAGGAAGGACGTTAATTCTTAAAAAGTGACTTTTAAATGGACGTTAATTATTAAAATGTGGCTTTGATATGGACGCCAATTCTTTAAAGCTAAAATAAGGAAACCTCATGGCCGTATTTCACTCGAACTGGGAAGGCTATCAGGGTAAGTATTGATCTGGGAAAGAAGCATAGGTGGAAAGCTTTAATTCCAATAGGATTCTTACAGGGGAAATTTATATTCCAATCAAACTCATCCTCAGGTAGGATTCCACCACTATAAATACCCTGTCCCATTGACCAAAGCCTGACTACTGCTTCTCTATTACCATACTCTTCCGAGTTACTGATACTCATTCTCTATCTGTTTCCTCCTGCTGCTGAACGAAGGGTGGAGCCTGTTGGTTACTTCTACATCGATGCTGCTGAAGCAAAAGGAGCCATCCTCCCCTGATCGTCTCTGAAGTGATTCACCAATAAGCTTGTAGAGCCCCAAAATTTATTTAATTATTTTCTAGCATTATTGGCCATTAAATGGGCTAATTTGAACTTATTAAGCCAATAAAAGATCAAATGGGGTTAAGTAATTAACCCAATCCACTAAATTAAAGTCTAAAAGGTTTTAAACCTGGCCCATTAAGTTTGGCCCATATTCTAGAATGTATTTAAGCTTATCCACGAATTTTAAGGATAAATACAATTATATATAGATAAGTAATTAGATAATTAACAAAAGAGTTTTAAATAGTTTAAAATTCTGGCAACGGCGACTGTAACGGTCTATCGCGCGACCGTCACAGGCAAGTAAGGCATAGGCAATCGACCGTAACATGCCTATAAGTTCCGTGAGTAAAGGAACTCATGAAAAGATTAGAACTTTGAGATTCTATCCACTATGGATCGACTTGGGAAGGCTTGTAATGTTGCTAAGGACTCTTAGGGATTTGGATTTGATAAAATAAGGACTCTAGAATCGATCTAATCTTCAAACCCTAGTCTAAACTCTATAAATAGGGCATGGTTCTGAACTTTGCGACCCTTACTTTTGGGACGTAAAGAATCAAGGTAAGGAGTCATTATTTCAGGTAAGTTCTTTAGAAGTATTTGTTTACAATACTTTAGACTAACTCCCCTCCAAATTTCACATCTTTAGGTCAAGAGGTCGTGGAGTTAGAACCCAAAGAAGTTACTGAAAAAGTCACAAGAGGAGGAGAAGAACTAGGGCAAGGTTCTCAACCAAATTCAGGAACTACAGTCTAAGTAAGAGGTAGGTTATCTCATGAACGGCAAAAACATCTTGATAGGACTAAGAGCCTCTGTTTCGATTGGATTTCATGCATGTTAGATCATTAATTTCATGTTTTATTGGCTCTATGCATATCATGTATCTCTTAGCCCTAATAAAGAAATTAAAGCATGTTATTCACTTAATTCATTGGTACCTATGCATGTAGTTGGCCTACACTACGTTATCATGTCTAGAGATTCATGGTATTTGATTTGGACATAATATGAGTTGATCTCTTGGGATTCATATCATTTTCTGTTAGCAGAGACTGTAACACATCAGCGTAGGACCGTCACACGCATGTAACGTCCTACAACAGACCGTTACATACTCTGTGGTGTTTAGATTTCACTGTTGATTCTGACGCATCTGTCCAAACGCGTTACGTTCATATAACGGTCCCTCGACAGACCGTCACAATCACTGTGACGCGCCTGCCCTAGACCGTCAGGCACTGTGTGCTGCCAACCCAAGGCAGAGTAATAACTAGTTAAGTTAACTTATTAATTATGCCTAGTTACCTAAGTTTGCCCTGATTACATGTGATTTTAAGATTATTTAATCGTTCATGATAGGTATTGCATGTTTTGAGTATCTTACTTTTACCTTGAGTTATGCTAATTTCATGAAGCCAAAACTCTATAGTTTTGTAATTAGAAACGTAAATTTTGATAAAGTATTGATAGAGTTTTCATCCTGATTTCACATCGATATATGTCTATAGATGTATACATATATTCTCTCTCTATCAATAGAGTCATTTCTATAAGTACATGGCACATATTCCGGTATGTTGTCATTAGATTACACTTTGCACTATAGGGACACAATCTTGGACCTGAGGACCTCTCTAATGGATATTCCTTCCAATGGACTAGGAAATCATTGTTTCAAGGCCTCCGTAATTCTCTGCGAGCCTGGGATTCCCATTAGGACGCCGAGTTGGTTGTACCATTAAAAGCCCATTAGCTAGAACACAATATCGTTGTTTCTAATTCTGGCAATGTAACGGCCTTGTACTGGACCGTCAGGCTCACCTAACGGCCCAAGCCTTGACCGTCACATTTCTCTGGGTCTATTTTATTTGATTCTGGACTCGGATCACTGTAATGACCCATTACTAGACCGTCATATGGTGTAACGGCCCAGTGAACGACCGTCCCACAGCTTGCATAAGTTAACCCAAGGTATGACCAAGGGTTGATATTCCAATGATTCTAGATGAACCTTGATGTTCTAGAACTCATCATATTGCTTAATTAACTTGATCTAATGAATGGAAGTTAAGAAAATATATCGTTATGCTGCCGATTTATTTCCAAGAGCATAACATTGTTTAAGTCATTCTTCATTCATATATTCATGCGTTGAAGCATTCAGCATTGATTATTGTTATCGTGAGATTATTGGAATTGTTATATTCTTGGCCACACTTTACTGTTACATGCGTGGAAGTAGCTTAATTTATAACTGAAGATGCGATCGAGCACTGATTGTGTTCAAGGGCTCTATGCTAGTCTCCTCGGCTGATTGCCGGAAACATACTATTTTATAAACCATGGGATATGATGCTACTGGCGTCGCATTACGCTGGGAGTACTATTTCTATAAATAAGTGAAGATCCACGACATAGCATGGCACACTTGACATTCTTGTTCATGACATGACTTGACATTCTTGATTGTTATTCCATAGAAATTCACGAACTATATACTCAAAAGAGACTAGCGTGATGAATATGTGGCTTGATCGTACATTCTTGGTTGCGTGATTGATTGAAAAGGCCAAATATCATGACTACATTCTTGCTAGCTCGTTCTTGATCATTCAATCTTATCTTGTTACTTTGGTTTAAACGCATGATTGATTCGCATTCGCATGATTTTACCTTATTCTCTAGAGCTAAAATGTTAATTACTTTAATAGTGCCTTCATGCTGATGCGAAGATACCTACTGGGCAAGTGTGCTCCTAACCTATTTTCCAATGTTTTTCAGGAGATGGAAGTGGTTCAGATTCGGATTTGGGCTATACTAGTAGCGGGTCCGGAAGTGAGTGAAAGTCTTATAAAGATATGAGCGAAGACATAGGAAGTTTATATTGTCTAGATTGAGTCAATGTAATTTTCTTATTTCTTGAGTCTAGTGGAATAAAGATGATTATTGTAAAGGAATACTTCAATTATTTATGAAATAATTTGAAGTTTTGAGTATATTGTGCAATTGCATTTATGTGTGTGATTGTATCGCGCTCTGATTGATCTTGCTTGCAAGAGGCTTACCATGCCGGTTGTTCGCGCTCCCCGAGCGAGTCTTCCGCTGTAATAAAGGCTCGGGGCGTGACAGTTAAGTTGGTATCAGAGCCTAAGTCTCAGGACTTACGGTAAAGAGTCATGTCATAGGATAAGTCCAAGGTTTAAGGACCCTACCTATGAACTAAGGAAGAAATTCCATACCCATGTGAGGATTGGGTAGAGCCCGGGTTAAGATTAACTAATTAGCCTTAGTTGCTTATTCCAATTTCATGAGAAATAACGAGTTGTTATTTTCTCTCTCAGGTACCTTACTTTACAAATGGCTCATCGTGTAGATTGAGACGGTATGCAACAAACTATTGTCGGCCTCACCCTGGCACTATAGACAATAGCACAAGGTGGTGCGGGGTCTAGGGCTAGAGACCTGCATCGTAATTTTTGAAGTCTAAACCCTCCACGGTTCTATGGATCTTCCAATCTCGATGAGGCAGAAAATTGGATAGATGAGATGAATAGGATATTCGACGTTATCCAATGCACAAACCAGGAGAAGGTTCGCTTAGCAATATTCCAGTTAAACAAGGATGCTCGCACTTGGTGGAAGACGGTTCTGGCACCTCCGGTCGATGCGCCGCATACATGGAACGCTTTCCTTACTTTGTTCCGTGCTAAATATTTCTCTGAACATGTGAAGGAAAGGAAGGCCATGGAGTTTGCCTCCCTTCGTCAAGGAATGATGTCGGTAGCGGAGTATGAATTACAGTTTTCAAGGCTAGCACCGTATGCATCACATTTGATTAGTACCGAGCTATTGAAGGCAAATCGATTTATGGACGGGTTACGACCCGGTTTTATTCAGCAACTGGGGACACAGAATATCCGCACTTATGCGTAGATGGTTCAGAGGGCGTATTTATGTGAGAGGACCTTGGAGAAGGTCGAAAAGTTAAAGGGAAAAGGAGAGGAATCTGGCCGATGATCTGATTAGCATCATAAGAAAGAGAAGTTTAGTATCACGGAACCTTACAAAAGCCGTGATAGCAAGAAGAGATCAAGGAGCGGGAACGGTGGAAGTTCCCAAAAGAGTAATAAAAAGGTAAAGGAGGAGCAAGTTGCCTCGACGTGCACATTTTGCGAGAAATTCGGCCACTCGGCTGAAGAATGTTAGAAGCGCCTAGGAGCTTGTTTACATTGTGGAAGTAGGGAGCATCGTGTGCCAGATTGCCCACTTATCAAGGAACAACCAAATAATGGAGGACGTAAGAGGCAGGCTCGCCTCAATGCTGTTGTAGACGAAGAAGAAGCGCCCAGGGATCTAAATGACGGGCTGATGGAAGGTACTCTTCAAATCTGTTCTCATCCTACATTCGTGCTATTTGATACTAGTGCTTCTCATTCTTTTATCTCCAGCACTTTTGCAAAAACTTTACCAATTGCATCAGTTCCCCTACCTTCAGATCTTGCTATAACTACACCGCTAGGACCTGGAACTAAGCTTAACAAGCATTATCCTGATTGCGAGGTAGTGGTAGAAGGACACAATCTCCCCACAAATTTAGTATGCCTAGATATGAAGGGTTACGATGCCATTGTAGGGGTCGATTGGCTTGTAGACCATGATGCTTATATAAATTGCCGAAATAGGATCATATCTTTTTGCAAGCTCGGACTTTAAAGATTTTCTTTTCTTGGCATTAAATATAAGAAGCATCCTACCATTATATCTTCTCTTCACGCTTGCAAGCTTATTTCGCAAGGATGTGAAGCTTTTCTTGCCTTAGTCATTGTCACCAAATCTAAGGAAATTATCATAGCAAACATCCCTATTGCAAATGAATTCCCAGACGTATTTCCATCCGAACTACCGGGTTTACCGCCCGAGAGGGAAGTAAACTTTACCATTGAGCTCATTCCAGGTGCAGCACCTATTTCTATAGCTCCTTATAGGATGTCCCCCATGGAACTAAAAGAATTGAAGAGGCAGTTGCAGGAATTACTAGACAAGGGTTTTATCAGACCTAGCACATCCCCTTGGGGGTGCGCCTGTGCTATTTGTCAAGAAGAAGGATGTTTCTCTCAGATTATGTATCGACTACCGGCGATTGAATCAACTTACAATCAAGAACAAATATCCATTGCCGTGTATTGACGAGCTCTTTGATCAGCTTTCGGGAGCAGAATATTTTTCTAAGATTGACCTCAGAACTGGTTATCATCAACTTAGAATTAAAGAAGAAGACATCTATAAATTGGCTTTTCGAAGTCATTATGGCCACTATGAATTTGTGGTGATGCCATTCGGGTTAACAAACGCCCCAGCAGCAATTATGCAACTTATGAACAGCGTCTTCCAACCATATTTAGACCAATTCATCGTCGTCTTCATCGATGATATCCTGATATATTCCAAAACAAAAGAAGAACATGAAGAACATTTAAGGATAGCTTTGCAAACACTTAGAGAACACAAGCTTTATGCCAAACTCAATAAGTGCGAATTCTGGCTCAAGGAAGTCTCATTCTTAGGCCACATTATTTCAAAAGAAGGTATTACTGTGGATCCATCTAAGGTATAAGCTGTCAGAAATTGGAGTCGGCCAACGACTGTATCTGAAGTCAGAAGCTTTTTGGGTCTAGCTGGTTATTATAGGAGATTCATAAAGGACTTCTCAAAGATCGCGGTTCCTTTAACTAGACTTACTAGAAAAGAAAATCCTTTTGTCTGGTCGAAGGACTGTGAAAAGAGTTTCCAAAGTCTTAAGAAGCATCTTACGACAGCCCCTATTTTGTCACTACCAATAGAGGGTGCTGGATTTAAAGTATATACGGATGCATCTGGAATTGGGTTAGGATGTGTTCTTATGCAAAATGGAAAGGTGATTTGCTATTCTTCAAGACAATTGAAGTGTCACAAATAAAATTATCTTGTACATGGTTTAGAGTTAGCAGTAGTTATCTTCGCCTTGTAAAGTTGGCGTCATTATCTTTATGGAGAAAAGTTCACTGTCTATTCAGACCATAAGAGTTTGAAATATCTATTTTCTCAAAAAGAGCTTAACATGAGGCAGAGGAGATTGTTGGAATATCTCAAAGACTTTGATTTCGCTATTCAATATCGCCCTGGCAAGGCAAATGCTATAGCAGATGCACTCAGCAGGAAACTAATGGGTATGTTATCAAGTCTCATGATTAGTATGACTAACCTTATTCCTCAATTTGCTCAGTTAAATCTAGATGTCGACATTAAGGAAGAAGATTACTTCATAGCAAATATCCGAGCTCAACCTACATTGATTGAGGATTTGGCCAAGTTACAAGAGGATGATCCAATTTTACTGGAAATTAAGGCCAATATTGAACAAAGACCGGATTTCTCTATCTCTGAAGATGGAAGATTGCTATTCAAAGGCCGAATGTGTATACCGGATCATGAAGATACAAATAAATTGATCTTAGAAGAAGCACATAAATCAAAGTATACCATTCATCCAGGAGGAACAAAATTGTATCAGGATCACAAAAGGAATTTTTGGTGGCCCAACATGAAGAAGGAAATAGCTGACTTCGTGTCTCATTGTCTTACTTGCCAACAAGTTAAGGCGGAACACTTCAGACCTGTAGGAAAATTACATCCCTTAAGTATTCCAGAATGGAAATGGGAGAGCATAGGAATGGATTTCATCATGGGTTTACCTAAGACAAGAGGTGGACACGATGGCATATGGGTAATCATAGACCGATTGACTAAATCTGCACATTTTATACCAATAAAGAGTCGATGGTCTGTAGATATTCTAGCAGCACTATACATGAAGGAAATTGTCAAATTACATGGGGTTCTAGTCACAATTGTATCAGATAGAGATCCTCGATTTACATCACAGTTCTGGAAAAGTTTATAACATTCATTAGGGACCAGATTGAACTTTAGCACAGCTTTCCATCCGCAAACTGATGGTCAGACGGAAAGGACAAATCAAGTAGTAGAAGATATGCTCAGGGCTTGTGTCATTGATTTTGGAGAAAGTTGGCATGATCACTTGCCTCTGGTGGAATTTGCATATAACAACAGTTACCAAGCAAGTATACAAATGGCACCTTTCGAAGCTCTATATGGGAAGAGTTGTCGATCACCAATATGTTGGAATGAAATAGGGGAAAGACAATTTCTAGGCCCCGACCTTATCAGAGACTCTACAGAAAAGATCAAACTCATTCAAAAATGAATGAAAATGGCACAAGATCGGCAGAAATCTTATGCTGACAATCGAAGGCGCGACTTGGAATTTCAAGTAGGAGAACATGTGTATCTAAAGGTTTCCGCGGGTCGTGGTGTTCGAAGATTTGGCATTAAAGGAAAGCTAACTCCAAGATTTATTGGTCCATTTGAAATTCTCGAGAGGATTGGTGAAGTGGCTTATAGATTGGCTTTACCACCACAATTGACAGGAGTTCATGACGTATTTCATGTCTCGATGCTGAAGAAGTATGTGTATGATCCAGATCACATTATCACTTATGACAATCTAGAGATTCAGAAGGACTTGACTTATGAACAAACACCAATAAGGATTCTGGATCGAGAAGTGCGTCAACTAAGAAATAAGGTCATTCCTATGGTTAAGATTCAATGGAAGAAAGCGTGGCCTTATAAAGCAACATGGGAAACCGAATCAGCAATGAAGAAAAGATTCACGGAATTATTTGACTGTAAGTACACTCTCCACAATTTATGTATTAAATTTGGGGACCAAATTCTTCTAAGTGGGGGAGGGTGTAGAGCCCCAGAATTTTTTTAATTATTTTCTAGCATTATTGGCCATTAAATGGGCTAATTTGAACTTATTAAGCCAATAAAAGATCAAATGGGGTTAAGTAATTAACCCAATCCACTAAATTAAAGTCCAAAAGGTTTTAAACCTGGCCCATTAAGTTTGGCCCATATTCTAGAAGGTATTTAAGCTTATCCACGAATTTTAAGGATAAATACAATTATATATAGATAAGTAATTAGATAATTAACAAAAGAGTTTTATATAGTTTAAAATTCTGGCAACGGCGACTGTAACGGTCTATCGCGCGACTGTCACAGGCAAGTAACGCATAGGCAATAGACCGTCACATGCCTGTAAGTTCCGTGAGTAAAGGAACTCATGAAAAGATTAGAACTTTGAGATTCTATCCACTATGGATCAACTTGGGAAGGCTTGTAATGTTGCTAAGGACTCTTAGGGATTTGGATTTGATAAAATAAGGACTCTAGAATCGATCTAATCCTCAAACCCTAGTCTAAACTTTATAAATAGGGCATGGTTCTGAACTGTGCGACCCTTACTTTTGAGACGTAAAGAATCAAGGTAAGGAGTCATTATTTCAAGTAAGATCTTTAGAAGTATTTGTTTACAATACTTTAGACTAACTCCCCTCCAAATTTCACATCTTTAGGTCAAGAGGTCGTGGAGTTAGAACCCAAAGAAGTTGCTGGAAAAGTCACAAGAGGAGGAGAAGAACTAGGGCAAGGTTCTCAACCAAATTCAGAAACTACAGTCTAAGTAAGAGGTAGGTTATCTCATGAACGGCAAAAACATCCTGATAGGACTAAGAGCCTCTGTTTCGATTGGATTTCATGCATGTTAGATCATTAATTTCACGTTTCATTGGCTCTATCCATATCATGCATCTCTTAGCCCTAATAAAGAAATTAAAGCATGTTATTCACTTAATTCATTGGTACCTATGCATGTAGTTGGCCTACACTACGTTATCATGTCTAGAGATTCATGGTATTTGATTTAGACATAATATGAGTTGATCTCTTGGGATTCATATCATTTTCTGTTAGCAGAGACTATAACGCTCAGCGTAGGACCGTCACATGCATGTAACGGCGTACAACAGACCGTTACATACTCTGTGGTGTTTAGATTTCACTGTTGATTCTGACGCATCTATCCAGACGCGTTACGTTCATATAACGGTCCCTCGACAGACTGTCACAATCACTGTGACGCGCCTACCCTAGACCGTCAGGCACTGTGTGCTGCCAGCCCAAGGCAGAGTAATAACTAGTTAAGTTAACTTATTGATCATGCCTAGTTACCTAAGTTTGCCGTGATTACATGTGATTTTAAGATTATTTAATCGTTCATGATAGGTATTGCATGTTTTGGGTATCTTACTTTTACCTTGAGTTATGCTAATTTCATGAAGCCAAAACTCTATAGTTTTGTAATTAGAAACGTAAATTTTGATAAAGTATTGATAAAGTTTTCATCCTGATTTCAAATCGATATATGACTATAGATGTATACATATATTCTCTCTCTATCAATAGAGTCGTTTCTATAAGTACATGGCACATATTCCGACATGTTGTCATTACATTACACTTTGCACTATAGGGACACAATCTTGAACATGAGGACCTCTCTATTGGATATTCCTTCCAATGGACTAGGAAATCATTGTTTCAAGGCCTCCGTAATTCTCCACGAGCCTGGGATTCCCATTAGGACGCCGAGTTGGTTGTACCATTAAAAGCCCATTAGCTAGAACACAATATCGTTGTTTCTAATTCTGGCAATGTAACGGCCTTGTGCTGGACCGTCAGGCTCACCTAACGGCCCAACCCTTGACCGTCACATTTCTGTTGGTCTATTTTATTTGATTCTGGACTCGGATCACTGTAACGGCCCATTACTAGACCGTCACATGGTGTAACGGCCCAGTGAACGACCGTCACACAGCTTGCATAAGTTAACCCAAGGTATGACCAAGGGTTGATATTCCAATGATTCTAGATGAACCTTGATGTTCTAGAACTCATCATATTGATTAATTAACTTGATCTAATGAATGGAAGTTAAGAAAATATACCGTTATGCTGTCGATTTATTTCCAAGAGCATAACATTGTTTAAGTCATTCTTCATTCATATATTCATGCGTTGAAGCATTCAACATTGATTATTGTTATCGTGAGATTATTGGAATTGTTATATTCTTGGCCACACTTTACTGTTACATGCGTGGAAGTAGCTTAATTTATAACTGAAGATGCGATCGAGCACTGATTGTGTTCAAGGGCTCTATGCTAGTCCCCTTGGCTGATTGCCGAAAATATACTATTTTATAAACCATGGGGTATGATGCTACTGGCGTCGCATTGCGCTGGGAGTACTATTTCTATAAATAAGTGAAGATCCACGACACAACATGGCACGCTTGACATTCTTGTTCATGACATGACTTGACATTTTGATTATTATTCCACAGAAATTCACAAACTATGTACTGAAAAGAGACTAGCGTGATGAATATGTGGCTTGATCGTACATTCTTGGTTGCGTGATTGATTGAAAAGGCCAAATATCATGACTACATTCTTGCTAGCTCGTTCTTGATCATTCATTCTTATCTTGTTACTTTGGTTTAAACGCATGATTGATTTGCATTCGCATGATTTTACCTTATTCTCTAGAGCTAAAATGTTAATTACTTTAATAGTGCCTTCATGTTGATGCGAAGATACCTACTGGGCAAGTGTGCTCATAACCTATTATCCAATGTTTTTCAGGAGATGGAAGTGGTTCAGATTCGGATTTGGGCTATACTAGTAGCGGGTCCGGAAGTGAGTGAATGTCTTATAAAGATACGAGCGAAGACATAGGAAGTTTATATTGTCTAGATTGAGTCAATGTAATTTTATTATTTCTTGAGTCTAGTGGAATAAAGATGATTATTGTAAAGGAATACTTCGATTATTTTTGAAATAAAGTTAAAATTTTGAGTATATTGTGTAATTGCATTTATGTGTGTGATTGTATCGCACTCTGATTGATCTTGCTTGCAAGAGGCTTACCATGCCGGCTATTCGCGCTCCCCGAGCGAGTCTTCCGCTGTAATAAAGGCTCGGGGCGTGACAAAGCTACTACTACTTCTCCATCCGATAGAATTTAGTTGCAGTCTGAAGCTACATCATCATCTTCTCCTTCTACCATACTACAGGAGGCACACTGCTTCCTTCGGGTTTATTTGTCCCTCTTCAATTTATCATCATCCAAACCTCAAACAAGGTAGGTGTTCTCAAGTTTTTAAGCCAAACTATATAATTAAAAAGTCTTCTGCATGCATATAGGTCATTAGATATCAGTAGAAAGATTTACATTATCGGATTTTTGCATATACAAGGAAGTAGCGACCCTGTATAGGGCGCATTTTCTCTAAACATGACTGAGTATGTCGTTACTTTATTTTACTGGCAAATTAATAAAAACCCACGTTTAAAATTTAATAACAGAGAATCATGACACCTAATTTAATGCATGATTATAGTTCTGGATCACTACTAATTTTTTCTACCTGACCATGTAATTATTCTTGCAAAATTATTTTAATTGGAAAAGTGACACTGTTCATGCTATAATACCTTTACTTGAATTAACGTATGCGAAGAGGCGGAATCTCGCGCTGCGTCCTGAGCGGGTCGTGGATCACCAGAAGATGAAACTACAAGACAGGAAAACGTGTCAGAGGGCCCAGGGGATCTCCCTGGGGCAAAACCCTCCGATGGCTAAGTCAGTAGAGCTGCGGTGGAAGTAATGAGGGGAGGAGGAAAGCTGGTGCGCGAGACTCCTCTCCACCAAAAAGGGGGGGTGAAGCGGATTGCTAAGGAGTTCTCTCTCTTTCTTACCGGAGGGTAGCCCTGGCTTAAGTAGTATACCGCCTTCAAGAGTCCTGTAAGCTGAGGGGTCTCCGGCGGGAGTTACGTCCTCAACGTGGGCTTTCATGGTCCTTATCGTGGGGACGTTATCGCCTTGAAGCCCGACGGCTTCTTGATTCTCCTGTCTGTTGGGGACTCTTAACGGCAGCACGAACGGCTGGTGTCTGGTCCTGCCGAGCTACTGAAACGCCAGCCCTGTCCGGGCGATGAGCATAGCTCAGAAAAAGGGGGGGTCGGATAGGTCGGCTGGCGCCTGTCTCTCCCGAGCGGGGAGACGGCTTAGACCGGACCCTCCTTGTGACCTGACCATCACTCGGGCCCTCCGAGCCTAGGGGCCGCCGGGGAGAGTTGGTTCCTCGAGTGTTTGTTCATTGGGCTTTCCTTTCCTGAGTGGGCCCTGTGGGCTATCACTCGGGTGAGCTTGCCTCGTTGGACCCTGTTGGGTCTTGTTGGGCTGCTCTTTGGGTGGGCTACAGAAATCCCCCTCTCCACTTGTCCCCCTCCTACTCCCGAGCCATGGAGGCTCGGTTGAGTAGTTTTTGAGGCTTTGGACCGGCGTGGCTCAGGTGGGTGGAATTCTGTTGGCGTTTATGAAGCCACGTGTAGTGGTCGCCGGGGCCCGTAATGATGATCCTGACGGATTTAAAACGAAGGGGCCCCCCTTTTCTCGGAGCACGGAACGACGCGCCACCTCCCTCCAGGGTTTTATAGGCGTCGGGCGCTGTTCGTCGTTCTAGGCTTCTAGGGTTTCGGGCTTTCCTTAGTCTCTTAGCTTTCGGGGCTCCTTGATGCACCGTGAGGGCACAGTGGAGGCGCGAAGTCTTGCGACGGCGTTCGAGGAGTTGGCGAGGATAACCGCGGAGGCGGTCCGGCAACTTCCTTCCCCCCCGGAGTCCTCGAGCTCGTACGAGGGATCATCTTTCGGCTCGATGGCCGGTTCGCCTCTGGAAATTGGGCAGCCGAGGGGGGAGCCCGTCCCCAACCGTAGTGAGTTGGGGGAGGCCGAGGTGAGGAAGCTGGAGCATCACTTTCGTTTGCCTCTCAGGTATAGCTTTACTGCCGCCGCCCCGTACGAGATGAGTCTGGACGACAGAACGGGGCACATTTGTATGTTCCTTCTAGCTTGGAAAAGCGGGTTCCGCCTTCCCTTCAAGCCCCTTGTACTCCAGATTCTCGAATTTTTCCGGTTGGCGCCCATTCAGTTGGTGGCCAACTCGTACCTCCTCCTTTCCGCCTTTCGGATCCTCTGTCGTCAGCACGACATTTTTCCTTCCTTGGACCTCTTTCATTATTTTTTCGAGTTGAAGGTGCACCCGTCGGCGGGGAAGGGCTTCTACTTTATCCAGGCGAGGAGGAACAGGAGTTGCATCTCCCTCGCGGCGAAGGATTCTTCGCACAAGGGGTGGAAAACCCAATTCTTCTGGGTGAAGGCGGAGGCGACGGATGAGTTTTGGAGATGCCGGATCTCGCCCAATTTCCATCCGAACATTCCTCCTCGCCAGGAGGAGTGCCCTCCCCACGTGGAGCGGCAGGCCGCCCATCTGCTGGATAACCACCAATCGACCGAGGAGCTGGTGACGCCGGAGAATATCGAACGGTGTCTGCTTACGCGGTTGACGTCTACAGGTACCGCCCTCTAGGTTGTTCCCCTGGGGTGGTAGTTACTTTTCTTCTCCTGATCGGGTCTTCTTTCTTTGTTGTAGACGTGAGGCGGGAACCTCTGGAGGAAACTGCTGAGGTCATCGATCTGGGAGAAGATGACTCGGCGGCCGACGAGCCGGAGGCTCCTGTGGGTCGCGCCCATGCCCGGGATAAGGGCAAGGGGGTGGCCCCCGGGGGGTCTTCACGGCCAGCTGGCACGAAGCGCAAGGATCCCATGGCGGGAAAGTTGCGGGAGGCCGCGAAGGCCAAGAAACGGGCCAAGAAGGCAGGTCTCCCTCCTACCGCCGGGGGCGACTCTGGCTCGGCGGCGCTCCCCTCTCGGGGGCAAGATGGGGCCGACCCCTCGGGGCCAGCTCCCCCATCTGCCAGGCGAGAGGGGGCCGAGGAGACCGGGGGCCCTTCAGAGGACGGCGATAGGTCGGCTCTCCCCCCATGGGGGTAGAGGGGGCCGATGCTGAAGTAGCTGACACCGAGGGCCGGGGGTCGGCCGGAGGTGGTGACGTCTCGGTCGCCAAGGTGCGGGCCGAGACAGGCGGGGCTGGGGGTTCGCCCGCGAGGGCGTTGCAGCCCCAAGTGCTTGGAGCTCCCGGTGCGGTTGGTCCCGCGGCACCGGTCGAGGTTGGGGGTTCGCCTAGGGAGGCGTCGCAACCCCAACCGACCGTGGCGCGCGAGGTGGCCGATCCCATTGCTCGAGCAGAGCCCTCTAGTGGAGTGCCCCGGGCGGAGCGGTCTCCTTTGCCGGAGTCCTTGGAAAGGCTTGGCATTACGGGTGCCCTGTATCGAGTCTGCCGATTGATTGCCGCGAGGACGAAGGGGGGAGAAAGGCGCAGTACCCCCCCCGGGATCCTCGATGTTCTGATGGAGGGTGGCCTGGTCATAGCTCGGTCGGCGGCTTTGATGGCGGAGGCGCACGCACGGACGGAGGCGGAGTGGTTGAACCTTGCCTGGACCCTCGGGGGATGCGAGAGGAAGCTGGCCCGACTAAAGGGGGAGCATGAGGGGCTCTGGCAGGAGTTCTCCGCGTTCCGAGAGGTGGCGCGGGTGAGCTGACTGGAAGCCGGGGCGCTGATCGAACAGCTCGCCAAGACCCGAGAGTCTCTTGAGAGGGCAAGCCGATCCTTGGAGGAGGAGCGTCTGCGTCGCCTCGAACTGGACAATCGCTGGGAGCTCGAGCGCACCGAGCTGCTAGATCGGGCGGAGATGGCGGAGCGTCTCCGAGCTGAGGCTGAGGTGGATCGGGCCAGGGCAGAGGAATGTGCGGCCGAGGCAGAGCGGGCTCGGGTCGAGCTCGTCGGAAGGGCGGAACAGATCGAGGCGGAGGCAATCAAGCGTTACAGGAGCTCGGATGCTTACTCGGCCGACCTGTTGGAAGCCGCCCTGCCTTACTACGAGGTAGCGCTACGCCGAGGTGCTCGAAAGGGGTTCAAGCAGGGCTATCGCCGGGCGGTAGACTGCGCCAATGAACAAAACTCCGCGGTCGAGTTCCCCTTTGGCCAGTGTTATAACTCGGATGAGTCGGTTTCTAGCTCTTCTTCATCGGTCGGGGAAGATTCGGAGGGGTCGCCTCCGTCGGGGTCACGGGCTCCGGGCGTCTCGGGAGGGCTCACGACTGAGACAGTTCTCGCACAGGCGAGGTCAGTGTCCGAGCCGGCCGTCACCGAAGGCGCCGGGGGTGACGCGTCTCCTTCCGCCGGTCTCGAGCGTCAAAGTGGGCCCGAGGCCTGATATATTTTACCTCTTTCCCTTTTTGTCTCTCTTTCCTCTTTTTAGAGGGTTTCCTTTTGGTACGATAATAAATGACTTGCTCTGTTTGAGTACTATCCTTGCCGTGATTTGGTTGGCGAATCTTGAGTGGTTGAGAGGTGCCGATATGTCCTGCATGGTTTTCGCACGCTGTTTTGGTAGGTTTCTGACGGGGCGTCCCTCCGTCCCCTCACGCTTTGAATGTCAGGCCGCTTCGTGAATCCCGTGAGGGCGGGAAACGAGGAGTTGGAGGTGACTGTTCAGGGGAGAAATACTTCAGCGTGTTTCCGAGGGGGGCATTGAAGGCGTGTAGCCTCCTTTGGCCTATAAGAAGGACCGAAAGGCGCCCTTTCCTCTCCACCGCTTGGGATTTTCTCTTACAGTCTTTCCTCGTTCCTTCCTCTTCACTCTGCGTTGTGCCCTTGTATTCGGAGCATGGAGGATCCTTCGGAGGGCGACGCCGCCGATGACGGGGAGCGGCTGGCTCCTGCTGTCCTGTGATGTTGAACGGATCCCACAGTTGCCGCGCGTGCACGAGACGGGTCCGACGGTCGCCACGCGGATCTGGGGAGGACTTCGGCGTGTTAGACGCACGCCGTTGGCCTCTTCTTAGCTCCGGCGAGGCTTCCGGGTGGACGCCGAGGCGGAGGACGAATGGGGGCATCAGGGGAGTCGGCCGTCACTTCCCTCCGTGTGAGGGGAGGAGGCGTATCTGGCTCCCTCCTCACCGAGGCCTTCCTCCATCTGCAGCCTCTTTCTCCCTCTTCTGCTCTTCATTTCTTTCACTCTTCGGGGGTTGCTTGCTCTCTCCTTCCTTCCAAGGAGTTGGCAGATTGGAAGAGGGGAGGCCTTCACGGTGCTCCTTTTTCCTGGTTGTTGCCAACTTGGGAGGTGGCCTTCCTCAATGTTTAAAGGTGGCCTTCCTCAATGTTTAAAGGTGGCCTTCCTCCTGAAGTCCCTCTGTCACCTTTGTCACGGGCCATCCGAGCCAACTGGCTCGACCACCTTTTGTCCGAGCCAGTTTCCGCACGAGGCAGAGACAGTGACTGGATGCGAGGAGATCAAGATCGAGTCAGTCGAGCGATGACCCCTTGAAACGATGTTAGACGGATTTTTGCTTTGTTTTTGCTATGTGATGTACTGGCATTTGCCTACCTGATGTACCAATGGTTTGGAATGAAAAGAAACAGGGATTCCATTCTGTCCATCTTGCTGTACAATTTCAAAAGTAGAATCTGCGTAGCGCGGCTGCGTTCCACGTCCGAGGAATAGGCTCCCCTTCCATTGTCGCTAACCTGTACGCACCTTTCCCGAGCGTCTCGACCACTCGGTAGGGACCTTCCCAGTTGGGGGATAGCTTGCCCGCCGCCTCCAGTGGTCGAGAGGCTTCGGCCTTCCTGAGGACGAAGTTCCCTGGTTGGAAACGTCTGTCTCGGACTTTGGCGTTGTAGTATCGAGTGAGGCGGCGCTGGTACTCCGTTGTCCGGACGTTCACGATTTCTCGGAGTTCGCTTGTCAGGTCGAGGTTCTCGAGCAATTTTTGCCCGTTGGCCTCGGGTGAGAATCTGATCACTCGGAGAGACGGATTGGCGATCTCTAACGGAATGACGGCTTCGGTGCCATATACCAACTGAAAGGGGCTTTCACCGGTTGCCGTCCTGGGGGTTGTTCGGTGCGACCACAGTACGCTAGGCAATTCCTCGAGCCAGCTACCCTTAGCCTTGTCGAGTCTGGTTTTTATGCCTTTCAAGATAGTCTTGTTGGCATTTTCAACCAGCCCGTTGGCCTGAGGGTGGGCGACCGAAGTGAAGTGGTTGCGGATATTTAGGTCGGCACATCTGTCTCGGAAGTACCGAGAGTCGAATTACCGACTGTTATCGCTTACTATCACTCGGGGGATGCCAAAGCGACAAATGATCGATTTCCAAACGAAGCCCCAAACGACTGTCTCGGTGATCCTTGCCGTAGCCTCGGCCTCGATCCACTTGGTGAAGTAGTCGATGGCGACGATGATGAACTTCTTCTGGGACTGGGCCGTTGGGAATGGCCCAAGGATATCGATTCCCCACCGAGCGAAAGGGTAAGGCTCGGCTAGGGTGACCTGTTCCGTAGCCGGCTGATGGACCAGGTGGTCGAACCGCTGGCATCGGTCGCACTGTTGAACATAGGCTGAGCAGTCGCGCTGCAGGGTGGGCCACCAATACCCCTGTCGTAACAGGATTCTGGCCAGCGACCGTGCCCCTGAGTGCGCTCCGCACAGGCCTTCATGAATCTCTTGGATGGCTCGGCCTGCCTCGTCGGGACCGAGGCACTTCAGGAGGGGACCAGAGAATGATCTTCGGTAGAGGGCGGTGTCGAGGATGACGAAGCGCCGAGCTTGATACTTCATTCGGCGGGTTTCTCGAGGGTCGGAGGGCTCTCGGGAGTCTTGTAGCCAGGACAGGTAGGGAGAGCGCCAGTCACTTGGGGTGGCCGAGTCAACAGCGAGGAGCTCCGTGTCGATGCTCGGGCGCTCTAGCTCTTCTAGGAGGACCGATCGTGTACCTTCCGGGTCCAGGGAGGAGGCCAATCGAGAGAGGGTGTCCGCCTGGGAGTTTTGCTCCCGAGCTATTCGGACTACCTCAAATCCCTCGAACTGTCGGGCCAGGCTCCGGACCAACTGAAGGTATTTGATCATGGGTACCTCCCGAGCCTCGTACTCGCGGTTGACCTGACCTGCGACTAGTTGAGAGTCGGTGTGGATCCTGACTCGCTCGACCCCCAGCCGTCGGGCCATGCGTGCTCCCGAGATAAGGGCCTCGTACTCGGAAGCGTTGTTGGACGCCTGAAAGTTGAATCTTAAGGCGTACTGTAGCTCTATCCCTTCGAGGGCACCTTAGGAGGATCCCCGCACCGTTGCCTGCCGAATTGGATGATCCATCGACGAACAGTTCCCAGGCTGGCCCGGTTGTGGTCGGAGGCCTGTCCTCGGCAGGGATGGTGCTTTCGGTAATGAAGTCGGAGAGTGCTTGGCCTTTGATTGCTGATCGCGGCCGGTACGAGATGTCATAGGCCCCGAGCATGATGGCCCATCTGACGAGTCGCCCCGAGGCCTCGGGGTGGACCAGAATCTTCTTCAGCGGCTCACCGGTTAGCACGGTGATGGGGTGCCCCTGGAAGTAGGGGCGGAGGCGCCTCGCGGAGGTGACCAACGCTAGCACGAGTTTCTCGGTTACGGGGTACCTCTGTTCGGCCCCACTGAGCACCTTGCTGGTGTAGTATACCGGTCTTTCGATTCCCGAGTCATTTCTGACTAGGACCGAGCTGACCGTGGATGGCGTCGCCGAGAGGTAGAGCAGCAAGACCTTGCCTAGGACAGGCTTGGAGAGCACCGGTGGCGAGGCCAAGAATTCCTTAAGCTCGGCGAATGCTGTCTGGCATTCCTCATCCCATGCGAACGTAGCAGATGCTAGCTTGGGCCCCCTCCTCAATATGTAGAAGGGCAAGCATCGTTCGGCCGCACGGGACATGAAACGGCTGAGAGCGGCGACACGCCCCGTCAGACGCTGGACGTCTTTAAGGCACCCGTCAGACGATGGCCTGGACTTTGTCGGGGTTGGCCTCGATCCCACGCTGAGTGACTAGGAAACCCAGGAACTTCCCTGATTTTACTCCAAAGGCGCACTTGGCGGGGTTGAGCTTCATGTTGTACTTCAGGAGGGTGCCGAAGGTTTCAGCAAGGTCGGCGAAGTGGTCTTGGGCCTTGGGAGTCTTGACGAGCATGTCATCGATGTAAGCCTCGACGTTCCGGCCTAGCTGTCCCTCGAACACGTGGTTTACCAGCCGCTGATATGTGGCTCCGACGTTCTTTAACCCGAAGGGCATCCGGGTGTAGCAGTACACGCCGCAGTCAGTGATGAAGGCTGTCTTCTCGATGTCTTCTGGATTCATTCTGATCTGGTGATAACCTGAATAGGCATCCAGGAAACTGAGCATCTCGTTGCCCGAGGTTGAATCAACCAATTGGTCGATGCTCGGTAGCGGATAGCAGTCCTTGGGGGTAGCCTTATTCAGATCGGTGAAGTCCACGCACATTCGCCACTTGCCTGTGGTTTTTGGCACCAGGACGACATTGGCTAGCCACGTAGGGTACAGGACTGGCCTGAAGAGGCCCGTCTCTTGTCCCTTGGTGACCTGCGCCTTGATGACCGCATGCTTCTCGGGTGCATGCTTTTATCTCCGTTGCTGTACGGGCCTGACGGTGGGGTCGAGGCTGAGCTTGTGCATCACGGTCTCCCCTGGTATGCCAGGGAGTTGATCATCCGCCCAAGCGAAGACTTGAGCATACTCAGAAAGAAATTTCTTGTATTGCTGCTGTTCCTTGGATGATAGGTCGGCTCCGATCCTTACTCCGAGGGTCGGGTCATCGTTTAGGAATACCGTTAGCAATTCACCACCGGGCTCGGCAGTAACGGTCTTCCCTTCGATTCCCTTGGGGCCCTTATCCCCTCCGTTCGGCCTTGAGGCTTCCACCGAGATGTTGTAGCACCTTCTAACCGGGGCCTGGTTACCTCGGACTTCCCCCAACCCGTTTTTGGTGGGAAACTTCATTTTTTGGTGATAGGTAGATGGTACGGCCTTTATTCGGTTGAGAATTTTCCGGCCGAAAATGGCGTTGTACGCTATCATACCCTTGATCACTATGAAGTTCACCATGACCGTAACGGTTTTGGGTGGGGTGCCGATGGTGACCGGCAGGCTTAGGGCTCCCTCGGGGTAGGTGGCCAGGCCGTTAAACCTGCAAAGGGGGGTTCGGATCGGGCGGAGCTTGGATGGGTCTTCCCCCATCTTAAGGAAATAGTCATAAGATAATACATCGGGGGCGCTTCCATTGTCAATCCGAATCCTATCGACGTTACAATGGTTTATTGTGGCCGAGATGACGAGGGCATCATGTTAGTGTTGGTGTGCTACAGGCCAATTTCGGGTCGGGTAAGCCCAATAGTTGTACGATCTTGTTCATTAATAAAGTGGTGTTTGAGCGTAAATATGCGATTGTGTTACTTTACGTTGTCCCTAGGATATGTGATTGTAAAGTCAGCTCGAGATGAGATCTCGAACATGAGACTTACTTTACATGAACACATACCTTAAACTGTTCCTGGTTGGATGGTAATCACTCGGGGACTTTGATTACTTATTAAACCAGTACACATGATGTGTCAGTGACCAGTCTCATGGTCATTGGTGCGGGGCACCAACACATATGTGTAGGTGTATGTCCTTGGAGGATGTGCACTGAACTGATCCGCTATTGGATCTTCAGATGGTTGATTATACCTAATGTCAACTGAAGATCCAACGGTCACAGTAGCATCGTTGGTCCTTTGACCTGAGACATTGGTCGGATCTTACATGAGGACTGGAATGGTTTAATTACTTAGCTAAGTGACTTTAACCATAAGTCATGAGTTGCCGAGTCATTAACCACTCCAGGATACGTGTGAAGATCATCAATGGTCAAGAAGGGATCGCTCACTATCGGGTATATATCAGACAGTTAATGGGTCATGACATTGACGCTCCGTTAAATCCCTGGTCAGAGTCGTATGAGTTCGTTTAGGACGGACGTCATACACTTTAAGGAGGTCATAGTCAAATGGCACGATCATGGGGTTTGACAGAAACCGTACCCTCGATCGTACCAGACTCATAGAATGAGCGAGGGATTATATCGATGCGGTAACTGTGGACTTAAAGGTACCAGACAGGCTGGTTTAAACCCGGCGTCCTCTAGGATCACGCGGATTTACTTGACCCAACGTGATCGAAAGGTTCAGAATAAATTAAACTATTATTCGGCTCTTGTAGAAGCGAAGAATATGTTTAATTTGCTTCTAATTGGGAATTAGAAGTTAATGTGCCTTAAACTAGAGTGACTATGGGCCTAGAGGATCACACACAATGGATTCTTAGGTGACGGATTATTGTTATACAAATGTATGTATTATTTCCTTTTAATTCCTTTTGGAAAGGAGTGTAAACGGAGTTTAATACATATGTATAATATGAGATAGGACATATATATAGTTTTGGTCTTTTAGAAACCTTTTCTAATAAACCTAAACTCTATATATAGCTACCTACGTGAAGCTCATTCGAGCCTTCACTTCTTCCAACCTCTTAAGCTTAAGCAAGCACATAAGCTTAAGAGGAGGATTAGCCTCCCCCTTTCTCCCTCTTGCTCTCTCTCTCTCCAGAAGGTGATAGAGCCGGGGAAGGTCGTGCCGGGGAGGTACCGTCGCTGCGCAAGGGTCCGTGTGGATCTGCTCTAGAGGCCGTACAGCTGTGCGGCTCGGTTTCTCTGCATCGGGCTTAGCGGACAGCGTCGTTCCGCGCAAGGTGAAACACGCAACCCGTAATTAGGGTATTAGAAACACCGATTAGAGCACAGATTAAGCTTTCCATAACACCGGGATCGGGCAAATGAATTTTTTGTTATCCGCTACGTCGCCCGTAGGTGCTGTGCGAAACCTTACAGTGGTATCAGAGCCAGGTTCGCGCTCTGGTCGGTGTTTTTATCGCCGTTAAGAACCGTGTTTTGGGGCATTCTTAAATCTTCAATTATTATTTGGAGACAGGAGTGTTGGGCATTTCTATTTTTCCTGGATGCTGGGCATCAGGAGAGTAAATTTTTTTTTAAAAAAAAAATTTTGAAAAAATTTTTTTTTTAGCCCCGGAGTGGGCGCACTGCGCCCGCCGCGTGGGCGGCGCACGCGGCACCCGCGGGTCAGTGCCCGCGGGCGCTGACCCGCGGGAGGGGCGCGGGCGCCCACGTGCGGTCGCGGGCGTGGGCGCGACCGCCCATGCGTCCCGCGTGGGCGGCCGCGCCCATTGGTGCCGCCGGGAATATTTTTTTTATTTTTTAAAAAAATTGCTTTGTTTTTAATTTATTAAAATGCAGTATTGATAATATATATATTAGATATATATATATATTAAAATGCTTAGTAAATTAAATAGAATTTTATCTAGTAGGTTAATTGTGTTATCTCGATGGTAAATGTCAAAAGTTAATTTTTATTTAACCGTGTTGAATTTACCGAGGTGAGATAATTACTATTTACCTTGAGATAAAATGGTAATTACTATTTACCTTGAGACAAAATGGTAATAATTGAAGTTACTTCAGTAAAATTTAAGTTTTGAATTTTTAATTATTAGATAATTAGAAAATTCAAAATTTAAATTTTATTGAAGTTAAATGTAGAAAATTCAATTATTTAAATTTTAATTATTAGATAATTGTTTAATTCAAATTTTGAATTTTAGAAAATTACTAATTGAGGATAATTGCATTATTTTAAATTTATTTTCAAACAAAATTATTGGATAATTAGTTTGAATTTAAATTTAAATTATTGGCATGTTTAAATTTTGAATTTAAATTTGATTATTGGATAATTAAATTTAAATTTAAATTTAATTAATTATATCAATTACATGCCCCTATAGAAAATGATGGTTCTTTACGTGCTTTACTTTATTTACCTTGTATTGGCCTGCTTGTGTGTTTAATTTTAGTTAATCATGCTTTGATTTTTAAAATTAAACAAAGCTAGCCTATTTTTGTTTGCACATCCCATTTTTAAATTCAAAAGTAAGGATTATTTTCAGAAAATAACCCTTGATCGATTTTATTTGAATGGGTTGGCAAGTGATCATGGACTTGGATTAATGTAATTAATTGGGGTCTGCGAACCTCCTTTCTCTCTCTGTTAAAATTCCAATGTACTTCTATCTTCCTCCATTGTTATACTCGCCCTAAGGGATGCTGGAATTTGAGTCACATGTAATTTAATTTTTCCGACCTACGTGCCGTGTAAAAGTTGTAATTGATGCGACGTCGGAGTTTGAAAGCGCAGAGCACACCCGACGAGGACGATCCAGCTGTTTTGGAAGCGGGCCGGATGTCTTAGTTACATTAGGGTTAAAGTCCATGATCACTTGCGTTTATTTTTGCATTGGATGCATTTATTTTGTGCAAACTACTAGGTACGGTAAATATATTGGATATATTTATATTACCACCTAGGGTGAGATCAAGATAAAATTAAATTCCCTCGCGATTAAATTTTAGATCTGGTAAGCGTGGCTCTAGGAGTCATCGTGGCCCTCCATCATTATGGAGTGAATGAACGTCTTCATTTCATGGATTTGTTGTGCTTTCCACAAGGTCCATGAGTTTGGGGGCGGGATTAAACTCCAAGGCTCGGCCTCAATGGGGTGAGGAATTGAACTCGGCTTTGTTGTGCTTTCCACAAGGGTCGGGTCATGAACTCATTGCTATGTAGTAATGATGGTTAGATCTAACCGAGAATATCCTTTGTTGTGCTTTCCACAAGGGGATGATTTCTCGGGGGTCGAATATCGAATATTGCATTAGATGCAAGTGCCTGTTGACTGCCCTTGAGATGGTGTATGGCTTGTTGTGCTTTCCACAAGGTCGTACATCAGTCTCGTTGGGATTCCGACCCACTAGGTTGATCTCGTTGATCTCCCGTTCTATATACTGAGGGTTATATAGTTCGATCGAAAAATAGTGGGACTAACTAAGATAGAAAATCACATCTAAGTTAGAATTTGAACACATGCTAAGTTATCTTTTATTTCTTATCCAGATTACAATGTCGTCGTCCAACCCCCTCCGCGGCATCTTGGATGCAAATAGATTAACTGGACCGAATTACTCGGATTGGCTGCGTAATCTACGCATAGTCCTTACCGCAGAAAAGATTACGTACGTGTTGGACACGGTTCATTCTGAGCCAGCTCCTGATGCCGACGAGGGCGAGTTACTGGCTTATGCCAAGTGGTCTGAGGACTCCTCCCTTGCCCAATGTTACATGTTGACCTCTATGGCTCCCGAGCTACAGATGCAATTTGAAAAGACTGATTGTAGAAGTATACTTCTCAATCTACGCCAGCTCTTCGGGGAGCAGGGTAGGATTGAGAGGTATGACATCTCCAAAAGGCTTTTCAGGACACGGATGTCTGAGGGTTCATCAGTACAGGCCCATGTACTGAAAATGATGGAGTGGATTGAAAGACTCAATGCATTGGGGTTCAAGTTGGATCTTGAACTATGCATTGATCTTATACTCCAGTTATTGCCTGATTCCTTTTCTTCCTTCATCATGAACTTTAACATGAACAGGATTGAAGCAACTCTCCCAGAGCTGCTCAATATGTTAAAGAGTGCTGAAGGAACCATGCAGAAAGATAAACCATCTTCGTCTGTAATGATTGTTGGCCGGGCCAACAAGAAAAGGAAGGCAACCCAAATATCCACCACAAGTAACAAAGGGAAGGGAAAGAAAAAGGCCACGGGTAAGCAGCTCGCCAAGGTTGACAAAGGGAAGGGCAAGAAGAATGAAAAGGAAGACAAATATTTTCGATGTGGGGAAACTGGGCATTGGAAAAGGAATTGCAAGGCAATTCTAAATGAAGGTATTTTTGTCATAGACCTTAATTTGTCATATATGGAATCCACATCATGGGTATTGGATACTGGATGTGCATCTCATATCTGTAATTCTGTGCAGGTGCTGGCAAATAGAAGGCGATTGGGCAAAAAGGAGATTGAATTGAGGATGGAAATGGAGCTTTGGTTTCTGCCAAAGCTGTCGGGACTACACGCCTCAGTTTACCTTCAGGAGTCATTCTGGAGCTGAATGACTGTTATTATGTTCCTAATATTATTAAGAACATTATTTCAATTTATGGCTTGTATAACATTGAATATACATTGGCTTTTAATAGCACTGGGTGCTCTATAATGAATAATGGTTTGATTATAGCCAATGGTTCATTAGTCAATGGTCTTTATGTATTAGATACACGTTCTAATGTTATGCAAATTTCCAATGCTGATGAAGTGAATTCTGCATATCTATGGCATTGCAGACTTGGTCATGTAGGTGAGAAAAGAGTCTCTCACTTACACTCAAATGGGTATTTGAATTCGTTCGAATATAAGTCATTTGATACCTGTGAGTCGTGTCTCATGGGGAAAATGACCAAGGCTCCCTTTGGTGGACATGGTGAGAGGGCTATTGACCTTCTCGAGCTCATACACTCGGATGTGTGTGGACTCATGTCCATAGAAGCAAAAGGGGGTTACCTCTATTTCATTTCTTTTATTGATGACTTCTCTAGATATGGCTATGTGTATTTAATGAGACATAAGTCGCAAGCTTTTGAGAAGTTTAAGGAATATAAGAATGAAGTAGAGAAACAGACTGGCAAAAGTATTAAGGCTCTTCGATCGGATCGAGGAGGTGAATACTTAAGCCATGAATTCACTTCTTATCTTAAAGACCATGGAATAGTTTCTCAGTAGACTCCACCGTATACACCACAGCATAATGGTGTATCCGAGAGGAGAAACATGACCTTGTTAGACATGGTCCGATCCATGATGTCTATGTCAGGACTACCCTTGTCTCTCTGGGGCTATGCGTTAGAGACTGCGGCTTATTTATTGAATAGGATATCAAGTAAATCAGTTCCTTCTATACCATATGAGATATGGAAGGGTAGGAAACCAAATTTTAATCACATTAAAATTTGGGGGTGTCCTGCCCATGTAAAGAAGAACGAGAGTGATAAGCTTGAGTCGAGAACCGATAAGTGTAGGTTTGTGGGATATCTAAAGGAGATGTTTGGATATTATTTCTATCACCCTTCTGAGCAAAGGGTCTTAGTGGCCAAGAGAGCTGTATTTCTGGAAAGAGAATATCTACTCCAGAAAAATAGTGGGAGCCAGATAGAATTGGACGAGGTCCAAGAACCACAACCCATAGACACAAACTCGTTAGATGAGACGGTATCGGTTGATCCTATTCAAGGTGAAACACTGACACTACGGAGATCTGATAGACTACCGAGAGAACCTGAGAGATATGTTGGACATGTCTCAGAGGGGTCCTCTAAGGTATGTATCGATGAGGATGATGATCCTCAGTCGTACCAGGAGGCGATCCATAGTGTAGACTCCGAGAAATGGCAAGAGGCAATGGATTCAGAATTCCAGTCCATGTACACCAATAAATTTTGGAACTTAGTTGATGTACCCGAAGGGAAGGTCCCTATCGGCTGCAAATAGATTTTCAAAAGGAAAATCGGTGCAGATGGACAGGTTGACACATACAAGGCTAGACTAGTGGCGAAAGGATATCGTCAAAGGCAAGGCATTGACTATGACGAGACGTTTTCACCGGTAGCCATGGTTAAGTCAATCAGAATCCTCCTTGCCATTGCTACATACCTGAATTATGAGATCTGGCAAATGGATGTGAAGACAGCTTTTCTTAATGGAAACCTGTCAGAAGAGGTGTACATGGTACAGCCTGAGGGATTCACCTCCAAGCCACATCCTAATAAGGTATGCAAACTTCAAAGGTCTATTTATGGATTAAAGTAGGCATCTAGAAGCTGGAACTTAAGATTTGACGAGACTGTCAAATCTTTCAACTTCATTCGGAATGAAGATGAACCCTGTGTTTACAAGAAGGTCAGTGGGAGCTCAGTGACCTTCTTGGTCTTTTATGTTGATGACATCTTACTCATTGGGAATGATGTAGAGATGTTGACATAAACTAAGTCTTGGTTGTCCAAGACCTTCTCCATGAAGGATTTGGGAGAAGCATCCTATATGCTGGGCATAAGGATCTATCGAGATAGATCTAAAAGGATGCTATGATTATCCCAATCCATGTACATAGATACTATCCTCAAAAGGTTTAGGATGAAAAATTCCAAGAGAGGTCTCATTCCCATGAGACATGGAATTTACCTTTCCAAGGGGATGAGTCCTAAAACTCCTGAGGAGGTGGCACACATGAATAAGGTACCCTATGCTTCGGCAATAGGGTCAATCATGTATGCAATGCTATGTACACGGCCTGATGTTGCCAATGCTTTAAGCATTGTCAGTAGATTTCAAGCAAATCCAGGCGAAGAGCACTAGAAGGTAGTAAAGGGCATCCTTAAGTACCTGCGAAGGGCTAAGGATCTTTTTCTGCTTTATGGAGGAGAGGACCTATAGCTTAGAGCTTACACAGATTCTAGTTTCAGTCAGGTACAGATAACTGTAAATCCATGTCTGAATTTATATTCATGTTGAATGGAGGGGCAGTCAGTTGGAGAAGCTCTCTGGATGAAGAAATTCATCTTGGAACTTGGCGTAGTTCTCGAGATAACACCTCCCATCCCATTATTTTGTGATAATAATGGGGCCATCGCCCAGGCGAAGGAACCTAGATCTCACCAAAGGTCAAAGCATATTCTCAAGCGCTTTCACCTTATTCAGGAGATTGTTGATCGTGGAGATGTGACGGTAGAGCGTGTACCGTCAGAAGACAACATAGCAGATCCACTGATTAAGCCTTTGACACATACTGTATTTGAGCGTCATCGGGATAAGATGGGCCTCAAAGTTGTGGGCAATTGGCTGTAGTTCAAGTGAGAGATTGTTAGTGTTGGTGTGCTACAGGCCAATTTCGGGTCGGGTAGGCCCAATAGTTGTACGATCTTGTTCATTAATAAAATGGTGTTTGAGCGTAAATATGCGATTGTGTTACTTTACGTTGTCCCTAGGATATGTGGTTGTAAAGTCAGCTCGAGATGAGATCTCGAACATGAGACTTACTTTACATGAACACATACCTTAAACTGTTCCTGGTTGGAGGGTAATCACTCGGGGACTTTGATTACTTATTAAACCAGTACACATGATGTGTCAGTGACCAGTCTCATGGTCATTGGTGCGGGGCACCAACACATATGTGTAGGTGTATGTCCTTGGAGGATGTGCACTGAACTGATCCGCTATTGGATCTTTAGATGGTTGATTATACCTAATGTCAACTGAAGATCCAACAGTCACAGTAGCATCGTTGGTCCTTTGACCTGAGACATTGATCGGATCTTACATGAGGACTGAAATGGTTTAATTACTTAGCTAAGTGACTTTAACCATAAGTCATGAGTTGCCGAGTCATTAACCACTCCAGGATACGTGTGAAGATCATCAATGGTCAAGAAGGGATCGCTCACTGTCGGGTATATATCAGATAGTTAATGGGTCATGACATTGACGCTCCGTTAAATCCCTGGCCAGGGTCGTATGAGTTCGTTTAGGACGGACGTCATACACTTTAAGGAGGTCATAGTCAAATGGCACGATCATGGGGTTTGACAGAAACTGTACCCTCGATCGTAGCAGACTCATAGAATGAGCGAGGGATTATATCGATGTGGTAACTGTGGACTTACAGGTACCAGACAGGCTGGTTTAAATCCGGCGTCCTCTAGGATCACGCGGATTTGCTTGACCCAACGTGATCGAAAGGTTCGGAATAAATTAAACTATTATTCGGCTCTTGTAGAAGCGAAGAATATGTTTAATTAACTTCTAATTGGGAATTAGAAGTTAATGTGCCTTAAACTAGAGTGACTATGGGCCTAGAGGATCACACACAATGGATTCTTGGGTGACGGATTATTGTTATACAAATGTATGTATTATTTCCTTTTAATTCCTTTTGGAAAGGAGTGTAAACGGAGTTTAATACATATGTATAATATGAGATAGGACATATATACAGTTTTGGTCTTTTAGAACCCTTTTCTAATAAACCTAAACTCTATATATAGCTACCTACGTGAAGCTCATTCGAGCCTTCACTTCTTCCAACCTCTTAAGCTTAAGCAAGCACATAAGCTTAAGAGGAGGATTAGCCTCCCCCTTTCTCCCTCTTGCTCTCTCTCTCTCTCCAGAAGGTGATAGAGCCGGGGAAGGTCGTGCCGGGGAGGTACCGTCGCTGCGCAAGGGTCCGTGTGGATCTGCTCTAGAGGCCGTACAGCTGTGCGGCTCGGTTTCTCTGCATCGGGCTTAGCGGACAGCGTCGTTCCGCGCAAGGTGAAACACGCAACCCGTAATTAGGGTATTAGAAACACCGATTAGAGCACAGATTAAGCTTTCCATAACACCGGGATCGGGCAAATGAAATTTTTGTTATCCGCTGCGTCGCCCGTAGGTGCTGTGCGAAACCTTACACATCATCATGCGGGGTGCTTAGCCCTTCCAGGTCTTGGTCGGAGAAGACTATGACCTGGGGCTCCCTCGGCGGGCCCCCTGAGGGCTCTGAGACCCAGCTGGACCGCTCGGCATGGCGCTTCCTTCCTCGGCTAGTGTCGCCGCCCGATGCCATTCCTCCGGAGATGACGTTGATGTGGACCCCTCGGGGGGCATTGTCGTTCTCCTCGGCGGCGTCTTTGTCTCCTTTGTGCCCAGCTGCGAACCGGGCCAGGTGCCCCTGACGGATGAGGCGTTCGATCTCGTCCTAGAGCTGGTGACAGTCGCCGGTGTGGTGCCCGTGGTCGCCGTGGAACAGGCAATGTCTGTCGCGCTTGCGGTTCTTCGACCTCATCGGTTCGGGCTGGCGGAGGAGTCCCGAGTCTTTGATGTCTTCATAGATCTCGTAGACTGGCGTGGTCAACGGGGTGTACCGCTCATACCTCCGTTTGTGCTCTCCTTCCCGATCACGCTTCTTGCCCAAGCCAGGGTTTGACTCGGGGGCCCGCTTCTTGTCCCCCTCCCGACCCGAGCCAGTTGTGTCTCGGCAGGCGCTGAGTACTTCTTCGCACTCGGCGTGGCGCAGTGCCAGAGTCACTAGCTCGGCAAGGGTCGAGGGAGGGTGGAGGACCAGTTCGCGGCGGAGATTTTCGTCTCGGGTGCCCCTAGTCAGAGCGGTCGTGGCTGAGACCACATCCAGGCGGGGAATTCTGAGGGCTTCCGATTTAAATCGGTGGACGTAAGCCCGGAGCCTTTCCCCTTGTGCCTGTTTGAGGGCCAGGAGCCTCGCTACTGACGTCGGGGGGGGCGCTTCCGGCGAAGCTCTCCTTGAAGACTCGCCCGAATTGCCTGAAGTCCCGGATGGACCTAGGGGCGAGGGCCCGGAACCCCGCCTGAGCGCCTTGGACCAGGGTGGCCGTAAAGGCTTGGCATTTAATAGGATCCGGTGTTCCATGCAGGGTCACCAGGGTGTCGAAGCTGTCGTAGTGGTCGGCTGGGTCGCCCTGGCCATCATAGAGCTTGAAGGTAGGAATGGAGGTTCTGGGAGATACCTCTGCCTTCAAGATGTGCTCGGAGAAAGGGGATTTCTCATCATCCTCCAGGAGGGAGGTCTTCTGCAGGGCACGGAGGGTGCGCTCTTGCTCTGCGAAGCGTCTTTCGAAATCCCTCAGCCGAAGGGATAGTTCCGGCTGCGGTCGCGCCGTGGGGCTGGGGGGAGCGTCGTGGCGATCCTCAGGACCACCGGCGCTCGGGCGTGGAGGCCTCGCCCCCTGCTTCCCTCTCGTGGGCGTGGAGGAAGCCTCTTGCTCCGGGGGTGGAGCTTGCGAGGGTCCTCCCGCGTTGTTGCGGATGAGCTGCTGACCGCGGAGGGTGAAGCGACCTCCAGCGGTATGCTGGGACGCACTTCGACGGGGGGGGGCTCCCGGACGGGGCGCGAGACCCGGCATCCCTTGCCGCCTGGGCCCTCATGAGCTCCACGAGGACGTCAAGCTTCTTATTGAGGGCCTGGAAGATCTCGTTGCCGCCGTTGGGGGCTACCCCTGTCGCCGTCGGAGGGGGCGGCGACCCGTTGGTGGGGACGCTGGTGTTGGAGGGAGGGTTTTATGAGGCCCTGGAGGGGTCATCTCCCGCCGCCACCACGGCCTTACCCTTCTCGACGGCGGATCTCCTCCCTGAGCTTCTTCTCACCATATTGGCTCTTCGTGCGTTTCCCACAGACGGCGCCAGATGAAGAGGCGGAATCTCGCGCTGCGTCCTGAGCGGGCCGTGGATCACCAGAAGATGAAACTGCAAGATAGGAAAACGTGTCAGAGGGCCCAGTGGATCTCCCTGGGGCAAAACCCTCCGATGGCTAAGTTAGTAGAGCTACGGTGGAAGTAATGAGGGGAGGAGGAAAGCTGGTGCGCGAGACTCCTCTCCACCAAAAAGGGGGGGTGAAGCGGATTGCTCAGGAGTTCTCTCTCTTTCTTACCGGAGGGTAGCCTTGGCTTAAGTAGTATACCGCCTTCAAGAGTCCTGTAAGCTGAGGGGTCTCCGGCGGGAGTTACGTCCTCAACGTGGGCTTTCATGGTCCTTATCGTGGGGACGTTATCGCCTTGAAGCCCGGCGGCTTCTTGATTCTCCTGTCCGTTGGGGACTCTTAACGGCAGCACGAACGGCTGGTGTCTGGTCCGACTGAGCTACTGAAATGCCAGCCCTGTCCGGGCGATGAGCATAGCTTGGAAAAAGGGGGGGTCGGATAGGTCGGCTGGCGCCTGTCTCTCCCGAGCGGGGAGACGGCTTAGACCGGACCCTCCTTGTGACCTGACCATCACTCGGGCCCTCCGAGCCTAGGGGCCGCCGGGGAGAGTTGGTTCCTCGAGTGTTTGTTCATTGGGCTTTCCTTTCCTGAGTGGGCCCTGTGGGCTATCACTCGGGTGAGCTTGCCTCGTTGGACCCTGTTGGGTCTTGTTGGGCTGCTCTTTGGGTGGGCTACAGAAATCCCCCTCTCCAGTATGATAACCTGCCACCATATTGAATAGGGCGCCTATGAGATGGGCGCTACTTTTTGAATCATGGTGAATCCCTGGACGCTATTTAACCATTCAGATGAATTAAGTTTTGAATAAATGGTTATATGAATTCCATATTTTATTTCCACTAACCATTGAACTGGAATTTAAAATTCCTTGATTTATATACACTAAAAGTTGAACAGGATTTAAGAAATCGTGGCTATGACCCAGACGCCATTTAAGAAATCTTGGCTATGACCCAGGCGCCATTTAAGAAATAATGGCTATGACCCAGGCACCATTTCCTGTCCTTTTGGTTTTCCGTTGTTTCTTGTATACCCTTCCAGAATATTGGCACTATATTCCAGTCCGAGAGTATAGTCCCACATTTCTCGGTGTTTTATCGACTACGCTACTATTTCTCAGTGATAGATGAGCCCTCCGCGGGATATTCCTTTCTTCGGATTGGTGATTTTATCATAGAGACCTTCGTAAGTCTCCTCGAAGCCCTGGATTCCCTCAAGACCAATTGAGCTGGTTGCACCTGATTACCTAGATTTTCTGATTATTGTGATTACTACAAGTTCCGTCCTTGAACTCTATGAAAAATCTTTCTTAATGTTCCAACGTGACTTGATCCTTGAAATTCCTGACCATTAAAGTGGAATTAGTCTAGATAAATGTCAGGGGCTATGGGTCCCAATTAAATGACATTTAAATGCTAGAGTATAAATTAAGGGGTTCTGATCTGATCCCACGGGCGAGGCAAAGTCCAAACATATACTGGTATTATGATGATCAGGTGCTGACATTCACCAAACTCGGTCTACAACATTTAGGGGCAATCATATAGTCATGAGAACCACTAAGTGTGTAGCCAAATCCTACCTAGTGTTGTTCCATGAGGGGCTATCATAACGTCGTGATTTCCCCTTAGTGCATTGGCCAATCCTACTTAGTGTTGGTAGAAGTGATTGCTTTACTTCTATATTGCTTAAAATTCATCATGAATGTTCTTGAAATGTCTTAACGACAGTACCTATTATCTCATCATGAAAGTTCTTGATATATTCTTTTATCAAAATGTCCATCATCTTGTTTACTCTCATGATCTTGAATTTTCTCTTGTGCCATTATAGATCTTGATTTCTATATCTTGCATGACTTGCATGAGCATGTTAAATTGTAATTGACTTAAAGCTAGCTTGACACTTGAGGTATAATTCCTACTGAGCGTTCACTCACCCAGTTTATTTCCAATATTTTTCAGGTAATGACCTTAGTGATGACGAGACCGAACATGAGGGGCAAGGGCAAGAGTGAAGAGAACTTTGACATCTAGACGAACCGTCTGGTCTAGTTATCTTGCGTCTTATGATTTAGTCTAGTCGAGTGTCTTATTGTAAATTTTCCATTATTGAGTATTTTCTTTTATTGGGTCTAATTTGTAATAAACTTATGTTTCAAATAAAATTCTATTTTTGTTCAAATTACATCTTGTCTTGACTAAGTTCTGATTGACACAACTGTTTAATTGCCACGTTTCGAGCAAACGAACACGTTCCGCTGCTATCGGTTCGGGGCGCGACAGAAGATAGTATCAGAGCCTAGACTTTTTAAATCCCTTGGTCATCTAGTCCAAGTCCTAGATTGAGTTCTCCTTGTAAGATATCCTATAGGAACCCCGTGAGATTTGTGTAGAGCTCTGGGCTAATCAATAAAATATGTCCATCTACGCTAGATTAATGTTAAGATATGGGTAATCATTAATTTAAAAACTTGTTTTATAGGCTAGAATGGCCACCGAGCAAGCTCAGTGGAGAGAGATGTAGCGCACTGTCAAAGGATTAACACAGGCCTTGCAACAAGTTGCACAAGGTGGAGCACGGCATGGAGTCGAGGATTTGCATCGGAAGTTCCAAAAGATGAATCCCCCTAAGTTTAGTGGATCCACTGACCCGGATGAAGCGGAGAATTAGGTGTAAGAAATAGAGAGAACCTTTAAGGTAATGCAATGCACCGATGAAGAGAAGGTACTACTAGGGACCTATCAACTAGAAAAGGATGCCCGAGCATGATGGGGATCCGTCGAAGCAACCTTGCCCAATGAACAAGTTATATGGGATGAGCTCTTAGAACATTTTAATGAGAAGTATTTCTCGGAAAGAATCCGTGAGAAGAAGGCCATGGAGTTCGCAGCATTTAAACAGCGTAGCTTATCCGTAGCAGATTATGAAGTGACGTTTTCTAGATTTGCTCGGTATGCACCACACCTAGTTTGTACGGAGAAAATGAGAGCAAGAAGATTCATGAACAGATTAAAGGTGGAGCTTATTCCTCAATTGTCTCCACTGGAGATTCAAACTTATACGGAGATGGTTAGGAAGGCACAACTTCTAGAAGATGCTATGGATATGATGGAGCGAATCAAAGGGAAAGTTGCCAAGAGAGAGTTAGTCAATGGATCCAAGAGCAAGGAACCCGTGAATGACAAGAAAAGAGCCAATGGAAGTAACGATTTCTGTAAGAACAAGAAGCCCCGGAATGGTGACCAACAAATTGTTCCAGTCAAGGAAAAATGTGAGCATTGCAAGAGAGGAAGGCACAACCCAGATGAGTGTTGGTATAAACTTGGAAAGTGCATCCGTTGCGGAAGCATAGATCATAAAATTGCCCATTATCCACTCTTAAAGAAAGAAGTGTCACAAGCACTGGAAGGTAACTTTATAAACCTATCTCGTCCATGATGGTATAAATTGGATATGGTGATCTTAGCACTCAGCATATTATAAGAATGATCTTGTTAAGTTTGGATATGGTGGTGTTACCCCACTATTATGGAAAAAAAAAGGTTCATGTGAATTTGGGGACCAAATTCTTTTAAGTGGGGGAGGGTGTAGCAACCATGATAAATTAAAAGACTAGAAAGTCTAAAAAAATTAAAACTAACAAATAGTCAAGGCCCAGACCCTGTACACAACCCGATGATCCCCTAATGAGTCTTACAATTGGATCTCATGGACCCTAACCTTGAATTATGATGGTTAAGAATAGAGTATCATTATTAAGTAGGTATTTAATTCATATTGTAGTTTTATTTGAATTAATAATAATTAAACCTTGGAGAAAACATTAATTTATATTTTATTAACAATTTAGAAAATTTAATATTTAATATTTATTACATTATATTTTTATTTAAAGGAATGGGGGTATATAGATAGATTTAAAAAGGGTATATATGCAATTTCGGTTAGTGTAAGGTGGATGGAAAAAGGGCTCCAAAAGAAGTAGCGACCAAATGATGATCGTGTACACCAAAATAATGACATATTGATGGTCATTATACAATTAAAAGTAAACATGCAAATCTACAAGATATATATATAAGGTTTAGAAGGGCATACATACGATTTTGGTTATGAGGGGGTGGATGGAAAAGGCAACCAATCAATTGTGCGCCCCTTGTTGGTCGTGTCTTACATATAAAATGACTACTATTAAGTCGTTATTTTATTAAAAGGTAATAGTGCATGAATAGTGCCACTTTTTTTAAAAAGAATTTTGCAAAACAAATTACCTGAAAAATTAGAGAAAAATGGAAAGATCTTGACCATAAAATTTCATAACAAGATTCCATCAAATAAAAAAGATAAAAATGTTTAAACATTGCAACAGTCAAAAAATGAATGTAAAATGGTGAATAATACCTGAATGAGGGGCGTTAATTCTTAAAAATTGACTTTTAAATGGATGTTAATTATTGAAATGTGGCTTTGATATGGACGCCAATTCTTTAAAGCTAAAATAAGGAAACCTCATGGCCGTATTTCACTCGAACTGGGAAGGCTATCAGGGTAAGTATTGATCTGGGAAAGAAGCATAGGTGGAAAGCTCTAATTCCAATAGGATTCTTACAGGGGAAATTTATATTCCAATCAAACTCATCCACAGGTAGGATTCCACCACTATAAATACCCTGTCCCATCGGCCAAAGCCTGACTACTGCTTCTCTATTACCATACTCTTCCGAGTTGCTGCTACTCCTTCTCTATCTGTTTCTTCCTACTGTTAAACGAAGGGTGGAGCCTATTGGTTTCTTCTACACCGACGCTCCTGAAGCAAAAGGAGCCATCCTCCCTTGATCGTCTCTGAAGTTATTCACCAATAAGATACTACTACTTCTCCATCCGACGAAATTTAGTTGCAGTCTGAAGCTACATCATCATCTTCTCCTTCTACCATACTACATGAGGCACACTGCTTCCTTCAGGTTTATTTGTCCATGCTTCGATTTATCATCATCAAAACCTCAAACAAGGTAGGTGTTCTCAAGTTTTTAAGCCAAACTCTATAATTAAAAAGTCTTCTGCATGCATATAGGTCATTAGATATTAGTAGACAGTTTAACAGTATCGTATTTTTACAATTTTTGCATATATAAGGAAGTAGCGACCCTGTATAGGGCGATATTTCCTCTAAACATGAATGAGTATGTAGTTACTTTATTTTGCTGGCAAATTAATAAAAACCCACGTTTAAAATTTAATAACAGAGAATCATGACACCTAATTTAATGCATGATTATAGTTCTGGATTCTTGCTAATTTTCTCTGCCTGACCATGTAATTATTCTTGAAAAATTATTTTAATTAGAAAAGTGACACTGTTCATGCTATAATACCTTTAATTGAATTAACGTCTGATCACCTGCCACCATATTGAATAGGGCGCCCATGAGATGGGTGCTACTTTTTGAATCATGGCGAAGCCTTGGGCGCTATTTAACCATTCAGATGAATTGAGTTTTGAATAAATGGTTATATGAATTCCATATTTTATTTCCACTAACTGTTGAACTGGAATTTAAAGTTCCTGGATTTATATACACTAAAAGTTGAACAGGATTTAAGAAATCGTGGCTATGACCCAGACGCCATTTAAGAAATCATGGCTATGACCCAGGCGCCATTTCGTGTCCTTTTGGTTTTCCGTTGTTCCTTGTATACCCTTCCAGTGGGTTATATATTGGCACTATATTCCAGTCCGGGAGTATAGTCTCACGTTTCTCGATGTTTTATCGACTACCCCACTATTTCTCGGTGATAGTTGAGCCCTCCGCGGGATATTACTTCCTTCGGACTGGTGATTTTATCATAGAGACCACCGTAAGTCCCCTCGAAGCCTTGGATTCACTCAAGGCCGATTGAGCTAGTTGTACCTCATTACCTAGATTTTCTGATTATTATGATTACTACAAGTTTCATCCTTGAAGTCTATGAAAAATCTTTCTTAATGTTCCAACGTGACTTGATCCTTGAAATTCCTGACCATTAAAGTGGAATTAGTCTAGATAAATGTCAGGGGCTATGGGTCCCAATTAAATGACATTTAAATGCTAGAGTATAAATTAAGGGGTTCTGATCTGATCCCACGGGCGAGGCAAAGTCCAAACATATACTGGTATTATGATGATCAGGTGCTGACATTCACCAAACTCGGTCTACAACATTTAGGGGCAATCATATAGTCATGAGAACCACTAAGTGTGTAGCCAAATCCTACCTAGTGTTGTTCCATGAGGGGCTATCATAACGTCGTGATTTCCCCTTAGTGCATTGGCCAATCCTACTTAGTGTTGGTAGAAGTGATTGCTTTACTTCTATATTGCTTAAAATTCATCATGAATGTTCTTGAAATGTCTTAACGACAGTACCTATTATCTCATCATGAAAGTTCTTGATATATTCTTTTATCAAAATGTCCATCATCTTGTTTACTCTCATGATCTTGAATTTTCTCTTGTGCCATTATAGATCTTGATTTCTATATCTTGCATGACTTGCATGAGCATGTTAAATTGTAATTGACTTAAAGCTAGCTTGACACTTGAGGTATAATTCCTACTGAGCGTTCACTCACCCAGTTTATTTCCAATATTTTTCAGGTAATGATCTTAGTGATGACGAGACCGAACATGAGGGGCAAGGGCAAGAGTGAAGAGAACTTTGACATCTAGACGAACCGTCTGGTCTAGTTATCTTGCGTCTTATGATTTAGTCTAGTCGAGTGTCTTATTGTAAATTTTCCATTATTGAGTCTTTTCTTTTATTGGGTCTAATTTGTAATAAACTTATGTTTGAAATAAAATTCTATTTTTGTTCAAATTACATCTTGTCTTGACTAAGTTTTGATTGACACGACTATTTAACTGCCACGTTTCGAGCAAACGAACACGTTCCGCTGCTATCGGTTCAGGACGTGACAGAAGATGGTATCAGAGCCTAGGCTTTCTAAATCCCTAGGTCATCTAGTCCAAGTCCTAGATTGAGTTCTCCTTGTCAGTTATCCTATAGGGACCCCGTGAGATTTGGGTAGAGCTATGGGCTAATCAAGAAAATATGTTCATCTACGCTAGATTAATGTTACGATATGGGTAATCATTAATTTAAAAACTTGTTTTATAGGCTAGAATGGCCGCCGAGCAAGCTCAGTGGAGAGAGATGTAACGCACTGTCAAAGGATTAACACAAGTTTTGTAACAAGTTGCACAAGGTGGAGCACGGCATGGAGCCGGAGATTTGCATCGGAAGTTCCAAAAGATGAATCCCCCTAAGTTTAGTGGATCCACTGACCCGGATGAAGTGGAGAATTGGGTGCAAGAAATAGAGAGAACCTTTAAGGTAATGCAATACACCGATGAAGAGAAGGTACTACTAGGGACCTATCAACTAGAAAAGGATGCCCGAGCATGGTTGGGATCCGTCGAAGCAACCTTGCCCAATGAACAAGTTACATGGGACGAGTTCTTAGAACATTTTAATGAGAAGTATTTCTCGAAAAGAATCCGTGAGAAGAAGGCCATGGAGTTCGCGGCATTTAAACAACGTAGCTTATCCGTAGCAGATTATGAAGTGACGTTTTCTAGATTTGCTCGGTATGCACCACACCTAGTTTTGTATGGAGAAAATGAGGGCAAGAAGATTCATGAATGGATTTCGTATGCACCAGGAGATTTCATCCTAAGGAAGGCCGAAGCATCTCGACCACTAGAGGTGGCGGAGAAGCTGGCCCCTACCTGGGAAGGTCCCTACCGAGTGGTCGAGAAGCTCGGGAAAGGAGCATACCGATTATCCACCATGGAAGGAACACCCGTCCCTCAGACGTGGAACGCGACAAATCTTCGCAAGTTCTACTTTTGAACACTTGGCAAGCATACACATGTAAGAAAAATAAAATTCCTCTCTTGTTATTAAACTTTGATGTACATCAAGTAGGCCATGGCCAATATAGTATGCATGTACAAAAAATTACATCTCCTGGTACTGTAACGCGAGCAGAACACTCGATCGACCCAGTAGGCGCTCCCACGTCAAGCCACTGACTCTGCCTCGTGTAGAAACTGGATCGGATAAGGGATCGCCGGCTTTGTTGGTCTGAGAAAGCTCCGAAGTAAGAGAAAAGAGGGAAAAATAAGAAGAAGAAGAAGAGAGGAAGGAATACAAGTGAAGGCCTCCTCTCTGCCAACTCTTTGGAAGGGAGAGAGTGTAGGCACCCTCCGAAGAGTGAAAGGGGAGGGAGAAAAAGAAAACAGTAGAGATAGACGAGGAGGCCAGAAGGAGGGAGCTTAATTAGCTCCCCTCCTCCTCGCGGGATGGCGTCGGCGGGTCAGGGATAGGAGTGCGACATGCTCTGGCATGACAAACCCTTTTCCTGAGTGACCCCCGACCGACGAACCCTCTTTCAAAGTGAAACAACAGGAGCTTCCCTCCTACCGCCATCTGCAGCATCATCTTCTGAAACGCCTTCCATGCCCTGCCAATATTAATAGCACAACACTTCGTGGAAGGGAAAAATCCCCAGGAACTGCCTTAAGCGATGAAAGGAAAAGGAGACGCCCCTCGGACCTTTTATAGGCCAAAGGGGAAGCTGATTGCTTTAAATGACTCTCCCCAAAATGTGCTACCAAGGCCTTCCCTGAGTTGGTTACCTCATATCCAGATATTCCCCCAGCGGGACGCGTAAAGCGGCAAGTCATTAAGGGCGGTATTGAAAAATGGAAAGGTGCCAACGCCATGTCAGTTTTTTGATAGATTGGCACGCACAAAATCTACAAGAAATCGATGCTTTCTTCAAATTATTGTGGATATGACAATCAAATCACACCAAAAGCGGTAAGAAACAGTAAATTCAGCATTCAATACTGCCACTATTATAGTTTCCAAAAAAGAGCTTTACTCGGCTACATATGAGAAAGAAGAAAGAAAAGAGCCACTACATTAGGCCTCGGGCCCATCTCTGAGCTTGGTAGACGGAGCCTCCTCGGTACCAGACGATCTGCCCCCAGTGTTCTCGACGACGGCCGGCCCAAACACTGACCCCACCTGTGTGGGGACTGTCTCAGTCGTGTGCCCTCCCGAGGATGCCGGAGTTGGCGGTCACTCGGATGGAACCGAACTCACCTCTTAGCTCGACGTATAGTGGGACGAGTCAGTGGAGCCCCACTCCGAGTCATAGTGCTAACCGGTAGGAAAATCGAGCGAAGATGACGCCTGGGCCTTTGCCTCTAGGATGGCCCGTTCATAGCCTTAGGAGAAGCCCTTCCAAAGTCCCCATCGGTAGCCTGACTCGTAATAAGGAAAGGCCACCAGTTGAAGAGCTGCCTGATAAGTCTCTGAGTGCTTATGCTGCTCGAGTGCTTCTATCCCAGCCAGCTTCGCCTTCCTCTCGAGTTCGGCTATCCACTGCTCAGACTCGGATAGCTTCCTCTCGTCCTCGATCCGCCAGTCCTTGGCCACCCAGACTCGGTCTTCGAGCACCGCTCGCTCGGCCCTCCATTGGTCGTCCCGCTCGACCTGGTTTCTGCGCTCCGACTCCAGGAGCTCACTCTTCCAGTCGACCATGCGACGAGCCTGGGCCAGCTGCTCCGCCAAAGCCCGAGCCTCTGCTTGGCTCGACTGCGCCAACACTCAGAGCGAAGCAGTCTCTCGACGAAGGTCTTCAAATTCGAGGGTCAGACGCTCGACCTTCCAATCAAGCACACCGCGGGTCCACGAAAGAGTCTCCCGCTCGGACTCCACCCGAGCATACGCATCCACAGCTTCAGCCCCCAGCTGGGCCAAAATCAGCCCTCCCTCCATAATCTGCTCCAACAGCGTAGAGGGGGGACCCTTCCGGACTTTTTCCCGCAAGTCTCGAAAAGCTAAGGAATGGCACGCTCGGTACAGAGGAGCATTGTCACGCCCCGAGCGCGGAAGATACTTAGATATGCGCGACGAGTTTATATCAATCATGTCAATCAGAGTAGTAGTGTATTTGACACCAAAACAGAGATGCGCAAAATAGAAAGATAACCCAATCCTTTATTTCATAATGGATAGACTATTACAAATCCAATACTCTATTCAATTAAAAAGGAAAAGTACATACTTGACTCAAGAAAATAGGAAAACGACTAGATGACACTTGGAAAAGCTCTAGCTCTTTCACTCTTGACCATTCCCATCCGATTGACTTCCCTCGTCGTCGGAATTACCTGAAAAGTAAGGGACAAACACGGAGTGAGCGAACGCTCAGTAGGAAATTATATCTCAGGAACTAGCAAGGGTTTAAGTAATTACATTTTTCATGAATGTACTATAGCTATGCATGCTCGCATAAAACGACAAGATAGAGAGAGAATTTATCAATAAGACAGCAAGATGAACTAGTCATGAGCTTTCAAGAAAAGATAACAAGATATTCAAGCAAGCACTCTTTAGCAAGTCATGTCAAGAACTTTGGCTATCATGTATCAAGCAAGCAAGTAATTACCCTTTTTCGGGTCACGCAATTCATGTCAAGTCAAGTACGAGTCAAGTACAAGATTTGTGTGGAATGTCCAATTAAGCTAGTCATGCACTCGGTATAATGTCAGATACCTTATCATTGAACTCCCATGGGCACAAGTACTTTCGGGTGCTCCTCCCAGGACCAGATCGGGCCCTATATGCGCAGGCATTTATCATGTATATTTGACATCCACTCTTGTATATATATATATAGCCAATAGGGAATTTTAACAATTTAAGCTTGTTGACACGTAGGATAACTTTGAGAGAATGGAGTCAAAAAAATACGATATTGGACATAGATAGGCGATAACAACGGTACAATCACGATGAACGATGAAACTAGGTGGAATTAGGTTCCCTTAACTCGGGTACCATGATAAACAAGTATGAACATTCTTTATATAGAATTGAGGTCCACATGAACAGTACATCAAAGGCAAGATACCCTCATTCTTATTATAGAATTGAGGTCCGTAAGAGCATCAACAAATGGCATGATATCATCATCCCATTAAGAATTCTCATGATATACTCTTTGCATATCATAAGGGCCGGTATACCATGTTTCTTTAGAGTGACATGGCATTCAATAGTGTAATGGGTTTTTAGGGTACAACCAGCTCAGTCGACCTTGAGGGAATCCAAGGTTCGAGAAGTCTTACGGAGGTCTCTATGACTAACTCGCTAGTCCAAAGGAACGGAATGTCTAATGGAGAGCTTGTATGTCAATGAGAGTTGAGGGTGATCGATAAAACATCATGAAAACGTGGGACTATACTCACGGAGTGGAGATATAGTGCCGATATACATATATATAGATATAATGAAAACCTCGGTTAAGAGAAACAGGAAAATAACGACTTAAGCAAAGTCACTACTCAAGAAATTAACGCCTTGGATAAGGGCGTTTATATATTTTTCCTATTTGCAGGAATTTCAATATTTCATTATTTCATCAAAAACACGCCCTGTATAGGGGCGTTTTCCTTAAATTTGACGCCTACTGTATTAGGCGTCCTTTTTATTTACAATATTTTACAGGATATACAATTTCAGGAGTTTATCAAAAACGCGCCCTGGGAAGGGGCGTTACATTTAAATTCACGCCCTGGAAAGGGGCGTGGGTTCAATAAGAAATGACCTGAGCCAGGTCGTGAGTTCACAGTTTCCATGAATTTTTTATAGATTTCAGGATAATAAAATTTCAGGAGACAAGATATATAATCACGACAAGAAAAATATCAGGAATTTACTGGTGAGCTCATGCATTACATTAGTTGCAGTATTTGATCGATATTTAATTTTTAAACATGGGTATTTATTATCTACAGAAAATTGCATGAAATTGACGCCTACTGGGAAGGGCGTCAAATATGTAATTAACGACCTTGGGCAGGTCGTTTCCTTTAAAGTAGCGCCCTTGTCGTGGGCGTTTCTTTCAAAATATTACAGAAAACGCTTCAAATCCATAATAAACCATGTATATGCATGTCATGCTAGTATATATCTTGAATTACTTCGTTTGGGCTACAGTGCTTTGAGAAAACCTACCTTATGAGAATTTTCTGATGGAGAAACGTGAAGGACTTGATGAGAATCCCTAGACTCTGAAAGTCCTAATAGCAGCAAACAGCAACAAGCAGAGCTTTATGTTAACGGAAGAGGGCTTTATTCTGTTGAAGAACTTTTGTTCTTCACAACGTGAATCCTCTTAACCTGTAAGTAGAGAAGAAGACGAAGAACCTGTTAATGTTCTTCATACCATCGTAAACAGAAAAGAAGAAGAAATAACCTTGGTTCTTCACCTACCGTAGAATAGTCCGAACGCCAAATAGCGTTCTTGGTTCGAGCAGTAGGTTATTTATAGGATTTCTAGAATCCTAATAGGGTTAGTGTTTGATTGGAAGTAATACTTCCAAGATAGAGTTATTGCTACATTCGAACTCTTTCTCATAGTTATCAACTTACCCTGGATAGACTCCCGGGTCGAACGAAACTCAAACTGAATTAGCGACCTAGGTCAGGGCGTCGAATTTAAATTGACGCCTTGTCAAGCGTCGTTATTTGTTTAAACGCGTCCATGCAAGGGACGTTACGCTATCTTGCCCTTTTTTATTTATTTTGGTCGTTTGAAATTTGACGCCTTGATATGTGGGCGTCCTTTCTCAAAACACGCCTTAGGTAAGGGCGTTTTATTTTAAAGTAGCGCCTTTATCTGAGGCGTTATTGCCATCAGGGTTTTATTTATTTTTATTCCAAGCTCTTTCGTTTATTTATTAAATCTTTTAATCTATTTTAATTTATTTATTCTTTTTAAATTTATCAGGGTTGCTACACCCTCCCCCACTTAAAAAGAATTTGGTCCCCAAATTCCATATCATATATTTGCATTTGGAGAGTGTAGAGTACGTACCTTCTAAAATAAATCTGAAAATTATTTCCTCATAGATTCCTCGGTCTCCCATGTAGCTTCATGTTCTGAATTCTTATTCCATTGTACTTTTAGCATGGGAATAACCTTATTTCTTAGGACACGTACTTCTCGATCTAAGATCTTCATAGGCTTCTGTTCATACGTGAATTCTTTCTGGATCACTAGGTCTTCATATTCAATAATATGTGATGGGTCATGTACATACTTCTTCAACATAGATATGTGGAACACATCATGTACTTCGGACAGTTGAGGTGGCAATGCGATGCGATAAGCAACCTCGCCAACTCTTTCTAGTATCTCAAAAGGTCCGATAAATCTCGGTGTAAGCTTGCCTTTAACACCAAATCTTCGTATTCCACGTCCAGGCGATATCTTGAGAAATACATGATCTCCAATTTGGAATTCGAGATCTCTTCTTCTTGTGTCGGCATAAGCCTTTTGCCTTGTCTGAGCTACTTGCAATCTTTCCCTGATTACTCGTATCTTCTCAGTTGTATCCCTTACCATGTCTGGACCTAACAGTTGTTTCTCTCCAACTTCATTCCAGCACAAGGGTGATCGGCAACTCCTTCCGTATAAAGCTTCAAAAGGTGCCATTTGTATACTAGCTTGGTAGCTATTATTGTATGCAAATTCGACCAGAGGCAAGTGATCATGCCAGTTTCCATCAAAATCAGTGATGCATGCTCTAAGCATATCTTCAACTACTTGATTTGTTCTCTCGGTCTGACCATCCGTTTGAGGATGAAAGGCTGTACTAAAATTAAGTCTCGTCCCCAACGAATGTTGTAGTCCTTTCCAAAAATGAGAAGTAAATCGGGGATCTCTGTCAAACACGATTGAAACAGGAATACCATGTAATCTGACTATTTCCTTGATGTATAGTGCAGCTAGGACATCAACTGACCATCGACTCTTGATTGGCAAGAAATGCGCAGATTTGGTCAATCGGTCAATGATAACCCATATTCCATCATGTCCTCTTTTTGATTTAGATAAACCCATGATGAAATCTATACCAATATCCTCCCACTTCCATTTAGGGATATCTAGAGGATGTAGCTTTCCAGCATGCTTTTGGTGTTCCGCCTTGACTTATTGGCATGTGAGACAGCGTGATACATAGTCCGCTATTTCTCTTTTCATGTTGGGCCACCAAAAATTTCTTTTCACATCTTGGTACATCTTGGTTGATCCAGGATGAATCGTATACCTTGATCTGTGAGCTTCATCTAAGATCTTCTTTTTCAATTCTGGGCAGTCCGGTATACCAGTTCTATTCTTGAACATTAATCTTCCATCAGAAGCTAGTTGGAAGTCCGATTGTCCTTTTAATCTGCCCTTGATTTCTACTAATGTAGGATCATCATCCTGAAGTGCTTGTATCTCAGATAATAAATCTGACTGTATGCTTACATGAGATAATGTGACACATCTAGGGTCCGTGTCCATGCTTATATTGAGTTCAGAGAATTGTTCTAGCAATTTCCATTCTTGAATCAGACAATTGGCTAACAGTGCTCTCGGCTTTCGACTAAGGGCATCTGCTACATGATTACCCTTTCCGGGGTGATATTGTATATTGAAGTCGAAGTCCTTGAGATATTCCAGCCATCGTCTTTGCCTCATATTTAGTTCCTTCTGTGAGAAAAGATATTTGAGACTCTTGTGATCGGAGTATACAGTAAACTGTACTCCATAAAGATAATGTCTCCATATTTTGAGTGCAAATACTACCGCGGCCAATTCTAAGTCATGGATGGGGTAGTTCTCTTCATGCTTCTTTAATTGACGAGAAGAGTAGGCTATAACCTTCCCTTGTTGCATTAGAACACACCCGAGGCCAATGCCAGAAGCATCAGTGTATACCTCGAACTTTTCTCCTTCAATTGGCAATGCTAAGATAGGAGCTGTAGTAAGATGATCCTTGAGAGTTTGGAAGCTTTTCTCACATTCCTCATCCCATTCATAACGGATCTCCTTGCGAGTTAACCTTGTAAGTGGCACGGCGATTTTAGAGAAATCCTTGATGAATCGCCTGTAATAGCCGGCAAGACCTAAGAAACTTCGGATCTCGCTAGCATTGGTCGGTCTTTCCCAGTTCCTTACAGCTTCAACCTTTGATGGGTCTACAGACAAGCCATCCTTTGATATAACATGTCCGAGAAAAGTTACTTCTTCAAGCCAGAATTCACACTTGCTAAGTTTTGCATATAATTGATTTGTCCTCAATATTTGTAATGTAATCCTCAAATGTTCCTCATGCTCTTCCTTGGTCTTGGAATAAATCAATATATCATCAATAAAGACCACCACGAATTGATCTAAATAAGGCCTGAATATATTATTCATTAACTGCATAAAGGCAGCAGGGGCATTCGTTAGTCTGAAAGGCATAACAACAAATTCATAATGGCCATACCTGCTTCTGAATGCGGTTTTATGAATATCCTCGTCCTTGATTCTTAGTTGGCGATATCCGGACCTAAGATCAATTTTGGAAAAGTACATGGATCCTGAAATTTGATCAAACAATTCATCGATTCTCGGCAGTGGATACTTGTTCTTGATAGTGAGATGATTCAATTGTCGATAGTCGACGCATAACCTCATGGATCCGTCTTTCTTCTTTACAAATAATACAGGCGCTTTCCACGGGGAAGTACTTGGTCTAATGAATCCTTTCTTAATGAGTTCCATCAATTACTCCTTTAACTCCTTGAGTTCAGCAGGTGACATCCTATAAGGTGCCTTTGAAATCGGACCAGCACCAGGGACTAAGTCAATGGTGAAGGCCACTTCTCTTTGCGGGGGAAATCCCGGTAAATCTTCCGGAAACACGTCCGGAAATTCTTGCACTACTGGAATGTCTTCTAGCTTAGCTTCCTTAGCTTCTTTAACTGTGACAAAGGCAAGGAAAGATGTACATCCTTTCCTGATGAGCTTGCTAGCTCGGAGAGCTGAAATAAGAGGGGATTTGCTCCGACTCTTGGGGCTAGTAAATATTAGTTCTGGGAATCCCTTGAATGTAACCTTACTATTGCGGCAATCAACCGTTGCCTGATACTTGGATAACCAATCTGCCCCTAGTATAACATCATACTCTTTCAGATCTAAACATATGAGATCAATAGAGAGATTTTGACCATGAATCAATACCTCGCAGTTTTGGTAATGATGTGTAATATCAGTCTCATCATCCAGAGGAGTAGACAAAACTAACTTTATCCATTCCGGTTCTAGGGGTAATGGGTCAGCAAACTTCTTAGAAACAATAGAATGCGATGCACCAGTATCAATTAAGACATATGCATTCCTGGAACAAACTTTCAATATACCTTCCACTAAGCCGCCTCCTTCTACTTGCTCGGTCTCCTTGATTGCATGAAGACGAGCATTCTTAGTTACTGGGTGCTTCCCGTCAACGGCTTGGTCGTTAAGTAATGGGCAATCGGGAATCAGATGCTCACGACTCCCACAACGGAGACATGCTCCTAGTTTCCTCCAGCATTCTTCTGCTCTATGACCCGCTTTATCACAATGTTTGCACACTGTATTTGGAGAGGTAGTGGTGATAGAGAAGGGCTTGGTCTTCTTGAACTTTTGGTCTTGTGAGGGAATACCTCCATTACTAGGCCTTTTCTTGAAGTTGGGTTTAAAGGAACCTGAACCTGTAACTTGTTCCTTCTTATCCTTACCACGAATCCTATCAGACAGTTCCGTGGCATCTTCTAATAGTTGAGCTCGGCGTACTATCTCTGAGTAGACTTGAATGTCCATCGGCGCCAGTTGAGTAATAGCTTGGGGCCTGAGCCCATTAAGAAACTTCCTAGCTTTCATTTTCTCGGTGCTAACTAGATGCTTAGCATACCGAGACAATCTAGAGAATTGGGCCTCATACTCGGCCACTGACAAAGATCGTTGCTTTAATGCAGCAAATTCTGCAGCCTTCTTTTCCTGAACTCGGTCCGAGAAATATTTCACGTTGAAGTGTTCAACGAATTCTTCCCACGAAACCTGATCTTGATTTATAGTAGCCTCTATTGATTCCCACCAGCATCTAGCATCCCTTTCTAACTGAAAAGTAGCTAATAAAACTTTATCCTGATCCGTGCATTGCATAACACGGAATATACGTTCTATCTCCCTAATCCAGTGTTCAGCGTCATCTGGATCAGTAGAACCCGTGAACTTGGGTGGGTTCATGTTCTTGAAAGTCTGGTGGAGACTTCCTGCTCGTTGTCCACCTCCTTGTGTTACTTGTTGCAGCACTTGAGTCATGCCTTGAAGGGTACGCTGCATGTTGCGCCATTGAGTACGTTCGGCAGCCATTATCCTACAATTTACAATAACTAGGTTAATATGTGATTGTATTTAAAGACTCATATACTATGTTAACTTTAACCCTTGGTTCTACCCAATCTCACTGGTTAAAGGTTTGAACATATCCTTGGACTTGGGTTTTTCCTAGGAATTGAATACCCTAGGCTCTGATACCACAAAAACTGTCACGCCCCGAGCGCGGAAGATACTCGGATATGCGCGACGAGTTTATATCAATGATGTCAATCAGAGTAGTAGTGTATTCGACACCAAAACAGAGATGCGCAAAATAGAAAGATAACCCAATCCTTTATTTCATAATGGATAGACTATTACAAATCCAATACTCTATTCAATTAAAAAGGAAAAGTACATAGTTGACTCAAGAAAATAGGAAAACGACTAGATGACACTTGGAAAAGCTCTAGCTCTTTCACTCTTGACCATTCCCATCCGATTGACTTCCCTCGTCGTCGGAATTACCTGAAAAGTAAGGGACAAACACGGAGTGAGCGAACGCTCAGTAGGAAATTATATCTCAGGAACTAGCAAGGGTTTAAGTAATTACATTTTTCATGAATGTACTATAGCTATGCATGCTCGCATAAAACGACAAGATAGAGAGAGAATTTATCAATAAGACAGCAAGATGAACTAGTCACGAGCTTTCAAGAAAAGATAACAAGATATTCAAGCAAGCACTCTTTAGCAAGTCATGTCAAGAACTTTGGCTATCATGTATCAAGCAAGCAAGTAATTACCCTTTTTCGGGTCATGCAATTCATGTCAAGTCAAGTACGAGTCAAGTACAAGATTTGTGTGGAATGTCCAATCAAGCTAGTCATGCACTCGGTATAATGCCAGATACCTTATCATTGAACTCCCATGGGCACAAGTACTTTCGGGTGCTCCTCCCAGGACTAGATCGGGCCCTATATGCGCAGGCATTTATCATGTATATTTGACATCCACTCTTGTATATATATATAGCCAATAGGGAATTTCAACAATTTAAGCTTGTAGACACGTAGGATAACTTTGAGAGAATGGAGTCAAAAAAATACGATATTGGACATAGATAGGCGATAACAACGGTACAATCACGATGAACGATGAAACTAGGTGGAATTAGGTTCCCTTAACTCGGGTACCATGACAAACAAGTATGGACATTCTTTATATAGAATTGAGGTCCACATGAACAGTACATCAATAGCAAGATACCCTCATTCTTATTATAGAATTGAGGTCCACAAGAACATCAACAAATGGCATGATATCATCATCCCATTAAGAATTCTCATGATATACTCTTTGCATATCATAAGGGCCGGTATACCATGTTTCTTTAGAGTGACATGGCATTCAATAGTGTAATGGGTTTTTAGGGTACAACCAGCTCAGTCGACCTTGAGGGAATCCAAGGTTCGAGGAGTCTTACGGAGGTCTCTATGACTAACTCGCTAGTCCAAAGGAACGGAATGTCCAATGGAGAGCTTGTATGTCAATGAGAGTTGAGGGTGATCGATAAAACATCATGAAAACGTGAGACTATACTCACGGAGTTGAGATATAGTGCCGATATACATATGTATAGATATAATGAAAACCTCGGTTAAGAGAAACAGGAAAATAACGACTTAAGCAAAGTCACTACTCAAGAAATTAACGCCTTGGATAAGGGCGTTTATATATTTTTCCTATTTGCAGGAATTTCAATATTTCATTATTTCATCAAAAACACGCCCTATATAGGGGCGTTTTCCTTAAATTTGACGCCTACTGTATCAGGCGTCCTTTTTATTTACAATATTTTACAGGATATACAATTTCAGGAGTTTATCAAAAACGCGCCCTGGGAAGGGGCGTTACATTTAAATTCACGCCCTGGAAAGGGGCATGGGTTCAATAAGAAATGACCTGAGCCAGGTCGTGAGTTCACAGTTTCCAGGAATTTTTTATAGATTTCAGGATAATAAAATTTCAGGAGACAAGATATATAATCACGACAAGAAAAATATCAGGAATTTACTGGTGAGCTCATGCATTACATTAGTTGCAGTATTTGATCGATATTTAATTTTTAAACATGGGTATTTATTATCTACAGAAAATTGCATGAAATTGACGTCTACTGAGAAGGGCGTCAAATATGTAATTAACGACCTTGGGCAGGTCGTTTCCTTTAAAGTAGCGCCCTTGTCGTGGGCATTTCTTTCAAAATATTACAGAAAACGCTTCAAATCCATAATAAACCATGTATATGCATGCCATGCTAGTATATATCTTGAATTACTTCGTTTGGGCTACAGTGCTTTGAGAAAACCTACCTTATGAGAATTTTCTGATGGAGAAACGTGAAGGACTTGATGAGAATCCCTAGACTCTGAAAGTCCTAATAGCAGCAAACAGCAACAGGCAGAGCTTTATGTTAACGGAAGAGGGATTTATTCTGTTGAAGAACTTTTGTTCTTCACAACGTGAATCCTCTTAACCTGTAAGTAGAGAAGAAGACGAAGAACCTGTTAATGTTCTTCATACCATCGTAAACAGAAAAGAAGAAGAAATAACTTTGGTTCTTCACCTACCGTAGAATAGTCCGAACGCCAAATAGCGTTCTTGGTTCGAGCAGTAGGTTATTTATAGGATTTCTAGAATCCTAATAGGGTTAGTGTTTGATTGGAAGTAATACTTCCAAGATAGAGTTATTACTACATTCGAACTCTTTCTCATAGTTATCAACTTACCCTGGATAGACTCCCGGGTCGAACGAAACTCAAACTGAATTAGCGACCTAGGTCAGGGCGTAGAATTTAAATTGACGCCTTGTCAAGCGTCGTTATTTGTTTAAACGCGTCCATGCAAGGGACGTTACGCTATCTTGCCCTTTTTTATTTATTTTGGTCGTTTGAAATTTGACGCCTTGATATGTGGGCGTCCTTTCTCAAAACACGTCTTAGGTAAGGGCGTTTTATTTTAAAGTAGCACCTTTATCTGAGACGTTATTTCCATCAGGGTTTTAATTATTTTTATTCCAAGCTCTTTCGTTTATTTATTAAATTTTTTAATCTATTTTGATTTATTTATTCCTTTTAAATTTATCAAGGTTGCTACAAGCATGAACACTGAAGGTGCTGGTAGAAGGAGGGGCAGCTCTCACCAGAGCGGCTGAGATCGGGGCATCTCCCTCGGGCAATCCTTGTTCCCACCGGTCGTGTAGCAACCCTGATAAAAATAAGATTTTTTAAAATAAATCAAATTAAAATAAAAGATAAGTAAATAGATGACAAAGAGCCTAAATGGGTAAAATCATTAATCAAGAAAAAATAACACCTTTGGTCAAGGCGCTACTTCGAAAAGAAACGCCCTTACATATGGCGTTAATTCTAAAAAGGACGCCAACACCAAAGGGCGTCAATTCCCAAACGACCGAAAATAAATAAAGGGCAATTATAAGTGACGCCCTCTACATGGGCGCGTTTTACATAAGAAATGACGCTTGACAAGGCGTCAATTTAAATTAACGCCCTCGCTTAAAACGCTAATTCAGTTCGAGTTTCGTTCGACCCAGGAGTCTATCCAGGGCAAGTTATGGATAACTACGTCGAAGGTAGAATATGGTAAGGACTCTATCATGGAAGTATTACTTCCAATATAACTCTAACCCTATTAGGATTCTAAAAACCCTATAAATACCCTCCTAAATCAACCCTTGATCGCTATTTGGCGATCTGCTGCTGCTGTTATCGACATGAAGAATAGGTAATGTTCTTCCTCTTTATTTCTGGTTGTGTGTGTTGAAAGAACGTTGATGTTCTTTTTCCTTCCTCATCTTCCTATACAGGTTGTCTGTGTTGTGAAGACGATCATCCTTTTGACTGAAGAACGAGTGCCTCGTCCATATTCTCCCTGTAGGAAGGACGTGAAGACTGTTGTCTTCCTCTCCTTCCTCCTTGTTGAACAGACGGCAAATCTTCTGTATCGGTGGGGAGCCTACGTTCAGCTGCATCAGACCAAGGACTTCAAGTTATCTCTGTTACGAACAGAGCATCGTTTTCTTCTCCAAACCTTCATCCGTTCATCAGTTTAATCTTCATAAGGTAGGTTTTCTCAAGAACGTAGCCCAAACTAACTCCAGTTGCTAGTAATACCTTCTGTCATACATGCATATAGTTTTATTGTGGTTTCAGATGTTTTCTATGTAATTTCAAAAAGAAACGCCCTTGGCAAGGGCGCTAATTTAAAGAAGCGACCCACCCTAGGGCGCTAATTATTGTTTTGACGCCCTGCCAAGAAGTCATCAATTACATGTAATTAATAAATACCCACGTTAAAAATTTAATATCTATGTAACCATGAATCTAAAATATTGCATGAGTATACCTGTGAAATCCTGCTATTTTTCCTGTCATGATCATGTACCCTATTTCTTGAAATTTTATTATCTGAAAATTGGTAAATTCTTGAATTCACGACCTTGTCTAGGTCGTCTCTTATTGAACTAACGCCCCAGACCAGGGCGCTAATTGAAAAGTAACGCCCCTGTCCAGGGCGCGTTTTTGTTAAAATTCCAGAATATTGATTTTCTGTAGAATGGAAATATTGAAGGGACGACTAAAGTATAAGTCATCAAATTGTGAATAAACGCCCCTGAGTAAGGAGTTAATTGGATAATTAATGACTTAGCTTAAGTCACTATTTTCTGTATTACTGTTTTACACTGATTCCTGTCAACCGAAGGGTTTTATATATATATATATATATATATATATATATCGGCACTATATTTCTATATCGGCACTATATTTCCACTCCGTGAATATAGTCCTATGTTTCATGATGTTTTTATCGCACTACCCTCAATTCTCATTGACATACAAGCTCTCCATTGGACATTCTGTTCCTTTGGACTAGCAAGTTAGTCATAGAGACCTCCGTAAGTCTCCTCGCAGCCTTGGATTCCCTCAAGACCGACTGAGCTGGTTGTACCATAAAAACCCATTACACTATTTTGCCATGTCACTCTAAAGAAACATGGTATACCGGCCCTCATGTTATGCAAAGTGTGTATCATGAGAATTCTCTTAATGGGATGAGGTTATCATGCCATTTGATGTTGTTCTTGTAAACCCCAATTCTATATTCAACATGATGTTCTTGTGGACCTCAATTCTATATTAAGAATGAGGACGTCTTGCCATTGATGTGCTGTTCATGTGGACCTCAATTCTATATAAAGAGTGTCCATACTTGTTTGTTATGGTGCCCAAGTTAGGGAACCAATTCCACCTAGTTTTATCGATGATCGTGATTGTATCGTTATTATCGCCTATCTATGTCAAGTGTCATATTTTTGGACCCTACTCTATCCAAGTTTACCCTACATGTCTACAAGCTTTATTCTTGAAATTCCATATTGGCTATACACAAAAGTGGATGTTAAAATACATGATTAATGCCTGCGCATATAGGGCCCGATCTGGTCCTGGGAGGAGCACCCGAAAGTACTTGTGCCCATGGGAGTTGATTGATCACGGTATTGGCATTATACCGAAGTGCATGACTAGCTTGATTGAACATTCCACAAATCTTGTACTTATACTTGACTTGATATTACATGACTTGCGTGACCCGAAAAAGGGTAATTTCATACTTGCGTGCTTGAATGTGATAGCCAAATTCCAACATGACATGATGAATACACTTGCTTGAATATCTTGATATCTTTTGATATAAGTTCTTGAAAGTTCATGACTAGTTCTCGTCGCTATCTTATTGTTATACACTCTCTCTATCTTGTCGTTTTATGCGAGCATGCATAGCTATAGTGCATTCATGAAAGATGTAATTACTTAAACCCATTGCTAGTTCTTGAGATATAATTTCCTACTGAGCGTTCGCTCACTTAGTGTTTCCCTACTTTTCAGGTAAGTCCGACGATGAGGGAACTCAAACGGATGGGGAAAATCAAGAGTGAAAGAGATAGAACTTCTTCCGTGTTATCTAGTATTTTTCATATTTTCTTGAGTCAAGCTTTGTATTTTTCCTTTATTTTAGTTAGTACTTCAAAGGTTTGTAATAGACATATTCTTATGAAGGAATAAAAGACTAGGTTATCTTTAATCTTGCGCATCTCTGATTTTGGTGTCGAATACACTAATACTCTGATTGACATGATTGATATAAACTCGTTACGCATCTCCGGGTATCTTCCGCGCTCGGGGCGTGACAGTTTTTGTGGTATCAGAGCCTAGGGTATTCAATTCCTAGGAAAACCCAAGTCCAAGGATAGGTTCAAACCTTTAACCAGTGAGATTGGGTAGAACCAAGGGTTGAGATAACTTAAAAGCCCTTAACGCGAGTATATACTAATATAGTTATTGTAATTGTAGGATAATGGCTGCCGAACGTGCTCAGTGGCGCAACATGCAGCGTACACTTCAAGGCATGACTCAGGTGCTGCAACAGGTAGCACAAGGAGGAGCACAACGAGCAGGGAGTCTCCACCAAGTCTTTAAAAACATGAACCCGCCTAAATTCACGGGTTCTACTGATCCGGACGACGCAGAGCACTGGATCAGGGAGACGGAACGTATATTCCGTGTTATGCAGTGGACGGATCAAGATAAAGTCTTATTAGCTACCTTTCAGTTGGAAAGGGATGCCCGATGCTGGTGGGAATCAATAGAAGCTACTTTAAATCAAGACCAAGTTACTTGGGAAGAATTCGTTGAACATTTCAACGCTAAATATTTTTCGGACCGAGTCTAGGAGAAGAAAGCCGCAGAATTCGCTGCACTGAAGCAACGATCTTTATCAGTGGCCGAGTACGAGGCCCAATTTTGTAGATTATCTCGGTATGCGAAGCACTTAGTTAGCACCGAGAAGATGAAAGCTAGGAGGTTCCTAAATGGGCTCAGGCCCCAGTATATCACACAATTGGCGCCAATGGATATCCAGGTCTACTCGGAAATTGTGCGCCGAGCTCAGCTATTAGAAGACGCCACGGAACTATCTGATAGAATCCGTGGGAAGGACAAGAAAGAACAAATCACAAGTTCGGGTTCCTTTAAACCCAACTTCAAGAAGAGGCCTAGCAATGGAGGTACTTCCTCACAAGATCAGAAGTTTAAGAAGACCAAGCCCTTCTCCATCACCACTACCCCATCAAATATAGTGTGCAAGTATTGTGACAAGGCGGGCCATAGAGCAGAAGAATGTTGGAGGAAACTAGGAGCATGTCTCCGCTGTGGGAGTCGCGAACATCAAATTCCCGATTGCCCATTACTTAATGATCAAGCCGGGGACGGGAAGCGCCCAGTAACCAAGAATGCTCGTCTTCACGCAATTAAGGAGACCGAACAAGAAGAAGAAGGCGGACTAGTAGAAGGTACATTGAAAGTTTGTTCCAAGTCTGCATATGTCTTAATTGATACTGGTGCTTCACATTCAATTGTTTCCAAGAAGTTTGCTGATCCGTTACCCCTAGAACCGGAATGGATAAAATTAGTCTTGTATACTCCTCTAGGAAACGAGACTGATATTACACACCATTACCAGAACTGTGAAGTATTGGTTCATGGTAAGAATCTCCCTATTGATCTTATATGTTTAGATCTAAAGGAGTATGATGTCATACTAGGAGCGGATTGGTTATCTAAATATCAGGCAACGGTCGATTGCCGCAATAGCAAGGTTACTTTCGAGGAATTTCCAGAACTGATCTTTACTAGCCCCAAGAGGCGAAGCAAAACCCCTCTTATTTCGGCTCTCCGAGCTAGCAAGCTCATCAGGAAAGGATGTGTATCTTTCCTTGCATTCGTCACGATTAAGGAGGCTAAGGAAACTAAGATAGATGACATTCCGGTGGTACAAGAATTTTCGGACGTATTTCCGGAAGATTTGCCTGGATTACCCCCACAAAGAGAGGTGGCCTTCACCATCGATTTAGTTCCTGGTGCGGGTCCAGTTTCTAAGGCACCGTATAGAATGTCACCTGCTGAACTTAAGGAGTTAAAGGAGCAATTGATGGAACTCATTAAGAAAGGATTCATAAGACCAAGTACTTCCCCATGGGGAGCGCCTGTATTATTTGTAAAGAAGAAAGATGGATCCATGAGGTTATGCATCGACTATCGACAGTTGAATCATCTCACTATCAAGAACAAGTATCCACTGCCGAGAATCGATGAGTTGTTTGATCAAATTTTAGGATCCAAGTACTTTTCCAAAATTGATCTTAGGTCGGGATATCATCAGTTAAGAATCAAGGATGAGGACATTCAAAAGACTGCATTCAGAAGCAGGTATGGCCATTATGAATTTGTTGTTATGCCTTTCGGACTAACGAATGCCCCTGCTGCCTTTATGCAGTTAATGAATAGTATATTCAGACCTTATTTGGATCAATTCGTGGTGGTCTTTATTGATGATATATTGATTTATTCCGAGACCAAGGAAGAGCATGAGGAGCATTTAAGGATTGCATTACAAATATTGAGGACAAACCAATTATATGCAAAACTCAGCAAGTGTGAATTCTGGCTTAAAGAAGTGACTTTTCTCGGACATGTTATATCAAAGGATGGCTTATCAGTAGATCCATCAAAAGTTGAAGTAGTAAGAAATTGGGAAAGACCAACCAATGCTAGCGAGATCCGAAGTTTCTTAGGTCTTGCGGGCTATTACAGGCGATTCATCCAAGATTTCTCTAAGATCGCCGTACCACTTACGAGGTTAACTCGCAAAGAGACCCGTTACGAATGGAGTGAGGAATGTGAAAGAAGCTTCCAAACTCTCAAAGATCATCTTACTACAACTCCTGTCTTAGCTTTACCAATGGAAGGAGAGAAATTCGAGGTATACACTGATGCTTCTGGCATTGGCCTCGGATGTGTTCTAATGCAACAAGGAAAGGTTATATCTTACTCTTCTCGTCAATTAAAGAAGCATGAAGAGAACTACCCCGTCCATGACTTAGAATTAGCCGCGGTACTTTTTGCACTAAAGATCTGGAGACATTATCTATATGTAGTGCAGTTTACTATATACTCCGATCACAAGAGTCTCAAGTATCTTTTCTCTCAAAAGGAACTAAATATGAGGCAACGGCATTGGCTAGAATATCTCAAGGACTTCGACTTCAATATACAATATCATCTTGGAAAGGGTAATCATGTAGCAGATGCCCTTATTCCAAAGCCGAGAACACTGTTAGCCAATTGTATGATTCAAGATTGGAAGTTGCTGGAGCAATTTTCCAAGCTCAATATAAGCATGGACACAAACTTCAAATGTGTCACATTGTCTCATATAAGCATTCAGCCGGACCTATTAACTGAAATACAAGCACTTCAGGAGGATGACCCAATATTAGTGGAAATCAAGGGCAAACTAGAAGGACAATCTGATTTCCAATTAGCATCAGATAGAAGGTTGTTATTCCAAAACAGAACTTGCATACCGGATTGTCCCGAGTTAAAGAAGAAGATCTTAGATGAAGCTCATAGATCAAGGTACACGATTCATCCTGGATCTACCAAAATGTACCAAGATGTGAAAAAAAATTTTGGTGGCCCAACATGAAAAGGGAAATAGCAGACTATGTATCACGTTGTCTCACTTGCCAACAGGTCAAGGCGGAACACCAAAAGCCTGCTGGAAAACTACATCCTCTAGATATCCCTAAATGGAAGTGGGAGAATATTGGTATGGATTTCATCATGGGTTTATCTAAATCAAAAGGAGGACATGATGGAATATGGGTTATTATTGACCGATTGACTAAATCAGTGCATTTCTTGCCAATCAAGAGCCGATGGTCAATCGATGTGTTGGCTGCATTATACATCAAGGACATAGTCAGATTACACGGTATTCCTATCTCAATCGTGTCGGACAGAGATCCCCGTTTTACTTCTCATTTTTGGAAGGGACTACAACATTCGTTAGGAACAAGGCTTAACTTTAGTACAGCTTTTCATCCTCAAACGGATGGTCAGACCGAGAGAACTAATCAGGTGGTTGAAGATATGCTCAGAGCTTGCATCATTGATTTCGATGGAAGCTGGCATGATCACTTGCCGTTGGTGGAATTTGAATACAATAATAGCTACCAGGCAAGTATACAAATGGCACCTTTCGAAGCCTTATACGGAAGGAGTTGCCGATCACCCTTATGCTGGGACGAAGTTGGAGAGAAACAACTATTAGGACCAGACATGGTAAGGGATACTACTGAGAAGATACAATCGATTAGAGAAAGACAGCAAGTTGCTCAGTCTAGGCAAAAGGCTTATGCCGATACAAGAAGGAGAGATCTTGAATTCCAAGTTAGAGATCATGTATTTCTCAAGATATCGCCTGGACGTGGCATACGGAGATTTGGTGTTAAGGGCAAGCTTACACCAAGATTCATCGGACCCTTCGAGATACTGGAACGGGTTGGCGAGGTTGCTTATCGCATCGCATTGCCTCCTCAATTGTCCGATGTTCATAATGTGTTCCACATATCTATGTTGAAGAAATATGTACACGATCCATCACATATTATTGAACATGGAGACTTAGTTATCCAGAAGGATCTCACATATGAACAGAAGCCCATAAAGATACTAGATCGGGAAGTACGTACCCTAAGGAATAAGGTTATTCCCATGCTTAAGGTACAATGGAATAAGAACTCCGAACATGAAGCTACATGGGAGACCGAGGAATCCATGAGGAAGCGATTTTCAGAATTATTTTAAGGTATATACTCTACACTCTCCGCTTATATATACTATGGAATTTGGGGACCAAATTCTTTTAAGTGGGGGAGGGTGTAGCAACCCTGATAAAAACAAGATTTTTTAAAATAAATCAAATTAAAATAAAAGATAAGTAAATAGATGACAAAGAGCCTAAATGGGTAAAATCATTAATCAAGAAAAAATAACGCCTTTGGTCAAGGCGCGACTTCGAAAAGAAACGCCCTTACATAAGGCGTTAATTCTAAAAAGGACGCCAACACCAAAGGGCGTCAATTCCCAAACGATCGAAAATAAATAAAGGGCAAGTATAAGTGACGCCCTCTACATGGGCGCGTTTTACATAAGAAATGACGCTTGACAAGGCGTCAATTTAATTTAACGCCCTCGCTTAAAACGCTAAATCAATTCGAGTTTCGTTCGACCTAGGAGTCTATCCAGGGCAAGTTATGGATAACTACGTCGAAGGTAGAATATGGTAAGGACTCTATCATGGAAGTATTACTTCCAATATAACTCTAACCCTATTAGGATTCTAAAAACCCTATAAATACCCTCCTAAATCAACGCTTGATCGCTATTTGGCGATCTGCTGCTGCTGTTATCGACGTGAAGAACATGTAATGTTCTTCCTCTTTATTTCTGGTTGTATGTGTTGAAAGAACGTTGATGTTCTTTTTCCTTCCTCATCTTCCTATACAGGTTGTCTGTGTTGTGAAGATGATCATCCTTTTGACTGAAGAACGAGCGCCTCGTCCATATTCTCCCTGTAGGAAGGACGTGAAGACTGTTGTCTTCCTCTCCTTCCTCCTTGCTGAACAGACGGCAAATCTTCTGTATCGGTGGGGAGCCTACGTTCAGCTGCATCAGACCAAGGACTTCAAGTTATCTCTATTACGAACAGAGCATCGTTTTCTTCTCCAAACCTTCATCCGTTCATCAGTTTAATCTTCATAAGGTAGGTTTTCTCAAGAATGTAGCCCAAACTAACTCCAGTTGCTAGTAATACCTTCTGTCATACATGCATATAGTTTTATTGTGGTTTCAGATATTTTCTATGTAATTTCAAAAAGAAACGCCCTTGGCAAGGGCGCTAATTTAAAGAAGCGACCCACCCTAGGGCGCTAATTATTGTTTTGACGCCCTGCCAAGAAGTCGTCAATTACATGTAATTAATAAATACCCATGTTAAAAATTTAATATCTATGTAACCATGAATCTAAAATATTGCATGAGTATACCTGTGAAATCCTGCTATTTTTCCTGTCATGATCATGTACCCTATTTCTTGAAATTTTATTATCTGAAAATTGGTAAATTCTTGAATTCACGACCTTGTCTAGGTCGTCTCTTATTGAACTGACGCCCCAGACCAGGGCGCTAATTGAAAATTAACGCCCCTGTCCAGGGCGCATTTTTGTTAAAATTCCAGAATATTGATTTTCTGTAGAATGGAAATATTGAAGGGACGACTAATGTATAAGTCGTCAAATTGTGAATAAACGCCCCTGAGTAAGGCGTTAATTGGATAATTAATGACTTAGCTTAAGTCGCTATTTTCTGTATTACTGTTTTACACTGATTACTGTCAACCGAAGGGTTTTTTATATATATATATATCTATATCGGCACTATATTTATATATCGGCACTATATTTCCACTCCGTGAATATAGTCCCATGTTTCATGATGTTTTTATCGCACTACCCTCAATTCTCATTGACATACAAGCTCTCTATTGGATATTCCGTTCCTTTGGACTAGCAAGTTAGTCATAGAGACCTCCGTAAGTCTCCTCGCAGCCTTGGATTCCCTCAAGGCCGACTGAGCTGGTTGTACCATAAAAACCCATTACACTATTTTGCCATGTCACTCTAAAGAAACATGGTATATCGGCCCTCATGTTATGCAAAGTGTGTATCATGAGAATTCTCTTAATAGGATGAGGTTATCATGCCATTTGATGCTGTTGTTGTAAACCCCAATTCTATATTCAACATGATGTTCTTGTGGACCTCAATTCTATATTAAGAATGAGGACATCTTGCCATTGATGTGCTGTTCATGTGGACCTCAATTCTATATAAAGAGTGGCCATACTTGTTTGTTATGGTGCCCAAGTTAGGGAACCAATTCCACCTAGTTTTATCGATGATCGTGATTGTACCGTTATTATCGCCTATCTATGTCAAGTCTCATATTTTTGGACCCTACTCTATCCAAGTTTACCCTACATGTCTACAAGCTTTATTCTTGAAATTCCATATTGGCTATACACAAAAGTGGATGTTAAAATACATGATTAATGCCTGCGCATATAGAGCCCGATCTGGTCCTAGGAGGAGCACCCGAAAGTACTTGTGCCCATGGGAGTTGATTGATCACGGTATTGGCATTATACCGAAGTGCATGACTAGCTTGATTGAACATTCCACAAATCTTGTACTTATACTTGACTTGATATTATATGACTTGCGTGACCCGAAAAAGGGTAATTTCATACTTGCGTGCTTGAATGTGATAGCCAAATTCTAACATGACATGATGAATACACTTGCTTGAATATCTTGATATCTTTTGATATAAGTTCTTGAAAGTTCATGACTGGTTCTCGTCACTATCTTATTGTTATACACTCTCTATCTTGCCGTTTTATGCGAGCATGCATAGCTATAGTGCATTCATGAAAGATGTAATTACTTAAACCCATTGCTAGTTCTTGAGATATAATTTCCTACTGAGCGTTCGCTCACTTAGTGTTTCCCTACTTTTCAGGTAAGTCCGACGATGAGGGAACTCAAACGGATGGGAAAAATCAAGAGTGAAAGAGATAGAGCTTCTTCCGTGTTATCTAGTCTTTTTCATATTTTCTTGAGTCAAGCTTTGTATTTTTCCTTTATTTTAGTTAGTACTTCAAAGGTTTGTAATAGACATATTCTTATGAAGGAATAAAGGACTGGGTTATCTTTACTCTTGCGCATGTCTGATTTTGGTGTCGAATACACTAATACTCTGATTGACATGATTGATATAAACTCGTTACGCATCTCTGGGTATCTTCCGCGCTCGGGGCGTGACAGGTCGGCTCGACGTGAGCACCCCCAATGTGTACCTCCCTAGTTTCGAGTGGCTGTGAGCGAGTCACCTCCTCCTGCGACCCTCCAGCCTCGACCTGCTGGGGGCGGTCTCCCTCGTCTGGTGCCCCCTCCGCCACGCTCGGCGCCTCAACATCGGCGGTGATCCCTCCATCATCGGCCCCCTCTTGCTTAGTAGAGGGGAGAGCCGACAGGGAATCTCCTCTAGACACACGGGCGGCCTCCTCCTTCCTCGCCCGCTTCTTCTCAACGGATTGAGCCTGCATTGAAGACTACAGCAACTTGGCCATGGGATCCTTGCCCTTGACCCCCCGGCGCTCGGAAGCATCGTCCTGGGCCACCAGATTGCCCTTGTCCCGGGAGCGGGACTAGCCCTCTGAAGCCTGAAGATCGTCGAGAGTCGGAGCCTCGTCCAAGACGATGACCTCCAACTCAGATGGAGGTGCCTCCTCCTCGAGCACTCGCCTCATGTCTAAACCACAGAAAGCAGACAGAGAAAAAGAAGACTCCAACTCAGCAAGAAGGAAGACCAAGTTCTCGAACTCCTTACCTGTCAGCAATAGCACTCGAGCAAGGTAGCTCTCAATGTTGGAAGAAGTCACCAAATCAGCAGTCTCCTGGCAATTTTGCTGAAGGATAGCAGCCTCCTCTTCCACCTCCGGCGATAACTCAACCTGCTTCGGAGGAATGTTTGGGTGGAAATTGGGCGCCGTCGAGAAATTCGAGGCTACACCTACTGCCAATGGGCCCACCCAGAAATATTGGGTCTTCCACGCTTTTGTTGGTTTTAATGTGTCCCTTCTTTTGCAAGATGGGCTATGATGCCAACTATGAGTTAATAATGAGCCAAGTAATGAAATCAATCAACCTATGAACATACGAATCATGAACCTAGGCAATCAACACAAGCTCTAGCATGGGCATGCTATCTCAATCAAAACTAAGCTAAGCAAACAAAGAAAAAAACACACGCCGGGGCGTGGAATAAGGAATAGGAAAACACACCGTATAGGTGGAACAAGCAAAAGTAAAAGAGATATGATGAGAGAGAAAAGTTAATGCCCAAACTAAGAAAAGATGTCATCGCCACCAAGGTAAAAACAAGCCAAAGACCTGATCAATACCTTAGAATAGGAGGATGATGCACCCGCCCACGGGAGAGAGAAAACAATCAGGAAACTGCAGCTCTGTGGGATGTGACGGTCGAAGGATGGTGCGTCACAGGACTGTGACGGTCCCACGATAGACCGCTACAACACTCTAACGCGCCTGTGATAGACCGTCAGAGCTTCTGTAGAATAAGGTTGGGAATCTTTTGATCTCCAAGCTTTCCAGCTGGCCAGAGAGCTTGGGCCTTGTGATATGGACTCTGTAAACCTGCAAAAGAGTGTAGAACACAAGAAAAATAACCCAGATTAGCCCTTTCACAAAGTAGTATCAATGATCCAAAGAACTTGTGAACATGCAAAAGGAGAGGAAATACTGGGGAGATTGGTTTTTTAACCCCTCTAGGGTGTTTTAAAAGATGGGAGGATGTTTTGAAATCTATGCAGCAGATGAAAGAACGTGAAAGATGGATAGGGAGAATGCTATGATTGCTTAGAAGAGAGGAAAACACTAAGAACAATGATGTGACTGAACTAAACCCTTGAAACTGATACTCCCTGGACTTTGGAAGTAGATGAACGTGGGAAGTAGGTCTCCTTGATTGGTTCTGGCTCTAGGATGTGGCAGCACTTCGACGGAAACTCCATATTTTTCCTCTTCAAGCCATGAAGTCAAGGGTTCTATTTATAGGCCCTCAAAGTCTAGGTTCGAGTTGAGGATAATCCAGCAAGAAAGTAGGACGTTTCTTAGCAAACTCTTGAAGATAATACTTCCAAGAGTCCATAGAAACAAACAGAAGGTTCTGAGGATCAGATTTGGAAGAGAAATCAAAGAAACAAACTCTTAAGTCGGCCACGGAGTAGCAGAGAAAAGGCCAAGCTTGCCAGGACTCTTTGTTTGATGTAACGGCTACTCGATAGACCGCCACAAGGATGTAACGCTCCAGGAAGAGACCGTCACATAGCCTTATCCCTTAAGAAGATAAGATCAACGGGGGAAGTTTTCAAACGTTGGACTCTAGTTGTAATGGTCAAGTGTTGATGTATTAGAGAGCTGTAACACCCCCTCAAAAGACCGTTAGAGACAATAGAGTGCCAAAAAAAGGAAAGCTTGCTAAGCTGCGTCCAACGGAAAAAGGCAAGGAACCAGACTCAACCAAGGAGACATGACTCAAGAAATGGACCTCAAATTGATCAAGAAGGCTCAACAAAGGTGAACAACTCGGAGCATCATATAGAATGAATAAGGAGATGACCCGACTTATTGGACATAAAACGGGTGTCAATAGATGCCCCTCCTTAACGTCCTCTTTGCAGAGGAGCGAGCGGAGGTGAAGCTGTTGACACCCGTTTTATGACCAATGAGTTGGGTCATCTCCTTGTTTATCCATATGATGCTCCGAGTTGTTCACTCTTCATCGAGTCTCCTTGATCAGTTTGAAGCCTGTTTCTTGGGTCTTCTCCTTGGTTGGAGTGTGGTTTATTGTGGCCTTTTATTCGATGAGCTTAGCAAGCTTTGCACCTTTTTTTTATCCTCATTGTTAATAACAGTCCTCCCTGGGGGTGTTACTTCCATATAACGCATGATCCTTGGGCCGTTACTTATTGAAGAGTCCTAAAGTTTGAGGCCTTTGTTCTAAAGTTTATCCTCTTGCTTATCCATTGAATCTAACGGTCTGTCGTGCAGCCGTTATTTATCCCAACGCGTCCAGCCTTGGCCGTAACTTTCCTTCGAGAGTCCAACTTGTTTGATCTTCTTCCCGTTGATCTTATCTCTTTTGAGATAAGGTTGAATGTAACGGACGTTCCCTGGCGCGTTATTTTCATGTGGCGGTCTGTCGACCAGCCGTTACATCCAACAGAGAGTCCTGGCAGTTCGGGCCTTTTCTATGCTACTCCTTGGTCGAGATAAGAGCTTGAATTGTTGATTTCTCTTCCAAATCGGATCCTCAGAACCTTCTGTTTGTTTCTATGGACTCTTGGTGATATTATCTTCAAGTATTTGCTAAGAGTTATCCTCTTATCTTGCTGGATTATCCTCTGCTCGACCGGAGAGTTTGAGGGTCTATAAATAGCACCCTTAACTTCATGGCCCGAAGGAGGAAGATCTGGAGTTTGCGTCGAAGTGCTGCCGCATTCTGGAGTCACATCTGACCAAGGGCAATTGTCTCTCACGTTCATCTGCTTCATGGTGAAGGGAGTATTCGTTCCATTGGTTTTCAAAGTTCATCATTACATATTGTGTTCTTCCTCATCTCCCTTTCATCAAAAGCATTGTCCCTCTTCTTTTTCCACGTTCTCCCTGGTTTTTCATCATCTAAACATCCTCCTATCTTTTTAAAAACGCCCAGAGGGGTTAAAAAAACCAAAACCTCCCCGGTACTTTCCTTTCCTTTTGCAAGCTATTGAGTTTATTGAAGAATTGATGCTATATTGTTTAACGGGCTAATCTGGGTCTATTTTCTTGTGTTTTCACATTCTTTGGCAGGTTTACAGGTTCACCACACGAGGCCCAAGTCTTCTGGCCGGCTGGAGGAGTTGGAGTTAAAAGAATCCACAAGCTATTACTGAAGGTTATTTGACGGTCTTGTGCATGCGCGTCAGATTCTTATAGCGATTCATCGAGCGACCGTCACTTCCCAGTGACGAGTGGGCTTTCGGCCATTACATTCCGTTGATCTGCAGATTTCTCTGATTTTTTTTCTCCCGTGGGCGGGTGCTTCATCCACCTATTTTCAAGGTATTTTCAAGTCTTTGGCTTGTTTCTACTTTGGTGGCGATCACGTTCTTTCTTGGTATTGGGCATTAGCTTTCTCTCCATCTCATATCTCTTATCCTCTTTGCTTGCTCCACCCTTGCGGTGTGTTTTTTATTTGCTCTTGCTCCACGCCCCGGCGTGTGTTTTTCTTTATTCCCTTAGTTTAGTTTGATGATTGAGATAGTATGCCCATGCTAGAGCTTGTTCTGGTTGCCTAGGTTCATGGTTCGCATGTCCTTGGGTTGATCGAGATCTTTGATTTTTGCCTATCATCTTTATTGCACATAAAACAAAAAGAAGAAGAGAAGCAAAACAAATCAACAGATAATTTTTTGGCGATCACGGTGGGACAACTTGTGCCAATCGTGTCTTGATCTCTGTTTAAACCCCCCCATCATTCCCTTGTTTGATTGTCCTCAGATCTCCCTTTTACTTCATCTTATTTCTGGTTCTCTGGGTGTTCTAACGGCCCTCTGTCCCTGCGTTACTCCACTCTGACGTAGGTGTATTGGACGATTATACGCCTGATCCTGTGTGCGGGCTTTTCACGGATTTCCCTTTTATTTTTGGTTGTTTTTGGCTCTCTGGCTCATCCGACGGTCCTAGTGCTCTGCGTTATATTACTTCTGGCGGTCTGGTCTTTGACCGTTATTATCTTCTGACGCAGGGTCTATAGACCGTTATACTCCAGACAGGTATGCATCCCGAGGTGCATTACTTTCCGCAGTTTCTACTGTGATTTCCTTGCTTGGGTGATATCTGACTTCCTCCCTGATTGTTCTACATATTTACATCATTGCATGCATAATTGTTTGCTAGATTCTAGGCTAGATTTTGCATGCACTCCAGTGCACATAGGTTCATTCATACTTTCATACATTAGATTGCATTTTTCTACCCTGGTGTGCGGACCTCTCGTCTCCATATTCCTTGGGGCCGACTAGGAAATCACACTAGGGACCTCCATAAGTCCCCGCGAGCCGTGGATTCCAACACGGACGCCGGGCCGGTTGTACCTTTTCCACCCCGTGTCTAGGGTTGCATAAGTGAAGGAGTGGTCACACTTAGAGTCAAATCAAGTTTTACATCCATCTCCCGTCAGGAACCAATTGTTGAGAGCTCATATTAATCCATCCACTAAAGTTCCAAAGGAGAAATCATAAGAATCTTGAAGCATCATATTAAACAATTTGGTTGGCTTTGAGTGTCTTCATCTCTTGCTACTTACATCTTTGTGATAAATCGTCTAAGTTTGGTTGCTCATTGTGTGTTCGTGTTGTGTTGTTTGCATCTTGTTAAGGTTGTTCGTTGCATGTGGAGTTGTTTTCGTCAGTTGGAAGCACCTCCTAGGGTCAACTCATTCTCCAAGTTCTACTCAAATCCGCTCTTCGAATCCACCATGGCTTCTTTCAATCCTCCCCATTCCCAAGAGGATTCTCTTCCTCAAGGGCTTCTTGAAAACCCTGCTAGGGTTACCTCGTTCTCTTCTGGAGAGGGGACGGTCCCTCTTTCGTCCTCTACCTCCATGGAAGGTGGTCAGGCTACCCCTTCCTTCTCTACTCCTTCTGCGGGCTCCATTCTCCAGATGATGGCCCAATTGGATCCGGCCCAACTCTAAACTGTCTATCAGGCCATGCAAGGATCCAATATCTCCCCTCCCACGATTATGCAGGGTCAATCCAATTCTCTCATCCAGCCCACTCTAATTAATCTCACTTCGGTCCAACCCCGGACCATCACATTCACCGGCATGGAGATGGGCCAATCTTCCGCTTCGGCCCAGCAATCTTTTGACAAAGGGAAGTCTCCTATCCCTTCTTTCACTCAGATGGATCATCACTTGTCTAGCCCACTTGTTCCACAAGTCCTGTTGGGTCCCTCCGATTTTCTGCACCCTCAGTCAGGGGTGGTCCAAGCCCACTCCAATCTGGGTCAATCTCAGGCCCAATATCCTTCTTATGGGCCCCCTACTGCGGCCGTTTATCCTTCGGCTCCTTCTTATGGGCTCCTACCTCCTACTACAATTCACCCCTCTGCTCCTCAACTTCGAGCATCATCTTTTGCTACCCCTGCTCCATCCAGAGAGCATGAATTACTTGATAAATCGGCCACCATGCAACAACAACTCGACTTCCTCCAGAAGCGGGTTGGCCCACAATCCTTGGCAGATGTTCCAGTTCCCAGCTTCCAGAACATCCGATTCCCTCCCCAGTCCGAGCTCCCCAATTATAGAAAATATGACGGGAACGGCAATCCCTTTATTCACGTGAGGGATTTCTTATATGAATCGGCCAATTTCCAATATGATGATCGTCTTATGGCGTATTTATTCCGCCAATCATTGGATGGTGTTGCACTGGAATGGTTTTATTCTCTGCCATTGGAAGAAGCTGAGAGCTTTAAGGTAGTAAAAGACAAGTTTATTTAGCAGTTTCAAGACCGGGTCGGCCCGGAATATTCTTTTACAGATCTGGTGGCCGAAAAGATGAAAACAGATGAGGAGTTTGCCACTTATGTAGATAGGTGGAGGCAGATGGCTGATAGAGTGCCCGGCCATATTCCGGAGGAAGAGAAGGTCAAGCTACTTATTTCAAATGCTACTCCAACCTTTCGAAACATCCTGGCAATGAACGACATAGCCAACATGCACCAACTATATAGCCGGGTGCGCTTTATTCAGACTCAGTTCAAGGACTCCCCTATCCATTCTCTGTTCGAAAACTAAAAGCCCAAGTACCATAAGAAGCCACAAGGGCCGGTTACAGAAGGGGTCCAAATGAATGAGCAGGTTCAAGCCGTTGCTTTCCCATTCCAAAACGCACCTTTCCGCTTCCCTCAAAACCCCCGCACTCCATAAAATCCCGCTCCACAGAACTTCCAAATCACTCCGCAAAACCCTCCGCCCACCTTCACCATTCCACAAAACACCTTTGCCGCACCACAGCAACCACCACCACCCCTGCAATACCACAACGTCCCTCCACCCAACGGCTATAACAACAACCCAAACAACAAACGCCCGGCTCCCAAGAGGGCACAATATCATCCACTGTAAGAAACCCTCACGGATATTTTCCCGGCTCTTATGTCGGTTAATGCTATACAGCTTCCTCCGGAACGGCCCAACTGGAATCCGGCCGTTGATCAGACGAAGTATTGTATGTTCCATAGGCAACCGGGACATACCATTGAAGGATGTTTTCAATTCCGGGACCTAGTATATGATCTTCATGAAGGACAGAGGATAGATTGGGCCGAAATGCACAGGGCCATCGCAGAAATTCAGGAAAAGAGAAGGCAGCCGCAGAGGCAGCAAGTGCAGCAGCATCAAGCACCGCAGCCGCAGCAGCCGCCACAACAGCAGCAACCACAGCAGGTTCAGGATCTGGGGATCCATCAAAATCTGATGCCAAACCATCCGCCCGCTCCACAACCTCAGCCACCGGCGCCAGCGCAAGTCAATGTAGTCCAACCCCCGACTCCTAATGCCGAGTGGTCTTTTGATGATGATGGTACTGCACCACAAGTAATGGCCCTCCACCATAACCACTGCAACCCCCTCACCCCTTCATTTATCCCCCCTACACACCCAACACCCTCTCCGCTTGTCCTTCCATTCACACCCGCACCAGCAAATCCACCACCACCCACAGCGCCATCATACCCACCATTAGTTACCCCCGCTACGGTCATAACCATCCCCTCATCCAATCCTCCGCCCGTAACCCTGCCTACACTCGTCCTCCCACCATCCGCACCATCCCCCATCATCACCCCTCACCAGATCATCTCTCCCACGCAGTCTATTCCACTCATCCACCCTACCGGGCCAATCATATCATTTCCGGACGCCGCGGAAAATTGCGCCTTAAGAAGCGGGAAGTTGTTCCATTGGAATTACCCCACTACCTCCAATCCCCAGTCCTCTCCGCCAACGGCCGAACAAGAAGAAGCCGAACCTCTACAGGGTACTCAGTATGACTTGCTACACCATCTGGACCGAGTGCCCGCCAAGATATCAGTTCTGGAACTTATCAAAAGGTCCACCCTGCACCAGGACGCTCTCAGGGATTTCCTACAGAAGGTGATGGTCAGCGAGGACATGGCAGTTGACAGCTTACCAACAGCACTAGCAACTATTTCTAAAGGGCCGGCAATTACATTCTAAGAAACCGAGCTAGCACCTCCAGAAGCTCGGCAAATGCCGCTCTGCATTACAATCATTCTAAACAAAGTCAGCATCGAGGCAGCACTGGTTGACATAAGGGCTTCAATTAATGTATGCCCACTCAGTACTCTCCGAGCTTGCAATATATCTGAAGAATTGTTACGACCCACCCCCACCACTATAGCAGCATATGACAACTCGAGGAGAGCATGTCATGGGGTGGTCACTATTCAAGCGGAGCTCGGGCCCCTTACTATGCCCGTGGAATTCTATGTGCTGGACATTGACCCCATGTTTAAGGCGATCTTGGGTCGTCCATGGATTGATACACTCGGTGCCGTACCCTCCACCGCACATCAGTGCGTCAAATTCCCTTTCCAAGGGAGGGCCGTCAAAGTCAAGAGCTTGTCCACGGTTCAATCGGTTAAGGCCATTTCAGAACAGATTCTTCCTACACTTTGGCCAAGCAGCCGACCCGTCATATCAGTGCTGGATTTGAACTTCCCTTGGACTTATACACCTCCTAGGCCCATCACTACTCCAGTTAACATCAAGATGAAGCCCCAGATCCGAGACTCAAAAGGCTGGAACATTATATTGAAACTGGGCTACCAACCGGGGAGAGGCCTCGGTGCACAATTACAAGGAATGACCAAGCCCATACCCAAGGGAAGAAAGATGGGCAGGAGAGGTCTTGGCTACAAAGAAACCGCATTATCTATGATGGGTGATTCTGGGCCACTCACCTGTGACTACCGTCAACACTTTGTTCGAGGGCCTCTCCAGCCCGGTACATTAGCTCTGCAGCCAGCTCCGTCTGGGAGAAATATAATATGTCCGATTGCCAGTCCACCGCCAGCACTGAAGAGGCCAGAAGATGATATGCTTGATTATGGTCAAGCCCTTCAGGGGTTGTTTCATGAAGAAGACTACCAGAAGAAGCAAGAGGTTCGGTTCATGCAATGGAGGTCGAAGAAGCGGCCAGTCGATGATCCACAGGAGGAGGGGAGCTCGCCGATTGTCTTTTATTGGTCTCCCACCCGCTTTCAATCTCTCCAGCAATGGGATTTCTCACCCCGTCTTCCTCCTATCATGGTAAATCCATCCTTCGTTGATCCGCCCGAAATTCTATTTATTCCTTGTGCTTGCGGGCATTGCCCGCCCATTGATCTATCCACTCTATTCACTCCTCCTCCTCCCAACGCCCAACTCCACGAGATGTGGTTCTCATCTTCCGATCCCTTCTTTGACTGCATCTTCCCCAAGCTATTCTCTATGTAGCTCCCGCCTCCTCCATCTTGCTGTGTAGTCTCTGCTGATCTCCAAAAAAAAACGTCAAATTCAAAATGGAGATTTCAGTGGAAGATTATGCTACCCTGTCTCCATCCTCATCCCAGGGGCACGAGTCCCCTGCTCCTTCTCTTCCACTAGGTCTCCTTTCTCCTAGGTTAGGATTAGGGTCTATCGAGTCTAGGGAAGTAGAATTAGTTAGATCTAAAGAAGTAGGATCTTGTTCTAGGTCGTCCAACCCTTCCTCCTCTGAGCCACGCCCACTTGCACGTCCTCCCAAATCTGTTCCTGATAGGTTCTTGCAAGACCTAGCTCAGCGTTGTCATGCCCTTTTGAAATATCCAGAATTTGTTGCTACGGCAATCGTGATTGAAGATAAAGAGGAAATAGAAGGGGTGTGGTGCGATGACGGACTCGGCGTCTATGAAATCCTAGATGAGAAAGATCCGGTTAATGAGGACAGTGACGTAGATGACACTGCTGATCTGTACGCACAAGGACTTAAGAAATTTGACGAGCCGTCGTCAGCCGTGGATGAACCTACGAAGGAAATCAATCTGGGAACTGAAGAAGACCCAAGGCCCATCGTTATTGCCGCTAATCTCCCTCCACAAGTAGAAGAAGATTTGATCAAGGTTCTAAGGGAGTATAGCGATTCCTTCGCCTGGTCTTATGAGGACATGCCAGGTCTTGACCCCTCTTTAGGGGAACATCGACTCGTGCTTAAACCAGGGGCAACACCTGTGAAACAACGGTCAATAAGATTTCACCCCCACGTGGCCTTGAGGATTAAAGAAGAAGTTGGCAAGTTATATAAGGCCAGATTCATTAGAGTTGTTCTATATCCTCATTGGGTGGCAAACATAGTCCCTGTCATCAAGAAGGATGGAAAGGTGCGTATTTGCATCGATTTCAGGGATCTCAATAAAGCATGTCCCAAGGATGATTTTCCGCTGCCTCACATTGATGTCTTGGTCGATAGTACCGCCGGGTACGAATCGTTGTCATTCATGGACGGTTACTCATGATACAATCAAATCCGTCTCGCTCCAGAAGATCAAAAGAAAACCTCCTTCACCACGCCCAGGGGCACATATTGTTATGTGGTTATGCCGTTCGGTCTGAAGAATGCAGGTGCCACCTATCAAAGGGCGATGATGGCCATCTTCAACGACATGATGCATATCTATATGGAAGCTTATGTGGATGACATTTTGGTGAAGTCAAGAACCAAAGAAGAATACCCCTCTATTCTGGCTAAGGTGCTGCAAAGAGCCAGGGAGTACAAGCTTAAGATGAATCCGAAGAAGTGTGTATTCAGAGTCTCTTCAGGGAAGCTGTTAGGTTTCATAGTGAGCAAACGGGGGATCCAGATTGATCCTAACAAAGCACATGCCATCATGGACATGCCTCCACCTAAGAACATTACGGAACTTCGAGGATTGATCGGTCGATTGCAATTCATTAGAAGATTCATATCCCAACATTCTCAAAGGTGCCGTCCATTTTATGAATTGCTTAAGGCGGGGGTTAACTTTGAATGGAATGAAGATTGTCAAAATGCCTACGAGGACTTAAAGGAATATCTATCCAATCCCCCAGTTTTGCAACCTCCTGTCCCTGAGAAACCCCTAATCCTATACATCTCGATTATCGAAGACTCCCTAGGGGCGGTCTTAGCACAAGTAGATGATGAAGGGAAAGAGCGGGCTGCGTATTACCTCTCTCGGTTATTCAACCCAGCTGAGTCCAGATACACCGCTATGGAGAAGACTTGTGCCGCCTTAGTGTGGGTAGCTCAGAAGCTTAAACACTATTTCCTTGCCAACCCAGTTAGGTTGATCTCTAGAATGGACCCGATCTGCTATCTCTTTGAAACGCCCGTCCTTTCTAGTAGGTTAGCTCGCGGGTAGAGCTTCCTCTCTCAATTTGAGATCACATTCGTCGTTCAGAAGGCGGTCAAAGGATACGCCATCGCTGAGCATCTTGCCCATCTTCCTATTCTTCACACTGATTCTATTCAGGATGATTTCCCTGATGAGCATCTCTCAGTTCTCTCTCACCATCCCTTCTGGTCTCTGCACTTCGATGGTGCACTTGATTCTCAAGGCCGAGGGATCGGCGCTATTCTGCTTACTCCCGAAGGAGTAACTATTCCCTTTACTTATCAACTTCGATTTCCTGCTACCAACAACATCGCTGAGTACGAAGCTCTCCTAGATGGATTGAAGCACGCCTATCTCCTAGGTGCGCGTTATTTGAACATCATCGGAGACTCTCAGCTCGTCTTACGGAATGTTCTATCCACTTACCGTACTCGTGACCCCAAACTCAAGCCCTATCAAGATTTGGTCACGCTTCTTGCTAGGTAATTCCGTAAGCTAATCTACATCCATACTCCCCGTTCTCAGAACATCCTAGCTGACGCTCAAGCGTCTCTTGCTTCTTCTCTATCTTTCCCTCTCAGTCGGAACACTGAGACTATCGTCGTTCAGAGATTGGACGCACCCTCTCTTTAGGACCCTTGGTTCATCAACCTTAGGAAGGCTGTAGAGGCGAGGGCTGAGAAGGAAGATCTCAAGGAAGTATCTCTAATGGAGTTAGAAGAGATTCTAGATGAAGAAGAATTACCTTGGCATCACGAAATCGAGTTGTTTTGCAAAGAAGGATCATTCCCAGAAGGGGCAAATGCCGAGCAACGCAAGTCAATAAGAAGAGCCGCCGCAAGGTACACCATTGTTGCAGGAGAACTGTACAGGCGCGCTACCAATGGAATGCTCATGAGATGCTTAGATGATGTTGAAGCTTGGAAGGTGGCTGAAGCAGCTCATTCTAGCGTGTGTGGAGGTCATGTCAATGGCCAGGCTCTAGCGAAGAAAATCCTTAGGCAGGGCTACTACTGGCCCACTCTAGAGGAAGATTGCTCCCTCTATGTCCGGAGGTGTCTTAAGTGCCAACTCCATGCTGATAAAATCCATGCTCCAGCTTCATCTCTTCATCCTCTTTCCGCTCCTTGGCCATTCTCTATGTGGGCTTTCGACGTTGTCGGCCCGCTCGGTGATCCTAATTCTCAGATCAAGCAGAAATCCTTTATCCTTACCGCCACTGAGTACTTCACCAAATGGGCCGAAGCTGAGGCGTACGCAGAGATCAAAGCTTCAACGGTGTGCCGCTTTATCATGAAGAATATCATCTCGAGGTTCGGAGTGCCAAGCAGCATCATCACCGACAACGGACCCCAGTTCGTCTCCCAAGAGCTCAAGGACCTATGTAAGAAGTTCAATATTGCATTGCATCATTCATCTCCATATTATCCTCAAGGCAACGGTCAAGCCGAGGCCACTAATAAAACCCTTCTAAAAATCATCAAGAAAACATGCGAATCTCATAAGTTTTCTGATTGGCCAGAACGATTAGTGGAAGCTCTGTGGGCTTACCGCACCTCCGTCCGTACTCCTACGGGACAAACTCCCTATGCCCTTACCTATGGGATGGAGGCGGTGCTCCCATATGAGATTTTGATCCCTTCCCTTAGAGTGCAGCTCGATAAGGAACTTAATCTTGATGAACGTCGAGAGGCGTTGCTGGTTCAGTTGGAACTCTTAGATGAGAAGAGGATGAACGCAGCCGATCACGTTTCTGTTTATCAAAAGAGGGTTTCGCGTTATTTTCAAAAGAAGGTAATCGAATGCAAATTTCAAAAAGGTGATATGGTTTTGAAACGCAAATTCATTCGGTCTGCAGGTCCTAGGTCTAAATTGCAACCTAACTAGGAAGGGTCGTTCGTTGTAAAAGAAGCTTATTCAGGGAATGCTTACCGTTTAGTGAACGCGGAAGGTGAGGAGCTCTCTCACCCGTGGAATGGGTTGTACCTTAAGCGGTTCTTTCCTTAGAGTCTAATCAGTGCCACCCTGGGCAATAAGATGTTCCTCCTATTTCTCTAAAAAGGGTCCCGAGTGCGGCAATCACACACCACACGACGTCCCTGGTCAGGTTTTCCGCTTTAAAAGACATCGTTTCTCCTTGGCCATGCTTTGGGGGAAATTCTACATCCTTGTCCGTTTCTTCCTTCGGCTGAATCCAGGGGCAAGAAGTAAATAAGGAGGCGGCAACCAATCTAGACACCTTGACGAGAGGAGGTCTCAAATAGGGGCAGTCCGTTATGACATGACGCCACAAGAAACAAGAAAAGAAAGCAAAGGAGTAGTCTTTATGACAAAATCAAAAGCATCATCTCAAAAGGTCTATCAAGTATAAATTCCAAAAGCTCCAGAAAGATAAGAAAAAGCTAGGTTTGGCAAGAGTGGCAGTACAGTTCCCCGCGGGACGAATGAGCCTGGTCGCATGCACGCCTAGAGTGGACAAAGGTTCGATGACGAACGCAAAGCCCCGGTGCAACAGACCAAATCTCTAATGGGTTGTCTGGAAGGGAAATCAAGTCCTGAAAGCTTCTAAGACTGGCCTAAGCTTACCCCCGTGTTCTATTTTCCTTTTTTTTCAGGATTGAAATTAGTACCCTGGGTATGGCCCTGGTAGAAACACCGTAATGAAAATGTGGGCCCTGGCTAGGGATTGTCACCTTATTGCACGCCAACCTCAGGATTCTCAATACAATACGGAGGGCCCGCATTGCTAGGGAAAGCACTAGTTTTCAAAATCCAAAAACATCATATATTTCAAAATCCAAAAACAACATATATTTCAAAAATCCAAAAACATCATATATTTCAAAATCCAAAAACATCATATATATTTCAAAATCCAAAAACATCATATATATTTCGAAAATCCAAAAACATCATATATTTCAAAAATCCAAAAAAACCACATATTTCAAAAATCCAAAAACATCAAATATTTCCAAAACACACAAAAATTCGAATATATTTTCCAAAATCCAAAAATACCATCATATGCATCGCATGCATCGCATTATTTCTATTATGTTTTTTCCCGCCTATTTAATAAGGCTCCACCCCTTGACCAAATATCAAGAAACGGTCATTCTCTAACTCGGTTCGAGGCAAGGGGTTGAGTCTAAGAACAGATCTAACTTGCTCCATGTTTAAGTATGTGCAGAACGCAGGACCAAGAACAAAGCTGAAATCTCACAACTATGCAGGTTCAAGGCTGTGGCGCGCCAGGTACAGGCCGTCACATTCGTTTAACGGTCCATGCTAGCCCGTTACATCTCTTCAGGCCTTCACTTTGACTCTCTCAGCAGCTCTCTCTCTAACGGCCTGGGGCACGACCGTTACTCCTCCTAACGGTCCATCGTTGGACCGTTGCTTCCTCTAGAGGATTAAGTTCTCAGAGCATACACTATAACGGTCTGTCTCCTCACCGTTATATCTTTCTAACGGCCCTGCTCGGATCCGTTACTTTCTCCAGAAGCTATGTTCTCCTGGTCATGCTAGCCAATCAATCCACGAAATGCACATCCATTCAACTGAGGCAATCCCATCTTATTCAAGTGAACTTAATGAAACATGAGATTGATAAAAATTCCAACTCTGATTATCAAATAACATCCTTCATGAACAAAGAAATCAAATTACATTCAGTTTCTTATCCGCAAGAGGGCGGATCTTCCTCAACTCTTTCACGTAGTCACGACGTGCTTCGTCGTTCTCTTCAACTTCTTCTTGCCACGGGCGACCTTGCTGATCTCCCACATGGTCAGCGCGTTCCGTACTACTCTTTCATCTTCCTCGGTCCCCATCTTCCTAGGTAGAAGGGGAGGGTAGTGTGATAGTGCAGAAACTTTGGTTCGAGGAAGTCCGATCTGAAGATGGCACCGGTATGGGTTGTAGATTGCCATGGTGGTGTTTCTCACTAGCTGGAGGTCCAGGCCTTGACGCCGCGGTATTCTAAGAAGAGTGCTATGAAGGATCCTTGGTCGCATGAGGAATTTGTCTGTTGGCAAGGTGTTGAAGACGAGGCGCCATTCGTCCCGTATTTTCTTATTCGCCGTCTTGCATTCAACCTGAGAAGAGAATCCAGATGCCCCTCCAATGAAGAAGAAAGGGTGGCTCCCGAAGATCCGGCTAGCGGAAGTTATGTCTTCCTTTGATTGGAATTTGAATCTCACTCCCATCCAACACTCAAGGAGTATCATGGAGCCAAACAAAGGTCCTCCTAAGCAAGCCGAGTTGAGTCCTTCATAAAGGTATGAGAGGATCGCTTGAGAGATGGACATTCCCCGCCACAACCCACTAATAATGCTGAGATTTTGGGTATCTAAAAGGTGGTCGGTTGTAGTGAAAAGGAAAACCCCGCATAAGCAAACCACCACCGCCTTGGCTATCGCTTCGTGTCTCTCCCACTTATTTTTACAATGAGACACTATCCACTGTGCTAAGGGTATCGAGTGAATGTGGTGTGGGCTGATCATGGTCCTCACGTCCTTTGGATTATGGATGAAATCACTCAAAATTAAGGACGGGTCGATAGGCTCAATAGTGTAGCAAACTCGGTCTTCATCCCCTACCTTAGTCTTAGGAAGGGCTAGGTAGGTTTCTACCTCCTCTAATAGACTGTTGCTTCGAAGGAAGGGAAGATGAAGGTATGTGTTTGTGGATGCCACAACTCTATGAGGGCTGAAATATTAGGCCAATCTAATGTCAATTTCTGGAAGTTTTTGCCTAAGACCAAGAGAGGTTGAAGGTGCCATGCTTTGAGAATTGATGTAACCTCTAAAGGTAGTGCCTTTACCATGGGAGCCACCCACTTCACATTAGAATAGCATCTTGGACCGGGGAGGGGCTAAGAAAAGAAGAAGATCATGAGGAAGAAATTGAAGAGCAGAAATTTCTGAACTTGGTTAGGTCATGGCAGCTTACCACTCTTTGAGCATTGGAGCTTAGGTGCTTGGGAATTGAGATCAGCCTTTGTAGCTCCCCATACTCTTTTCTAGCAGCTTTAGGACCGGTGTAGGCTTTCTCCTCCATAGCCATCACCTCGAAGCATCTCTTCATCTTGTTTCCTACCCTTAAGAGAGGTTTTTCAGCTCTTCTAGTAGAGAATTCAGAAAGATACAATTTTGGCTAAGTTTCCAAGTTTTAAAGGTTTGGTTTTGGCTTTAAAAAGATAAGAATCGGATTGGAAGGCTTTATCCTAAGTCTGGGAGGAGTCTAGAATGGATTTGAAGCTTCCTATCTCTGGTTTTGCCCCTTGCGGCTCAATCCGTCTCGGAGTACAATTCATTATCTAACGGTCTGTCGCTAGACCGTCACTTTCCTATGACGCGCCAGAGCTGGGCCGTCACATTCTCTGTGGGTTTAATTTGATCAAACCTGTTCTGTCAAGCTTAACGGTCTAGCATTAGACCGTTATATTCTTGTGATGCGTTCTCTCTGAGCCGTTACATTCTCTGCTGATCAGTTTTGGCCTCTGCTTGGTCAATCATTCTCAACGGTCTTGCTAATGGCCGTTATCTGCCTCCGACGCACTGCGCCTGAACCGTCATATTTCCTACATATTTGGTTAAGTCTATACATCCCCTTCATCATCCCAGTCTGCATTCATTTATCATGTTGAAGTCTGTACATTCGTTCAAGTCCATGCATTTTTGAAGTCCATACACCGTTGATGAAGTCTGTACATTCGTTGAAGTCTGTACATCAACTTCAAGTCCATACATCATGTTCAAGTCTGTACATCAGCTTCAAGTTCATACATCATTTTCGAAGTCTATACATTCTTCCACATCTTCACCCAAGTCTATACATTCCACATCTTCACCCAAGTCTATACATCCCACATTCTTTGAAGTCTATACATCCCATTTGTTGAAGTCTATACATCCCATTCACTTTGAAGTCCATACATCAGGTGCAAGTCTATACATTCGTTGAAGTCCATACATTCTCAAAATCTATACAGTCTTCATCCCAAGTCTATACGTTCACACCACTTCAAGTCTGTACATTCTTGATTCAAGTGTATACATTGCCCAACGTAAGCACAAGCCCCAAGTCTGTACATCCCTTGTCCAAGTCCATACATCCTTGCTGCTGTGTTCATGAAGTCTATACATCATCTGGACGTCTGCACTCGAAGTCTACGCATCACTTGGGCAAGGGCTATACACACTGAGTACAGTCATTACGTTCGTAGTTCAACATTGCTCTGCCATCTCTAACGGTCTAGCATTTGGCCGTTACTTGTATATAACGCACCATCTCTGAGCTGTTACTCTTTCCTGCTACTCAGTTCTGCAAAGTTGGGCTCTGTCCTTTCTAACGGCCTCCACCCGATGCGTTACATGATCCTGACGGTTTGGGTATAGACCGTTACATTGTCTGCTGCTGTGACTTGTGCTATTTCTATCTGCCTCCGTGTAGACCTGGCGGTCCTACAGGCTTCCCATTCCATTCATCCTATACATCCACACATTATCTCATCCCCATCGTTCACATTTCATCTTCATGCAAACATCCATTCTTTAACATACACTCATTCTCATCCGTTCTTTAGCACATCCACATACATTTCCTGCATTAACAATCACACATTCTCACATTCATTCTTACCTTCATTCATGCTCATCTGTTTACATTCATATACGCATCCATTCATTCACACATTCACAGACAAAAACCAAAAAGTTCTTTTTCATTCTCATTTTCATTTCATATAAGTCATGTACAAGTAAAAACAAAAGAAAAAATGCATCACTCGGCCGGCTTGTCTCCCGGGCCACCGTCACTATCCCCTGTGCCCTCCGGCTGCCTGGCTGATGGTCCCATGGCACTATGCTCTCCCTCCTACTGTCGTCTCTGGTCCGCCTCCTCGTTCCTTCGATGGCCGGAAGAACTAGTGAAGTACCCTCGAAACCCGCTACTAGGGGCCGCGCTCTGGCTCCGACTGCTCATCCCTGACTTCTTCCCTAGGAGACGGAGTGCATCCTTCAAGGCCCCAATCGCGCCCTTCATCTCGAAAGTCTACACTCGGAGTTGGTCTCGCTCACCTCTTAGGCGCACAGCATCAGCCCTAAGTCGCTCCACCTCTGCATCATCCGGACGTCGCGGGGTCTCTGCTCTCAATCGGGCCATCTCTGCCCGCACAAGCTCTGTCTCTGCTCGGGCTCGCTCAGTCTCGGCCCGGCTCCTCTCTATCTCTGCCTGGAGACGCTCTGCCTCCGTTCGAGCCAGCCTTGCCTCGGCCACTGCTACGGCTAGCTCTCTCGCATGTAGTTTGCATTTCACCTAGTTAGTCACATAAGCATCTAAATTGCATAAAAGCATAAGCATTTGAGTATAGCGTTTAGCATCTTACCCGCTCCGCGAGGGTGGCCTCCGCCTCCTCGGCCCGAGCAACCGCTCGAGCGAAGTCGGCATCCCGCTCAGCTCCGCCTCCCGCAGGCTGTGAGGATGACGATGGGGCATCCGGTCCCGCTCTTTGGGCTCCCTCGGCCCGCTGCATTTAGAAGTCATGGTCAATCAATCGCATTTGCATCATTAGCGTCATAAAGCATAATCATTTTAAGTCCATGGTTTTTGGAATCTTACCAGGAGCTCCAAAGCAGTTCGGTACTCGTCACGCTACTGGACAGTGGCGTGGAGTAGCCCCTCGAGCTCGGCTATCCTTCCCTCAGGGTCTAGCTGCATTTATAGAGGCATGTGAGTCAGTGCATATAGGATAAAATTTTATTCAGATTTTTGAGTTTAGAATTGCATACCGGTCGTCGGGTACCTCGGTACACCTGGTCCCCGTACAATCGAGCGAAGGCCTTCAAATACGCCTCATCGCTCTCATCCCGCTCTTTCACTGCTCTGCCCCGCTTATTCCAGTCATAGACGTACATTGCTTTCCGGGTGCACCAGTCTATGTCGCCGCTGATTCCCTTCGCTGATTTCTCCGGGTGGTCATCACTACGGCGTGGGAAGGTCACCTCAGGCTGATGTAGTCCCCGAGTCCTCAGAATCAGCCGATAATGAAGAGGCTCGATGATATGGATGCAATGCAACCATATGTCTCGTCCCCGGTACGAAAGGGCTGCCTCCTCCCACGGTTGTCCCTCGTAACTCCCACCTCTGTACGGGGTCCACCTCACCTAGAAGCATGATAGTCCATTCATCAGCATATAAGTTCATCATATAGAAGCATATAGAAATATTCAAAATCATTTAGAAAGCATTTGGAGTTCGGGCTTACCGCCGTGTGCGGGAAGGAATTCAAATCGTCCTGGATCGCCCGGGTCAATCTGATGATCGACCCCGGGTCCCTCGCGACCACTCATCATCTGGCGATCGGGATGCGGCCGGCGTGGAGTAGTGTGCCCCGTCCGATGCCTGGGAGGTACATGTAGCTCCAGAACTGCATTTAGAAGTTAAGTCAGTCAACTGCATAATCATTTTCATAAACATTTGCATAATCATAATAGAAGCATTTAAATTGCATTTACCTGTAGAAAAGGTGAGAAGCCGCCCAGCATCGTCTGTCGGTCCGTCGTGCTGAGGGACTCGAACAGAAAGGCTAGCACTGCCGCTCCCCAGGCGTACTTTCCAACTCTGCCCAGATCCTTGAGCATCGGCAGCAGCCTGCATTTGATCACATCTGCTCGAGTTGCGAACAACAGCTTCCCGAACAATAGCATCAAGAAGCGCCTCATGGTGCGATCTCCCTCTGGTCCCGCCTCTGCCGCCACTCGTGGGCACACCTGGTCTATCACTCTACCCAGATGCTCCTCTAGTAACTCTCCCACGGCAATGGCTGCTCCTCTCAGTCCTAGGCTCTCCTGCAGTACTGATCTCGAGAGCTGGGATGACGTCTGCCCCGGTCTGATCAAGTCCAGCCCCAGCAGTTCCTGGGCCATCTCCCGGTAGTTCCTGTAGGTCCATCCTGTCACTACGGCTCCATGTACTCGCAGCCCGGCAATCCTTGCCATGTCTTCTAGCGTGGGGATCATGTGACCCCACGGGAAGATGAACGCCCTGCTAATCAGATCCCATCTCTCGTGCAAGGCGTATAGCAGAGGCGTGTCCATCCTGGTCACCTTGATGCTCAGCACCTCGGCGAATCCCATCCCAGCCAGCCTCTCTCTCTGGTAATCGAGCAGTGCCTGGTACACCGCCCGGATCTGAAGCCAGGAGATCCTCGTCCGTCTTTTTCCCTGCATTCATTTAGGACATGAGTAAGTCAAATGCATCATAAAATTATTGCATAGCATTTATAAAATGAAAAAAAAAACAAAAATTGAATAATTGACAACCTAAAAAAATAGTTCTGGCCTCTGGCGCATGTAACGGCCCTGGTAAGGGGCGTCACATGTCTATAACGCATCTAGGGTGACGCGTTAGATATGTGACGGTCACTGGAAGGACTGTCACATTCCCTGCTAGAGGGCATTTTTTTCCTTTGCATTCCATGGCTCTCCCACTTTGGCCAAAAGGCCTACACATGATCCTAATGGGTTCATGGACCCATTTTCTACCCCCATTCCCACATGCATTCATACAAAAACACAAAAAAAATAAAATTTTGAAAATTTAGGGCGGAGGCCTACCTCATGATCTTGGCCCCTCTTCCTCTTCTTCTCCGGTTCCTTGGGTTCTCCCTCGTCTAGGGGAGCTTCTCCTTGGTTTTCCTCGGCCGTTGGTGCCTCTTCTTCTACCCTTGGAGGTCTCCTCCTCGATTCTTCTTCCTCCGACTGTCGTGCCACTTCGCGTTCTATACGGTGGTGGAACCGCCGGATCACCTTCTTCTTCCCTCTCTCCCTCTTCTTCATTGGCTGTGGGGCCTCGTCGCCGGCCATCTTGGGCGGAAGACGGTGGTCGCCGGTGGCTCTCGTTGGGGTTTTTAGAGAGCGTTTGGTGTTTTGGTTGCTTGAGTGTCGAATGAATGAGGCCGTGGGCCGTTCGGTTTGTTTTTTTGAACGCTCAAGAAATGTGACGGTCTGTCGTCCGACCGTTACACTCTCTGACGCGTACTATTCTGACCGTTACATGAATTTGAACTGTTTCATTGGAGAACGTGAACCGCCTAAGTTATAACGGCCCAGGGCTGGCCGTTACTTTATGTGACGCCCTCTAAGTAGACCGTTACAAACTTGCAAGTTTCTTGATGAATGAAATAGTCTATTTGATGTTTAAATGATTGCATTTTCTACCATAATGTTCATTGTTGATGATTATCACACGTACAAATGGTTATGCCTTGATTTATACTTATATCAATTATTGGCTAACCTCTGTCTCCTGAATGAAGTTATGAATAACATCATGCTTTGACATTCGTCAGGCATGTAAGTCAGGTATTGTATCTCTTTCCCTTATCCATTAATGCATTACCATATATCTATGATATATTATCTCGAGAACCAGCTGGTCATTCATGTGTTCTGAGATCTGATGTTCCCCCTTAACAAAAATGATGATGATCTAAGTTCACATGTTTAATCGTTGGATAGGCCGTTAGGTTGGAAAAATTTGGGGACGATGGTTCTGTCTTGCACGCCGTGGTTGCAGATGGTATCCTAACCCTGGTTTCTCCAGCTTAGCAATAGTATTCTCAAGTATCTTGATATTTTATCTTTCTTTGCATTCGTTTTAGAGATTTCTTTTTCTTTAGCCTAGCATGCATCATACGCATCTTTTGAGAATTCATGTGCTTCATCTGTTCAAGGTATCTCGATGTTGGTGAATAGCTGTGTTCTTGATCTCGAATGAGGAGAATTATTCCACTCTGAATTAGAAGGTTTCCTTTGATCTCGTCGCTCGATTTGGTTGGCTGAAGATTCCTGTCTGGAGTTTAGTCAGTTCTCTTTCCTTTCCGTTGCCTCCGGCGGCTAGCCGTGTTTCCTTTCCTTAGTTGTTAGTTCCTCCAGACATGCGTCCTTTGGTTGGCTATTTCCTTGTGATCAGTTCGAAGTTTTCCAGAAAGTTCCTATCGCTTGTTGGTAAAGAACGGGTGTCGTTTACCTTAACGCCCACTTTTTCTCTTCACTCCGCTTCATCTTCATGTTCCATTTCATTTTCGCTTCACCTCCACTCGTTCCCCTGCAAAGAGGGCGTTAAGGAGGGGCATCTGTTGACACCCGTTTTATGACCAATGAGTTGGGTCATCTCCTTGTTTATCCATATGATGCTCCAAGTTGTTCACTCTTCATCGAGTCTCCTTGATCAGTTTGAAGCCTATTTCTTGGGTCTTCTCCTTGGTTGGAGTGTGGTTTATTGTGGCCTTTTATTCGATGAGCTTAGCAAGCTTTGCACCTTTTTTTTATCCTCATTGTTAATAATGGTCCTCCCTGGGGGCGTTACTTCCATATAACGCATGATCCTTGGGCCATTACTTATTGAAGAGTCCTAAAGTTTGAGGCCTTTATTCTAAAGCTTGTCCTCTTACTTATCCATTGAATCTAATGGTCTGTCGTGCAGCCGTTATTTATTCCAACGTGTCCAGCCTTGGCCGTAACTTTCCTTCGAGAGTCCAACTTGTTTGATCTTCTTCCCGTTGATCTTATCTCTTTTGAGATAAGGTTGAATGTAACGGACGTTCCCTGGCGCGTTATTTTCATGTGGCGGTCTGTCGACCAGCCGTTACATCCAACAGAGAGTCCTGGCAGATCGGGCCTTTTCTATGCTACTCCGTGGTCGAGATAAGAGCTTGAATTGTTGATTTCTCTTCTAAATCTGATCCTCAGAACCTTCTGTTTGTTTCTATGGACTCTTGGTGATATTATCTTCAAGTATTTGCTAAGAGTTATCCTCTTATCTTGCTGGATTATCCTCTGCTCGACCGGAGAGTTTGAGGGTCTATAAATAGCACCCTTAACTTCATGGCCCGAAGGAGGAAGATCTGGAGTTTGCGTCGAAGTGCTGCCGCATTCTGGAGTCACATCTGACCAAGGGCAATTGTCTCTCACGTTCATCTGCTTCACGGTGAAGGGAGTATTCATTCCATTGGTTTTCAAAGTTCATCATTACATATTGTGTTCTTCCTCATCTCCCTTTCATCAAAAGCATTGTCCCTCTTCTTTTTCCACGTTCTCCCTGGTTTTTCATCATCTAAACATCCTCCTATCTTTTTAAAAATGCCCAGAGGGGTTAAAAAACCAAAACCTCCTAGGTACTTTCCTTTCCTTTTGCATGCTATTGATTTTATTGAAGAATTGATGCTATATTGTTTAAAGGGCTAATCTGGGTCTGTTTTCTTGTGTTTTCATGTTCTTTGGCAGGTTTACAGGTTCACCACACGAGGCCCAAGTCTTCTGGCCGGCTGGAGGAGTTGGAGTTAAAAGAATCCACAAGCTATTACTGTAGGTTATTTGACGGTCTTGTGCAGGCGCATCAGATTCTTATAGCGGTTCATCGAGCGACCGTCACTTCGCAGTGACGCATGGGCTTTCGACCGTTACATTCCGTTGATCTGCAGATTTCCCTGATTTTTTTCTCCCGTGGGCGGGTGCTTCATCCACCTATTTCCAAGGTATTTTCAAGTCTTTGGCTTGTTTCTACTTTGGTGGCGATCACGTTCTTTCTTGGTATTGGGCATTAGCTTTCTCTCCATCTCATATCTCTTATCCTCTTTGCTTGCTCCACCCTTGCGGTGTGTTTTTTATTTGCTCTTGCTCCACGCCTCGGCGTGTGTTTTTCTTTATTCCCTTAGTTTAGTTTGATGATTGAGATAGCATGCCCATGCTAGAGCTTGTTCTGGTTTCCTAGGTTCATGGTTTGCATGTCCTTGGGTTGATCGAGATCTTTGATTTTTTCCTATCATCTTTATTGCACATAAAACAAAAAGTAGAAGAGAAGCAAAACAAATCAACAAAAGCGAAAGTGAAATGGAACATGGAGATGAAGCGAAGCTGAAGTGGAGTGGACTAAAAAGTGGGCGTTAAGGCAAACGACACCCGTTCTTAACCAACAAGTGATAGGAATTTTTTGGAAGGCTTCGAACTAATCACAAGGAAAGGAAACCAAAGGACGCATGTCTGGAGGAACTAACAACTAAGGAAAAGAAAACACGGCCAGCGGCTGGAGCAATGGAATGGAAAGAGACAATTAACTAAACTACAGATAGGAATCTTCAGCTAACCAAATTAGGTGAGCAGACCGAAGGAAACCTTCTAATTCAGAGAGGAATGACTCTCCTTATTCGGGATCAAGAACACAGCTATTCACCATCACTGAGACACATGGACAAATGAGGCTCATGAATGCTCAAAGATGTGTATGATGCATGCTGGGCTAAAGGAAAAGAAATCATTTAAAATGAATGCAAAGAAAAAATAAATTAATAAAATACTCGAGAATAGTATTGCTAGACCGGAGAAACCAGGGTCAGGACACCATCTGCAACCACGGCGTGTAAGATAGAACCATCATCCCCAAACCTTTCCAACCTAACGGCCTATCCAACGATTAAACATGCGCACTTAGATAATCATCATTTTTATTTAAGGGGAACATCAGATCTCAGAACACATGAATGACCAGCCGGTTCTCGAGATAATATATCATAGATAACATATAGTAATGCATTAAGGGACAAGGAATCGAGATACAATACCTGACTTACCTACCTGGCGAACAACAAAGCATGATGACTTAAGGGCATGAGCTTCAACAAAAGAGGTTAGCCATCAACAATAAGCATGAATTCCATTGATAAGACAAGGTACGGCCATTCAATAAGCATCAAAGCAAGATACTTAAACAATCATGAAAATTCTGATAAATATAGCATCATCATTCGTCAAATACTTTGAAGCATGTAACGGTCTGAGAAGGGTGCGTTAGAACACTCTGACGGATCAGCCTTGGGCCGTTAGAGTATGGCAATTCACATTCTTCAAGACATCGTTTCAAATGACCTAACGGTCCATAGAGGATGTGTCAGAGACATGTGATGGTCTTACGATAGACCGTTACATTTCCTGAGCGTTTAAAAAAAATAAAACCAAACGGTCATTCGTTCATTCAACCACAAACGCTCAAACGCCCAAAACCACAACCGTGCCAAAAACCTTCACCGTCCATCCCCGTCCGACGAACGATGGCCGGCGGCGAGCCATCCCAGCCACCGAAGGTGAGGGAGAAAGGGAAGAAGCGAATGGCCATCGGGCGCCTCCGGCACCGGATTGAGCAAGAGGATGCTCCAAGCCTTCCTACGAGCAAACCAACGGAGGAAGCTCCTCCCATGACCGTAGAGGAAGCCGAGGAAGCTATGGGGGAGGCCATAGGTGAGAAGGAAGCCACGACAAGGGAGAAAAAGAAGAAGAGAGGGCAAGACCCCGAGGTAGGCTGCCCACCCCAAAGCTTCAATTTTTAACTTTTTTTGTTGCATGCATGTATGTTTGGAGGGTAGAAAACGGGTCTGGGGACCCTTTAGGAATGATTGTAGGCCATATGGCCATTTTGGGAAAGCCAAGGAAAACGAAGGGGAGAACGCCCCTTTGCAGGGAATGTGACGGTCGTTGCAGCGACTGTCACAGCTCTGACGCACCACCCCTGGTGCGTTAGAGTACTGTGATGCACCACCATAGGGCCGTCAGAGTAACCAGAGGCAAAGACAATTTTTAGGGGTTTTTCAATTATTCAATTTTTTTTGTTATATTAACGCAATGCAATGAATTTATGTTGCAAATGACTGACTTATGCTCTACTTGTGTAGGGGAAAAGAAGAACGAGGATTTCTTGGCTACAGATCCGGGTAGTGTACCAGGCATTGCCCGAGTTTCAGAGGGAGAGATTGGATGCTATGGGCTTCGCCGAGGTGCTGAGCATCGAGGTGATACGGATGGACACGCCACTCTTGTACGCACTCCATGAGAGATGGGAGCCGATCAGCCGAGCTTTCATCTTCCCCTGGGGTCACATGATCCCAACACTGGAAGACATGGCCAAGATCGCCGAATTGAGAGTGCACGGAGCAGCAGTGACTGGGTGGACATACGGCGACTATAGAGAGCTAGCCCAGGAGTTGCTAGAGCTGGACTTGATCAGGCCGGGGCAGACTTCATCCCAGCTTTCGAGATCGAGATTGTAGGATAGCCTGGGATTGAGAGGAGCAGCGATAGTAGTCGGGGAGCTACCCAAGCAGCATCTAGACAGGGTGATCGAGCAGGTACACCCACGAGTGGCGGCGGAGGCTGGACAGAAAGGAGACCGAGTCTTGAGACGGTTCCTGATGCTATTGTTCGGGAAACTGCTCTTTCCGACTCGAGCTGATGTGATTAGTTGCAAACTGCTGCCACTGCGAGAGGATCTGGGCAGAGTGGGGAAGTATGCATGGGGAGCGGCAGTGCTTGCCTTCCTCTTCGAGTCGCTCAGTACCACGGACCGACGGACGATGCTGGGCGGCTTCTCACCTTTCCTACAGGTAATCTTAACTTAAATGCCTTTCTTATATGATTATGCAAATGCAATTTATGAATGCAACTGATATGTTGACACTCGACTCTAAATGCAGATCTGGAGCTTCATCTACGTCCCGGGGATTGGGTGAGGTACACAGCTACATCCTGAGCGGACCCCGATCGCGAGGCGATGGGTAGTAGTGATGGACACGAGGTCGATCAGTAGACTGACCCAGGCGATCCAGGATGATCTAGACTCATTCCCGCATACGGCGGTAAGCTCCAGACTTAAAATGCTTCTAGATGCCAATAAATGCTTCTAAAATGTACTGACATGACTTTCAGGTGAGATGGACCCCATACCGAGACGAGGGCCACGAGGGACAACCATGGGTCAAGGCATCCCTGGCGTACAGCGGGCGAGATGTATGGCTGCACTACATCAACGTCATCGAGCCCTTGCACTACCGACTGATCCTGAGGACTAGGGGATTACATCAGCCAGAGGTGACCTTCCCGCACAGAAATGACGAGCGTCCGGGCAAGTCTTCCAAGGGTATTAGTGGCAATGTGGATTGGTGCGCCCGAAAGGCCAAGTACATGCATGACTGGAATAAGAGAGGCCGGGCGGTGAAGGATCGGGCGGAAAGTAACGAGGCTTACCTTAAGGCTTACTCGCAGCAGTATGGGGACCAGGTGTTCAGAGGCACCCGACGACCGGTATGAAATTCTAAACTTAAACTATGTCTATTCTAAATTAATGCTATATGCTTCTAACTCATGCTTTATAAATGCAGCTGGACCCTCAGGGACGTATAGCCGAGCTCGAGGGACTCCTTCATGCCACCATCCAGCAGCGAGATGAGTAATGGACTGCTTTGGAGCTCCTTGTGAGATTATACACTTAAGACTTAAATGCTTATGATGCAAATGTGACTAACTCTGACTTCTAAATGCAGCGGGCTGAGGGAGCCCAAAGAGTGGGACCGGATGCTCCATCTTCATCGTCACAGCCTGCCGGGGGTAGAGCTGAATGAGATGCGGAGTTCACTCGAGCGGTTGCCCGGGCCGAGGAGGCGGAGGCCACCCTCGCGGAGCGGGTAAAAACACTAGACTTAAATGCCTACTCTTAACTTAAAATGCTTATGCTAATAATAAATGCCTAAATGTTAAATGAGCTAATCATGCAAAACTGCAGGCGAGAGAGCTGACCGTGGCCATGGCCGAGGTGGAGCGAGCTCGAGCGGAGACTGAGCGGACCCGTGCGGAGATGGAGCACCTGCGGGCAGAGGTAGCCTGACTGAGAGGGGAATTAGAACGGACAGCTACGCAGATAGTGGATCTTGAGAGATACCGGGGCGAGGCTCGGGCGGCGCGACTTCAGATTCACGACTTGAAGATCGAGCTACGGGCCGTGGAGCGGACAGTCCGGACGATCAGCTGAGGGCCTGCACTGAGTGGATCCTGGAGTGCTGTAGTGGGAAGCACATGGAGCGGAGCGCTGAGCGGATCGACAGGAAACTACCTGGCTAGTTCTTCTGGCCAATGGAGGAACGAGGAGGTGGATAGGAGATGACCACGAGAGGGGGATCACAGTGCTATGGGACCGCCAACCAAGCGGCAGGAGGGTGCCGGCGATAGTGAGGGCCCGGGAGACAGACCGGCCGAGTGATGTACTTACTTTTCTTCTTATTCCCATTACTTGTACATGACTCATGTGAATGAAAATGAAATGAATGCAAATCTTTTTTATGTTTTGTTTTTTTATGTGGATGAATGAATGAAATGTGAGTATGAAATGGATGTGAATGTGTGCGAATGAATGGATGAGAGTAAATGTGTGGACGAGAGTGTAAATGAATGGACAAGGGCAAAGTGTAAGGCCGGCAGGTCAGACCAGAGAAAATTGGAGAGAACAGAAAACCTGCAGAAGAATGTGTGACGGTAATGATAGGGCGTCAGAGAGGAGTAACGCATCAAGACCAGGCCGTTAGAGACGACAGAGGGTATATTATACTGCATAGCAGGAAATGTAACGGTCCACTAATGGAGCATCAGAGATATGTAACGGTCCAAGATGAGACCATCTGATATGATAGAATGATATTGGGCTAAATGTGTAGCAGGAAATGTGACGGCCCACTGAAGGAGCGTCAGAGAAGGTAACGGTCATAAATGAGACCGTCAGACATGACAGAGCCTGATTGACTGAAACTCGTGTAGCAGGAAATGTGACGGCCCAGTCATGGAGCGTCAGGAATGTGTGACGGTCGTACGATAGACCGCCAGAGAACAAAGTGTACTCCGAGACGGATTCTGCCGTTAGAGCCCTAACTCGAAGCAAGGATACCTTAATCCATACTAGAACTCTCCTAGGCTTAGGATAAGGCCTTCAACCCAATTTTGATCAAAATCAAGCCTTTAAAAGATAGAACCAAGCCCTAAAAATCGTAGCTTTCACCAATTCTCTACTACAAGGGCAGAAAACCTCCATCAAAGGGCAAGGAACACCATGAAGAGAAGCTTCGAAGTGATAGGCATGGGAGAGAGGGTTTACACCGGCCCTAAAGCAGCCAAGAAAGAGCATGGGGAGCTGCAACGGTTGACATCAATCCCCAAGCATCTGAGCTCAAGTGCCCAAAGGGTGGTAAGTTCCAATTGTTCTCAACAACGCTCATAACTTGCTGCACTTTTATGCTTTTCATGATTCTTCCTTCTTCTTCTTCTTCTTTCTAGCCTTTGCCTGGTCCAAGGTGTTACTCCAACATAAAGTGGATGGCTCCCATGGTCAAAGAACTCCCTTTAGAAGTGTTGTCCATCCTTAGGGCATGGCACCTCCAACCTTTGCTAGTTTCGGCCAAGAACTTCCAGAAATTGTCTAGATTGGTCAAGCATTTCAGCCCTTATAGAACTATGGCATCCACAAACACATACCTTTGTCTTCCCTTCCTTTGAAGCTACAGTCCTATTGGAGGAGGTAGAGACCTACCTAGCCCTTCTTAAGACAAAAGTGGGGGAAAGAAGATCTAGTGTGCCATATGGTCGAACCTATTGACCCATCCTTGATCCTAAGCAATTTCATACACAACCCAAAGGATGTGAGGACCATGATCAGCCCAAACCATATTCACTTGATACCCATGGCTCAATGGATAGTCTCTCATTGTAAGAACAAGTGGGAGAGATACGAAGCCATAGCCAAAGCCGTGTCGGTTTGATTATGCGGAGTCTTCCTTTTCACTACCACCGACCACCTCTTAGATATCCAAAACCTTAGCATCATCAGCGGGTTGTGACGGGGTTTGTCCATATCTGAAGCAATCCTTTCATACCTTTACAAAGGACTTAGCTCCGCTTGCTTAGGAGGACCTTTGTTCGGCTCCATGATACTCCTCGAGTGTTAGATAGGCGTAAGAATTAAATTCCAACCCAAGGAGAACATAACCTCAACCAGCCGGATCTTTGGGAGCCACCCTCTGTTCTTCATTGGAGGTGCCTTTGGATTTTCTTCACAGGTTGAATGCAAGACGGCGGACAAGAAAACGCGGGATGAATGGCGCCTCTTCCTCAATACTTTATCAATAGAGAAATTCATGATGCGTCCAAGAGCTCTGCGGAGCACCTTGCTTAGGGTACCACGGCAACCAGGCCTTGATCTTCAGTTAGTGGGGAATACTACCATGACGATCGATAACCCACACCGGTGCTACCTTCAAATTGGGTTACCCCGAATCGAAGTTCCTGCACTATCACACAACCCTCCCCTTCTAGCTAGGAAGATGGGGACCGAGGAGGATGAAAGAGCGATCCGGAATGCACTGACCATGTGGGAGATCAGCAAAGTGCGCCCGTGGCAAGAAGAAGTGAAAGAAGACGACGAGGGATGCCGTAGCTCTGTGAAGGAATTGCGCAAGATCCTATTGTGTCCCTTAGGCACAAGCATGTGCTATGTTGATTAGCAATGCTATTTTGTTTTGATGATTGCAACATAGTGAGTGCATTATGATATTATGTTTTTTTATGATGATGGCATGTTGATTTGAATGTGTGAGTGTGTCTCAAGTCTACAGCATGCTCGCATAAGTCTATACATTGCATCTTAGCATGTTTGCACAGCACACCATCAAGTCTGAACATTGGCCAAGTCTACACATCGGCACTGTAGCTTGCTTAGCTTAAGTCTATACATCCGTTTGCACAGCACATTAACTCTATACATTGCACTGTTCATGCATGGCACAGCAAGTCTGCACAACGTCCGTCTCATTTAGCGTCTCTATTTGTGTCTTACTATTGAAGTCTGTACATCGTTTCACTTTTAAAGTCTATACAGACTTCAGCGTCTCATGCAGTGTCTTCATGAAGTCTATACATCGGTCTTCACCTCAAGTCTGTACAATCATTTGTGGACAAGTGTTCACATCGTGAAGTCTATACACTCAACTCCTTCACATCTTGCAAAGTCTGTACATTGCATCCATCGGTCGTGCATTCAAGTCTTTCACAAGTCTGTACATCAGACGCGCATGCTCGCCTGTCCCTCCGGATGCTCTCCTGGGACCGAGTATGCCCTCCAGTGACTGCTAATGCTTCCCTAACTTTGAGGATGCTCCCCTGGAGCAGCGATTGCTCCCCAGAGACAGCATGTGCTCCACATGCTCCCCTGATGCTGGTGATGCTGTCCAGAGGCCATAGATGCTCCCCTGAGACTTCATATGCTCCCGTGCGAGAACGCACTAGTCTCTGGGTATTTAAAAGAATTGTATTACATGCATTCCCTTTCACTAAGTCTGTACAATGCATGCGCTTTCACAAGTCTATACAATGCATTTCATTTTACAAAGTGTCGACACCAAGTTGATAATCTGATACTCTGTCTGACAGGTGCTCTGCTCGTGGAGGCTAATGAAGGGCATGTGATCCGAGGCTGGAAGGGCAGACAGGATCGTGACACGTGTGTTGAAGCTGGCTGAGAGACTGACACGTGGTCCAAGGTTTTTGGGCGGGAGATGTGGAGAGCACACACCCTAGCTGCTGTTGCTGCTGCTATATATATTAGTATTCGTCTTCAGATGAAGAGTGATCGAAGTGGAGAAAGAAAAAGCAAAAGTGTAGAGACTTCGATCCAGCAGAAGAGCAGAAGAAGAGTAAAGAGAGCAGAAGAAGAAAGAAGAGAGCAGAAGAAGAGTAAAGAGAGCAGAAGTGAAAGAAGAAGAGAAGAGAAGAGAAAGAGAAGAAGAGCAGAAGATAGAGAATGTGAGATCGAGAGAAGAAGAGTGAAGTCTGAAGATTTGTTTACTGGACCATGGATCAAATCCAGGCCAGTCTGCTCTGTTGAGAGCTATATTGTGTATTTCATTTATAGCTTTCTGATTGCTGTCTTGTTCTATTTTCATTTTTCATTTTATCCCTTCTTCAAGCTGTTAGTCAGCAGATGCAGTGGAGGTCTCTACTGGATAGGTAAAGCTGTAATCCTCAGCTGGCGAGACTTGGTCTCGGACGGGTTAAGCTGTAATCCCCAACGGGTTCAAGCTGTGAGTCAGCGATGGCTAAGCTGTATTGCCCAGCGGAAGCAAGCTGTGATGCTCAGTGGATGGCAAGCTGTGAGGCCCAGCTGATGTAAGGCAAGCTGTGATGCCCAGCTGTTCAAGCTGTGAGTCAGCAGGAAGCCACACTCGGGTTGAGTGTGGGGTGGATGTAGGTCTGCTAGACCGAACCACCTAAAAACCCTCTTGCATTGTGGTTTGTTTTGTTCTATTTGTGCTTCCGCTAGATGAATGCATAGGGGCGCTCAACTGTCTGCTTATAGGTTCAGTAGATGAGTGTTCTATTTTGCCTTGTTAGCATTCCAATTTTTAAGTTAGCGAAATCTTATTTTGGGTGAAGGTTTTTAAAGGGTATATTCATTCACCCCCCCTCTGAATACTTGCACCGAACCCAACACTTGGTATCAGAGCGGGTCTCTGATCTATCAGATCTAACAATCTGTAGAGGATCCTGCTAGTTTTGGTGCATTTCAGAGTGGATCTCTTGTGCTCGTTGTTTTGTTTCACTGTCTTAGTGCTTTACTTTGCCTATTTGATTTTGCTGCATTTCCTGTCATTTGTTTTACTTCGCTGAAATTGTTTGCCATCTGTTCTAATGGATCGACCTCCGATTTATGATGGTTCTAACTTTGAAAGTTGGCTAGGAGGCCTAGCTGTGTACGTAGATTCCATTGATCCCAAACTATGGAGTTTGCTATCCAAAGGCCCACATCGATTACCCAAAGATTAGACCAAGTGGTCTAGTGAGGACACCTTTAAGAACCGTGATAATGTCATAATTCTTAATATCTTAAGAGCTGCTGTTAATACTGATGTATATTTTTTTGCTCTTAGGTGCAATTCTGGAAAAGAGATATATAATAAAGTTATCTCTGCGCATAACCAACAGAATGATAACTGTTTGATGGCCAACCAGGATAATGAAGATTCCTCATCCCAGGTAAATTCTGAATCTGAATTCGAAGAGATTTCAATTGATGAATTATGGGATATGTACGATGAACTTTCTGAGAGATGTAAATATTTGAGATCTGAAAATAGAAAGTTGAAAAAGAAATGTGATCAGACTAATTCAGATGCTCATTGTGAAAAATGTCAAGAACTGAAAACATCTCATGATATGTGCTTAGCTAATCTGAATGTGAGTAAGGAACAAATCTCTATTTTGGAAAATAAAAATCAGGAACTCACAGACAAGATTTCTGAACTAGAAAATAAGCTGAACTCATTAGGAAATGATCAAATCTTAACTAATGAACTAGTTCAGAATGAACAAACTAGAAAGGAGAATGAAGAACTGAAGCTGCTTAATTCTACTATGTCTGAGAGACTTTTAATGCTAGAAAAAGGGAAGAGTTCAGGTGAAAATGAATGTGAGAGAGTGAGTACATTAATAGAAGAGATTGATAGCTACAAAGCCATTAATGTCTTACTTAATGAAAAGATCACCGATTCTGAAATACTCATTTCCTCTCTCAAAGATGAAATCACTGAATTGAACAATTCTCTATCTGAGTCATTTAAGAACAAAGAAAATCCAAAGGATGTCACTAAGAAGAAAGTCTCTCATGAAGGTAGTAAACAGGAAGTGAGAAAAAGACAGCACACAACTTTTGTGCGTAGCTCTGAGTTAGCTAGCACTTCAGCTTTTTCTTTAAATGTGCATGATAATCAGGAAAATAAGAAAACGAAGGAGAAAAGAAAAGTTTTGAAAAAGAATGATAATAATCAGCATGCTAATAAAGTTCAGGCCAACAAATCTGGTGTCAAAAATGTTAAATGCTATTACTGTGGTGAATCTGGCCATGAAATGGATGTTTGTTTTGTCATGAGAAAGGATGATTTGAAATATGATCG